>CP136888.1:8975796-9575796 GCA_033000465.1 Sciaenops ocellatus | reverse complement strand
TTTGTCCTGGTTCCTGTCTGGGTCTCCATCTTGTCTGGTTATGATTCCTTCTGCAACAACGACACTGCAGCTGTATCAGGCACACTGGACTAAAGCCTCCATCCAAGTGAACCAGCCGCTAGGTCTGTTTGTCTTCCTCTTACTGTCCTCCCTTCCTTTCTCCCAAGCTCCCTCCTCTTCCTCTCTCTCTCACTGTCTTTGGCTCTCTCTCTCTCTCTCTTTCCCCCTCCATCCTTTCCCCTCTAGTGATTTAGCACACCGAGGTAGTATTAATTAGTGGCCTGTTTAATATTGTTGGCGCACTTACCGGCCAGTTTTAGAACAACGCTTTATGTCATCGTTTGCTAGTTACCATAGCTACATAGCTCTGTATTCTACACCTGCACGATTTTAGTATTTTTCTGTAAAGCATTCATATTTAACTCTCATAGTATTGTTCACATAATGTAACACTCTCATGTTGTCTTTGAATCATAAATTTGTTCAGAGTTTTTTTGGTCAGTTTTTAATCTGTCTTCACTGATAATCTGTTCTGATAGATTGTGCAATAATTTATTTTATAATTATTTTCAGTAACATGAACTATGAAAATCTACCTGAACCTTTTGTTTTGCTGATTTTTGAAGAACATAGATTTTAATTTCTTATTATTGAATGTTTTATTCTACATGGTGACTGATCACCTAGTATATTTTAGAATAAAGACTGCATCCTAGCCATCAATAAGTGTATTGTTTGTTATTTCACTGTGGATATGTGTTTTGAATGAGTACTGAATTTGGTTCAAAAGAATTCACATTTTATCTTCTGCAGTCCTCCTGATACATAATTAGCAGATGAAGGCAGGTATTAGGCCTTCCCGTGTAGGGACAGGACTCTGGCTAGCTTCATATTTCTGAGTGTCTTCACTGGAGGATGGGGAACCATTTTTGCATCTTAGCCTCGGCTACAGAGTGAGCAGGTTGGCTGCGCAAGAGGATAGGCTCTGAGTACTGGATTGATTTTTCTCCTCCTCTCGCTGCCCTGCCTCCTTTTGTGGTTCAATAGCTGGACATCCAGGAACAAGGATCTTTCAGTCGCTGCCTGAACTGCAGGAGAGCTGTCTGGATCTCCGGAGGAACAGAGTCCCATGCAGCAAATACCAAAAGCAGCTTCAGAGCCAGACTCAGCAGGCCCAGGAGCTCCAGAGTCAGGTATAGTGCTAACTGCTAGGCCAAGGGTTTTGCAGCAGGCCTCAGACTCAGACTCATCATGCTTCATAAGCCCATCCTTATCAGTGCATTTTGAGCAGCAGAACAGCATTTTGAGGAGTATGTTTGAAATATTTCCATCAAACACATCAGTTCATATTTGTTGAATGTGGTTTTGCTGGTGCCATCTGACCTAGACTAATGCAGCTTTTGAAGTCACAGTAAAAATGTATATATGTCTATATTGACGACTAACAGACAGATCACCAAAAAATGCAAACATTATGCTATTTGCTTGAATTTGTGTTGCTTTAAGTCCACAGATGTTCCACAGATGTTCCACAGAAAGCAAAAACAGTACCTCAGAGACAGGTAGGCGGGTGTACACTATGTCCACTGCACAAGCAGTGGAGTCAACAGACAAACATGTTCTGTATGACAAACAGGTACTTAGTCACATTGACAGGCAAAACGAACCCAGGATTCTGATGATTGATGACTGAGGTTTTCGACATGCATTGAAAGAAAAAATGCTGCTTGCCACTTTCCCTCGAGAAAAAACACTGACCAATCTGAATCACTGACTGTGTTGATTGATGGTGTCTGTGTCACCTGTTGCTAAGCCTCTGGGCAGACTCTGTTTGTGGCGTTCAATCAGAGCCTGAGGTGTCATCTCAGTCGCACTCTCTCAGTATTGTTGACTGGAACATTCATAGTGCTGCCTTAGCTACTCTGAGAATCTATGTTTATTTTTTCTGTCTCCCTACCACTCTTCCAGACGTCATTGGCTGTAATGATCCCCCACCATTTTGACTCACTTTTTACCCACTCTGATACTAAAACTCTCCAGGAGCTGCTGACTGTAAATTGTTTCTGAAACTTAATTTCAGTCCATTTCAAATTAAAGATACCCTGTGGAGTCTTTGGCCACTAGTGGCAGTTCCGTGTATAGAAATTTGTGTAGAAATTTGTTTGATTTGTTAGGCGTCAAGGATGCATATACAATGCACTTTGGTGGAAAATATCAAATATAAAAGCAGGCATGTTTGTTTATATTAAACGCCACGGGATTACCTTTAACACAGCATCTCCATAAACATTTTGTGATTTAAAATGGACTTTTATGGCACTGGTTTGCTACAGTTTTTTATACACAATATCGCAGCAGTAAGAAACAATCATCCATGAAATTTTTAAAGGTCCTAAAAAACATCCTCAGAGGTCATGCTGGTTTTGTGCAGTGATTATAAAGTTAGATATGTTTTCTCCACTGTAGTAATGCTAGAAGTTTTTTGAATATCAATATTTTAATCTTTTTTTTTATTTCTTTTAAACCAAGTAATCCCAAACATACACCAGTTGAACAGGCAGTGCCTGTCCAACTGAGTGCTTCCATGCAAATCATGATTGGTGCTTGTCAAATTGTGTACATACTCCTAATACAAACTGTTCTACCCAGTGGCAGCTCATCACATATGTCAGTACTGCGGTGCACTTGTAGGTCTAAGGTCAGCCAATATAGCCACATATGTTTTCTACAGGGATAACAATTCTACAAGTAAAATAGATTATAAAAATTTCACACAGATAAATCTAAAAATGTGACCTCCAAAAGCCACGTCTGATTTATATAAAAACATTTATCCTTTTAGCTTATTTATTCCAAGCCACATTTGCTGAGTGCTAGAAGAATGAAGATACTGTCTGCCATCTGACTCTGTTTCAAATAAGTCATGATTGCTTTTTCTGATTATCATCTGTCAAGACCTCTTAATACATGTCAGGCAACTACAGCTGGCGCCCATTTGCCTGCAGCATCCCAACTATCTGAAGTTTACTGTTAAGTTAGATAGCTGAAACTGTTAATTGTATATTTGTGTTGTTGAGTTGCAGTATTCTATTAAGTATTAAGAAAAAGAAATGTCAATAGGACTGTTTTCAAATCTGACTGTATTCTATTAAATACTTAAGATATTTAATGTTTTCAGTTGCATACGGAGGTCGATAAACATGTCAAATGTCAAAGGTTTGTCATCAAGTTTTGTGTGTATATAGCATTTAGATTCTAATGTGCCATGTTGGAGTGTCACCTCTGTCTTTTTCTTTTCCTCAGCTGATGTGGAGGCAGAGAACGAAGCACTAATGGAATGTACACTGGAGTGGAGAGGTCAGGTCAGCTTAGCTTGACCAGTTTATTACCATATATTATGACCAACACACGTCCACAGTGTCACAACACAGGGGTCTCTGATCCAACATAGCGCATCCATTGTTGCATGTATGTCAAGATCCATAGAAGTCTGCAGTATGTGTTCCTATGAGTGTTGTATAGTTACGTAGTTCTCTTTCATATCCAGATTTAATGATCATGTAGCAGGTCATGTATTATATAAAAGGATCTGCCTTGTTGCAGATCCTTTTAATGCAAGTTATTACATTGTGCATTACATTTACATTTCAGCTGTTTATGCTAAGGCACGTGCATACACAAAGTAAGACATGGGTTCAGTTTTGGCTTCAGTGTCTCTGCTTGCCCAGGCAATGGGCACAACAGGTAGTGTTTGCAAAATTAGTGAGAAACAGTGTTATCATTGTTAGTGAAAGTGAGCATGGACAATTGGAAATTTCTGTCTAAAAATCACTATAGATACTTAACAAAAAGACATTTTTGCAAAAGAAAAAAGGAAACTTGGACTAGAATGTGAACTCCAAAACTAAAACTGAATCAAACTACAGAGAAAATAGCTTTAGCCTTGGCCAAACTTTTTCATACAGTAAGGACCTCGCAGAGGTGGTTGCAATCAAGGTGGCAATCTACTGAAATGGTATGGTGAAAGTCATGTCTTCGCTTAAAAGTTTAATTTTCTCTGCAGGTGGTGTGCTAATGAAAAAGTTTGCACTGGTTGTGGGCTCTGTGCCTGAATACTTGAAAATGTTTGAACCACTGATGATTGGTATGCATTTCTTTCTTTCTTTCTTTCTTGTTACCGGTTTGGTTCTCAATCCTGTCATGGGCACATTAAAACTATGAAACATTTGATAGGCATTGACTTGACACACATGTCAACAAAACACAACACAAAATACACCCTCTCCATTAATGCACTTTTGTTGAACTTCTTTGTTGAACTTCTTTTTTTAAATGTTACATGTTTTTTTGCTGAGCGATCTTGTAATAACTCTTTCTGAAATTTCTGGTCTGCTGGATTTGTCTCAGTCAACTGTGCGTCATTACAAAGGAAAGGAGTAGGGATATTTATGTTGTTTTAACATTCACATATAGTATATATTTGTTTGTGACATCGTTCATGCACTTATATGTATACTCATGAGATCCATCACCTTCTGGCACTTTTCTCTTAATCTGTATGAAGTCTCAGGACAGTAATAGATAGATATACATAGATATGGGTTGGGTGTTATACATGAATGTATAGTGGTAATAATGAGGATAGATAGTGATTGGTACCCTGGACATTCACTCACTACTGGTCTTACTCTCAAGAGTATCAGAAGAAGATAATACTCTAACACAGTGGTTTTCAAACTGGGGTCTGGGGACCAACAGGTGTCCTTGAGTGCTAGGTCCCTAGGAAAAAGGGGGGAATAGAATAGAATGATACTTTTATCAAATTTTTTGGAGTTGGAACAACAAGGGAAGAAACACGGTTGGTCATTTTTATGGGTTTGATAGTGATCCTGGTTTGATCATAGATTGACTAATACTGTATAATTTTTAAATCTTAATTAAAAAAAAAAAAAAAAAAAAAAAAAATATATATATATATATATATATATATATATATATATATATATATATATATATATATATATATATATACTCAGAGGGAATTCCTTAAGACAAAGTCCTCTCAAACTTGGGGTCCATGGTCTAATATGCATCTATTATGGGGGTCCTGGACATGAAAAGGTTGGGGAACCCCTACACTAACCCATCTGTTCCTTTCTGTTTGAACGTAGTCATGTGTATATCATACATTTTACACATAAACCTTCGATAGAACCATAACTTGTTGTTTTGACAATTAAAAAAAGATATACAGTGTTAATAAGTGAGCTCCATAGGTGCTGCAAGACAGATTTTCTTTACCTTTGGACAGTCATGTTTGCTATTTCCTCTAAACTAAACCTCTTCTCAGGTAGATTAATACTTAAGGGACAGATATAAAGCAAGAGTGGTTGCATTTTTCATTTTTGCAGTGAATAAGCAAATTTTAAACATGTCAAATTACTTCTTTAAGCATGTACGCTTGTGTGTGTCTGTCCTACAGGTGTGGTCTTGCAGAGTGCAGCATGGGGCACTCAACTGGGGCAAAGACCTACATCCGTTACACATTTCCAGGATAGGACACAGGACACCAGGAGGAGGCTGAGACAACCACTGCTTGGCCGGATGCCATGTGGGCTCACCTACATAGAGACACAGTCACAGGTAATGATTTTTCTCAAAGATAATATTTGAAAAGTAGTGTAAGGATTTATTACTCAAGTAAAAAAATCTCAAACTTGCATACGAATTATTGCTGCATATTGTGTATATGTAATAAGAAATAGAACTTATTATTGAGATTTCCGGTAGCTTTGTTGCATATCAGAATGAACAATTTACTCAGATTGAAAAATTCCATTTAGTTAACTCAAATGAATGCCTGGAAATATACAGTTATTAGCATATAATTACTATTTACCAGCAAATTTATAGGCTACTAATGTAATGCTTTGGTGGAATTGATTGATTCATAAATCACATAGGCAGAGGAGAGTATCTGCAGCATTGTAAGCAGAAACACCAACTTTACTTCACAAAGTATTCAGAGTTATTACTAGTGCTGTCTGTCTACATAGTGGTCTTGCATTAGTGCCTTAGGTTTAATGCATTGCCTCTCTCTCAGACATCCATTACAGTAACACTACATTATTCTTATTCACTGGAGGTTTAGGAAATCGTATGTGAGAGAAAAGAGGATTTTATGTGTGTGTGTTGGCGCAGGCAGACACGTGTATAGGCTTGGGGGCGTACAGTCGAGGTTTTGTTTTTATTTTATTCATGCTCATGTGCATGTATGACTGTGTGTGCGTGTGGGCACATGTGGGTTTCTGGTATTTGTCTCCTCTGTCTTCGTGTCACCTTTGTTGACTTTGTCTCTCTCCTTCTGCAACGCTGTGCTCTCCGCTTTAATGACGCATATATCCTATCTCCAGTCGCTGCCTAATCCCAGCAGCGCTGGCTCAGGAACAGATTACTGCTTCCAGACACCAGAGGAGAGAAGAGCAGAGTGGGGAGGGGGTTGGAGGGTAGAAAGAGATGCCTCAATGATACAATATACAGTGGGATCGAGGGGGGCAGCACATGCATGTGAATGTGCACACATATGCATGTAGGTAAACATATTTAGAGAATACATCCACCAGGATGTTTTTCCATAGTAAATGCAATCACTACCTGTCTTTGCTTTGTTCTTTTATAGCACATACTCAGTTCCATTTACTCATTTAAATGGAAGTCAAAACTCAAAATATATTTGTCACATAAACAATCATACCAGTGCATTGTAACATGCAGTGACAAGCCTAATTCCCAAATGTCAAGGAAGATAAAATATGAAATATAAAGCAACAATGTGAAAGCAAGACACTGGTCATCTTACTGTGTGCTCTACTTTCTTCTCTTATCTCCAGACTGAAGAAACTATCCTGCCACTGCATGCAGAGTTATCCAACATGGCTACGTCATTCAGCAGGTACAGTGCTCCCAACTGCTTAGCCAACAGAACCAGTGATTTTATGAGGCAAGGCGTTCTCCATAGCGGATCAATAAAGTCTCATGTTATTATTACATTTTGTTCACATTATTATTCCCTTTGTAGGATCACAATGTTTTTATATTTACTCTTTGCTCAGCCAGTTCCAGACACCCTCTGGCTTGCTGGCCTTTTTTATTTTTACAAACTGGTAAACATGTTCTGTATAGTCAGCTGCTACTTAGCACTCAATCATGTGCTTCCTTATATGACCAGTTTTGAGGCTTATTGAAGATACAGTTTATATGAAAACATGGACATGATAGAAGCGCAAGGTAAGCATGCCCCCTTCTAAACATGGCCACGTATCTTGTGGTCAATTAGAGCTCCTTGCAGACCAGTAGCTTCAGGTGTAAATAATTGGGAGTGGTAAATGCTGGAGTGGTTTTGTCTGTCCAGCGGCTGCTGCTGTCATCACACCAGCTGCCTACCAAGAACATGACTTTTAGGACCAAATGATTGCTAATAAAACATTTGATTGAGAGGAGAAGAGCATGAGGACCATAAACAGGCTGGATTCTGCCCTTTAATTTCACCATCTTCAGAGAATTGGTTTTGCTGTGCTGCAGAGTAGGTCCCACACACACACACAGTTTAGTTGTCTGCCCAAGGACTGAAATTGAATTTAGCCTGTGTGGTGTGTGTGTGTGTGCACATGTGTGCGCATGCGTCTGTCAGTCTGACTGTCTTTGTCTGTGTCTGTCTGCATGAGTCAGTTTCAAGTACCTCAGTGTGCAAAACCTAGCTTTGCATGAACTGCATATGTAAGAGTTTGTGCTGCTGTGTTTGTGTGTGCATGCTGTAGTTTGTGCTTTCTTATTCTCTGGTGACTTAATGGTTTTACACTGCCAGTTTGTTACAGTACCATTTTACACTGTCTGGTTGTACTGAGGCATTTATTTGCTCTGTACACTGCTCTGTTGTTTCTGGATTTGAATGCTTTCTTGTGTAGTTTTTCAATTGATGTGTTATCACTGTGTTAACCTGTAAACCTAAAATGCCCCCAGTTACTGCTGGCATCATCAGTTTGTTGTGGAAAACTTTTTGGCAGTAATTTTCTGTTGAGAGTATGCTGATTGCATGTTTAGAAAGTACAGCAGCTGAATTGTTTAACAATGGTTTCAGCGTGGCTAGTTTGTAACTGTTCTTTTGTGTGTATGTGCGTGCGTGTGTGTTTATGGCGCTGGTTCCTGATGAAAGCCTAGTGCAGACGCATATATCAGAGCTCCAGCACTAATAAAAGGCCAGCAAGCTGTGCTCCTCTCCTTCTGGGAACAGCACTGCTTTTTACTGCTTCTCTGACAGCAAGATAAAGTGCCCTTCCAATTAGAAAAATATTTGGCCACATACCTACCAACGGCAATCCTGGGTTTTTATTTTTCATGCCATTTGATCAGGAATCCTTGCTATTTTTACTGTGGGCTTTCTTATCATCGTGTCCTGGGTATGCACATGTTAATGCTCACCCCACCACTGCACCATAATGCTGTATAATGAAATAACCGTGGTTTTATTTTGGTGTCTCTTTTCTCATTTTGGGTTTTCTTTCATAAAGGTAGGGCTGCATACTGTTGTGCTTTGGTTTGGGAGGGAGACAGAATGTGTTTTTGCATTTTGCATGAGAGGATTCATGCTGCTGTGTGTGTTTGGGTTGATGTCATTCTTGTTGCCCCTGTCATCTGTCTATGCCTCATACAGAGACGTGTGCATATATACTTAACCGCTGATGCTAGTCCCTATCTCTGTTTAAGAATACTGTAGATGCTTTTCCCCTTTTTTCCAGAGAGTGCATTAAAATTAAATTCTCTCTTGTTGTTGTGAAAAGAGGCACACGTAAAAAATAATTGGCTGTAGGAGAGAACAAAGGGCTGGCTCCTCTCTCCTCCCTGCACACCCCAGCCAGGCATTAATATCAAGCCTGCTGCATTGTTCTGCCGTCTGCAGCCATCCCCCTAGCCAGACACTCAGCTCTGGAGAAGTCACTTTTAATGTCTGATAATCAAGGTGAATTTTCAAAAAGCTGCCATTTTCAAATGATGGTGTATATATTATGTGTAGATGGGAGTTCAGAGCAGAGGAGCTCCACTTGGTAAGAGAGAGAGAGCTTCAGCCATGCGAAGTGAAAGAGAGACACCTAACGGCCACACAGGGAACTGCAGGATGATTTCAGCTCTAACCAGAATTCTGGGAGAACGAAAGCCAGCTGGAATATCAGTGTCATTGCTGAAATTTGCCTGATAATTTGCTTTGCTTTTAACACACATTTCTTTTAGTGTTTCCTTGTAACTAGGGCTTCAGTATCTACTATAAAGTACATTGTCCAACATCACAGCATCTATATGTGTCTCCTGTGGCTGTGGGGTGTCAGGGGAAGATATTTCTAGAATACAGACGCTGCCTGCTGTTGCCCCTTGCTGAAGGGAGCTCTTGTGCAGTGTTATTGAGGAATCAGGCATCCAGCAGCAGAGCAGTGGAGCTCCATTTCCCTGCTACAGGGCACAGACTCATCTTCCCCTTGCTCCTCCCATCGCCCCTCATCCCCCACCACTAGGTATGATTATTTCTCCTCCGCTCCACCGCACCATTATATTCCAGGTCCGCAGTTACCCCTCCCTGCTGTCATTTTTCATCGCATGTTTTTGCCCGTGTGCAGCGCTGCACATTTGCACTGTGCCTGTGCAATATGTTAAGGAGGTGAATATATGCAGTGTGCAGAATGTAATAAGTATATATTTATTTTCTTTGCTGGTGATTTACTGGTTTTTCCGGTGCTTGAGAAAAAAGGCCGGCTCTAGCCATGTATCTTAACAAACATGACTGCTGCGTATGCACTCGCCTCCAAGGCGTTTTACTCACCGGGGAAACAAAATTATACATCTGAGGCAGACTGGTTGCTGTACGTGCTATGACTGTTAAAAACCTGCCTGTTATTTTGGGGTATAACCCTTGCTAACACCAGTTGGGTAGAGTTTTGGTTGTGTATGTGGCATTTGCTGCATTATAAATGTGACAATTCTGGATACAGTTTTTGCAGTGATAGTAGCGTTGATAGCTGATGAGGCGAGCGGACACAGTAGCTCTTCGGGCTGTTGTTTGTACTTAAAATACCCCTGTATTAACTGAAACCAAGCCAAGCAACCAGCCATCAACAGCACAGGTTGTTCCCCACCTCCTGTCTGCCTCTCCACACTAGCCCAAGTAGACCTGCAAAAAAAAAAACAGGCATGATTGGAGTCTTAAAAATCAAAACGCAAATACACAACACACACACATGGCTGAAATTGACATTATACTCAGAGGGGAAGTAGATCTAACCCTGTGAAACAGTAGGATTTAAATGGATTCTGTGCTGGGAGCAGCACGGTGCACAAGTCTCCCTCTGTGAGGCTGTCACAGTAGGACACTTGCAGACTTGCATAACAGACAATAAAAAAAAAACTTAATTCTTAAAGATACACTGCATGATTTTGTTATTGTGCCCACTGCCGCCCATAAATCCTAGAATTTCCTCCGAGCTCACTGTTGATGAGTCTAAAAACATCCACAGTGAGCAGACACAAGGAAACAGGAACAGGGAATTTGCACTATAACAAAATCAGGGAGTGTACTGCAGAGATTATTTCCAATATGATCCAATGTATAAGTGTCAATGATTATTTGAGTCTTAGGCTGCAAAGACTAACTTAATGTGCAAGTTCAGTACTTTGTGAAATGAACTCAGGGGTGCCTCCAAGGGGTGGAGCAGGCTAAGGGAGCCATGGCCCCCTGATACATTTGCTGTCCACCCCTGCAAAGCCGTTTTTAACCGTCTGTCACACGTCAGTTTGAATAGTGTACTATACAGCGGATGACAGTGTACAAATATCTTTTATATAGACTCCTTAATCATTTTGACATTCAAATTTAAAAATGTTTACTGTGGTGGTTTTGTTTGTATTCAGTAGTATAGTGCAGCTTCTATATATAGAGTATCTGTCCCCTGGCTGTGGGCTGCAATGCAGATCATATCATACCCAATCTTCTATCAAGAACAACTTTGAGTGTGCTGACAGTCCCATATTGTATTGTCATATTGTCAGTGTAACGACTGCCAACAAGGAGGCTCAAATTCCATCTTTTTGTGTTGATTCATAAAAATGTACAAAATTGAATACATCTCAGGGCTTCCAGTGCTTGTTCATATTCCCGTACTATGCACCTGATACCTAGTAAGTTGCCTTGATGTAACATTGTTTATAGATAACTTGGTTTTGCCTTCAGTGTGATTGCATAATAACCAAGCATTCAAATGTGTGAGTGCTTTATTTGTTCCCCAGCAGTAGTAGTGGTAGCATTATTTTACTCTCTGGTTGGAGGGCATACTTTCAAAGTGTGGATCTCAGCTGTGGTGCAGAATAAAGACGGAGAAAGGAGGAGGAGAGGGCCACAGGCATTCTGATGAAAGGATGTGCGGGGAATCTGGAGTGTGGAGAGAGAACGAGCGTTTTGCCAGTCCAGTGTGGCAGAGCAGGTCTGGCTCCGTGCCAGTCTGGGCACTGTGCCCACGAGGAGGCAGTGTGTGGCTAGCACTGACTGTTGCACAGAGAGGGATGCACAGAGACGCAAGAGAGAGGCTGGGAGAGTGTGTCTGTGGGGGATGTCTGAGGCTGACTGGCAGAAGAGGTTTAGTCTGCATTTGCATGTGAAGTGGCCAGGTTGTGATACAGCAGGAGAGTGGAAAGCGGCAGGGAAGAATGAGAGGAGGTTTCCCGGGCAGTGTTATGTCACCAGCTCTATGACTGATCGCAGCCCTTGTGTGTGTGTGTATAAGCAACACGGGTGAAACGGTTAAACTTGTATCCTGTTCTCACCGACAAGGAGTCGATAGAACAATTGGCACAGTTCATTTAATCAGGCATTTGTTGTTTCATTTAATCATGCACTTGATTGTTGCTGTTAATTGCTTTGTCTATTGTTTCTTTATGCACTGCCTAAGTAAATACTTTCTCCATGGGACGCAAATGTTATCATTCTGCTTTGTATGCATTTACATATTGTTTGCCTTTCTACATATTATCTCTCTCCCTTTCTCTCTCTCTCTCTGTTCTCCTCTTTGTATCCTTAAAATATTCTGCACACCCCTCAGCAGTTCCGCATGGCAGACAGCCCTAATATAATCTGTGCGTCTGAATTCTAATTTATACCGTCAGGATAAAATAAATAGTCTGCAGTTAATTATGGGGAGCCAGCTCCTGGCTTTGCCCCGGTGATTTATGAAGTGCACGTAGGCATTCTGCAACGCATTTTTCTTAATTTATTTTTAATCTGTCTTTCAATTAATTTTACTGCAAACGTCTTAATGATGGCAGAGGGCTGCGTTAATGAGGCCGGTGAGGTGAAATGAACAGGCACTCACCCCTGTGGGGTAGAAGTGAGAGGCTTTGAGGATGGGGTCATGCAGAGGGTCTTGTGCGGGCCGTAGAGGTTCAGTCCCTGTTGTGTGCTTCCCTGCCATGTCTTTACACTACCTCCAGATCTTCTGAGCACTTCAGCTGTGTCAAAGGAAATGGTTCTTCTGAGGAAAATTATCATTTTCTAGTTCTTCTGGAACCGTTTGTTTCATGGTGTGCAGCAGAGGTTTTTGTACCTTATTTGACCTCCTCCAGTGGAAACAATACAATACAATACAATGTGAGTTGTTCCCAGTGATTGGCACCCTCACACCCACCATCACTTCTATGTAAGCTGGTTCATTCAGCTGTTGTAGAGGAAGTGTCACTCTATTCTTGAACTACGCCCATTTTTCTAGTGATTTTGACACTACGTGATTGTCCAATTTGCACATCTTTCAGACTACTCACAAATTCACTGTTTGAATAAAACTTGTATTCACAGTATAAGTGAATGAGCCATGTTTTTTGTTC
This sequence comes from Sciaenops ocellatus, assembly GCA_033000465.1. Classification (NCBI taxonomy): domain Eukaryota; kingdom Metazoa; phylum Chordata; class Actinopteri; family Sciaenidae; genus Sciaenops; species Sciaenops ocellatus. The sequence goes on along the minus strand of CP136888.1, from coordinate 9,562,881 downwards.
TTTTTTTTGGTGCCTAATGATTCACAGTTAAGTAAAAATTAGTGCAACTTTCATAGTCGGGCTGTGTGCTTACTGACCAACTTGAGTAAGTGAATTCCAGGTGTTGCTGCTTGCTTTCCTGTTTGTCTTCAAGCTTGTGTGGATTCATAATCCGCTTGTTCATATAGTCTTTGTCCCTGTGTGTCTTGACTCAAGGCTCTCCAGAGGAGGGAGAGAAAACCGCAGTCTCTGCCTCACAGACAAGAAAATGCCTCATATGATTAGAAGAATTTTATCCATCGTTTCACCCCTTCTCAAATTAGACCAATGTCTCTTCTGTACTTGTTATGCACCATCGTTTTCTGCCAATTAGCATGGAGCGCAGTTGTCTCAGTGCTGGAAGGGTCTGGTGTGGGGTACGCAGGAAGGCTATGTAACCGTGGTGGTCAGCTACCAGACAGCTCACATCAGCCTACCCCATTAGGGACATCCGCACACAGCTCTCTGCATCAGGATGCTCTCATTTACCGCCTCCACATCCAGCCATTTATCTCTCTTTACCCCGCTCTCACTTGCTTCTCTCTCTCTTTTTAATTTTCCTCTCAAAAACAGATCCCACATTAAGCAGCCAAGCATGGCTGGCTGCAGTGCCTCTCCTGAAAGAGCGAAGGAATGATTTAATTTCTCCTCCTCTCTGTCTCTGTGGCCTCCTCTCCCTGCTCATACACAGATCATTACACACAGAGGCCTCATTTTCATCTCCCTGTGAGGGCACATGCAGGGCTTTAACTAGTCAGCCACGCCATGGCCATTGCTGACGATCAATACCTGTGGTCAGGACGGAGCACGCAGTGCTTCCTAAATAGGCCCTGCAGGTCCAACCATAAAACACCTTAGAAGCCATACATGCCACCCCATAAATCGCTTTTTTTCTTTTTTCTTTTTTTTTTTTTTGGCTTTCATCCCTATGAACGAGTGAGGAGAGCCAAGCCTACGTTGGATATGTTACCCATTGAGCTCAGATAATGATGATTAAGAGGTCATGACACTGTCCAGAAAATACTGCTAAACTAAAGGTCTGGGGCAAGAGTTCACTCCAAATGAGTCTGGTTGGTCTAAGAATGAGATAGGGACATGTTTGCAGCTTTTATTTTGCGTGTCTCTGATATATACAATAAAACAGAATGCGTGTCCTCTGTTTTGTTATAGGGTCACATTTCAGGCATACCTGTTACTGGGAAATGCCAAAAAGTTAAGGTGAGAGTATGAAATGTTGTGATTAGGCGGGCTCATTTCAGGTACACGGTATGTAATCTGCAGAAACATCAGGGCCTGCAGAGATGGTTTAATTTAAACAGTAGGCTACTCACAGCTGAAAACTACTAATGAGATTGTACTCAGTTGGAACCTAAATGAAACTGAGATAAGCTCAGAGGAATAGTCAGTTCAAGTTTTTCTATATGGATAGTTCCCTGTTTAGTGTGTGGATTGCAGGACTCGAATAGGTGATATATAGACCAGATGAGAGTTAGCCTGGGGGCTGCAAGACAGAGACTGAAAAATGGATGTGTTTCTCATCTTGCCTTCGTCTCCAAGGCTCTCAACTGGCCTGATCCCTACATTAACCAAATAGATAGCCAACAACTTTAATTACCTTTGCATCCAGTCGCTCTCCCCATCCACCACTCCCCACTTCACTTGTGCAAATGAAAGAAAGAGAGGGATAGAAGGAAGAGAAGCATAATTACTTATTTTACTGGAGTGCGGGAGAATGCCTTTTGCCAAATGACTCTAATTCCAAATGGTTAACAAGATTTTTCTTTTTAATAGAGCCGAATCCATGTGACAGCAAATTGCTTTCCTATTTGGGGCCTTAATGGCTTTTCATACTTTGCACTTCCAATAAGCAGTAAACTCGGAAATTAATATTGCACACTGTGTTATGATGCAAATGGGAGCTAGATAGGAGAGCTGTACCTTCACGCAGAAACCTCTGATTAGATCCATAATTGCTCTGGTGGGATGATTTTTCCCGTTTGTTTGAGCTTATTTATTTATTTGTATAATTTTCGTCCAAATGCTTCACTCCAGCATCATTATCAGTGGCACATTTGCATTGCTGTATGTTGCATTTCACTTTTGAATGACTTTTAATCAGTTGTAATAGAAGATAAACATATTTACAATTTCTAAATGTGATAATGTAGAGTGATTTTTGTAACCCTACCATGCAGCCACTGAGCTCCACTCTTTTGCTTTGTATTAAGTGATTCGCTAAGAAAAAACACATTCAAGTACATCCTCAAGTAGACTTTGTCTTCTGATTGAGACAAATACAAAGACAGAAAGACCACTTTCTTGCTCATCTCTAGTTTCTGAGTAGATTTGTATTAGTCTGCCGCTGACTGGCTCAGTTAGACCAGCTTGAACTCCTCTTGCTGTCGTACGAACAGGCACAATCTAAAAAGATATATTTGTGCAAGGTGTTTCTTAATTAACTTTTGATCCAAGTCATTTCATTTCCAATTCCATTTTACACATTCTCAAATATTAATCCTTGTCTGTGCATAAGGTATTGTATTCTTAATAAGGGGGGATCACAGAGTGGGACACACAGCATATGTAGGTACAGAGGTGCTCTGTTAACAGAACACAGATCAGAAAATGTGAATATTTTTAGATATGTCACTGACAAAACACAGTCCTAACATCACCCTCGGGCAGATGAACCTTTCCTATATATGAACCTACTGTACCTCCGTTATTCGGAACGTTTTGTGTCATTTACAGTAGTCCTTCTGGATGGTATATGAAGCCTTCTTTTAATGCAGATTTTCTAGTAAGTATTCTATGAAGGCCTCACTTAGGACTGTGTTCAATTCTCCAAAGAGAGGGGATGAGAATGTCCTGGGTTTTTGACAGTAGCTGCACCAGACACACAGCTAGCCTGACCCGCAGACTGAAATAGCAAATAAATTCAACTGGATGGGCCTCTGATTGCTGCCAGCGATTGAGGTTAAGTGTCCTTTGGTGTACAGGGCCTAAAGCGTAGCAGCAGTTCAGCCAGATATTGGTCACATGACCACACACATACAGTCTGACTCTTTGGCTATATCACCATGGCAACCCTTCATTTCTTCTCAGCACGCTCCCATTTCACCTGTCATTCTGGTAATTGGCTCTGAAATTTTCTGCTTATCGTCATGATGATCATAATAAGACAATATTTATGAACCGAACAGTGACAGGCAAGTGTAGGGAAATGGGGCTGTGAGGGGAGGGGGGGATGAAGCTTTCATTAGGCTAGAAAATTAATGCAGCAACAGGGCTTTTTAGGGACTAATAAAGCTTGTTCTCCTTGTTTTCACAGGTTCCTGCTCATTGTGTGCATGAGCCACACTGTAGAGTGTGTCTGAGTTTCGATTTGGTTTTAATTGGGTCACCCTCTTCTCTCCTCTCTCCTCTCATGCAGTCTTTCTGTTGAACTCAGCTTAATTAGACATACAAGATTGTGACACTAGCAGAAACATATTATATCTGCTCTGCCTCTATTTCCATTGATGTTCTGTTTTTAGAAGTATTGATAAGACAAGCTATGTAATGACATTTGCTATACTGCTGTAGCCATTAATGGCCCTCGGCCGGTGTTAGACTGTATAGCGGCACAGAGAGAAATGGATAAAAGGTTTTATGGAAATAAAAGATGGTTCCTGAAGGTGGAGATAGCTAGGCCTAATGACTGTTGTGCCTGCTGCTCCTCATTACCAAGGTCACTGGCATCAGGACCAGCTGAGATCTGCTAAGTGGTCTATAGCCTTTAAAATTGGCCATGAGGCCTTTTCACCGGTGGTGAAGTCACTGGCGCCATAAACTCAGTGAAATGCATAACAAACTCATGTTTTCTCTAATTATCTTCATTTAAACTGGTTTTCTACCAGGACACTGTGAAAAAAATGTGTGCAGTCATGCTGTATTTACATAGTGGCTGCATGTTTGTAGTATCGTACAGTAGGCCATAGAATGCGTTTTCTTGCTCGGTCATGGTTGCCTGAGTGGTAATTATTGTGAGAGATATGTCACAGCTCTCCTATTCATTATATCACAAATGTTTCTTTTCTTGTGCACCAGCAGCGAGGGATATGCAACTTTATTTCTCTAATTTATGTGCTCCCTCCAAACCTCATTAGATTTTCAAATATCAACATCTAAGTTATTACACGGTGTTCTGTAACACTGTAAACTATTCAGTCCTGCTTTGGAGAGCAAAAACAAGAAAGCCATGCACAGTGTCGGATTTATATATGTGCTGTGGGGGGGTGTGTCAGTGGAAATTAATTGATTTGCCCATATTTATCAGAAGAGAGTAAGCGCCTAATCCCAGCTTGCATTATTAAAGATAATACCACAGTGGTTTCTGCAAGACCACCACACTGAATCAAAGTCTGACATGGACTGATGATGTATGGATATATTATTCAGAGCATTGCATGGGCCTCAGAACAGTGCAGCTCCTTTATCTGCCCTCCCAGCTTACTGCCTCCTCATACATGCACACACATGCACACAACCACCACTCATCAACCCCTGGAGGGCACCTGTGTTTTCAAAGTAAAGACCACTTAGAGAATAGCCCCAGGCGTCTGAATACTGAAGTGCCCTGTGTTACACATTAGAAGCCTCTGTACAAGCCAGAAACATAAACACTCTCAACAGCCCTCACCTCCTCCCAAGAATACCCCAAATACCGTTAAAACAGAGGGAAAACTGCCTACACAGGCCAAAATATGGAACAGATAGTCTGTGGGGACTTTACCACATTAAGGACCACTCACTGAGATGTGCAGCTCATCGGACAGTAACCTGACCAAGAATGAGAGTATACACAGAAAATCTGACAACCGATTAGACTTTTCAACATTTTATCTTAACTTTACCGTCTTTGTGTTTTACACGTTAGTGAATTTTTCAGATTTTTAATCTCTCTCTAAGTTCCTGACCCGTATGGCTAATTTCGCCAATGTTCACAACATAGAAAACAGCAGCTTAAACTGCACCAAAATATATAATGTGTAGGAGGTGAACAGCCACCCCTCCTCCAGAGGCATACACAGGGGTTAATGATCAGACATTCAATTCAATCCCCCAGTCGAGTAAATGAGGTTTGATCAGATGCCAAGTAGAGGAGAGCAAGCAGCCTTCAGAGTCAGTTTCACAATCTGTCATAATGAACACTTTAATATTTAAAAAAAAAACAAAAAAACAATCCTATTAACTAGCAGAGAAAGACGAGAGTTTTCGGGAAAGTGAGGAAGCTGTAATCTAAATTTTTAATGACCATTCCTGCATGATGGCTGTGTATGTATTTTGTCTGTTTGGTAAGGGAAACGAGTCAGCGTTGTCACACTTAATTCAGGTTACCCTTTTGTGCTAGAGAATTGGGTAAATAGCTGGGGGAGACATTTGAATGTCTTAATAGATGCTGTAACTGCTCCATCTCTAAATGTGTTGAAATGGAGGCGTGAGGAATGGCACCATTAAGGTAATGTGTTCAGGAAGCCAATGAGTTGTGCTCTAACCTCTGCTGCTCAGCCTGAGATCCGGTAAGTGCACAATCTTGGGTCACCTTAATCAGAAAAAGGTGGTACTTACAAACACACACACAATTACATTGTGGAATTGCCCTCAAATGAGTCATACAACATGTCTTGCTGGTCTGTTTATGTATTCTTGTGAAGACTCTTTGTCTATTATGTGACTGCAATTGTACATTGGGCTTGTCTGTGAGATGTGTTTGTGCAGTTGCTGCAGTAATACCACCAAACTGCAGTTTTATTGGCCTAATGCAAAGAGAAGGCAGTTATATATCACCTCCAGACAACAGCAGATAGTGCTAAATGCTAGGTTGGTAAATGCAAGCTAGGTTGTTCTTCAAGTTTCAACCGTCAGCAGGAACCAGGATTGAGAGGAAAGGGACTTGAGCCACATGCATATATTTTTTTCCCAGCCCCGACAGTGTTTCCAAGCACAGCAAAGCCTGAGATTTCTCTATTCTTTTCTTTTTTTTCTTGTCAACCCTGCAGCGAGAGTCAACAACCATCCTTTTCCACACACATTTGTCCTTTGAAGTGTCTTCTCGCTGAGTTTGGAGGCAATCAGTAATGACCAGAGGTTCTTGTGTCGCTTGGTGCCCCAGTGCGTGTTTTGTTTGGGCTGAAGAGTTTTTAGTGATGAATTTCACCCATCACATTCTCCACTATGGTTGACCAATGAGTTTTGTGAAAGCATGGCCCTGTGGTGTTTTTCTTTAATAAGTCCAGAGGTGAGGCAAAGCAAGCAGTTCATCAGTCATCCTGTCAGGATCTTACCCTCTGATTAGTCCAGTGTATTGGTTGAGATATTTAACCTGCCACAGTTGCCTACATCATCCAGTCTCATCTCAGACTTATTTTAGTCACCTAAAAATGTATTTACTTTTGTTAATCAGATGCTGTTTGGGTGACAAAATAAGAATTATTAATGTCTTTATTTATATACCCTCAAATAATAACACAATTTTTCAACAAGAGTGTGCTGAACCACCAAACAACACGTTTACACATTGATAGGATTGCTAATAGGTATATTTATTGTCACAACAACCAATAACTCACCAACTACAATAAGCAAAATGCACAGGACACCCCTTCCACCAGCCTAAACACTATGTAATGCGATTAAGAGCTACAGGAAAACTAGTTAGCAAGCGAACGGAGTCCTAAGTCAAACTATAAATTGCTGGATAGATAATTGCATTCCTGCTACTACCACTTGAAGTGGCAGAAGCTGGATGTTTCAAACTAAACCTAGTAAAAAAAAAAAAAGAAAAGAAAGAGAGACCAAGTGTATATAAAAGTGTATATAAAAAACATACTGTATGTATATCCCCTTTTGTGCATTCTTTCTATCTAGTTATATCACAAATAGTTTTAAATCTATTTCTATGAACACATTTGGAAAATTGATGAAGGGTTACTTCAGGTCATCTGATAAAACTGTGGTGTTAGGTCAAAAAAGGTTAAGAACTACTACTTCGCTCTTTCCCTCTCTGTCCATTGCCTCATTCACCCTCTCATCAGGACACTTGTATGGTCCAGCACAGCCCATGCAGGGCAAACCTGAAACAGTGGCACTCTCGCCTATGGGCCTCGGTTACACACCTCAGAATGGATCTTTATTTACAACACAGAACTCGGAAACAGCTGGTCAATCCATTTAGCCTAAGGCCACTGATTTGTTCGTATTTACTACAACAGCCAAAGAAAAGCCAGGGTATTTTTTCCTCTCTCCTTCCTATTGATCCGGCGCTTAGAAAATCTGCCCTGCTGTCTAAACACTATTGATCCCTCCCTCTCAACGACAGGCTCTCGCACCAGTGTATAAAGGGACTGGATGAATTGAAATTTCATTTCCGACAACTTGTTCCTGTTATTTTTACCCTTTTTTCAATAGCAGAGAACATGGGCTGGCAGGCCGCCACTCACAGAGAGTCGATCAGTGTTTGGCTCTGAGGGGAAAAGAGGGATAGAGGTGAGCCTGTTTAGATTACCCTAAGCAGGTCTTAAGATCACTACGCCTATATATAGATAGATTTGCTCTGTCTCTTAGATCCCTGTGATCATGAATGGTTTCTAGAGCATGTTTACATCTTTTTGAGTATCGGACAGTAGGTTTAGGGTCACACTCTCAGGCGCATCAAAGGTCAGCCAGCCTGAAAATGTTCAACATACAGGAGGTTTCCCATCTTTTATCCCATTAATGTAAAGTCATGTATACTGAACCACACTGCTGTCCATCATGCTTTAGTCCATTACAGTGAGCAATTCATGTTATATCTTTTGGGTCAATGTTACGTTATTGTTGCATGGCATCTGCAACTGTGTTGCTTTTATCATTTATTAGCATTTACAGTACATCAGTAATATCAAACAACACAAAGATAAACTGAAAGCAAGCATGAAAATTAGGAAAATTACGTTTTTTTTTTTGTTGTTGTTTTTTTTACTTTCTTGCCTTGAAAAGGTTGCTGCTCAGCCACTTAACTGTCTAGTCTGAGATGACAGACTTTTCTCTTGAAAGGAAGCTTTCAAAGCAACCCCTGCCTGGAGCTGCCATTACAACATAATGATAAAAAACGTTAACTAAAAAAACAATTAATTTGACATACACTACAGTGATGTTCACTGTTATAGATTACCTATCTCATGCAAGTTTCACGTGTTTGCAAATTGATTTTCTTAACCATAGTTGCATGAACTGGAATCAATGGATGTCTGGAGCATACAGAAGGAAATCGGTCTAAAAAATTATTGCATGCTTTGGGAAAAGGTCAGTAGTCATTTTTTAAGGTTAATGTGATAAAACAGGGAAACCATTAGTATGCTTTTTTAAATCGCCAACACCCAGACTCTGTTACAATTCCAATATTGTAATCTAAATCTGCCGTGTTCCTAACTCTTTTACCAGATTATTTAGTATAAATTTTATACAAGGTACAAGATATCATTTATTTATCATTGTACAACACTGCATTCTATACCACTAGGTATACAGAAATGCTAGGTAAAGTCCGACAATGCTACTCACAAAACAAAAAATCTATAAATGGATGAATAAATAATAGATGTAGTCTGGTGGTACAACAGTATTACCTCTTCTTGACTTCTTCTAGTTTGTATATAGCTTTTCTAGTGTGATTAAAGGGTCAAGGAAACATGGTTAGGAGAATTAATTATGGAGTAAAGAAAGAACGTGAAAGAACAAGGTGGAGCTGAACAACAACTGAACAGAACCCGATGACAAAAACAAAATGGTCGGAAATGTTTTTTGAGTAAATATTGTGTCATTGAAAATTTGGAGGGCAACGTAAATAACTTCTTAAAAATAAATAAGTACTGCTAACATGACTAAAACATTAGAGAAGTGCCTAAAACCCTTCTTTTTTTTGTAATAGCGTCTCAAAAATATTTGAGAATATATCACTAACTCTGCTATTAAGCCATTTTGAAATCAAATATTTTGGTTTGACTGGGAACAATGCAGAAATTCCTCCTCTATAAAGGTTCATTCCATGTTATCAGACTGAAGGAGATGGTCAAGAAAGCCTTTTCCCATGTTTTTTTAGCTAGCATATCATAGCAGCCACAAACATCTGGATTAACATGCTAATTTTCTCTAACCAAAAATACTTTGTATTCACACTTATAGAGTTTAAGATGGAAAGAACCAATCTGCAAGGGTCCTAGCACATTCAAGAGGCGTTCCAAAGTGCCACACATAGGGTAAACCAACTAGTAATGACTTCTGCTCCATCGGGCTCACCAGTGTGTCCAACTCTTACCATTACAACAAGATAGAGTGTTACATAAAAAGGGAGGTTCTGTTTTAATTAACATCAATATTCATGTAATGGTCATAAAACCAGCCCACATTCCATTTCAAGCTCTTAATGTTAATGCATATTTTAATACATTATCATTGCCACCATCATAATTCTTATTATGATAACTGTAATTATTAGATTTATGACAGAATTATGGTTTTGTTCCCTGAAGGCACATATTTTGCAGCGAATCCAATTTTTCCCTGGTGTATAACGCTCTGGGTTTTTCCCCTCCAAAATACTGAGCAGACACTGATAAAGATAAACACACAAACACCCTAGTGTGTCTGCTGCTGTGCCTGTAAAACACTCAATCTGAATTGCATATCCGCCTTGCCACCGAGCTTGTCATAAGCTGTATTAAGAAAAATGGTCACACGGTTTGACATAAATTGGAAAATGACATTTGGAAAATGGGCGCTGCTGTGGAAATTAGAGATATTAAAATTATAAATCAGTGTCTGGAAGTGCAGGGGGTGTGGTGGCTTGCCTTTTTTCTTTTTCTGTCTTCCTCTCTCTCTATGTTCATCTCTTGCTCTATTTCTTTCTTTTTCTTTCTCGCACACACTTTGTCTATTGCGCTTTCTCTGGAGGCAGTGACAGGTCAGAGCCCAGAAGTCAGTCCAGTAAAAGAGGTTTTAAATGCAGCCACACACGAATCTGCCCCATAGGGACAATCCCAACCTCTCATCTGGCAGTAAAAGTGGAGGATATTGTGTGTACGTGTATTCGCGTGCGGTGTGTTTGCCTTTGTGTGTCTGCTGCAGCTGTATCTCGTCAGCTTATTGCACGGCTCTCTTGTTGTAACCCGCTAATGGATCATCTCTGAGGTGTGATATGTATTATGCAAAAGTAAGGTGTGCTGACACCTTTAAAAACAGACAGCTTCAATCCTCTGTACACCTCACCTTTGCTCTCTCTTTCTGTGTGTGTTGAGCAGGAGGAGGCGAGGAAGCAGAACAGATTTCTGAGTTACAGGTGGAGTTAGACAGGCCAAATACGCTGCTGCAGGATAAGAGTCAAGAGCTGCAAAGAAAGGTCAATGACTGAAGCCCCCACCAGGACCACCACCACCACCACCACCACCCCCCCACACACATATATATGAATACACATATATCCACATTCAGACTCTTTTCATCAGTAAGAAGTTAAGTGTTTGCTACTACATAGAAGTGCTCATGCACCTTTGGCTTCAGTTCACCCTTTCTTTTGATTGAGCTCAAAGAAAAAAGCTAGAAAAGGCTGTGGGCCTTCATGTCTTGACCTGTTGACCCTCCTCCTTTTAGGAGGTAAAACAATTCCCTGCCTTGAGAGGAGCTGTGTCTATGCCACATGTGCTACCTTTAAGATGCGGGCCAGAAGCTCTTTTCATCAGTTGTGCAGGAAGAAAATATTCAGTCTCTGCACCCGTGAAGGATTCAATGTTACATTTATACCGTCTGTATTTTTTCTAGGATGTGAAAGACGTCACTTATTTAGGAGCAATCACTTCCCCTGCCTCCACAATACGTGCAGATGTGTTGTCACTCTTTCTAGCTTAAAATTTCATTTCACTTGTAGTGGCAGTTCAATATGGTGTTTATTGTTGATGCTCATTCATGCCTGCAGTCTGCTCAGCTTCATTTTCTTAACAGTAGGCTCTTAAATGTCAGGAAAGACCTAGTGTAGCTATTGTTCATTAAGCTCATGGATGATGTGTATTATGAAAAAATATACATGAGCCTCATCTCAACGCTGCAGATCCAGCTCGACTGCCACTCCACCACAGCCCAGCTAACTGCCACCATCCACTTCAGTACTTCAGCACTTTTATTTACGTCTACTTTAAATTTCACTTGCAGTCTCTCTCCTAATGTTGAAATATTAAAGGACGTATTGTCGAGGAGGTCAAGTAACGAAAAGAGGCACTTTGTTTGTTTAAGTTTTAGATGCCTTTCACTGTAGTCTAAAGGAGGAAGGGGTCGATGTCCCTGGCTATGCCCTTGACAAAACTTGTCAAGTTGATTTGGAGTGAAATGGCAACAAATAAACTGCTGAAAAGGCACAGAGTGTGTCACAGTCATGAACTACATTCTCCCACTGATATGCCTCAGCTCTGTGATAATAAAAAAAATAATAATAATGGAAAGTTTGCATCTGTGTCTTTGTTTGGCCCGGCTTTCAATGCAGACAAAGAAATGAAAAGATTTAAGTGTGTCAGCTGAAGGACAAGGTCCACAAGGATAACCCACATTCAGCCACACATTCAAAAACACACACGTGTGCACAGGCACACGCTGACTGATGTCACCTTGATACTCTCAAAGAAGGTGTTTAATAAGACCCCACCGTTCTTTTGGATGAGCGATAAGCCAAGACTGACCTTTCAAGAATACGGCTTCTCTAAGCCACCGTCTTAAATTCACAGAGGGAGATGATCCTTAAACATCCATAGAGCAAGCGTTTTTAACTTTTAATTTGTGTGTGGATGAGGTACAAAAGGGCATGGGCGTGATTGTCCTTATTTATGTCAAGTGAGCTTCTTTTTCAATAACCTGGCATTGAAAAGGGGAGAGGCTAAGAAGGAAATGCCCTCCATCTCTGCCTAAGTACCCTTGATCAAGGCACTGAACCTCAAAACTGCTCCAGGGTGCTGGGCTGCAGGTGACCCTGAGCTCTGACCTCTCTGATGAAATACATATGTGTGGGGGACTGTATTTATGTGTACCTTGTGTACACTGACACTCTTCCTCCTTTGCATGGACAAAGGATTTGAATAGGAGCCTACTGTGTCTAACCCGGCTAGCTAAACTTAGGCCAGGACTGGCTAAGGAGGTCTTCAGGTCCGTGTTGGATCGCCATGTGTGAGGTGTGTAACCGGAGGCAAGTGTTGAGCACTGAGATGATGTGTTTTTACAGCGTAGTCTTGCTGTGCTTTGGGATGGCAATAAACCACGGCCTTCAAAGCACAGCCAAGCGCCACTTACTGCTGAGTGCTTCTCTGGTGGTTGGACGAGATTACTCTCAAAACAAAGTGCAGACAGGTTGATTAATAGAAGGGTCTGCAGAGGTGCGTGCCGCAGTATATTTTCACACCCAGCGAACACTCGTTCATTTCATTCGCATGGACATTTATGGGGTGATCCTGTCACTGTATGAGTTTGTCACTTCATAAAAATGGTCCCCCTCTTTGAGTGTCTTCTAGTGAAAACTTATCAGAGCTGTTACAGACGTGTTGTTTTAATGTTGAGGGAACGCGCCGTGACTTGAAAGTGCAACACAGACCATATTAGTCCATAGCAGGATTTGAGGTGAAGAGACCTGGTTGTGCCTCATAAAATCTATACCATATACTCCAAACATCTTTATTTGAACTATTTGAAATGAGATTCATAAATAATACTCTATTTTACCTGTTAACTGACCAAATTGTTAACAATACTGCACTCTTACTGACTTGCCCTTGAAGATTACAGCGCTAGTGACTCCCTTGTCATGCATGGTCTTCTGTGTGCTGTCAGGTTACTTAGCCCAGCTCAGGTAGACTGAGAAAGATGAATATACCCTGAAGATGGATGTAAGATGCTACAGGAGTAAACAGCACAGCTCACATTGAAGCAGAGAAGCTTTGTGGCCTTGTGGATCTTGTGTCTGCTCGAGGAGAGAAACCTCAGCCCGGTGGTCCAGAACCACAGAACATGGTACGCGACAGAAATGAAGATTGTGAGAGGTTAGCAGCAGGGTGGGACCTTCAATCTGGATGAAATGACCCAGTCTAGGGCAGTAGTGATGAGTAGGCTCGGGGTGATTGCAGTCACGGAGGGGAGGGAGGGGAGCTGGTGGCAGCATGGCATGCGGTCACCCCCTCATCACATCAGATCACAGGGTTCTAATTAACTTCAGCACCGCATCAGACTGCAATCAGCAGAACCACAGAGGAAATGAGATTTTTTTTTTTTCTTCCTCCATGGTGTTCAAAAGCGTGGCGTAAAAATGCATATTAGCCTTGTGTTTTTAATTAACATTTTGTGCTTAGGAAGCATGTTAACAGTATCCCTTAATGAGCTTTGTGGAAAAACGAGCCACACAGAGGACAAAGGGCAACTTTCCCCCGTGTTTGCTGATGTGCTGTTCTTTATTCTAATACAATGAGATTAGTAATCATTGTTTAACTCCTCATTCAATATTGCCTCCACATAATCCCCACCTCCACAAGTGTTTCTGGAGAATAGGACATTAGCTTTGATAGAATGAGGCCTTTATTTATTAGGATGTTGAGTCTTGAAATGGAGATATGTCTAGATTTGGATTTAGTTTAATGTGCGCATTTGTTGCTGTTGTTGAACTCCTCACACATTCACTTAGACAATATGAACCTTGCACCACTGTCCTATGCATTCCAGTCCATTTGTTAGCTGGCCATCCCATACACACATGCAGAGTAAACTATCTGTGGAGCTGTTTTGTCTTACTCAAAAAGTTACAAGCGTGCAATGCTTAAATTTAGCGCAGGTTTGTTTGGAGCAGTAAAAATGCTTATATGGAAATATGTTATCTGCTTAACGCAAAGAACTTATCACAAGGTCCACTTACTTGGGTTTTTCTGGTTCTTGAGGCCCCAAAATATTCTAACAGCTCCCAAAATAAACAAAACACTCTGGCGGACCAAAAAATATTGTTTATTTATTTTTTTGCTAAACTGATCCAAGGTCACAAATGAACCTTAAACTTCAAGCTTGTTAACTTCAATCTCAGTTATTTCCATCATTATATTCATACAAGTGACCAATCACTTTGAAGACTACTCTGTTTTTAAATCTAACAACTTGATTCATAATGCCACTGCTTCTGGTTATACTTTACTACAACGTGCGTCACTACACTGTTGCTATTGTCTTCCTTAATTGATTTCTTATTCTATGACTCAAGCCTCCACACGTTCTTATTGTTATGCTACAACATCTATGCATTATGTGTATTCTATAGCTCATTGAACGTGTCCTCTCTGTATCACACACTGGGATTTGTTGCAATTTCCAGTGAGTCCTGTGCTGCTCTTCAGATTTACTCACACTCACAAATAAAGCCCTTTCAAACCGAGTATAGAACCATTTGTTCTAGAAATCATTGTTGTTCATTCTCTGACACACGTGTCTCTAGCTGAGCTGTCATTCTCTTCATTGATATAAAATATAAACTGGGCCGTCCCAGAGAAAACTTTGTTGTCAGTAACTGAAAATGACTATTTTCCTGTACAATAACTGTTCAGTATGAGAATTCAACTTGTCACCACACCTCCTGCAGGACTTAGAAAATATTTTTTTTCTTTCCTAGCACTTGGAAGTATTTATTTTCCCTTCTAACGACTTGCTGAAATTTTGGAGATCCTGTCAATGGCTGCCGTCTCCTTCCTAGTTTATTTATTCCCTCTTGCATCTGACTGGTCAGTTATTTGTTTTTCACAGTGTCCTTGTGTGTTATAAATGGGACAGCCTGTCACTTCAATGCTGAGAGGATGTTTTGAGTTCCTTGAGAGATTTTTATTTATTTCATTTTGGGTAGAGCAGAGCGGTGAATAATGCATCTCAACCTGCTACATGTACTGTTTTTATCATTAGCATGCAGCCCGAGTTATCTGTAGAATACTTATGAGTACCGGCGAAATGTTTGTGATGTTATTTATTTATGTTGCTCCTTTCAATTATTCATTTGTTTATTTATTCATGGAAGAACTAACTGAAATTGGAAAATTCATTTTTGCTGAAGGGCACTTGGCCCCGCTCTACCCCCTCTGTACACAAAGAGAAAGGAGGGGCTTGTTAGTAATTGCTTTATGTGGTGTTTCTTTAAACTCACCAGAGGACGTCATTTTCACCCAAGCAGATGGGTCAGCTGACAGAAAAAGACAGACAGGAAGAGAGACAAGTTGGTGGAAGCTGAGAGGTGGAAAGAGCATCAGAGAGAAAGTAATTCTGCATTTTCTTCTTCCAAAACTTTCAATTTAGCTTGTTCAGATGGCTCAGCTAAGGTAGCATGTGGTGATAAGTGAGGAAATCAAATTTTCTGAACTCCTAGACAGGACTCCACAGGTTGGACTAGAGGTAGAGGTTCAGATAGAGAAAGAACATAATAAGCTGTGGTTGCCTTCGGTTGTATCCATGCCTTCACGCTCTCCTGGCCTCTCTGTGTTATTGTGTGCTCACTGTGTTTTCTTTAATTATATGGAGCAGGATTTTGTTCAATTTCACACTTGCACAAACATGCAGCAATTATTCCTGATAAGTGATAACGATTCACTGAACTTTAAATGAGTGTGTTTGTGCGTGTGGGCAAGCATGCGTGTGTGTTTGTGTCTCTGTGGCACCGACTTTAGCCTTTTGCCACCAACCGCTTATGGACACAGAATGTCAATTAGCATTAAACGTAAAGAGAAAAACAGATTTGTGTGTCTGTGTGCATCCATGATGATAACTGATCACTTCACATTCGTTCTGACATTGTTGTGTCCTTGAACCTGCTGTTTGCGTGTCTCTGTGTTTGTATGTGTAGCTGGAGTCTGCAATGAAGCTGGAGGTGCTGATCCTGTAGACGGAGGAGAAGAGTCTGGTCAAAATGAAAGGTACAGTGATCTCATGCATACCTAAAGTCATATCTGGAAACCTTCAGCTCATGTGCACACAGGTCACCACAGCTACACCAAAGAGCTGTCTCTGTCCATGAAACTCCTAAAAACAAACTGTAAATAAAGTTAGATGTCATTAATATAGAGTAGGAGTAGTAATATAATAATATAGAATATATGTAATTATCAAAACTGTCTTTATATCTTATTTCATGTTACACAGTTTTTGTTGATTCCTTTAAACCACTAAAAATGCTAAAAACACCTTTTTACACTTCTCAATCTCAGGTAGTAATAGCCACAAGAATGTGAGATTTTCATGTAAGGAAGGAGTGATAAGGTGAGGTGTAGAAATATATAGAAAAAGTCATTAAGTCATGCTGAGGAAAGTCATGAAGTCATGCTGGTATTGAAGTCCATCTATGTGGACTACAGATGCAGGGAGCCATCTATAGATGACATATGTTTATGAATAATACTTGGAGCCTGTTTAACAGTAGTTGACAAAATGAAAACACAGGATCGACTGTAGGTTGTAGAAACTGTAACTGTGTAGGCTTCAGCACAACACCTTTTCCAAAAATGGACTCTTAGCAACTTGGATACTAAGTCTTCATATGTTCTTGAACGTGTATTAAAGGTACCCTGTGAGGATCTTGTAAACAAAGTTATGCTTGCATTCAGTGTTACTCACCAAAATATATTATGTGTATCCTTGAGGCCTGACAAACATGATGAATGAATTTCCTTCCTCATGAAACATTTGCAGAGTGTTTTTTTTTTGTGTGTTTTTTTTAAATATTTAAAATCCTGCATTGTTTACATTCATATTTCAGTTGATACGGTGAACCCGTTAGCAAACAACTCCCTATTTACACATCCAGCAGATATTGAGCAGCATTAGCATTCATGTGGAGTTGTATTTCTGGCCACCCAATGCTCTTTAGCTGCTAAATGCTCCACTATGTTTACCAGCTAGTTACTAACTTTGTCTTCTGTTTGGTGCTGGTGCAGTGGGTTCATCAGAGCTTTTTTCCCCCCAGAGAATATTTGTGATGAGAGCGAACAGAAAAGTGAAATGTGGGTAAAAAACAAACAAAAAAGCAATGAGTTAAAAGACACAGACACTCCATAGAGCTGAGGGGAACAGTAGAGTCAGGGGATAATTCTCTATTTCACATACATAGTCATATGATCCATTGTTATTTTATGAAAACAATGTATTATAGCCGCTTCACAGATTGACACGATTCACTTCAATAGACCAAAAAGTGAACAAGTCTGTCATCTGTTGAGGACAAAATTTACCATGTTGCCCTCAGTCAAATGAATTCTGTTTAAAGTTGCGGCAGGAGTGGGTGTCATGAGGATGGTCAGGGCCGTCACGCTCTCTTCTTCAAGGTGTCACCAAACAGCGCACAGCCGTGGAATGACAATTTGTATCATTTAATTAGAGCAGGCTTCTCTTGGCACAGTTCATTTATTGTAATCTTGTTTATGCACCTTGATTGTTTCACAATATAGTTTTTTTTTAATTAGCTCACATTGATTAAATTGCATTGATTCTGTATCCTTATTAAAATAAACCCCCCATCACTCTCCTTCCTTATTTTTCATAATTAATTGTACAGTGCGCTGCTGTGTGGGAGGCACCAGTGACGGTGCTGCACATTTTGTAATCAAAGCAATGGTTAGAATTATTTATTGTGCTGGCTGTCAAAGAGTATCACGTTGACAGGCATTTTATGAGTTTGTGGCGTTGTTGTGCCATGTGCGGTGATGGATGCAGTTATGTGAAAGTGCTGCTGACTTCAAGCACTAGAAGATTAGAAATTAAGCTGAGTTCACATGTTTTGTTTTGTCCCAGTGCTCAGACCCCACCCCTCCCCTCCACCCGGCACTGACCTTGGCCGTGAGACCCACTGCATGTGGACATGTGCGTAGGTGTGCATATGTGTGCCTGCTTATACAGAATCTCATTCCAAACCCAGTGCTTTTTTTTTTTGCTTTTTTTAATTTTGATTGATGACTCCGTTTATCTTTGGAATAACAATCTTCTGATGCCCCCCACCACCTCGTCGACAGCCTCCCTCTCTCCACGTCATAGCCCCTGATTCCTCTCCCCATCACTCCACAAGTATGAAAATGATATTAGAAACAAAATGAGATTTGAAATTTTGTGTTTGACAAGCAGCTTGATGAAAGGGTTTCATAGCTGGGCTTGATCCATGGAAATTTTATGCTAATAATACTGCTGGCCAAGCAATCTAGTTGGAAATTAATCAGGGGGCTGGATGGATAGAAGGAGAGGAGAGAGGAAGGTAGGTTGCTCCATAAACACCCTTCCCCCTTCCTCACCCTCATTCCCCCTCTTCCTAGCTCTGAATCTCATCAGAAATAGCCATGGGGTGTTGTCTGTGTGATGGGGTAGGGAGAGAAATAGGGAGTTAGAAAATTACACTGCAGCTTAGCACTGATTGATGCAGTAATGTATGCAGTAATGTATGCAGCCATGCAGCGAGCTACCGTATTATGGATTAGACCTCTCCCCTTCTCAAGAAGTCCCCTTCTGCATTAGAGAGGACATACACACACGTTTAGAAACACACACACACACACCTCTTTAGCCATGCCTGTTCTCCTGTTATTATTCTATTTATCCTGTTCAGCCTTTGGTGTCTTTTTCTGCATGTATCATTTTCTCCTTTTTTTTCTGTGTGTGGTTAGGTGTGTATCTAAATAGTGATTCAACAGAAAGCCTCAGTGCGTTTTGTTATTTCCTCTGTCTCGTC
The DNA here is from genome assembly GCA_033000465.1 of Sciaenops ocellatus. Taxonomy (NCBI): domain Eukaryota; kingdom Metazoa; phylum Chordata; class Actinopteri; family Sciaenidae; genus Sciaenops; species Sciaenops ocellatus. The sequence continues at coordinate 9,544,088 of CP136888.1, read as the reverse complement.
CCACACACACACACGTACAGACGTATATACACTCTCCGTCTCTCTGTATTTATTCTCTTTCTCTCTAAACCCTGGGAGTCATCATTACACTGAGTCACTAATGAAGTCATTATCAGATTTCACTCGTTTAAAACAACACAATTAGTACCGAGCCCTTAATGATGTTTGCAAGTTAAATGCAAACTAATCGCTTTTTTCCCCATTTCTCTGTCTCATTTCCTCTCTCCCGGCTTGTTGCTCAGTTGGAATAAAGAGAGTAAATGAATCACCGAAGTGTTTTGTGGATGTGGGTGTGTTTGTGGGCACATATTTCTCAACCATGTTACAAGTCTGTGTGATTTATTATTTTTACCCCGAGAGACATCTGTAACATCATTCCTTATTTTTGTAATGCATCATCAGCCAGAGGAAAAACAATATTATCCAGTCTAGGATATTGTACTCTGGAGTCTAATAATCTAATGTACACTAGAGCTGGTGTCATTAAAGTGCCAGTGGAGCTGTAGGGAGATGGTAGGTACACATCTGTCTGTCTCTGAATCCCCACCGGTGCTCGAACTCCATCCCACCACCTGCCCCAACACAAATACACACATACCAGAGCAAAACACACACTCACTCCCATAGCTCCAGCTCTGTTGCTGTCGGAGTGGTGTATCCAGCAGGAGGCAGAAAGGAGAAGGTGACCAGACAGGGGATACAGAGGCTAAACGGCAACGTCTCCCCCTGTCCTCTGAGCTCTACAGCGCTACAAGCACCAGGCTTGCCTCAGTAAGCTGGCCCAGCAGGACAGCACTCCACTGGCTCTACACAAAGATGTGAATGATCCAAGGTCACAGGTCACTTCACCTCTAAAAGTTTCCTGAAATTGCATGTTTTCCAGTATGCTTTTCTTCTCAAAGTATTAGAGCATGAGGTGCCAGTGATTCACTTGAATGCCTGGGTTGTGTTTCTGAAAGGTGAAGGTCCAAAGCAACTCTGGGATAATGACTCCATCTCCATTTCAAGTTCCGTTTGTTTCTTGTGCACCTGGTAAAGAATACTGACAATTTTTTTGTTAAAATCACACAAATCTCCTATCTATATTTTGTAAACTTGTGTTTCTAATGATTAATTAGTGCCCTGAGTTTTACGATTAGCTCTCCTGTTTGACAATGGTTCTTCCTGTGTACATGGAGTCTACTTCAAAGGAGCTGTGTGCAGAATTTAGTGGCATCTAGTTGTGTAGTTGCTGATTCCTTCTCTGTCACCTCATCCTCCCCTTCCTAGCGTGAAGAGAAACATGTGAAAAATGTGAAAGGCCGAATCTAGAGCCAGTGTTTAGTTTATCCGTTCTGGACAACTGTAAAAACATGATGGTTCAACATGGTGGACTCCAACTTCACTTTAAATGAAAAATGGACGGATAAATTTGCTTATATTCTGCCACCTCGTATCAGTCCTAAACCACTGTGTTTAAATTGCCAAATGCTGTATGCAAAGTTGCAATCACCATCATGAGTCAAACATACTGGCTTCAGTGCTAGCACCACAAGAAGAGAGAAGATGAAGACTTTGAAGACTATCTTATCCTCCTGCGTCAATGATCCTAATGTTCATTCATTTCATCTGATAAATATTATTAATGTTTGTTTATTAACTGGCCCCTGGCTTCCTGTCATTTTCTAAAAGTAGCCCCTGGGCAAAGCAAGTTGAAGATCCCTGCAGTAGAAAGTCCTTCAGAGGAAAGAAGATAAATTCAGGAGATTTGTTATTGTAGAAAGGCCTTGGACTATGTGGTTCAGTCAGTGAAAAGGATGAATTGATGTTTTCATAAGTGGCAAACTGTGCTTGTGTGTGTGTGTGTGTGTCTGTCTGTCTGTCTGTCTGTGTTTGTGTCTGTGTCTGTGTGTCTGTGTCTGTGTGCATGGCAGGATGTGCACCTACAGGATTTCCCCGTGCATACATATGCATGCGTCTACTGCGTGGAGTGCATGCTCATACACAAGCCAGTGGAAAGACAAAGAGAACGGATCATGTCATAGCACTGATGGACTAAAGTGGAAAATCATGCTGAGGAAGATGTGTGTGTGTGTGCGTGATAAATAATGGGTGTTGGGAACCAGTAGTGGAAGAGTGTTGGTGACTAAAGGTCTGATGGGGAGCTCACCTTCATCTGTGATTGAAGTGTGGAGATGCTGCTCCCTATACACTTACTTTCACACTCATTTTCTACTCGGCCATGAGCGCAGTAAACAGACACAACAAATCCCCAAGTGGTCAGTCGTGCTCTCCTAATCCGAGCTCTCAATGTAAGAATCCAAAGCATGGGAATGTCCGGATGTCGCCCTCTCGCGCCAGACCTAGACTAGCAATACAAAACCTATTAATCACACACACACACACACACACACACACACACACATACACACACACACAAACACAGTATGCATGTCTCACGCACACAATTTATGTTCTGTGCTGTTTTGTATTCACCTTCTTTCCAGTGTGGAAAGTTCAGTGTTTGTCCTCTTGATATCTTTGAACTTTTGTCTGATCTGTAGAAAATACTTATGTTGACAGAAAGTGAATGTGGTTATGTATAATGACTTGCTTGCTGGAAAAATGTGTGAACCTGTGATTGCAATTCCTGCACCCATATGATGTGTACAATTGAATGAAAATGTCACTGAGTACTTTTCAAAAAAAGTTATTAAAATAGATTAATTCTTTTCCATTTCTGAAAAGGTGTTTTCTGCATAACGTCAAATCAGCCTCTACTTTAAATTCGGTCGGTGTTCTAAATTAAGCAAGAAGAAGAAGATGTTGTCAGAAGATTAGAGAGACTTCTCAAAACAGTATCAAAAGTGTTAATTAACTTGAAAACAAATCGCAGCAAAAAAAAAACACTTCAGTTCTTCAGTTATCAAAGTGAAAAGCTACTGTCGGAGCAAAAGTTGAATACCACCAATTTTGTGTGAAAATTATAGTTACTGAAGATTTAATTGTTTAATTGTGCCAGGTAGAGGAGCAGAGGGAGGATGTAGTGAAGGTCCAGGGTGATCTGCGTCCATGCCACCACAGACTGTGAATCTCAGCTCTCAAACAGTCAGGAGTAAAACACCCAGAAAGAGAACCGCTACAAGGTATAGACTGTTATTAAGTTTACTTATTTCATTCAATACACAAGACAAAGAACAGAAAGCAAGCGAAAACAGACATGTGGATGGACTGGTGTAGTCTATAAACGTGTGAGGCTGAAACAGACAGACAAGACAGTTCCTCTTGATGTTTTGGTGGATCTATGACATCATAACATCTTCCCCAGTTTTTAGTTTTCAGGGAGTCAGCTGTGTAATTGAAGAGCTGTTTAGAAAGGATGACACCAAATAAAGGTCCAGACTGGTTCAGGAGTCCTGGGTCGAGACACTGCGCCAGTTCTGTGGTTCGGGGTCTGCTTGACATCACCATAGGGTGGGGGGAAAACAACAAAAAAAAAAAAAATCCAATTAATCAGCTACTGGTACAAAAATGTTGTTTGGTACCTTTTGATGTAGTTATCATTGTGTGACGATGCTGTGTTATTCCTTCTGTTAGCAAGGACAAAGAGGTTGATGTCAGTGACGTTAGATAATCCCAACAAAAACAGAAATCCTGTATTTAGATGTAGAATTATTCATTGTTGTGCTGATCCATGTCTGTGTTTGTATAGAAATCCTAATGACTGGGCGCTTTGTGATGATCACAAATGATTCAGCTGTCACAACACTATGTATACTTTAATATCACAGAAGAACCAGTGACCTAATGTTCCTCAGTGCCCTAGAAAGGAGGTGAATGCCCATCACCAGGCAGGCCTGTGGCATGTAAAGTCCATACCCACAGCAGTGACTAATTGTTTGTTATGTCAGTGCTTGTTGTGCCCGTTTGCCTTTAATGGAGTGTAGTGCGGTGATCCATCAGGCTGTCGAGCAAGCCCCATGTCAGTTGAAGTGGCTGTGTGTCAGTGGGGCGAGCGTGCCGTGCAGATGTGATTTACTGCCCTGCTTGTTGCGCCACGTTGTGCCTCGCCTCTTACCCGCGCAATGCAGCCCACTCCTCTCATCTACTCTTCTCCCCTTTCCTCTCCTCTCTCCCCAGATTGATTGCCCGCACAACTGGCTCATGACACTCGCCATCTTCTGGCAACCTTTTAGTGCCGTTTTATAGATGGTTAGCGCACCTCATTTGGCTATTTATACATCTGTAAGTGGCCATGAAATATAGATTTGTCTTGATGGGTGTCAACATTGGAGCTATGGAAGCAGAGCTCAGTGACATCTCGTTATTTTAACGGTGTGAGATAAAGAGGCCGCATGGCAGGAGTAATTTTCAAACATGGCTAAATTATACTGTTTTTATTTTCATTTAATGTTTGCATTCATATTTTACTCAAAGCAAAAAGCATTTCTGTTTTGTTTTTTTCTTGCCGTGTTTGGTCGCTGTGACTGAGGATGGAAGGGAACACCCTGCCCCTCGCTGTCACGCACACATGCACATGCTCCAAACCACATATTCTATGTGAATGTCAAGGTGGTTCAGAGTGAGAAGAACCCTTAACAGTAACATGATGTGTGACCTGTCATCCGCACACACGCACACATATTTCACTCCATTCACAGGCAAGGTCTCAGAGGTAATTAGGTGCTGGCACCCACTCAGTGCGATGTGCTGGTTAATTGAATAGTTAACACATCAGAGGCAGGCCTGTGCAGATTGGAGGTGACACCTGTCAGGAAGCTGTTCTCTCCCGACCCAGGACATTTCCTGCTCTGCCTGATACATATGTCATCTTTGTGGAAATACCAAATTAGGGGCAGGCAGCCGAATGAGTGCAGTGCAGCAGGTGTGTAGATAGCTCGGGGGTGGAGGAAGGCAGGTGCTCCTGTGCTCTGTCCTTCAAGAGGATTTGTAAAGCTCGGGGCACCTATCCTTACTTCACCTCAGGCCATTTCCATGGGTATGTGACAGGGAAGTGACAGCGCCGTGCGTTTGTGTGTGTGTGCGTGCATGCATGTGTGTGCGTATGCTTCGGCGGGCTTTCCCCGAGGCCCTGGCGCAGTGTGCCCAGGGCGTCCAGGAGTTGAGTATGCATCGTGCAGAGGTGTCAGCTGAGTAGAGGTGTCCAGACTCTTACCAGCTCAAAGACGGCCGTCTGACAGATAGACTGGCATTTGCAAAAAAAAAATTACCAGTTTATCAAATGATACTTTTTATCTCCCCATACCGTAAAAATTGTGTGAGGTTACGTATATGCCCTGACTGAGTGCCTGCATTCTTTCTAGTGGTGTTGCACCTTCAGGAGGCTTCAAGAGGTCCTGTTAGGGGCCGTTGCAGTCAGCGGGAGACAACAGCTCGGGAGCAGAGGGTTACCACACAGGGGAAAGACCTGGAGGCTGCTCACAGTCAAACCACTGAAAGAAGGCAGGTACCAGCTGAGACTTGGCTTCATGTTACAGTTGGAAGCCATTCCCTAGTTATGAAGTAAGCAATTAAACTCACACATGTATAATCTCACACAGTATACTCATTATGTCCTCTCACATTCTCCACAGCAGTGCAGAAAAGGGATGGATTAGCAGCTCTGTAGAGAGGACGCTGTGATGGCACAGCAGTAAGCAGCTAGTGGCCCACAGCCTGACGGTGGTACTCCACTGATGCAACACAGTAAGACCCAGCATGGCCTCTTCTTAGCCCAGCTACTGCCGCGGTTCAGAGAAGACTTGGCCACTGAGGTATGGCAAAACAGTGCAGTTGGTTTCTATCTGATTAGTATTGTCATACAGTTCTCAGTTTGTGTTGAAATTGCAATAGTTCAAGACCTTGTCTCTGTGGGTCCAGCTTATGACATGTGTGACACATCACACTTCATCTCTTTGTTCTACCTCTACTGTCACTCCTCACTGTCAGATGGGACAGAAATGTCCTGAATCTCCTGAAAGACTTTTAAAGAGAAAGTTGTCAGACACATTTGTTTGTTTTTTTCCCTGCTCTACTGTCAGCTTCTTATCACTCTCTTGTCTTTAAGAAGAAGCTATTGAAATTACAAAATCAAGACATTGAAACAAAGAGTGAATGATTGAAATGTTATAAGTCAGGGAGAGAGTGGGGAAAAGGAGGGGGAGTGACAGTGACAGGCTTTCGTGTCAGGTCAGCTAGCCTGCAGTGCTGGCTTTAATATATTGCGTGAGACAGTCACCTGAATGTGTGATGTGGCAGCTGCCTCAGCCACTCACCTGCAAGGAAATAGCCCATCAATTCACAGCCCTAGGCCTTTTGTGTGATACACACCACTAATCTACACAACATACCCACTTACAAGACACCCACGCACACTAACTATGAAAACAAGCCATTATGCATATCAAAAGAATGTGAACTTATGAACATCGAAAGAAAGGTCCGCAAAAGGGAAATACAGGGAAAGAAAGTCTCAGTTTGAAAAGGGGTCAACTAAAATACCATACTTAGAAATAATTCAAAAAGTGAGCTTGACAGGAGAGTCTTTAAAATGTTATACTTACGGGCAACCGGTGTCACCCAGAAAAGGAACAAATGTGTCTATGGGGAGTGTGTGTGTGTGTGTGTGTGTGTGTATTTTAGATGTCTTTTTATGCATATATCAGCCCAGGAACAGGCTTGACAGGAGGAGAGGACTTTGTTGTCAGCAGGTTGGCATCAGCAGATTCAGGAGTAGCCAGCAGAGGTGGTTAAGACCGAGCGGCTCCATAGCATTAACCACAAAGCTACAGGCAGACTGTATTCCCTCTAGCATTTAGAGCTTAAACCTGAAATGTTTGTATCTCACATCACTGTTACCATATGAATTATCATGAGACCAACTTTAAATGATGTCAATATGAAAAACACCAGGAAATCATCTGACTGTGAACTCTTAAAAAACACTGCTGTGCCTCTCGCAGACACAACTAGTGGCTGACAGATGTTTTAGCACTGTGACTCTTGGCGTCCTGTATCCTCTATTCCGTCACCCTCTCCCCCCCTTTCCACACCATCCATCTGGGCTGTGTGTGGGCCAGGCGCTCAATAGGCGGATCATTTCAGGTCGGGGCCCTCGTGTGAAATCAGATGTTTAACTGGCCAGCCGAAGTGGGATGGGAGCATCTTAACCAGCACCTTGCCAAAGGTCTCATGTTCACTCAGCCACTGGGGCTGCTGTGAGTACGCCCGCCACCTGCCAATAGGCATTAGGGAGGATTTAGTAATTAAGTGATAGGCTGAGGACTAAATTGGGTGTTTGTGGGCTGGCGAGCCACCCCAAGGTCCCTACAGCCATGCAGATAGGGGATTCTAATTGTCAGGAATATTGATCAGCCTGGCGAGGGGGGTGCACAGGGAATTCACTAGCCATTGATTAGCTGTTACTGCACCTCACGCGTCAATGGAAGAGGGAGGTGAGCATTGGAAAGGCTCTGGGCTTTTCCCACAGTATCCCTCACCACCAGCAGCTCCTTACACACGCATACACAAAATCAGTGACACAGCATGTTGTGATTAGAACACTCTCTACACTCCTGTTTCATAGCTTTAAACCAGCTTTACTTTCTCAGGCAGTCCTGTGGTGAAAGAGTGGCAGAAAAAGGGGGCTTGTCCAGAGGGATGCCCTGCAACGCTTTTATCTATTAATAAAGTGCCACCCTCGACCCAACCCAGTCTTTCTCCCTCTTGTCTGCTTTTTCCTTTTCCATATCACTTGCCTCCCTGAGTTTGTAAGGTCTTTGACCCGTGCTTGAGCTTGCCTGCCCTTTGATATTTAATTAGTTGCTTCACCTGGCAGTAAATAGGGCCTGGTCAGTGCTCTCTCTCTCTCTCTCTCACACACACACACACACACTTCTGATTCTAGTTTTGATCACTTATGCTCCAGTGACACGTCACCATCACAAAACAGCGCAGGCAGAATTACTAAACATCCTGTCATTAAATGTTAAAGCTTGTCTGGACAGATCTGTCGCACATGCACACATTACAGTATATTGATTTTTTTCCAGTACTTACAGCACTCTAATTTCCTATGACTGTGATGAATAGAGCGGCAATGAATTAAGAGATCAATTAGAAAAGGATTAATAAGATGTTTCATGTTAATATAGCCATTTGAATATACATGGTGAGTTTACTGTTCAAGCTTTTACTCGTGTCCATTCTTGAGGTTTTCTATTTAATGGATTGCAGGATGAATTGTTTTATAGTTCGTGAAAGTCGATTCAGAACTCAGGTGGAGATCGTGGGGAAAGGGGTTGAGGAAAACTGCAGTGTTACAAAAGTGTTACAGCTGGAGGGAGAACTGAAGGAAAGCAGGGAAATGTACTAACTTAAGACCAACAAAAATAAACTCCAAGTACCAAGTTTGACTTCATTTTTAGTTAGATCCAACAGTTACATAAGTAAAAAGGATGCTCACCTCAACCTTGTTGCATATTGCTTGTTTCTAGAGTAGCTTTAAATGTGTTCAGCATCTTGCTTGAAGGAGACATGAAGGTGACGTATAAACAAACCCACAGGCTACTTGCATGTCATCAACAAAACATGGATTTCTAATATGTCATAGTCATTTAGTTGACTCAGTTGAGTTTTTCTTAGTCATCTCAGCTGGTGTTTTATATTCGTACTGAAATGGATTGCAGAAGCAGCGAGAAGGTTTGCTCCCCAGCAGTCTCTAACCTGAGTCATTTAGAGCCTATTACAAAACATCAATATATTGATTGAAGTAAGTGTCTCAGTGTACTGCTCTGTAAACACACAGTTGGTACGGTTGTGCATGTTTTATCAGCTTGAATCTTATCAGGATTTAAATCGTTTCATCTTCAATTCGCTCAATCGTGGCATTGTTGGCTTTTGAGCCAAATATTCGGTTCACTCTGCCCTTATTCGTTTGGGTACTTTTAACAGAATGAAAAATATCAACAACATAAAGATCACAACGGTAACAATATGTTTTTGTTTTTCATTTCACTCACTCAAAGGATAGATGTTTTGATTTTCTTCTGGCTCCCAACTCACGCTTCTGTAAGACACTTTGAATGAGAACTTTCCACACATGGCACATAGTGGCGCCTGTGCCATATGTGCCAACTATGAGGACCATTTTGAAGGCTGCCTCATGTACCATATAATATGGCAGGCAGGTCAGAGAGAAATTCAGTTAGAGGTGGACAGAGTAACTTGACTCAGCTCACAGCCAGTTCCAGAAATCCTCTGTTCTCCAGCTTTGTTGTTTTACTTCATTTGATATCATAAAATGTTTGTTTGAGGTGCACTGATGCGGAATGTGTAAGAATGTAAATGTGTTGAATACATAAACATAGCTTTTTCCCGCTACAGTTATTGATTGATTTGTTTAACTTTTCCTTTTCTTTTTTTATCTTTCATATAAAAAAAATCACATTTTAAATGCTAAACCAAGCTCTTTAAACTATTTACCATTCTGCATTACAAATGCCAGTGATTATATGCAAACAGGCATGTATTCACAAGCATGGAAGCAACTGCTACTAGTTTTGCTGAACTTCATGTAGGAGTTATTTTAAGGGGCTTCAGGTGGGTGACGAATTAAAGTAAAAGCCTAATTGAACTTAGTGGAGGAACAGATGCAGATGTTAGCTTAGAGGGCACAAAGCGTTGCTGAAAGTTTGATAGTATGAAAATGCTGTGAATCATATGTTATAATAACCCAACTGGGCACCACCAAAAGCACCTCAAAAACTCAAAACACAAGATGAGGAATACCTTTTGGAAAAATTGTGTTCTATAGACTTGAAACTGGTCTGGCAGCACATGGTGACCCAGCATTTGAATTCAAAAGAAATTATTTTAGTACCTCCCCTGCTTCTTTTGTTTTGGATTTGACACAACACAAATCTGAACTGCTAAAGGTCTTTTTTTCTTTCCAATTTGCACAAACCTACATGCTGTATGTGTTAAATGAATATTTATTATATTTATATACATTTTTATACCAAGAATAAAAAGAGACAAACATATTTTATTTCAAAATGTTCATTTAGTTTTAACATACTGTATTGCACAGTATAACCAGGAGAAACTGTAATAGGGCTGTGTGGTTTCAAACCACCTACATAAATACTCCAACAAATACTGAGTGACAATTTAAATCAGCCTATCAACCAGTTAATCCCAAATCAAAACATAATTTAAAAACATTTACTATAATAAATTCAAATATTGCAGTACATCTAATCCATTGATCACACCAATATACAGGTAAATATTTTTGTAGTACTAAAGGAGAAATTATCACACCTTTGTGATAAGAAAGCATTCTTATCAGTGATTATCTGTTAACCTTGATGACATCTAGCAGCAGACTGTATGTGAGTGTCATGATTTGAGTTCATGGTCCCATACGAGTGTGCGGACTGTGTCATTTCCAAGGTCATTTTGTCATCTCTGAAGGGGGATTGTTCCCCCATGCTTGTCCTCTGATTGAAGCCTAGCTACAACGTTCATATACCACTCAGTGTCACCCTCCAGCCATGCTCACAAATTGAATTAGTTTCAGTCGGAATTTGTGTTTCAAAACTAGTAATTATTTTTTAACCCCAGAGGAAGCCAAGAGATATGAGTCAGATCTTCACAAGTCATGAAATTTGACGATATATGATTTTACACCAACCAAAGGGACACAAGCCTGAAGCACAGCAATTTACCAACCATTCATCTGTTAGCAAATTAAATCACACCACATTTGACATATTTTAGAAAGTTAGATAAATCTGATGAAAAAGTTTCTCTCTCAATTACCATCTGAAATTAATCTCCTTAATCCCAATTTGATCTCTTTCATGCATATAAGGGGTATCTTTCATCAGCCCACCTATGTGCTTTAAATCTCCGCCACTGAGTTAAGATGGAACGTGACCGTCAAACTTAGTCCGACGTGAAACTCCAACACCCGTGCAGCTCCATGAGATGGGGGATCTGATTAGGGGAGATGAGGACAGAGGGGCGTAACTGACAGCCGCCCATTATCTCTCTCTCTGTAGCTGAAGAAGGACTTCAGATAGTGTTTGACGGAGCTGCCGAGCACTATCCAGAGGTTCTGCAGCAGTGCGAAGCGGAGCTTGAAAACGGAGAGAGACAAAAACACAGCTTATTCCCACTACAGATATTTATTGATTTGTTTAATTTCTCTTTTATTTTTTTGATCTTTTATATCAAATGGATCAAATACAATCTGAAAGGGTGAACAAAGCTTTAAAAACTATTTACCATCCTGCATTACAAATGCCAGAAATTATGTACAAGCAGGCGTTGGTTCATTTTAAGGGGTCACAAGCTAGAAGGGTTTAGAACCACTCCATAAAATTTGTGAAAGTTAATAGGTACCGTGTTTTGTGAACATATTAGTGCTTAATATGTAGTTCACTTTGGTTGGTGAAGGCAGCCCAAAGAAAGACATGGCTTTTGGACTTGTTTTAATCTGGATACTCAATAAAGATCATATTAAGTTTAAAAACTGAAAAAGAATTTTCCATAACTGCGAAGAAAAATATTTTTTGTGTATGTAGTTTTAGTCAAGACCACCTAAACTGAGACCAAGGCATGACCAAGACCAGAGTGCATCAACACCGAGCCAAGACCAAGACCACACAGTATATAATCTACTTAGGTAGCTAATATGTAGCTGTTTTTTGTTTGTTTTTTGCTTCACAGATGAGCTCTGTGGTTTAGGAAGTCAAATTTTCTTACATCATTCACTTTCTTTGAATGCATGGGAAGGGATGGGAGCCATGAACAGTACCAAAAATGCTTATAGAAATTAGTATTTAAGTTATTGGAGGTTTTAACTTCAATCACAGTGATGTCAATAAATAAATATGACAATTTATTGATATTAAAATCCTGTGTCCTCTTTGTCTAAGACCGAGACAAGACAGAGTAACAATGTGGTCAATTCCAAGACGAGACCAAGACCTTCAAAAAGTGTCTAGAGAACAAGACCAATGAAAAACAATAGAAATAGCTGTTTTATCAGGTGTGCTTGATTGTCTGTGAGCTGTGTCAGAGAGGATTTTTAAGTCCAAACTGCAGCAGAGGGGTTTATAGCTGACAGAGGGGAGGACTACGCACCGAAACAAAGAGATGATCAGACTACAGGCCACTTGCAGAATTTGCCCTTTCTGTTGCCAAAAACTGCTACCAGCATCTGATCAGTCAGGGCCACAGTTGATACCAGTAAGGGCCAGTTACACACCAACTCTTTTTTAAGCAGCGCTTTGACCAGCCAATGCCCTCCAAGCCCCAAGCACTACTATGATGTGAGTGCTCTATAATGGGAAGGAAAATGAGCCTCATCTCCTTTCTCAATAGTGGGTATTAGTTTAAGATAGCCAGAGTCAGAGAAGGGGCACAGTGCTAGCTCCTTCACAAAGCATTGTGGTCATTAGTGTGGACCACACAGCCTTTTTCTCAAGAAGAGTTATAACCCTCAGAGGTCACACTGTTCACTAATTGTACACTACAGGCAAGATCAAATTCTTTTGTCAAGAAATGGGACGATCTGAAGCTTTGCCTTCTGTGTATTCCTAAAGCTGATTAGATAATGAGGTCTTTTTCCAGACTTGAGTCCTGGGTGTGCATTAGTATTTAATATTACCAGCTTTAATATTAATATAATATTACCAGTTTCTTTATTTTATTTTAGCCACTCACTGACCTCACTTCTGCGGACCTTATGTATTAATATTTTGTTATTTGTTTTGGTCTGGAGCTCCTGGTGTACACATTGTTACTTGCCCTCTGCTCTACAGTGCCATTCCTTTTATTGGTTCGTGTGAATGTACATGCATGATTGCATACACATGTATGTCTAGTATGTGTGTGTGTATATATGTGTGTGTGTGTGTGTGTGTGTGTGTGTGTGTGTGTGTGTGTGTGTGTGTGTGTGGTGACTCCTGAGCCAAAAAGACATCTCTGGCTCATCTCTAAGGCCTGGCGTCAGCCTCCTTAAGTGCTGTCAATGTCACATGGTAACAGCAGCACTGCAGCCTCTTAATTGGTTTAGGAAAAGCATCCTTGTCATTTTGCGGTCAGTAAACTCCGCCAGAGAAAATGAAGTCCAAGCTGCTGCCACCTCCTCAACCCCCACACAGCCAGCCTAACAAAAAAATAATGATTATGTGCCGTGTATATTTGTGCGTTCGCTGTCTGTTTTCACTTTTTGCTTTTAGAAATAATTGCTGTTGGTTGTGTGGCTGCATCAGAGGAAGGGCATTAATGATTCTCACTGGCCGCGAGGAAACACTGCACTGCAGAGGGCGGGAGGGGAGCAACTCATTTTCTAGAACTAAACGTGTTTGCGTGTTTGTGTGTTCGTGTGTGTGTTTGTGTGTTTGTTTGTGTGTGTGCGTGCGTGTATGTGCACATTTGTGCCTGAATGTGTTTGTGTTTGGTCACTTATTTATAGTAGTTTTCCTCACTTTGTCGTGCAGTATATATTGTATGCAGCCTATAATAATTACTCTAGCTGTGTGTGCAGAGATGTGTGTGTGTGTGTGTCTCTGAATGACTTGAATACACCTTTGTGTGTCCGTGTGTGTGGGTGTGTACAGTGCATGTGCATGGCTGTCCTTTTGCACAGATTAGCTGGTGAATGCTGCGAGAGGATGATCAGACTGGGAGCACACCAGGGTTGCTCTGCGATCACACAGGGATTATGGGGGATATGGAGCTGTAGTGCATTCCAGGGCCGCCTCCAGTTAGGCTCATCTTCGCCACGCTCCCCTCACACACAGCACTTTAATTGCCTTTGCTTCTTTCATTACTTTTATTGCCTCTCCTCTGCATTGCTTGCTCCCTGGGCTTGTGGAAAGGTCATTGTGATGGTGGTGGTGGTGGTGGTGGTGTGCTCATAGCCTTCGTCTCCCTGACTAGCAGGAAATGGCTGTGTGGCTGAAGCTGGGGAAAACGAGTGACACAACAAGGTAGCTACTGACAGGCTGCGCACAGATCAAAACATGTATAATATATAAATATGTTTTTTTTTAAAAACAAGTCTGCACCATAAGGGAAATAAGGGCGATTTCATAAGGTGCTAGAGATATAGATAATAGATTGCTCTCACCAGGTATATGCAAACTGTATGTTGAGCTGAATGCTAAGATAGGCAATTGCAGAATCATTATTAAAAATGGCTTTGTCACCTGACAAAGGGACAATGTGGACAGGCAGTGTTAATGGAATTGGCAATGTCTTTGCTTGGATGTAGTGAAGAGGTGACAGCCCTTGGATGAGGGACAGGCTTGAGCCTTATTGCATCCCCCGTGCACAATGCAGAGGAAAATAGAGGTCTTAGTGGTGATAAGATCATCGAGTGACTTATAGTTTGAATTGTGGCACAATAACTCTTGTTTCCGCTGGACAATTAAAGTTACTCGTGTGCACTTTCCTGTTAAGTACATACAGAGACACCGGTATGTTTAGAACGTGTACTACACACAGATATAGAGTTTTTTTGTTTGTTTCTTTATTCATTATTATTATTGTAGATCTTTTGCCAGTTTTTTTTCTCCTGCACGCTTGTATGAGTAAGAGCAAGCTTGCAGAGCTGAACCTGCAGCAGGGTAAAAAGAAGCTGGCATTGTTGGCAGTCTGGGAAGAGTGTGTCATTTTAATAACAGCAGCTGTCACGACTTTAAGGTCAAACAAAAACACAAATATACTGTCTCATCAGTTTAACACCATAATTAGACATATAAATGTCTCCTTGCATGCATGAGTCTGTAAGGAAACAAGTAGAACAGTTAACAGTGTTTTGTTTCCCACAAGCACTCTGTGTTTTACTGTGTCTGTCTTCCTCCCTTTCTGTCCCAGTCCAAGGTGGAGGTTTGTGTTCAATCAGACTCTCGGCTCTCATGTCCACTGTCAACCAGCTTATCCTGGAACATATGTAAGGTCTTAATACACACCATATTACTGCTGAGGTCTTTCTGCTGCACTTGCACAATAATTGGTTCCTATCCCAACAATAGCTAATGCACATATTATCATATCCTACATTGCTGCAGGCAAGCAAATGAAAAACTGGCACTGAAAGTGAAATAGCAAAGCACGAAGATCATCCATCTCTGCTAAGAAAGAGGAAGTGGACAGAAGAGAGTGTGAAATGAAGTGCACTTTTGTTTCGTGTCCTTGTGTGTGTTTCAGTGTGCGTGCGTGCGTGCGTGCGTGCGTGCGTGCGTGCGTGCGTGCGTGCGTGCGTGCGTGCGTGCGTGTGTGTGTGCGCGTGCAGGCACACATGAATCCACCTGCAGGAGGTTGTGGAAGCTTGGCAAATTGAGGTCAGGAGATTTAAAGCTGAGGTTGACGAGGAGAGGACTGAAGGGGAGAAGATCCAGGTATACGCCGAGAGAATGGAGTCACCGTGCAAAATCGGCAAATGTTGTCGCGTGCAGTGTCAAAGGTTTTGATTTATTTTAATTTAGTGCATGTACAGGGCTAACACACAAACAGACACCTTGATGAAGAAAGTGCTTGAGTATAATGTAGATATTGTAGTGTGATTAATACATTATTTACAGTTCCTGAACTTCAGTCAACTCACTTGATTTATTATATTTATACAGAGTATGACAGTCCTGGTCCTCACCACAAGTGAAGCTTATATGTAAAGCTCATCACTGATCCAAGAGTGACATTAACAAACATTCTTCTTAGTGTAAACATAGACTCAACATACATGTGGATGGTGGAGTCCATGTAAACTGTCATTTACAGATTGCTGAAATTGAAGAGGTCACGATACTTCTGCAGAATATATTTCAGTGAGCAGAGTGTGTGATGTGAGACATGAAATATTTTTTATCACTATGCCAACAAGTCCCTTTTTTTTCTTTTACTTGTTTCAAAAGCAAAAGTTGCTGGAACACAATAAAGTCACATGTTCCTTGTCAGGCTTCTGAAGTCAGTTTGAAAGCCCACTGCAGAATTCTTGCTAAAGAAGTGTCCACTTGATCTAAAGAAAATGACTTCCTGCCATAGACTTAGTAAAAGCAGCCTTATGAGTGTTATAGTTCTGTTCTTCTGCATCCTCTGACAGAGTTCACTAGTGAGACATTACACACTCTGACCTTACTCTGACTTTGTCTCTGCTCTTGATCATCCTACTCTCTTATACTATCAGAGTCCTGGCAAATACTCCAGTTTTCTTCCAAAAGAGGCTGCAAAATCTATACAAGCCCCTCTCTGTGACTACATGTCCTCCGCTTTTGCTCTGGCCGACTCCAGAGACAGTGTCAGTGACAAAGCAGTGAGCTTTCAGACAGAGCGCAAGTGTTTCTGGAGTGGCTCATCTGAAACACGGGTCAATACAAACACTCACCAGCACATCACAGACAGTATCACTGAAAAGCAAAGCTGCTGCATTGCTCCTCGGATTTTATTGGCTGTCATGTTGATTTTGCTTGTTCTGGGATTAGCATAGGCCTCTGTGTGTTTTTGTGACTAATGGTCTGTGTTTTCCGGCTGTGAAATCAGCTTGAGAGCCCTGAACAGACTGCACATCAGTGTTTGAAGTCCTCCGCCACCCCCTTGGGTGGTGCCTCTGGGTCCTGCTGCTAATGCAGCCCCAGCACAATTCTCTCTCTCTCCTTTACATACAACCATGTTTAGCACTCCTCTCCTTCTGCACCCAGGATGACCTCCGCCGTAATCTGCTCGACTCTGGCCAGCCTGTGCCATGTGTGGCCCAGCCTCGACTGATGGCCAAAGCTTGTTAACACCGAAGACACATTTGTGCATTTAGCTGGGACATGTTGAGGGTGGGCAAAGGGAGTCTGTGATCAAACAACATGGTGCAGCAGAGGAAAAGGTCTCTAGAGTTGGCAAACTTTTCACCCAGCTGACCCAAGGACGTTCTCTGTTAGTGTTCACCTGTGAGACCACACAGGACACTTTTAAGTAAACATGTCACTCGAGCTTCACCATGGAAACATTTTCTGAATAAAATATGAATTTTATGTGTTGCTTGAGAAAGGGTTATTTGTTGGTGGAATGGCGCCCCACAGCTGAAGCCATCTCATTTTTCTCAGCCAATACCACCTCTCCTCAAAGTGAGCCAGATTTGTGTTACCTGGCATTTGCCTGCAACACATTCCTAACTGATATCCTCACAGATTGAAAGGAGGGAAATTGGGGGTGATTGAAGGGATAAGTTTTGGTGGTGGGAGGACAGAAGCAGAGCGAGAGCTAGGTGAAAAAGATGTGAACCCAATCTGCCATGTGTTGACTGTGCTGATTAGGGGCTTGTGCTAAGAAGAGCCTCTCTATCCCCTCATTCCCTCTGTTTACTTTGTGCCTCACCATCCTTCTCAACGCAGGCATCACTGCAACCAAAGTGCCCTCCTCATCCTTCCCTTCTGTATCACCTGCATCACTGAGAGGCCTTTGTATGCCAACCTAGTCCAATTAAAAAGATGACAGCTTAACTAGGGATAGAAGTCCAGTTTGTTAATCCATTAGAGAAAGTGTAGTAAGCAGCGTGATTGCTATTAAGAGGAGATTTGTGACATGTCTGAATATTTGCTCCATTTACGGTGGGCTGACAGCTTTCCGCGCGCGTGTGTGTGTGTATTTGTGGAAAACCAGTTGAGAGCTGATGTAGACTCAGCCCATTAAAGGCCGCAGGGTGACTGGAGCAAAAGTCCAGCTAATGTTTTGGGACATTCAGAAAGCCTGCAGGGAGACAGGAGTACAGAGGTGGGCTGAAAGCAAACCATGAGATCCACCGAAAAATAATAAATAGATAAATATGTGGATGAAATGGCATGAGAGAAGCTAGGGAAATAGCACATCTATTCTCACGCAGCACGTTTGTTTATTTATGGTGTCTGACAGCCCGGTCTGGATGCCGGGTGGGGGCTGAGGGAGTACAAACACAGGCTTTCCCCCCCCCGCCCCACCTCTCAGGGCTCGGCTCCCCAGCTTTCATTAAGTGTCATTACCAGTACTTTTGGAAAGCTGGCCAGGCTGAGACCCGACTTTCCCTCTACAGATAGTTGGCCATGCATATGGATGAATTTCTGATCCCTCTCATCCACCACTGAGGAGGGGGAATTAGGCCAGCGAGAAGGAGAGCAAGGGGCTTAAAGGGTGCGTCCATATCTGACTTTAATGGCAAAGATGGAGCTATTACTTTAGTTGAGGGACAGTGTTCATGCTCGGTTTGTTTGAGTGTATATGTCACTCAGGTTATGAGTGTTTCACTTAAGATTTTCTTTTTTTATGACCATATGAGGTCATGTACACTGATGTCTGTAAGATCAAATATATTTTACACACTCGTGAGGAATTGTATATTCATTTGGGCAGTTGTGCAACATACCCACAATGCCATTTTAAAATGTGCATTTCTAGCAGCATGGTATTCATTAGCAATTTGTTCTTCCAGTTCACTCACTTTGAGAACGTCCCCTGATTGATGGGGGGGGGGTCTGTTTATTTGTATATCTGGGAATGAAATATTCATATTGT
Source organism: Sciaenops ocellatus (assembly GCA_033000465.1). Taxonomy (NCBI): domain Eukaryota; kingdom Metazoa; phylum Chordata; class Actinopteri; family Sciaenidae; genus Sciaenops; species Sciaenops ocellatus. The sequence continues at coordinate 9,525,557 of CP136888.1, read as the reverse complement.
ACGCTTTTCCGAGCAGAAGTTATCTAGATTCAGTGTAAATGGTACTTGGGATTAGATTTTCACAGCAGATTGCTGTTATTAAGGGGAAAAAGCCAACTCCTTTGAGCAGTCATCTTCCTGGGAGGCAATCTATTTCTCTTTCACGCAGCCAGAGTGCTGGACCAGGCTCTTAATGCACTGAAGCAAAAGTGCTTCGGTCCGCAACCTTTCACGCCTTCAGCTCTCCTTTATGTGATTGAATAGTTAATAACTATGAGTCGCCTTTGAAAGCTCTGTGCCGTTGGTCCTTCTGAGGCACTTCTCTTCTTTTTGTCTGTTTGGCTGCTGTACCTGCCCATTGCTCAGTCTGCCTGCATGTCTACTTGCCCCAGATGCCAAGTCGACTGATAGCCCACCTCTTCTCCACCAGCCCCTCTTACTTTTATCTTTATCTCTTGCCTGACTTGCCGCTTGTGTGTCTGGCTGTCTGGCTGTCTTAGTCTGTAAATCAGAATTTTGAGGGCTAGGGATCAGCTTTTTTCATCTCTTATTTCCTTGTTCCTCTTCCGATACACATTCACACACACACACACACACACACATACGCTCACACAGCTCATTAGCCCATCCCACGCTCACAGCTCTGGCAGAATGTGACCCTGCCTAATTGTGTACCATGCTCATTTGTTCTCCCTGCATGATGTGACGATTGCTTATTTATTCTCCTCAGGGCTCCCATCTCACATTAAAATGATTGACTCATTTCATTCACTGCACATTTTCAAGCTTTATTTGATAAGCTCATTTCCCTTGGCATTCAAATTCTTCCTTTTCCCATGGTTAAAAGTTATAATGTTACCGAGGCACATTATTATTCATACTCTGGATTGTTTCTTCAGCTAATTATCTGTGTTAGAAAATAATTTTGCACGTGTGATTCTGTTTATTCCGGCGGAATTGAGCAGCACAAAAGGGCAGACATTAACGATGCAGCTGGAATAGCTGAGGAGCCAATTGTGTACACAAAGCTGGCAGACACGGTCAACAAGAAGCTTAAGAGGGATTGGGACACTGTGGAAGCTCGGCCAGAATAAGCAGGGCAAATTTGCATTCTTTTACAATTTACATCTGGTTAGGCACCCTTTTTACAAATAACAAAGCCATCAACCTTTTTGTCCAATCATGTAATGAGGGAGTATTTTGACACAGAAAAGAACATAACAAGCGATTGCTGATTGGGAGTTTGGGCAGCATTGTTACAGGAGGATTTTAGTGCTTGTGATTTTGCCAGCTAACAGTCGATGTTTTCTCCCTGCAGCTACTGTATATCGACCAGGCCTTAGTGACACAGCAGCTGCTGGAATCCAGCTCAGTGCACCGGTAGGTCAAGTCAGACTCTGACTTGTGATGATGACGGACACAAAAAGATATGATTGACAGAGGTCACTAACCTAATACATGTGAGGCATCATTAGAGCCGTGTATTGAAACTCATGCATCCGAGTATCAAAAACTGTCAAGTACAACAAGTTGACACAAACATGTCACATTTTTAGTTATTCTTTACCTTTTCTTAAATCAAAATGTTGCCAATTTTAGACTATTTTATTTACCCAAAAGTCTTGTGATGTTGCTGGTTGACACCATTTAACATGTAAAGTATAACAGTTCTCACAACTGGGCATTTAAACAAAAAGAAAGAAAATAAACAGGCAAAATCGAAGCAGCAAAGGCAGAGAAATTCTGATTTTTAGTCCTTAGCATAGGCCAAAAACACTTAACGTAGCGCTGTGTGCTTTTATCAGACACCCGATGACATCATCAGGGTTATTTTGTTTTGCTACCTCCAGAGAATTCAAACAACACCCGACTCTTGTTGCTTTAAAAGAATAAAAAATAATGATTAAAGGGGCAATATGTAAGATTGGGCCAGAATTATAGTTCAAGAATGTTAAAAACCCTTTAAAAATTATCAACAGAAAGTGAAGAGTTAACGTTATGTCTGTGTATTGTGTTGCAGAGATGTCTACTGAAATTAGCATTCTAAATTATTAGCTTCGGCCAGTACTTTTTTGTAATACCACTTATGCCTCAAGAGACGAAAGTGAGTTATTGTAGTGTCTAGTTTGCCCTCAGTCCAACATGGGGAGGAAGGAGTAAAGAGCCAGGTGTAGCAGAGGGACAGAGCTGCTGCTGCTAGCTGACAGACAGCTACTGAGGCTGGGATTCCTGGTCCCAGTAGCCTGGGGCAGGGGCAGAGCCGGAGCTTCTTGGGAAATAAACACCTGGAATCACTTCGGATTCTGATCTGATCTGGAACCGTTAACTAGCGGGAGAGATTAGAGCTCAGAGTTTATTTTTTAAACTTTTGGGATTAAAAAGTGGATTTATCTTCACTCTCACTGCTCAACCTGTCTGCCGAAGCAAAGGTGCAGACATCCACTGTTGTTATTGTAGCCGTCTGCGGGCAACAACAGCTCTATGATACAACTTCATTTTTATACAGAGAGCAGACAAAATAGTGATTGCTTGGAGAAAGTGAGTAAGTGCTGAAAATGTGTCTTGATTCCATTTTTATCTTAACGTGAACTAAGTTAGCATAGCCCTCAGCGATTCAAACTTGCATTTCTAAAGTTGAAATCTTGTGGATAGTGTTCTACATCATCATTATGTGGTTATTTCGGCATCCTTTTGATACATTTATTGCCATCAAATCACAGCAAATCTGTTCATTTTGGGTTCATACCGCTTTAACATTAGTAAGTGGGTTCTGTGATTCATAGTTACTCATGTAGATAAAGACAAATTTAAGACTGAAATGCTGCCCCCCTTTTTTTTTTTTTTTTGGAGCATGTGGCCAGGAGTTACACATTGCCCCTTTAAAGTGCGTTGTAACATTCCTTGTTTTTAGCAGCCTTAATGCTCTTTGATCATCCTTTTATTACATGTGTTGTCTGAATGAAGTCTCTTGTGCTTTAGCTGTGCTCTGACTGCAAGAGGAGTTCTGATTAGTGAAGCAGAGAGCCCACAGAGGAGGGGAAGAGTCTCGGCTGCCAACCTCCCCAAGCCTGTGTCTTCCCAGCAGCCACGTGTGCGGAGACTTTCTTCATGCCCAGGAGAGACAATTGGATGGGCAGATTTCACCTTTTCTAATCCCAGGAACAGACATTTATCTAATAATGATGAGCCTTCAGCACATAAAAAAGCTCTGAGTTTCCATGAATGATTTTAGTCTTAATTTTGAGTGTCACAAAAAGCTATAAAGATATTTTTTGTATATGTCACTCAAACACAGTTTTGCTCATTTGAGTCGTGATGTGTTAATGTCATAGGTACCATTAGACTGTAATTATACTTTCAGAAAAGCTTAAAAAACAAGTATTATCCAGTAGTAATTAAACATGTTTTATCTGCATTACAGAGAATTGGTAGGTAGAAATACTAGAAATACTTTAATTTAATGTTGTATTTGGTGTTTTCTGTGTTGTGTTTAATTTTCTTACATTTATAGTACATTTAAGTTCAATCCATGATGAGCTAAAAGGAATATTCATCTATTTTTCATGATTAAGTTTCTCTATGTTGATTTCAACAAAAGAAAAGTACAGCACTTGATGTGTTTTTTAGTCACATACAGTAACTATTCCTCAAGCCACAGACCCCACAATCCAATGTAGCCAAAATCTTAATGAATATGGGCAGATAGACAAGAAAATGCAGCCAAATAAAAGAATAATAAAGGCATCTAAACCCTAACAAGTCTGCCTTTGTTCTTTCCACTCCACCCACCACAAGTTGGCTGCGTGAAAGCAGGCATTGTTGCAGCTTTGAGGGCAGCTCTGAGAGTTCCATGCCCACCGGCCTTCAATCACATGGGATGTCTGAGTTTGACAGTATAAAGTCTTTCTTCTAGAACAAAATAAGACCCCTAAGCAATAGTGGATGAGCTGTTAGTAACCATAGAGTCCACAGGGAGGTAGACCAAGCATGGTAGTACAGTATACACAAAGTGTTGGTTAGGGATAAGACAATGGACCAGTGAAAACATGACTGCATGCTGCAACACTCTTAAATTTCTTACATTTACTAACAGAAGTAAATCGTATCTGTTTTGTTCTGTAAAATTCCATTTGACTTTAAACCAAAAAGTTCTTGAAAACGGCAGTTCATTTTTTAACTCAGTCTTACTACTGATTATAGAAACAATCTAGAAAGTATGTCTGCTCTTGCAGGAGTTGTTGTACACGACTCTTGTCTGCTCCCTGTTGTATTTTTTCTTTTTCTTGCAGCATCCTGTCACTCTGTGCTCTATTGTTTCATTTGACTTTTCAGAAGGCATCAGCGAGGATATGCTTTGAGCTCACACGGAAGCGGTGAGGCATCTCTTCACTTGCTGGATTGCAGTAGGTAAGTTATTCACTCACTAGCAGCATGTAAGGATTAATTCCAGCCTTACAGGAAGAGGACACCATCGGTTTCTGCCTTGGCCAAATCAATAGGCAACATTCTTTCCAGCATAGCAGTCAATACGCCACACTTAAGGTGTCTGAGGAAACTAAAGAACACCAATAATTGTTATTAATGCCTTCAGTATCCCCAAGCATTGCATTTAGAGGCAGTCTTTATCTAAAAGACATTCAGCCTTCACATACTGTACATATCCCACAAAGGCCTCCGAGACTGTGAATGCTCATGGACAAGAATGTTAACACAAAGAATGTTCACCAATGTAATATAAATAAAACGTTTTCCCCTCGTATTTCTGTATATTCTTGACTTTCAGAATGATTTTTAGCCACGCTAATGGTTGACTTCATTCAACCATTGTTCGTCCAGAGTGAAATATCTTTGATGGTTTACCATGACAGACATTGATGATCCCCAGAGGATGAATCCAAATGACTTTCATGATCTCCTGACTTTTCCTCTAGCGTCACCATGAGGTTGGGATTTCTGGGTTTTACTGAAATGTCTCAACAACTATTGAAATGATTGCCATGATATTTTTGCCAGACATCGATGGCATCCAGACAATAAATTGTAATAACTGTGGGGATGCCTGGACTTAATTTGTCCAATACTTCGGTTAAATGACTACAAAACTCTTGACATTGCCATCAGCCTCAGCAGTACTTTGTGTTAGAAACTTAGATGGTTAACATTTTACATGCTAACATGCTGATGTTAGCATGTAGTTCAAAGCACCACTAGCATGGCTGTAGACTTTTTGAACATTCACACCTGTGTTTTAAATGACAACCGCAATTTGGACAGAGTAATTTGGAGTGTTGGTTGTGATTGCATTAAATTCCATAAACAAAATGCAAGTTAAAATGTTTTAACCCACCTAAAATGCTAATGACTGAGTTTATCTGTGATTAGAAAAGCAAAAAAACATCATATCCCATCAGCGTTTATTCAGTTTAAAAACATCACAGTTAGTTAATAGATCCGATATAATCTCCTTTCTTATGTTCTAACAAGAATATGCAGTACATGGCAGGAATAGTGCACCAATCCACACTGCCCACATTGTATTGTACAGTCACTCTATCAGTGCAGGCAGTTATCAAGTGAAGGACAGCTAACAACAAGCATACATTGCCTCCTGTTTCCATCATAAACCACATGTGGGTTCAGAAGTGGTGAAGGTAAGGGACTATAGAAGATGAGGTGTGTGTGTTGGGGGGGGGGGGCAACATTCAAAATTCAATCAAATGAAGGCCATCTCCAGCAGGGTAACAGAGTGTGGGGGGGGGGGGACTCAGCTGAAGTTTCCACTGGGCCTGCTGTGCTCCTAATGCAGCCTTGGATGTAATTGGGTCCCAGAAGGCTGTTCATTATCGGGGGTGAGCGAGGCAACAAAACAGAAAGGGGTGGAAAGAGAAAGAAAATGTCTCATTCTTTGCTCAGTGCCTCTGTCCCGGCACCATTATGGGACAAGAGTTAATTAAAAGAGCAGTTGATGCCTCTGTTTTTCTCATCAATCTCACTTCTGCTCTTATTAAGTTTGTAATGACAGCAGAGCTTGTCCCTGTCTGCCACCAGACACACAACAAGGGGGAAGAATGAGAGGAGGGGACGGGCGGGGCAGTTAATGTGAGGGACAGCTCATCTCAACAAATCTCACAGTGGTCAACAGCTAACATCCACTGTAATCCCGCCATCAAAACCCAGGGTGGGGACACGTAGTCGGTAGAGGAGGGCTGTACTCTTAAGGAAAGGCAGCTTCTTTATTTGGGGTGTGGCACGAGAGCCCACTTAAGAGGCGTGGCTTTGCATCCTAATCCTGTGGCTCCTATCTCCACCGCCTTGGAGGCCATTTTAATTCCCTCCATCATTACAGGGACCTTCTCTGGAAAGCTTTGGTAAAGGTGACTGCTGACACTGTCATTCACAAGGACTATTTCAAAATGTCATCCCATAGCTGAGATTTGTCTCATTAAAGTTGGTGGAGTCCATTATATCCATCCCCTCCTCCGCCTGCCACACTCAATCAAGATGACTTGGAGAATCGAGGAGGTTGAAGGAATGCTCATAATCATGCTTATTTGCATAAGGGTTACAGTGAGGCAGACTATCACTGACCAACAAGAAAGAAGTTCTGCAGAGGTATTCAGCTATGAGGAAAACACTGCTAGTTGTTACACACCACATTTGAAGAAATCACAGGCAGGCCTGCGTCTTTTTATCTTTTCCCTCCAAAATGATGCCAGAGTAGTTTCAGCTAAGAGACATCAAGAAATGTCAGCCTAACCGTGATGAAGACAGCGAAACACCATCCACGCTTTTGTTTACCAGTCTTGTGACCTGAAGATTTACATACAGCTTCAATGAAACCAAACACAAAGACCCACCCACATAAAGTCTGCTCTCTATCTAAAGCGTATCAACATCTTTACAGCTGAGGGGTTTCAAAGCCCGGGGATCACTCATGTAGATGTGTGACATCTGCAAGTGTGAGCTCCTGAGTGAGGGAGGCACGGACCCTGGCTATTTGTTTCTCTCTGATCAGCAAAAAACTGTGAAGCTGGCAGTAGATGAGAACAGCTGTTCTGGGAATTTCATTATGGCCATTTCACTTATCTAACTCACGTGATGTTGCTGTGTTTGGGGTTCTCCACATTTATATATATGTATATGTATATATATATATATATACACCTCACTTAGCTCAGGTTAGTTGTAAAGAAAAAGTGAAGTCGTTTGCCATTCCAACCAAGTAATCATCATCATCATCCTCTATCCATTTTTTTGTAGGTTTTGTGGCTGAAACGATTAGTTTATCAGTGGAAAATTAATTGGCAACTATTTTTTGAATTATTTTTTTTTTGCCAAGAACAAAATTAGTTCCAGCTTATAAAATGATATGCTGCTTTTCTTTGGTACCAAACTTAAAATCTTTGGATTTTTGGTCGAACCAAAGGAGCAATTTGAAGTCAATGTTTAGTCAATGTTAATGTTTTAATAATCATATGTGACAGTGAACACAATAACTGTGTTTCAGGTTGTTGGTTGAATAAAAAACAGCAATGTGAAGTAGAGCTGAAACAATTAGTCAATCAAAAAGAAAATTAAACAACGATTTTATTGTTTAAGTTAATGGGTTTACAACATCGTTTAAGCAGTTTTCAGCTTCTGTTTTTAGGCTTTGCAGTCATAAACTGAGTTTAAGATGTTGCAATGAGCTTTTTTGTGATTGGCATTATGTAAACCAAACGACTAATCAGTACTGAAAATGATCATTAGTTGCAGCCCTTATTTGAAGGCTCCAAGAAATTATAAGGGGCATTTTACTAGTTCTTTAATGTAAAGGGAAAAAAGCAATGAATCCAGAAGTAATGTGCAGATGAATCAATAATGAAAATAATCGTTAGTCACCTTTTCAGTGCCTGATGAAGCAAGAACATTCACAGAAGAGACCCATGATACCTCTAGAGAATTTATAGCCTCACCTAACTTGCATCGCTTTCACTTATTGAGCTATCATTCATGCCACTGAAAAGCAAACTTTAAAAAAAAAAGAAAAAGTGCATCTAAATGACATAATTGTGTGGGCACTTGCAATACACAAAAAGACACATTAGTGACTACAATAATCAAATGAAATCACAGTGGATTAAAAAAAATAGCTAACATTTATTTTTTCCATTTACAAAAGATGTTGAGAGAAAGCAAATATCCATTAGCAGTCCTCCTGCTGTCTCAGATCTATGTAGAAAAGACAAAACAGACCCACTGTCACCATCAAAACATGGCCTTCACTTAACTGTTTTGTTACAGATCGACCAGCCTCTCTGAAGCTGTGTGATATTCTGATAAACTGAGAGGGTAGAGAGCGTACATCAACAAACAAATTCAACCGTTTAAAAGACACATTTGTTTGGAGGAAAACCACAAAGGAAGCTGTGTGCTATTTTGAACACAAGGACCATGAAAATAAAACAGTTGATATGTTTAATCCAGCGTGAAGTTTTGTATGAAGCAAAGCTGTGGTACATTACGTTGTTGGAACAAGGTTAACAGGAAGTAGAAAAAGGTCAATTGCCTAAGCCTGCATGAGTGTGTTGTGTGTGTGTGCGTGTGTGCGTGTGTTAAGGGGTATTACAGGACAAATCTGGAGTCTGAAGACACTCATGCCACAAGTACAGTTAGAATAGTGCTTCAGTCTGTAGAGCACTTCATGGTGGCACACACAGTTCAAGCCACAACAGTACAAGAAATGCAAGGACACAGACACAATTAACATTAAAATTAGATCACTGTTTTGCAGTTTTCCTCTGATGATACTCTGATAAAATGTAACAAGCCATTGAAAATTACATGTTTCTAGCTCAGGTAAAATTATAATCGAGACATCTGTTAAAACACTTCAGTAATGACCACATAGAACTACTGAATATTTTTTAAAAAAAAAAAACAGTCCTTTATTCCTTAAATCATTTCATGGAAACAGCTATCGGCTGATAAAGGTTGAGGGAGGCATTTTGATGGACCTGGCTCGTCTTCGAGTCTTGTGCCTTATACAAGTTCTCACTCTAGTGGTCTGTACATGAACTGCAGTTGATTCTGGCCATGCTGGGAGGGACGAACGGCAGCTGGAAGTTAGTGTGTTTGCTTGTGCTGGTGTGGTCTTGGACATAAATGATAATGAGTCTATAGGAGCCAATGTGGTTGGTTGGTGGATTTGAACTTCCAGGGAGTCGTTCTACAGTCCAAAGCGGGCCGGTGTGCGTCTGGGCGTCATGGGGGCCTCTTCTTTTCTTCCTGGCGTGCAGATTTTCACCACCCTGAATCAGAGGAAAATGAATCAGAGGAAAATGAATCAGAGGAAAATGAATCAGAGGAAAATGAGTCAGAAGATGAGTTTTATGCACCGTTATGACATTCTTTGCAGCCTCACTCTTTATTATGTTTAGTCAAACGCTGAACATCTCTTACATGAGGTAAGCAGCTGTGGTTTAAAAAAAAAAAAAAAAAAAAAAGGCTGAAGGTGAGGGGAAGCTGAATGTGATCATGAAAGCTGCAGGACTGGAGGAGAGTGAAAAGGCAGGCCGGTTGTCTCTATGAAGAGTGTTGGGAAGTAGAGCCTGACGCCTCTGACAGCAAATCTATCATCTTTAATTACAGCAGCGTGACACTCTGACACTGCCCACACTTCCCTCATCTCTCTCTCTTGCTCACTCACACACACGCGCACACACACACCTGCAGCAATTACAACCATCAGGCCATAACCCCCTTCTGTCACCATGTCCCGCTCTCTCTGTCTCCATGTTCACTTCAGGAGAAATTGATGTGCTTTACTCAACACACAAGCTGCTCGTGGTTTCAACAGCAATGCACACAAATATAGACAGTTGTATGTAGATAGACAATATACTAATTTCCCGATTTGATACATGATACTTGGGGTGCCAATTCGATATGTATTGCGATTCTTATTCTAAAGTACTGTATTCCCTGATTCCCTAATTTGCTTTCTTAACACTAGAACATGGTAAGTCATACTCATCTAGCAACTGTATGTCATGAGCCATATTTCCAAAAATATGGCACGTCACTTCATTCAGTCTCCCTGAGTTTTTTTTAAGCAGCATCATTTCTATACAGCCATAAAAGTGGTCACTACCTAAAATACTTCTTTAAGTAAACTGCTACATTTAGCTGTTCCTGCTCATCGAGGTTGCTGTAGCTGGTCAGAGTGACAGACTGAGTTAGCACTATGAAGTCAGCTGCTATTTAGTTTGCTTCCACGGAGCAAAGATGATATAAGCCTATATAAGCACGTTTGTTAAGCATGTAAATTAAAGCGGGTCGTTTACTAAGAGATTACTGCAATCCAGATGCTAATTTCCGTTTAATTTTCTGTGCATGTTAATAGTAGTTCCCATTATGTGTTTAAAAATCCATTCATAACTTAAAACGTTAAAAAATGTTGTCTCACAACGCTCAGATGAAACTTTTTTTATGCCACTCCTAATAGACAATGGATCTAACCACAGATTAGCCTCTAAAAGCCTCCTAAAGGACCATGATGATCACATCATGTTGGTTTTTCAAGTTTTACATCATTCACTAACAATCATGTGTGTCTTACATTACAGCAAACCATAAAGCGAATCATGCTGCTATGTTTTAGTACAATGTTTTTGTCCTTCCAATCGAAGGATCCACCGCTTTACATTCATAAAAAAAAATCTCAAAACTTGCTGAGGTGTGTAATTGATCAGATCTATATTAATTTTTATCAGTTGCATTGTTACTTTTCAAATTAATCTGTATCTAAAATGCATTCACACCGTGATGGATTACTCGACTCCATAAATCTGCTAATTGATTATCAATCCACATAGAAATGATTTCCTGAAATTCTGAGAAACAGTGCAGGCTTAAACCTAAACCTGCAGTCGAAAACAGTCTGCAAAAATATTAAGTACACAAACCTGTCCTTATTTTGAGGAATGTTTTTCTACATTTTTCTCCAACGCAAGCCGCAACAACAACTATGTCTAAATAGATAAATAAATGGAGAGTATATGGCAAAATTATCATTCTAATTCGAAATGTTCTGAATGAGTAAAGAATAGTACTTGGCAGTAGGCTGCAGTTAATGATGATTTTCTTTATCAATGAATCTGCAGATCAAGTAATTGTCAGGAAATGGTGAATAAACCCCAAAGTGAGGGCTTGAAATGTCTTGTTTTTATCAAACTACTGTCCAAAACACAAAGAGATTCAATTTACAGTCAGGTGTGATAAAGAAAAGTAAATTCTCACAACTGAGCAGCTAACGGCCTACATAAGCATTTCAGTCTGTACCCAAAAAAAGTACCTTGGTTTGTCCAAAGTGTACAAGATTTTACCTAGGGAGTTAAAACCTGTGGCATTGTCCTGTAAGTACTTCACATGGAACAACACAGGCCAAATTTCCAGCTCTCACCACTGAGGTGGCTCAAAAAAAAAAAACAAAAAAAAAAACTTTTATACACGAAACAACTGACTGGGCCATTTACTAATTCACACCACTGATCTGCGCTGGTGAGCAGGGAGACAGGTGATAAGCGGCAGGCACATGAAGGCGTACCCGACGAAATATTTCATCCCGGACCGGTCACAGTGAACTCATAGAGGAGATGCTTGTGAAGCCTGCCGGAGGACAAAGAGCCCAGGAGATCTGACGACGTTCATTATCACACATCCAGCTTCCTCTGCTTAAATCTAATTCTTAATCCTAAACCTCGAGAGTGATTATTTTCAACTGATCTGTTACAGACGTGGTCACACAAACTCAGATAGATAAACCAGCTGATTAATTAACAATAAAAGTTCTTTTTTTTTTTTTAAATCTGTCTTTATAACCTTATTTCTCTCTGTAAAGCTTGCGGACGGGTGTGAAATTAATTTTTTGGTCTAATTTGAAATTGAACGTTCCCCTCTTTTTTCTGCTCTGCTATGGCACAATTTAAATTGCTGCAGTAATGGGGGTCAGCCAGGAGTCAATATTATTTCTTTTTGTCTCGTCTGGAGGGACCAGAGGTGAGAAAAGCTCATCATGAAGAGTGAGAGAGGTGGAGTAGAGAGAGTGGGAGAGGAGAAGAGGGAGGGAGGGGTGAAGATATGGATTGGCAGCGAGGTAGGTAAATTAAACATTTCTATCTTCAATGTGTATGGAAAATGAAGGCCACGGGGAACTATTGTTAGATGAGGACCGCGTGTGACCAGGAGGCGAAAAGGAGGAGAGATGGTCGTTGACTTACTTAACACTGCCTGTGTTGCTCTTCTTCGCCTGTTCCTCTCGACGTGCTCGCAGCTGCTCCTCAGCCAGAGACATCTCCTCCTCCATGTTGCTGATCTCCTCCTTGGCCCGCCGACGGTTCTCCTGGAAAAGGAGCATTAAGAGATGCGCTAAACGTATGTGGAACCCAAAACAATACACCCATGTGATTGTTTAACATCTTATTCCAAAATCAATATGCTTCTACATAAGCCTCCGCTGCTCTGGGAAGTCTTGCCACATGATTTTGGAACCAAGCTCCTGAGATTTCAACCAAGATCAACACAAACTTCTGTTTATTGGCAGACTTTACTCTAATAAGTGCTTTTTTGGCTCTTTTTTACTGCATAATTTTATCTCCTTGTAAGTAAAAAACACTATAGTGGAACTGGTCACAACCAGTGGATGTATGCAACCAGTGTCAAGCTGTCGCAGTAGACCTTTCTTCATTCTAAAAAGTCACAAGCCAAAATGCCGCTTGTCTAAGTGACAAAGCCCAAATTATGAAATTCCTGTTTAAACACTGAATGAACCTAATATGCACTGAGCAAATACCAGCCTTGCCTTGCCTTACCTGTCTGCTTTTTCCCGCATGTTTGATGCTATAAAACATGGGCCCAAGTTCTGCCAGCCACTCTCCGTCCACTGCAGTCACACACTGCATGTACTCCTACAACACAAAGCACAGATTAAAACATCAGCAACACATTTGTCACTCACGGTTCTCATGCTAGCCGACTTCTGCAGCCGACAGACTTTTTCACCTTGGTGGTCATGACGAGCTCGTGGTAGATGATGTAGTCAGGAGTGTAGCCCATACCAAACAGGGAGCTGGTAGGATGGAGGTGACATGGCATGCCTGTCCTCACGTTCACATATTCACCGATGCCCTGGGAGCAAACACAGGCATAAATAACAAATTAAATGTGTGACTCAGAGTTTCCAGATGGGAAAATGGGACCAAGTGTGCAGTGTGTGTTTGCGCTGGCATCTATGGGTACACTTTAAGGTCAGAGCAAAACGGGTCATCTGGGTTAATTTGCTTCTCCACCTGGCTTAGACAGCAGGAAAATAAATTTGAAGTATATCCAACTCTGCTACGATTGCTTGAGTTAGCCAGCTCCTCATAAGTCAAACGGAGAACCTTGATTATGTAGTCATGATTTCAAATTCCCTTTCAGATTTTAGCGCTGTATTAATGTGAGGCCAGAAGGGATATTTCACCACTCTGTAATTATGCTGCTATAAATCTGCCACAACCAGTTGCCACGAGGCGTAACATATTAACTGAGGAAAACCCAGAGAGCAGGAAGTACCTTGAGCTTGGCAGCTTGGTGGAAGTAAGCAGCACAGATGCACTTTCTGATGATGTCCCAATCTGACCCGCAAGAAATCAGGTTCATCCTCTGCTGCACCATGATGTCCTTTAACTGGGAGCGCACCTCACGCACCTGCAGAAAAAACAATATGTAAGAGGAAACACATCCTATATCACTGCTGTCAGGTGGAAATATCAGAACCTGCCATGTTTTACAGACCGATAAAGCACCACAGGAGGATACCGATGCCTGAATCATGTACTACACACACACAAACGGAAAATTAAAAACAAGAAAACTGTTTAATTTATACTCCCCCCCCCCCCCCCCCCCCCCCCCCCCACGATCATCTTGCTGGAAATCAAGTGAAAATTGGAAAAAGGTTTCCATCCAGGGCCGGAGAGTGTTTATGGAGAGAATAGCTGAAGCAGTGGGAGTCTGACCTTGCGCATGGCCTTGGTGTGGATGAAGTGCTCGTTGCACCAGACGCTGGAGTAATTGTTGTTCTTCCACTGCATGTAGACATTAAGGTAGGTGAGGTGGTCGCTCTCTGGAACGGAGAACTTCTCCCTCACCTGGTCACTCTCCTCCTCACGACCCTGCAGAGACACACAAATTCACTTTTTATTTTTCTTCAGTTGTGGAATACTGTTCTACACACACATTAAGCAACAAATTTAAAAGTGTGAATTATTAAATAAAGTATTAAATAAAAATAAAAACTATTCTTTTGGGCCACGCAGCAAAAAGTGAGCTGTGAACACAACATAGATAGACATACTGTTACCTTTTACGCTGATATGGCAAATCTGTTAGCAAACAGTTGCATATTTAGGCATCCAGCAGAGCAACATAAGCATTAATTTGGAGTGGAGGCGAATAGAATATTCACTCTCCTTTTAGCTGCCAGACATATCTGGCTCTTTAGCTGCTAAATGCTCCACCATGTTCATCAGCTAGTTGCTAACTGTGTCTGTGTTCTGTTTAATGCTGGACAAGTAGCCTTTTAGAGCCATTTCACTAAAAACATCTGCCTGCTGTGGCCAAAAACAACACTGAGCATTTTTTAGGCTGGAAAACCAAAAACAATTAGCTGAAAATGTTGGAATACTCCAAAGAGCTGAGCTGCAGATGTAGGTTCATCACTACGAGCGACCTCTTCCACATACAAGTAGTCACATGACCCACTGTTAATAGAAAAATATGTATTATAGCCATTCTATAGAACGAAATCCATTAATACAAATGGATTATTAAAACGAATACGGCAATAAGACTGGCAGCCTCCCATCTATTTCGCACTGACACAGTAGACGCTTCAATTATGTAGTAACTCTACTGAAGGAGACGCACCTTAGGTCTGTAGAAGATGGCCGGCACAGACAGCATGGAGACGATGATGAGGATGTCAGCACTGCAGCCCATGTCGCAGGACACAATCAGCATCTTGGAGAGGGCGGGGTCGAGTGGAAACTCCACCATCAGGCGGCCTGTCGGTGTTAAAGCACCTGAAAGTACACAAGGAAGCACAACGTCACACACGAAGAATGTCAAAGTGCATGAAATGCGAAAGATGTAGGAGGGACGAGCTTCAGACGAGTATAAGCTTCTTTTTCCATTAAAAGCCTTCTGCTGCGATGGAGAAGCCAGTATAATGTGACACTTATTTGTCTATCGCCGTGAGAGAGGAGGATGAACTGCTGACAGTTGAGAATACTTGTAGAGGGGAGCAAAAAAAAAAAAAAAAAAAAAAAAAAAAAAAAAGAGTGTAAGATCAAAAACTTTGCCAGTTCTGATTTAAATGATTAGACGACAGAGTCTAAGAAGCTTACGAGGAGGAAAAGCAGAGAAGCAGAGCAGCCAGTTTGGGGCAGGTAAGCCTTAATCAGAGATAATCTGCTGTTAACACACCATACAGGGAATCATCAAAAGTCCCCCCTTATCCCCAAATCCTTAAATCCCCTGGAATCTGGCTAAGGATGAGACAGAAATGAGGCCCGACCAGTCAAATCAAACACAGGATCAGTTACTAGGCAATTACTCCACTGGCTAAACCTCACAACTACCTCCTCGAGGCCTGTTTGTAGTGTCTGCATCATCACTGCAGCATCCTTTAAACAGCAAGTCTCTTGTCTGTGTTTGTGGTGTCAGCATCACTATGAAGGAGCTCAAAGCAGCGCTGAGGGGGAAATACAACGCTCCTAAAACACCTACAACACCTAATATTCTCTGTCACAGCTTCATCTTCATCTCAAAAGGAGGATGATTTATGTGTTTGGTCCTTCTGTTTGTAAGGCTGGTGGAGGCCTTGTGTGGCCTGCTAGGACTCCTGCAAGGCAGGACAAAGATAACTGATTGAACTCATAAGGATACTTTGCCCATATTGATACATTATGGGCAAGTATTAATCTGTTATTGCTCATTATTAATATCCAGAAATGACAAAACGTCTGTGGTTCCAGCTTCTCAAATGTGAATATTTGCTTTCTTTCTTTTTCTTCCATGACAATAGACTGTGATGGTGATATTTTGCAGACCAAACAATTAATTGATAAATCGAGAAAACAATTAGTATTTTAGGTGTCAATAATGAATTTGAAGTTGCAGCCGTGGTTTAAATGTACACTGAATGACTCGCAGTTCAGATTGTATTCAGATGCATATAAAATTTTAATGTAGGTCACTGATAATGAATGTTTTTCACGCCATCTGCCATTTTACTGCAATAAAAAAAGAGAACTGACCGGAGCGCAGTCAAAAACTACATTTTTGGGATTTATTAGAGTACAAGTCATAATTAGATGTCAAAAGATAATAAATTACAGCATATTACAATACTCAGCATATTAAACGTGCATCTAGGTTATGTATCTAATCAATATTACATTATGATGCCTCAGGTGAATCCAACCCTTTCTCACCTGTGTTGTCCAGAGCGCCCAAGATCCAGAGCTGGTACATGGAGTTGAGCATGTTGTCCTCAGGTGGTGGATCCATAAAGTGGAAGAGGAGCAAATCCTGAACACCCAGAGACTTCAACAGCAGGACTACGTTGGCCAGGTTGGTCCTCTGGATCTCTGGTATGGTGGTAGTCAGCATCTCATTTTTAAAAGCGCTTTGTGTGTAGAGCCTGGTCAGAGACAGACACAGTGAAGTGTGAAATTTCAGTTGTGAAGTATGATGTTACACATAAAGCTGATCTTTCTGAACAAGAAACATGTACAGATGTTTGTACATACTTCTTTATTTGTGATGTAAACTGAAACACTGCACTGATGCTCCTCTGCGTCGTGTTGTTATGTGACACTGATGTGACTTATTTTGTTCTCCAATATGTGCAGGCATGTCAGTGGGATTCTAACTAAACAGTAAGCACCAGCTCAGTACAATTTATTTAAGGAAGCATCCAGAGCAGAGTTAAACTGCAGGACCTGACTTAACAAAGCTCTAACAATTATGGCTGTCTGATGTTGGAGCCTATAATTACCGAATGATTTGAATGTATATCGAGGTTTGGAGTCACAGCTAAAAGGGTCTTTGAGTGGGGAATTCTCCGCGCAAGTGGAGATAACCAGCGTGACTCACTCTCTCTGCTCTCTAACACATCCACAGCTACTCAAACACCTTGACTGTACTCAGTGTAAAGCTGCTCCGAAACGGATTCTTCATAGATTTGTGCGAGCTTGTATGGAAGAGCAGGTGGGCAGAATTAATCCAGAAATATGTGGGCTATCGTGAGCATCCCGGGCTCATTAGCAAAGCAAAACGTATCACTGTGTGTGTGTGTCACTGCCACTCACTGTCACATTTGCAGCAAAAGTGGCAAAAGATGGAGGGGTCAAGTGAAACCTCTGACAAGGTCTTTTGTGGCACATTTCCCTGCCATGCCATCAACAGAGTTAAAATGCAAAAAAAAAAAAAAAAAAATGCATGACTCCTCTGGAGATTAGGGGTCTGGCCTGCTCTCCCTTTTCCTGCCGCTGACTGTCTTGAAAACACGGTCATGACACATCCAGAGCCCTGAGCACACAGTCTGAGAACGGCATTGATCTCAAATGACTCAAGGGAAAAAACCCAACAGTCATGCTAAAAAGATGTTACATTCTCAGAGAAGCAGGAATGGCAAAGAAAAACAATACTGAGGTGGTTCATTTTAATTCATAGGACTCAGATACAAATATAAGATGTAAAATAATGTATCAGGATACTCACAGTACTCTCTCAGTCTGATAAAAAGGTTGGGGAGGATTAGGAGCAGCCTTACACGAACCTGAATATGGTATAACTATCAATTACGCACCAATTCCAGCTCAATACTGCTTGTGCCTCTGTTTGTGCATGTGTATGTAGAGAGAAGACAGGCGGCATTACCTGTAACACTGCCCTGGTCCTGTACGTCCTGCTCTGCCAGAACGCTGGTTGGCATTAGCCTGGCTGATGGGATAAACCTGTAGCGCATCCATTCCAATGCGAGGATTGAAAACCTGTTGACAGAAAACACAGGTGTGTAGTAAATGGTGTGAGATTGGTTTAAACCTGTACACAGAGAAAGGGTCTTTCAACAACTGCAGTGTTAAAGAATATATATATAAAAATACCTTAAGTTTGCAGTATCCTGAATCCACAACGAACATGATTCCGTCCACAGTGAGGGAGGTCTCTGCGATGTTTGTTGCAACAATGCATTTCCTCACACCATCTGGAGCCTAGTACAGAATAAATTCAGTCAGCTTTGTTTTCTCCCATGTGTTACTAGTTTTAAAGTGTAGAGATGCATGCAACATTATGATACAAACCTTCTGGAAAATCTTGGCCTGGAGGTCAGAGGGCAGCTGGGAGTAGATGGGCAGCACGGCCAGAGGAGGAGCGTTCTCCAAGTCCTCCAACCGCTCTACGATCTGATCAGATGTTACCTGCAAGGACATGTGTAAACTTCAATTAGGAACGCAAAATGAAAAAAACTACTGACAAGATGTGGCCAGCAGGATATCAACTGATAGATTACATTTTGTGTTTTTAGGAGCAAAAACTACACAGGAGGGAAAACAGGCTTATGTTACCCAGAAAGGTCAACAGGTATATTTATACCAATATTTTTGGAAGTTTTCCTTCCATGTCTCTGCAGACATTTGAGGGAGGAAAAATGTACAAACAGCATCTGTACATGTAATTTAGATCACAGATCTTCATGCCAAAAGTGAATATCCAACAATTTGAGCGATAATAGCAGCCATGGCCTGCCCACCTCAATATCTTCCTGTCCAGGCATAAAGATGAGGATGTCGCCTATTAATCCACTGAGGTGGATCTGCAGGGCCTGCTTCACTGCTGCCTCCACATAGTCCTCCTGAGGAGTCTACACAGCACAAAACACAACAAATTAGTCATGACAAAATTTCAATCACTGAAATGATCCTACAACAACCAAAACGTAAGTCTCGGAATTTTGACATAACAATAGAGACGTCAAAGGTGAATTGTAGCGAAAATAAAATAGAATATGGCTAAATGCCATACATCACTTTACTGCATTTTCTTAATGTTAAATATGTATTTTACAGGTTAAAGATTTCATTAAAATCTAAGATGACTGTACTTTGAGAAAATGTATATTAGAGCATTATCAAGTTCTAAGTAGAAGCAGAAATTCCTGAAATATGAAGCAATAAATATCATCTGAAGCTGTAAAAATGATCCAGTAGCAATGATGCAATGTATTTAAAATACAATATTTAAATATAAGACTCTATTAATTATAGATACATATTTAAGTGTGAATGGCGAATTGGGGATTGGGAACAGAAACGTACCTTGCTAAACAAGATGTCGACGGGAAACGTTCTTCCTGGAATGTGGAATATAGGAACGTTGCCAAAAAATGCAGCAAACTTGTCTGAGTCCATAGTTGCAGACGTAACTATGAGTTTTAAATCAGTGCGTCGAGATACAACCTGATGGAAAACAGTGGACAGAAGAGAGGCGATTATATTTACACTGAAATCATATCAGGAAACAACAACAACAGCCTCAGAAGGTAATTTATCATCTAGACACAGCAGACGGAGAAGTGCGTACGTCTTGAAAATAACAAGAAGAAATCTATCTTTAATGGGTGTTAGGTAGTTGTGTATAGACCTCACGTAGCAGGCCGAACAGCACATCAGTATTCAGGGAGCGTTCGTGAGCCTCGTCCATGATAACAGCGCTGTAGTGGTCCAGGTCCGACTCCCTCAGTGACTCCCTGAGCAGGATACCGTCTGTCATGTACTTTATCAATGTTTTCTCTGAAGTGCAGTCCTCAAAACGGATAGCATAGCCCACCTGCAGGCAACAATGTCAGAATAATCAACCTAAAATTTGTGTGAACTTTAAAGTACTTGCTTACAGAAGATACTTCTGCATGGTGTGTATATAAAAAGACAAACAAATACCCCATCCCTGTAATAGAGAAATTTTGATGAGCTCTATATATTTAACCAGTGTTGCCCTTTATAGTGAATCCCAGCCAAACATGATGTTTTCCTTTTGTCCACTAGATGGTGGTGTTACACAGCACACTAACCATAAATGGCTTGTGCACTATAATAACTACTGTTGTATTGTAAGCTAATCAAAACTTCATAGCAGAGATACAAGGACACAGTGACTCCAGTCATTGGGCAACTAAATGAGCAATCAGACCACAGTTTTACTGTATTAGTTAAACTGCTACTTTGAAATACAAAGTTCAAGGGGCCAAATTTCCACAATTTGAGACACACTGAGAATTCATTTAAATCTACTGGAATCCATTGTAAAGCAGAGCTACTCATTAACATGATACCAACCTAGTTAGAGAATAAAATATTACCATAACAGACAAGAGTTATGGCCAGTATGTTCATTTTATGTGAGTCCATGATCTAAGAAGCAAGATTAGACCGATTATCAAGGGGAGTGTTATGTCCAATAGATACAGTGAACTTCTAAAGCCATTTTCTGCATGATCAGATTAGTACTCAGGGCATCAACAGTGAATAAATTTCCACAACAACAAAACTGCACACACAAATGTAGTGAACGTTTGCTTGAGTAAAGTAGGCCGCCGGCTGCCTCACCTCCTCTCCAAGGTTGGTGCCAATCTCCTCGCTGACTCTCTTGGCAACGCTCATGGCTGCCACTCTTCGGGGCTGAGTACAGCCCACCATGCCGTAGCTAGTGTAGCCGTCCTCATGCAGGTACTGAGTCAGCTGGGTGGTCTTCCCACTGCCAGTCTCCCCAACCACAATCACAATGCTGTTGTCCCTGTAGGACATTGAAACAATCCGAGTTAGAACGCAGTCAAAGAAAAACTCATCACAGTTTTGATGTGATGTGAAACTTTTGAGGTGAAACTGTGGGAAAGGATTGGATTCGGGTATTGATACCTTATGATGTTAAGAAGTTGCTGTCTCACAGCAAAAATAGGTAGGTACTGTCTCTGTTCCAGAAGGGTCTTCTTCTTAGCAAACTCACTGCTGGCCTCAGTCTTTTCTTTCATGTGGTCGGCAAATTTCTGCTCTGCTCTGTAAGGCCGAAAGAGAAAATCAATAATCAATCAATCAATCAATATGTCAGGTCAGACAAACTGGTATTAGAGTTGCATAAGTTAAGCCTGTGGATTATTAAAAGGAAAGTGAAAGGAAGGTGAAATGTCGTCTAGATCCAAGCTTGTTGGTCACCTGTAGTCTACTTTGCCGTCCTCACCGACCGGTTTGCCCCCAGAGATGTCTTCCTCCTCTTTCTTCTTGATCCCCATGATATCCCCCAACTTGGTGCCTGCCAATTCCCAGTGTTTGTGCTGTGCCTGAAAACATAATTATTATGATTATGTCATATGAATATGAAAATTTAAGCTTCAGTCTGTAGCTGCAGACGCAGATTGCAATTTCATGCCCATTCAACACAGAGAAGAAATTACAGAGCATCTGGTGACGTAGTTGTCAAGTTTTTTTCACCTCGCTGATGGTGGTTTGCAGTTAAAATGTCATCGACTGTCCAGGTAAGGTGATCATGAATAAATTATTTACTGATGTGATGAAGTTAGACAGCAGTGGCATTATCAAACAGACAGGTGCACACCAACAAACCCCAGTGACATTTCCCAGCAGCAGTATGAAGATCATACCTGCTTTGTGCTTCACCACCTCTCAATACAGATGAATATAACAACGATATGTTTATTTAAAATCCTATAAAAATCAACAACAATAACATTAAATCTACATCCTGCCCTCACTTTTATTAATAGCACAGAATAGAAGTGCTTACACCACCATGCAAACCTTGCACAATTCGGTCATAATTCTAAATTTATGGGTGTTCAGCATATCAAATTTTATTGTTATTGAGTTACTTTATAAAAGAGTTATTGTGACAAGGACAATTTTTGTCCTACAGTTAATTTCAGGTGCTTTTACCATTGGGAACAGCAGATTTTCTGTCTGAGAGGTCCAGTATTTGCCATTAATACATCACTGTCACATAATTTTATAGAGATCAACCCAATACCAATCACCAGGTTGAACGCACTCAATGGGTGCTACTCTTAGTGTTAGTTATTAAAGCAACCAACCTTCTTGCGTTCTTTCTGCTCGCGATGTTTGCGGACAAGCTGGCTGCCTTTGCGAGAGATGATGGCCATGTCAGAGGTAGCATCTTTCACAGGGATGACAGGCTCCGGCTGCAGCAGGAAAACAAATACACACATACAAATATTTACATAAAGAAACAAAATATGACATCTGAGCCACTGAATCATTATTAATCCATCAAAAGGGTAAACCCAGTGACTACAAAGCTTAGCTCATGAACTGTTTAGGTTTTGTTTACCTGCTTGGTGAAGACTATTCTTCCATCAAGAAAGGGAGGAACCAGATTATGAACCAGCAGGTGAACCTTAGCAGCATTGTCCTCCTCAAAGTCTTCATCCACCTCCAGCCTCTGCACCACACCACTGGTCAGCATCCGGTTGGTCTCCCACCGCTCATTATCCTTAGACAAGAAATACAGCCCATTACAAAGATATACTGACACGAACAGATGCACTAACAAGACAGATAAGTACACACGTATCCATGCATGTGCATGCAGACAGGCTAATAGGAAGCACTGTGGCTGTACCTCGTTGATCTGTCGCTTCTGGGCAGATATTCTTTTTTGAGTCTGTTTCTGAAGGATCTGCTCTCTCTTCTTCACATATTCCTCAGAGGTGGAAGTGAACGGGTTGTGAAACTCATCATAGCCTTCATCCATCATGTACCAATCCCTGTCGGCTTGCTGCAGAACCGTGAGACAATCAGAGATGTCAAAAAAAAAAAAAAGAAGAAATATATCACCAGAAAAATCATTAGTAGTTTATACAAGATATAAATCAGGTATAACTGTGTCACTAACCTTCTGGTCCTCCTGCCACTGTTCTTTCTCGTCCTCATCTTCAAACATAATGCCTCCCTCGCCATCTTCTCTCCTACCTGAAGAAAAAGGCAGAATAAGAAATGAAATGATCAGACGTACAGTATTATAGTATTTATTTGCACATGAGCACAAAATGGCATGTTTTCAGAATAGTACCTTTTCCTTGTGATAAACGAGGTGTAGAACCCAGATGCTTTCTGTCATTGGCCCACTCGTTGTACTTGTATGACGGGGTAGGCAGGGGTGTGTCATCAGGGTAACGACCTCTGACTGACCTATGCGCACACACACACACAGCAAACAGGCGTTATGTAAGCACCAGAGAGCATTGGTTTCTCAGCAGCTAAGTATTTTACATGAAATGCGAAAAGCAGAACATACAATAAGGATTTATAAACACCTTATTTGAATATTGTGCAAATTTTTGGTCTTTATACAAGAGAACAATCTCATCTGGACATTTCTTTTTCATTTGTCAAGTTAGTTTTCTGTAGGTAAGAATCTGCTTGCAATTTATTTATTTTCAGAAACTATTATTTGTATTTTGCAGAAAAAAAAACTAATACTGATTGATACTAATAATTAATACTATTTTAAGAGCCTTAAAACATCATGCATTATTTGTTTCACTATCTACTTGAATTACATGTTTCAGAGCTCCTCGCTGTTGCTTTCTGATCAAATCCTCACATCGCAGATGTCTAGGGACAGTATTGAGCAGAGGGTATCGCTTTATGCAGAGAACTTGCTTCTCTGTACAGAGAAAAGCAGGTTGTGTACAGTTTACCTAGACCATTTGGTCTCTTGGCTAAATTTTAATGAGTGTGAACTTATTCCTCTAAATGCTGCAGCTGGCAAATACCTAAATATCATTTAGAATAGCTCTAGACAATTACATGAATTTGGGGATCACGGTACTGACAAATTTAAGAATCTAAGACCATTTTAAAATGTTATTGGAGTATTTTGGGTATTCTTTGATCCAGTTGCATTAACAGCACTCTTTGGTGTAATATCGAATACAGTGGTCCTTCCAAAAAAAAACCTTTTGGCCTTCTTGAACCTATTGGCTAGACGACTGATATTACTTTGTTGGAAGTCATCCTCTCGTCCATCCCACGAGATTAAAAAATGTGAGATTAAATGAATGACATTTTTTTTACCTGTCCCTCCTCTCACTCTCTCGGCTGGAGCGATGGCTTCGCTCTGAGCGATCCGACTCTCTGTGAGACGGGGCAGGGGAGGGAGACTCCCACTGGGAATGCCGTGTACTGGCATAACCGCTATCATCCTCCTCCCAGTTGGAGCGTGAGGGTGTGAAAGAATCTATGTAAAAAACAAAAAGGTTTTAGTCAATCAATTAACTATGAGGTCCTAATGAAGAAATAATAAACTGATATAAAGGCAGATGAATAAAACAAAACTACCTCTGGGGCGATGCTGTGGTGTCAGCGGTTCATCTCTCTTACTCCCCCGGCTGATGCGCTCGGACCAGCCATCTCTCTGTGAGCGCTCGCTCCTCTCGCCACGCTCTGACCGCTCCGAGCGGCTGCTGCTACTGCCACGGCCGTGGCTGCTCTCTCTCTCTTCTGACAGACAGAGACACGCAAAAGTTACTCTCACATCCCTAACTGATCATTATCGACTGATCTACCAATTATGTTTTTTCAATACTTGATCCATTCAAAACAATCCAAATTAAGCCAATTTACAATAATATGATTCATAAAAATCAAGCAGATCTTCCCACTTGAGAGTCTATTACCAGCCAATATTTTGAATTTTTACTTGAGAAATGTTGCTGGACTACAACCAAAGTCGTAACCCGAGTGATCTTTAGAAATACCTCTTTCACTCCTCCGGTCTCTGCCTTTATCTCTGCTCCTCTCTCTGTCTCGTTCTCGGTTCTTGTCCTCTTTGGAGGAGGCATAGACTCCATGTTCACGTCTGTCTTTCTCCCTCTGCTGGTGTCTGCGTCGGAACTCTTCACTGACCCCTCCGGGGTTTGAGGGTGTCTCGGAGCCAGTCACACGATATTTCCTGCTGGTAAGACAAACATAAAATTGTTAGACATAAGTCATACTACATCTGTTTGTAATGCTACTACAGTTAGTAAAGTAATAAATGCGTAAAAGGGAAACAAACAAACTACTAGGAATACATAAACATTAAAAGAAAGGGGTATTTATGTTCCGAGCTCAATTTTGTTTTTGCAGTGACTCACAGTGACAGTCCTAGTTTAATATTTTCATAGTTTTGGTAAAATGACCTTTTTCTCTGAAATAACTCATGGGTAAAATCCACAAAAAAGTGCTTAAAGTGCTATAAAAACTGTCCTCCTTTGCACAGTCATTTCATTTATTTCATAATGTATTGTTTATTTTATATTGAACACTTGCACATTGACATGAGGGATATGCTTAATACATTATTCATCATTTTCAATAAAATATTGTTCTGTGTTTAGGACTTACCTCTCCTTCTTAGCGCCATTGTTCTTATCATCATCTTCTTCATCAGACCCAGAGTCACTTTTACCTTCCTCCCAGTCCTTGTAGGAGGAAACCTTGGACTTCTTGTTCTGTCTGGCATCTCCACCACTACCAGCATCACCCTGTTCCCTATTCTCACGCTCCTTCCTTTTCTGGGCAGCCAGTAGATCCAAACCTAGCAAGGAGGTACGTGGAGTGGGTGCGCGGAAAACATGGGGCTCTGCAGCATCGCTCTTCTTCTTCACTATCAATCCACCAACTTGAGAAGATGGATCACTCCCTTCCAGTCTATGCATGGACACATCGTCATCCATCATCTGTGGAGAAATATTGATATGAGCAAAAGGTGAAAATGTGTAAAGCTATTAAACTGGTCCTCATGGCAACAAGTGTAATTACACAGTTATTGATTCTAACTAATGGTTTGAGCTTTTGGCAATCTTTTTAGCATTAATAAGATTGATGAATCGTTTCATCTATAAAAGGTTAGAAAATAGTAATAAATGCAGATCATGAGGCGACCTCTTGTTTGCTTTGACTGACCAACAATCCCAGTGCCAAAGAGATGCAGTCTACTGTCATAGCAGACTATGAAAATCAGCAAACATTCACATTTGACAAGTTGGAACAAGTTAAAACAAATCCATCCATCCATTATCTGTAACTGCTTATCTTCATCAGGGTCACGGTGGGGCTGGAGCCTATCCCAGCTGACTTTGGGCGATTGGCGGGGTACACCCTGGACAAGTCGCCAGTTCATCGCAGGGCACATAAGTTGAAACAAATTTGATCATCAAAAGTGTAGGATGAATTTCCTATGCATCAACTTATGATTAATAAAGTGTGACAGATCTAACTTACAATTATATAAAACAGAAAATGGCAGCAAATCCTCACGGTAGAGAAACTGGAAAAGAAAATGTCTTCTTAAGAAATCACTTGAACGTTTAATAGGTTATCAGACTTGCTGTCGATTAATTGTCTGTCCGTCTATATTAATCGATTCAGCACTACAAAAACAACCGGGATTTGTGCCAGATTCAGACGATGGACACGAGCTGGGTCGTAAATCTACAGGCTGTTATTCATATATAGCACAAGTGCAGTTGTTTATTCCATTAAAGTTGACTTTCAGCTCAAAGAAGCACCGTCTAATAATTAATGAACTTACTCACAAACAACCGAACAAGACACTATTTCATAGTCGTAACTCACTTGTACCTCTATCTGCGACGAAGTTAGTCAAAGGTCACAAATGGGGCTGTACTCATATGTAAATAAGTGCAAATATTACATGTGTGCCTCGCTGGATTAAATGAAATAAAAGTGCTACGTACCTCGGACAGAGCAGCTAGCGTTAGCTACCCCGCGAGCTATCCGGCTCTGCGATGACAAGGCCGCGCGGCAAACTGTGGTGAGCTCCCGCGTGCTGTTCTGGATGTTTACTGTAGAAATGATCACATGAAGTCAAAGATTTGATGTTGGGATAAGTATTACAGAAAATGACGGACCCGTGGCTGTCGCTGGTAAATATGTAACCATCGGCACTCGTAAACACAACGCATATGTTTACAGTGAGGGAGCAGCCATTTCAATCCCACAATTCTGAGCGTGTGGTAGAAAAAACATATGAAACTTTATTTAGACAGACTGTGTTACAGAGGGAGAGGAGTGAGAAATACACAGCATTTACTCCGATAAGCACACAGAATGAAACAGTGAGCGCTAAATGGGAACATTACACATAAAAGAAAAAATATAAAATCTTAAGCGCACTGAATAATCAAAACAATTAAATTAAAGTTAAAACAAAAACAAAAAAAGTTGCCTTAAGGTCCAATAAATGTTTTCAAGGTTTTCCAGACTACAACCACAAATCATGCCTTAAATGCCCATAACTGTCATAGACAGGAATTAAAACATTAGGCCACTCTGCTTTAGACAGTTCAATAAAGTAAACACATTTTATGACTCTTTAAGACTGACAGAAATACCAGAAATACTACCATGGTCTTGATAGATAATACAAGATGATGGAAAGAACACTTTCATGTCCACCACAGACACTCTTAACAACATGCCAAGTATTAATATTGTATATCATTTGTACAATGATCTCTGCTGCAGTACATTATGTGTAAAAAAAAAAAAAAAACCCTCAAATACATCAAACATATTCTTTAAAATAAAACACCAGGAATCTGCTTATTGGTCTGCACTTGACGGGAATTCAAAACATCTGACTGTGTGCTAAGTACACGCATGAGTTACCTTGGGATTTGTCACCCTGGTAAAACTATAACTGGTCTGTCCATATTATCAGGTCAACAACTGAGATAAATTTTGGTTAAAATGTTATTGTTAAAATTGTGGAAGTGTACTGGACAGTAAACTGATAACATATTCATTTGCAGAAAGATGAAAATAAACTCACATCTTTGTCTTGGAATTTTAAATCACAAAGAAAACATGTCAGCTGACTCA
Source organism: Sciaenops ocellatus (assembly GCA_033000465.1). Classification (NCBI taxonomy): domain Eukaryota; kingdom Metazoa; phylum Chordata; class Actinopteri; family Sciaenidae; genus Sciaenops; species Sciaenops ocellatus. Next base: position 9,497,571 of record CP136888.1, on the reverse strand, counting down.
GAAAGCTGAAGAATGTGTGGCTTATGTTCAGGCAAAGCACTATGGATCGTAAAATGATTTACAAAAACAACATGAAAAGATTGAAAACTGTGATACTAATTAACTACTTTTTTTTTTTTTTTAAGTGTCGATGGTTACATTACTTTAATGTATTTTAGTAAAAAATATATATATAACAGAACATAATAACCACAAAACACAACGGATAAAGATAAATCACTTAAACTTTAAACACACACAGTACTCCAATTGTTGCTGTAATCGTGCAAAGCCAGGACTTTTTAGATAATCACTTAATTCAAATGTTGTTTTTAACAAAAAAAATAGACGTGGCCATCATAAGCAGTGATATTTCATTTTTATTTTATTTGGATATTTATCCCAAAATGTCACACTGAGTGTGGACCAGAAGTTGCTGCTTACTAAAAAAAAAGTTATCTAAGTGTCTCCTGAGGCAGGTCTCCTAAAAGACTTTGCCCTAAACCAAGGACAAAGTACATCTTCCACTATCACCTTGTGGTTGGTACTCTGATCTCTCAGTAGCATACGTGTGCTTCAGAGGCCCCCTTATCAGCACAGAAAGAGGCCCATCGCTACAAGGTATCCCTATATGTAAAAATTTAAAGTCACTTGAATACATTTTGATCTCTGCTCTTTCTTATTTTTTTTATTATTAAATTCGTATATAATAGTATATTTACGCATAATACAACAGACAATTTTATTTTCATGCCGTATTCTGTTATCAGTTATTGCAATCCAGTATTTACCAAATTAGACAATAAGTGAATTAATTTCATGCTGGTTTTTATTGTTGGCTCTGTACCTCTGAGGTTAAACTGGGTAAATTCGCGCATTGGAAACACAAAAACCAATGTATGCGCAATGTCAGCGCACAGTTGACAACCTTCGTAAACCTCCCAGCCTCATGCAGTGTACCTTAAAGGCACTACTGACTAGTATCGTGATCATGAACTGCTCGATTTTGATTGGCCAGTACCGCGAAAGTCGCCGTTTCATTGGTCAGTTGTTGTGTTTCTCTACTTGACAGTGAAGTGACAAGCACGTCATTGGTCTGTCTCACATGTCGGCTGATGTGCCGGGTTAGGGTGTTTTTCGATTCCGTAACCCAACATTGTTTAGCGTTTGTGTGGTAATATTGTTTTCTGTGTTGGGCCGTTTCTACGGTGACATCTGGAGCGTTTTGGAGCACAACTAACCGTATCCGAACAGGTTGGAAACGGATCTAGACCGTATCTTTACGCAGCGCTACATCCATACCTGCCTAACAGAAGCTAACGTTAGCTAGCCGCTCAGTCGATTTAAGTTATTGGCATTGACGTTAGGATGGGTGAAGAAATGAACAAGAACCTCATCGACACAGGCAGTGATCCTGCCAGTACCAACAATGTCGAGGGAAACGGTGAAACAGTAGACTGCGGTGTGAAGTATTACACAATAGAAGAAATAAGAGAACATAACATGAGCAATGATGTATGGCTCATCATCCAAGATAAAGTATACGACATCACAAGTTTCCTTGAAGAGGTAAGATGTAAGTTACTTATGGCAGCATTAATGCTTAAATAGTTACTACCAAGTTTTTTTCTTCTATCCTTTGGTCACCTATTGTCTGGTAAGACTAACGTAACTTCCTGTAATGACAAGATGCTTGTTAGTCGTTGATAGCCTGTCAGGGTGACGTTAAACGAGTTTAAGCCAAGCGACACTTAGCCTAAATTTCTCTTTCTCAAAGTGGCGTAACTGGGAGAAACTTCTAGCAACATTAATTATTAGCTAACAGCTAACACTACTTAAGTTGTTAACCACCATTTCCATAACGTTATTGTTGCTCAAAAGTAGAGATGCAGCGATATATATGTATATTATGAGCTTTAACTGCAAGCTAACTAGCCAGCCACCTGTAGAGACATAAGTTGATTTAAGAAAACTACATTAAATGTGACGTGTAAGATAGTTAATACAGCTGTCAGATAAATAGATAAAGCAGTGAATAAGTGACACGTTCATTAGCGCTGGAGGAGGTATTCACAGACTTGACTTAAGTGAAATGAGTACTGCCACAAAGTTAAACATCTCCGTTACAAGTTGTTATAATGTAATTGGATTCATATTTGAGATGTTTTAATTATTTGAGTGCTGTAGCTGTTTGCAGTGGAGCTACTTTTAACTTCTGTGTATAGATCTGGTAATAAAAATGCATTGTGTTTGTGTTTTTATGTGCTTTGTATGTAAAATTACAATCTGAAAAGTACCCTGTGACTTGCAATTGTAACAGAGAAAAGAAGCACAGTATTTATCTGAAAATGCAGTGGTACACAAGTATAAAGTAGCATAAGATGGAAATACTACAGCAACCTAAAAAGTACACAAGTACAGTAGGTTGAGTGTTTCAAGAGTTATCATTGCTTAGGGACAGGCTAAACTTAATTAACCATAGAAATTACTTCACTCTTTGTAATTTGTATGTTTTTATGGAAAACATGGAATTTTCTAAGTGACCCAAACTTTAGAACGTTAGTGTGTGTGTGTCTCTCTCTCTATATATATATATATATATATATATATATATATATATATATATATATATATATATATATATATAAAATTCGAAGTATACAAGAGGAATTGAACACAAAAGTCCAGGCTATAGCAATACACATAAATAAGGACATTAACTATCTCGACACTCTCTCTACCTTCAGCATCCGGGTGGTGAGGAGGTTTTGCTGGAACAGGCAGGTGCAGATGCCACAGAGAGCTTTGAGGATGTAGGCCATTCCACAGATGCCAGAGAGATGCTCCAGCAGTACTTTATTGGGGAGCTTCACATGGTAAGATCTGACCTTTGTTAGCTCTGAAAGACCTGATTTCCTCCCTCCCTCTGTGAAATATCAAAGTTAAATATATAACAAGTCATCAGTGTTACTTAGATCTATCCTAATCAAGCAACTAATCAGGTGACAAATAATCTCTCACCAAATATCTTTGAAAAAAAAGTAGCCATTTGTTTTACAAAATGTTACTTGGAGTCACAAGACCGGACCATGCAACAATTTGAGTTTTACATGCTTATTAGCAGATCGAGAGTGATGACGTGACAATGTGATTGTATCATTCTTTTAGACACAGTTGTCATGTGTATACAAATCTGTATTCAGTTAGAAAGCAGCAAATTATGTCAACAGAGGTATAGTTTTGTACTTGGCTGAAAAATGTGTAGCCTTTTTAAAGTCTATGTCCCATTCAGACTCGGCTTGTTATTTCTTGGTTTTCATCCATCCATCTTATGAAATAATATGGATATTGAGGGATGGTCATCCAACTATACAGAGTTAATGCTGCATTTAGAGATCATGTAGGTAGGACAGCAGGCACTACAAATGTAATCTACAGGGAAAATTGGCTGTTGAAAAGCACATTGAAAATGGAGTGTTGCTCACTGTAATCATTCATACTGGTCATTAGAAAATCTCTTCATAATGTGCTTGCAGTGATGGAAGACCATCCATGTAAAAATATATTTCAAAGTTTATCTGAAGCTAGTCTGAAATAGCCAACTCCAACTTGTTATTAAAAGTTCCAATCTTTTTAGTACAATACTCTCTCTGTTAATAACTCTCCACTGCAGATGAAGGAAACAAAAAGATTAAACTTTGCTCTAAAGAGACTATAACGTTGGATAATACTTCTGTCATTTGAATGATTCAGACTGCTGAAGACTATTATCTTCAGCTGAAGAAGGAAAGAATGCATTTGTACTCAGCACTTTAGGAAGGGCTGTCTTACTGGCCCGTGTAAATAGGAGGAGTCATTACAACTAGTAAAGCCTGTTCACAAACAATTTATGCAAATGATAGTTGTTTTGTTGTATCCTTGAACAGACTGTAAAGTAAAAGAAGGTGAGATAAGACAACAGAAGAAGTTACACATTCAAACTGTCTATTTTCAGAGTAAATATATTATCACATGCATTGTTGGTCAAACACACAGCTTTGTAATAATGTATAATAATTAACTGCAAGTATAACAAAAGAGGTAAAATTCATAAGCCAGTCACAGGTGAACACTGTCCTTGCTGTATTTATGTTCTGCTGATTATTGCTCTGGCTCTTCAGGGACTGATTTCTGCAGTTATTGGCATCTGTTCAACAAGTTTGTGTTGTCTGCCAAAACTCCACATAAAACATATTCAACCTTCCACAAAGGAATGAATGTTTTTTGTGATTAGCATCTTAGTTTCAAGTGCTTTTACCAGTCCCATTTTTCTCAAATCTCCAATTGCTGATGAAATTGGAAGCATCGCACAGTGATCATAATGTGTCCAAGCTAGGGTTGCAAAGGGAAACATTCCATGGGAAGTTAAGCTGGGGAATTTTGGAAATATTCAGAATCGGAAACTCCATGGGAATTATGGAAATTTATGGGAATTAACTGGAAATTGGAAATTTAAACAAACTGTGTCATATCCAAACATAAATATAAACATTTTGTTTTGTCATAAGCAGACATCCATGCAAAATAATACAATTTAAAACAAAAACAAAAAAACACAACATTCCAACAGATTTATTTGTAAGTAGAACTTAAAATTCTCATCAAGTTTGAATTATTTTATTGAACAATATTATGTAGTCCATGAGCTCAGATGTGTGGCTTCAGTAGTCTTGTGCTCTGGGCTCCAAAGTGTTGTCCAGGGTTCTAGAAATCATCTGTGCATGTAGGGGGCACGGCCTCAATAGCCCTGCAGTAAGCAGTGTGCTATGTGCATGTGATTGAGGAATAGCAGATATTCAAGTGTACGTTTTAGTCAAGATTATGCTAAAATATATTTTCCCCAACTATATTTAAGTTCCCTGTTTAAGGACCAACCTTCAATTTTGAAAATTCCTGGTTTATTCCTGTTTATTCCCATAAATGTCTTTTAAGTCCCATGGAAAGTTTCCAACTTTGAAAATTCCTGGAATTTTGCAACCTTAGCAAACAAATATTCCTATCTTAAAAAATGTCAACAGTTATAAATATTTACCTGGTATTTCATATAAATACATCTGAATTTGGATCAGCTATGTATTACTTGAGAAACAGATGTTGTTCATGAGAGTGATACTAATTCATTTATTTTCTTTGTAGGATGACAGGACAAAGCAGCGGACAGAGGTAAGCTCCGTTATCTGTTCGTCTCACCTCACCTTAACTGCAATAGAAAAGTCGGGAACAGAATTTACAAAGACACAACAAAGCTTTTGGTTTGTTGCTAAATCATACTATATCTCTTTTTAATTTGTGTCCTTTTGTTTCTGCTACAGGAGATACATGACACAGATCCAGGAGAGTCCAGGTGAGTCATGAATAACATGATGAGGCTCATTGTTTCTCTTTTCTTGCTGCAAGTCAACATTGATCACTGCAGTTTGTAGTTAACAAAGGTCTCTTTAAAGTTATTGGCAGCTTAAAAAAATTCTTCTGTAAATAGGAATCAAGAAGAAAAATGGGAAGAAAGTTCAAATGACATCGTATTGCTGCCTTTTATCAGTTGTTTTGTCCAGTTTAATCGCTCTAGGTCAAAAAATGTACATCTGATATTTTATTTTTTTCCCACAGCTCCTGGACCATGTGGTTAATACCTGCTATTACTGCAATTGCCGTTGGTATCATGTATCGCTACTACATGTTTGAACACAAGTCCTCTTGAGTGCTGGCATCCTCTTTTTCATCTCATTTCTTTTCATCTGGAGGCCTTGAAATGTTTGACCAAAACCTCCTCACAGAGAACGCACATAATTAGGAGTGTGTGCATCATCTGCAACAAGAAAAAAAAAAAGGGGAACAGTTTGATACATTTCTTTTGTTCTTGTCCGTCTACATAGAGTGCACCAAATAGACAGTTGGGCAGAGACTTAAATTGTCTGCCTTCAGTTTCTTTGTATTTCACTGTCACTATGCTTGTTGTCATCTATGTTAAATGTTGTCATTAACTTTCATATGCATTTGGCCCAGTTTGTATGCTCATTAACCATTTGCCTGCTTGGAGAAAGGTTTTGTTAACACCATGCAACACAGCATCATTACATGGAGATATTGGTATGCAGAATATAAAATCAGGGTAATTAACAGTCATCAGTGACCAATCAACTGTTATACACTGAATTATGGTTATAGTTTTATGATAGCTGCCTGACTCTAAATAAGAATCGTTAGTTTATTCCTTTCACTCCTGACTGCACAGCTCTGCTGCTTGATTGCATTTATCTCTTGGTTGTAAATGCACATTTAAAATTATGTAATTGCAGTGTCAAATCTCTGTCTCTTCATTTTTCAAAATGGTGGTAAATTATATTGTATCGGTGATTTATTTAAGGTGGAATATGTTTTGACTTCTTTTTCTACAATCCTGTTGTCAGGAATTTGTGTAAATGTTCAAAATACTAGAACCATATATAAAGTAACATACATTTATGTACCATGTAATCATACAATATTTTATTACCCGTATATAAGAACTGACGCTGAAGTATTTGTCGTTTGATTGTTTAGGTTTTAAATTTCATTGTTCCTCACTATGCCATTTGTTATTTAACATTCTCACAACTTTGTTTAATTGTGATGCATCTTGAATCCATGTTTTGGATTGGTTTGGAATGGTACTGGCAGCTGTCACTGGAGGGTTTCAATAATATTGGGAAAATCCAGTAAGTTGTCATTGGAGCTGTAGATGGGTGTCTTTCAGGCCACGGTCTATTTTAGTTATTTTTTTGGATTATCCTGCAGTTCAGACGTTTGTACTGTTTTTGTTTAGGTAGACTTTGCATAGTATTTCTTAAATAACTCCTTTTATTGAATATTCTGAAAGGACATTCATATTACTATTGCAAAAAGCATTTTCCACCCATTCAGTTTACCACCAGTCAATTTGCAGAAGTTCAGAAATTCTGAATATAACCTGATGCTATTTTTACATGTAGCTGCAATATTTACTTGTTGACCTGAAAGACAAATATTTGCCTTCTCTTTGCATTTTAACTGCCATTTCATGTCATGAAAAGTCTATTTGAATAAAATTAGTCTTTAAAAAAGTGAAAGTGGCTTGTCTCATATAAATATATTTGTATATTGTATGTATCGTGTGTATCATCCCAAGATATTATGTTAGATGATTCTCAGTATATATTCTAATATATAATAATATATTTATTCAGGTAAGTGCAGTTTAGTTCTATTAGTTAGTCAGTTAGGAAAGGCAGTTGAGCAACTCAGCCTGTGGCAATTGGAAACAAATATAATCAAACATGCAAACAGAAACAAACAGTAAATAGATTTGTTAGATTTGTTCGTTAGACTTGTTACACCCTTGTGTCCTGTGTGGTCACATTTGTTCCTTATAAATCTGATATCATGATATAAATGAATAATTCTTTGTATTGGTAAATATTCGCCATTACATAGTTCTCTTTATTCTTTAATTATTTATAAACTCACTGATGGATAGTGTGTCAGTGTTGTGTTAATATGAAAGGAATACAGATCTGAAAAATTTAACAGCTGGGTTTAATTTCACCCTGTGGTCACACTCTTGGCAAAAGTAGCTGAGATGGGTGTTCATTCATACTTTGATGATCAAAGGCAATGAGCTCCTTTTAAAAATGGCATTAAAACCCCAACTGCCTAACACATTAATATTATGGTGTCAGGCAACAAATCGTGATTTAATGTAAAGTTGCATTATGGTAGATAATGATAATGTGTGTGCACTTACACTGTGTTTTCTTCAGGTAACCATTTCATAGTGCAATAACAGCACAAAGTGAATAATACTTGAGTCCGCCATATGCTTGCTCCCCTCAGTTACTTTTCCTGTGGAGAGGAGCAGGAAGCAGTGATTAGAATTAAAAGCCTTTCCATCTGCAACCGCCACAAGAGCCCTCACAGTGCAGAGTGCCTATGAGCAGCAGCACACCACAGAAAGCACAAATCAACACCCATTGATTCATCCTTTTCAATCAGGTGGGACAAATCAAGAACTGGATGCCATCTTGTTGCATAAATTGATGGATTGTTTATACTACCTTTACCATTTATGTTGGGTTTTTTTCAATGTAAATACCACCATTTTAGCAAGCAATAAACCACATGGAGAAACCTCCACTAATAAAAAAAGCACCCAATGGTATAAAATAATTATTCATTCTTTTTAGCATCACCACAACCAGTCAGTGATCATTATTAATCTATTCATGTTTAGGAAGTCTCGTCCATTTTGTCATGTAATACTTAGTAGAAACACAAGGTGGCACTACAGCCTCAAGATGTTTGTTTGTTGTCTTTTCATTTGGCCAGAAACAGTGGAAATGTATATTATAATGGCTAATCTTATAAGTGCACCCACTCTAACAAATTCACCACAGAATTCAGCAGTGTTTATCTGCAGGTTTTCATGGGAACAGCAATAAACAAAATAAACACAGTGCTGTCACACATAGTGGGAAAAACTCATAATGATGAAAAATACCTTCAACATTGTCACTGTGATTATGTGACGCTGAGTTTGTGCAACAAGACGGCTTAAAATCATATCTAGAGACAATATACTCACCAAACAAACTCAGGGCTGTTTTTTTGCAAACAATTGGACTGCTCATTGTTGGACACAGTTTAGCACTTATTTAGAAGTTCACAAGCAACAGATTTACATTATTTACATCATAAGCTGCAGTATCTCCCATTTTTTTGTAAGCCAAAGTGAGTAATATTTTAGATATTTGTTAGATCATTGCATTGTAGATATTTTCTCAGTTTTAGACCCAAAGAGCATTTAAGCCACTAGCCATTTTACATCCATGTCAGCACTCATGTTGTGACAGAAATTACGACCAGAGAGAGAGATGAGCAATTATGAGACAGCATATTGTATCTTCGGAGTGGCCCTCAGATAGACATCATTTCCCATGACTGACTCGCTTGTCGTCCTCAAGGAGAGCTGAGGCTGCTAATGCACACACTTCAGTATCGAGGGAGACCTGCTGGGCAAAAAATCTCAAATGGCAGGAAAAACACTTATGGATGCTGCAGGAAAAAACATGATCTCTGACAAGAGGTTTGAGTTAGTTCAAAAAGGTTACCCACTCACCGAAAACATATTCAGTATTTTTTGTGTTACATGGGACAATGTTAAAATCAAATTCAAGCTTTAACAACTGCCTAAAAGGTTACCTAAAAACATTCACCTCTCACACTAAAAACATATCCAACTTTTTTTCTGAAGGACACAGACCCTTGAAAAAGAAATGGAGTCAAACTTTCTTTCTGAGTCATGTTTTTGAGCCTGGGTCCTTGTACCATGTTGATATGAGTTCATATTTTAAATATTGGTCAAGTGAAAAGCTGAAATGCTTCAAGTGGTGGAAAAATATTCAGATCCTCATTATCAGTAAAAAGTAAAAGCATTCACTGTGCAGTAAAATGGTCCCTGTCAGTGTTTTACTATTATATCTGCTGCTTACTGTTGCATTTTACTGCTGTAGATGTTTGAGGTTGTGCCATTTAACTACTTTATATTGGATATGTTGGATAGTTAAATCTACAATATTGCATTATATTCTATAAGATCATCATCTAGTTTTTGTAGTGTCATACTGTATAAACTTTTAATGAGCTCAGAAAACAGTCCTGTTTTCAGCTTTGTGACAATGTAGCTAATCCCAGAGGGTTATGGATAGTTTAAGAAGTAAGAACACTTTTTCATGCCACGAAGGAACTAGTAACTGAAGCTTTCAGACAAATGCAGTTAAAAGTATAAAATTTGCCTCTGAGGTATAGTGAAGTAGAAATATAAAGTTGCATGGAAATAGTTAAGTAAGGTATAACTACTTGAGTAAATGTACAAAATATTGTAAATCACATCACGTCACACGTATTCAGGAAGCATTTCTGTTATTGTTTGTTTCTTTCTAACCTCACTGTCAAACTTGTTTTTTAACAGTTGTTTCCCAGACAAGTTGTTGGCCTCATGTGTATATATGTATGTATACTTTATACAGTGAGTGTACTGTTGGAAGAAAACCAGGCACACAATCAATCGAATTTAAAGCCATCCATTATTCAGATATATTTTCATCTTCTGACTATTTTCAATAAAGTACTGTAAGTCCATCCCCGTTGGCTTAACCTGTTATCTAAGATGGCATTGGTAGGCAGTAATCAGCATAGACACTGATTCAAACTATTCATCATGAGACACTTTAAAAAAAAAACTGAGAAATGTATATGTATAGACTAACTTATTGGAAAGGCAAATCCTAAGTTCTAATCACATGTAAGTCCTGATTTTAGGTAATCACACCATATCAAACACACTTGGAAAATGATTCTCCAGCATCCTTAATGCTAATTAACAACTGTGACAATACATACAACTTTGACTAGACTTTGATGATAGTTTTGTGGGAATAGTATAACCCTGAACAGCTGTTCCTAACAGTTTGTTAGTCATTCATTGATATGATGCCTACATGGTAATACAGTATGCCATAAATTCAGTTCAAGTTCTTTCTACCTCATGAACATACACATGTTTTAGCCTACTATAGAACAGCACTTTCATTTCTAAATTAGTGTCACTTACAAACCCCTGGATGAAGTGTCTGTACACTAGGTATTGATAAAACATCGTAAGCATTAGGATAGCATAGGATTTTTAGATTTTTGGTTCCATCTCCATCAACAGAAACACAATAATTTATTAACAAGAAAAACAAATATATAACATCACATAGTAGTGTTGCAGATGTGTTTGCAGTTCTGCTCTACTCCTGGCCCTGGGTTTTGGAGGTACATCCACAGCATACTAAAGCAGTGATGTTCACTTGAAGCAACCCATGATGTCGTCAGAGTGAACGACTTCATGAGACTCAGGTACCACGAGTAACAATTCATGGTTCACAGTTCCTTTGACTGGACTGTCTTATTCTTCGGTAATGTGGAGTGCAGAACATTTTTCTTTACTAATGATACATTAAATATCTAACCAAGTGATGACACAATTCAAAGGCTTAATGCTTTATTTAATAGATCATCCATAAACCAATAGATTATGTGTTAATTTTTTATAAAAGTAGTTATTTAGAAACATAACAAAATGTATACATATAAATGTTCATTAAGTTGGTTATTTTTTCTGATGCTTAAGACATTTTTTTGCACAAACTTGAATGGTGGTCAAGCAAAAGCAGCAAAACCAAAGGCTAAAATTAGTTTCATAAAATGTTTCTTTTTGAATGTTAACTTTAATTCACAATGACAGTTAACTCTATGCAGACATAGATGAAATTGGCACTGTCAAGTTGTAGTAGAAGATACTGAGAGGAAGATCATGGGTTTAATGTCTCAGAATTGCAAAACTGCAGCCTTAGAAGTTATCTCTTTGCTGACACAAATGTGGTGACCTTTCTATATTGTAGCTGCTTAATTACTTTCCTCTTGCATACACTGAAATGCCGTGACTTAAAGGTTAACTTCTTCCAGCTGTTATGTGGCAAGGTCTTGGACGCACAGTTTAAATTGGAGAAAAGGTAGATGGCCTCAATCCTTCAAAGTACTTGTAATCCGAAAGTGATATTAGTTCACAAATGTCTCATATGAATAGAAGAAATGTCGGCTTCGTGTGATGAACTAACCCCAAATGTTTGAAGTGAAATGTTGACCCGAGCAACAAGTCTAAGCATGAAACAGCTGACACTATTAAAAGATGGATTATATAAATGTGCACAGAATAATGGAAGGCTTTTTTGGGGCACAGACATGGTTGATGGCTAACCATAAAACAACTAAAAGGTGGTTTAAGAGGCCGTCTCTGACAGTAAATCAAATCTTGTGTGCTGGAGTAAAACAAAAGATCCAAATAAGTTACACATTGAGCATGTGCTCAAGTCAAGTGACCACTACTTTTAAACTGAAAATTGATTTTTAAAAAAACTAAAAAATAAGAAAAATATACAATAATCATTATAATGATGTAGACTGTACAGTGATTATTTCAAATACTTGCCATCATAGCCTGTCTTAGTATCAACCATTGCATTGTAACCCATGTGACCCATTAGTCTAATCTTACCCTTGATACCTTATGTAGGGATATGTCAATAACTTGGCTTCAGTTAACCAGCCCAGCTAGACAACACAAGACAGCATAGAGGTCACTGACCATGTCCTTTACCAGAGGTGCCCTTCAGGTGCAGAAATCCTAAGCCAAGCTCAACAGGGTGCAGGTGGAGGATACACTGGCAGAACGCTCATGGACGCTGTTGTTATTATCCATAACTCCCGACACAAATTGAATCTTTGATGCGCTGCAGCACCCAACAGTGTCAGCCAGCTTGGGGCAGATGGCCATAGCCAGCCTCTGGAGGACGAGGTGGAATTTCCTGCGGAAGCTTCGGTTTATCCAGAAGTAGAAGATGCAGTTGAGGAAACCGTTGGAGGTGGGCAGCCATACAACCACATACTCAACCCACTCTGGTACAGTGCTACCTGAGACTGCTGTGGGGCAGAAAACACAGGGACTTAAATAGGGTAAGAATCCACAGCACAAGACAGCAGCTTCTGGATGAGACAAGTGGTTGACCTTTTGCAACGACTGAATCATAGTCTAGCTATGGTTGGTTTATGATCATATAAATTGACACATTTATTTTAAAACCACAGATGAGCATGTAATACATCAACTGATAATAAAACGTCACCCTTGGAGATGTGTGTCTTTCCCCCTGAGAGCAATGATATGAAGCTATCAACTTAACATTTATAGTCTAGATATAAAAGCACAAAATTAACTGATTTGGTGGAGTGTAGGCATCCACTTTACAGTGAGGCTCACTAGCATTTGGACAGCAGCACTCTTTGAAGTTTTCGGTTAAGACTGTCAGCTTCATTTTGTAGGGATTTTCACCCATATCAGATGAATTACAGCCCTCTTTGGAAAAGGTCTTCACGTCTAAAAATATTCAGCTGTGACTCCACTTTCAGTCTTGATTACTCCAAGACAGCACATAGATGGGGTAAATGAGAAAGAGTCAAAAAAGGTCTGAGTCATAAAACTGGCCTTGAATCAGTATATTCATGCCCAGAATTACATAAATAACATTGACAGCTATTTCTCTCAGCACAGTTCCAGCTGAAATTGATAAAGACGGGGAACAAACCATTAAATGTGCATCTTTTTAAAAGCAAATTAATCTAAGATATTCAAATACTTAAATTCTCTTGCTTCCTAGAACCTAGAAATTTGACTAGAGCATAAAAAATAATAATGTTATATCAACATTGCTAAACTAAGACTTATTTTGTCACTTAGATTAAAAAATGTGACTCAGAACATTTTAAAGCTAAAATCATATCATGACATGGAATTTGCTATATGTGCCTAAATAACCATTGCAAGGTAATTTTGCACTTCTTTAGTCATTGTAAGATCAGCTGGGTCCACATCAAGAACTTGAATTCTATAATCCTCAAATACCCTTAATGATTGAAGAACCCAGCTATGCAAAAAGAGTGGGGGGAAATTAGTATTTAACATGTCAGTATTTTTTTGGATTAAACATATTCCGATACAGCTATTCACAAAATTTAGACCAGACATTGGTGTTAAATCAGTGTAACTATGCAGATAAGGACATCTTGAAATTCCAATCCATAAAAAAAAAAAGTGCAATAAAGTGGAATGACAAAAAAGTATTGAATACAGTAAGAAAAAGCGCCAAACCAGCTGATTCAGATTGATTAGTTTTCCCACCTGTGCTAATTAGAAGTAGGTTAGTACTTCCTCTGTTTACGGGTTATCCAGCTCTAAATGCAAGTAAACAATCAATTTGTTACCAAGCTGTCACACAAGAAACATCTCAAGATGAGTAGAGGCAAAAAGCTTTCCAAAGACCTTTGCAACAACATTGTTGATCTACACATCAATGGCACTGTTTACTGATGGATTTCTAACTGCTCCAATAAGCACCATTGGGGCCATTATTAGCCGTAAGTGGAGGGAACATCACTCAATCATCAACCGACCACCCACATGAGCCCCTCACAAGAGTTCCACCTGGGCAGAAAGTTCGTCAGAAAAGCAGCACAAGAGACAAGGACCACCCAAAAAGAGCTCTGGAAAGACCAGGAAGCAGCAGGTACAGTCACTATAGAGAAAACAAAAAATGCTATGCACTCCACCGCCATGGTCTCAATGCACGATCACCATGTTGAAGCTCGTTTGAAGTGTGCTACACAACATATGGAAAAGCCTGTAGATTATTGGGAGAACAACAATGCGTCGCAGCATGTTTGGAGGAGAAATTACTCTGCATATGTCCCTAAAAATACCGTACCTACAGTGAAGTTCCAAGGATCCATGTTGGAATGGGCCCAGTTCCTAGACTTAAACCCGATAGAACAATCGTGGAAAGGATTGAAAATTAAGCCCAGAGGGCCCCTAAATCTTCACAATTTAATTAACAAACTTCAGTTAGTGTTCAATACTATTTCCTGTGTTGTTTCACTTTATTGCACATACATTCTTTTTGTTTGCAGTGTTATGATTTCTTTATCTGTGCAGTTTTATTAAAACTAATGTCTGGCCTAAATTTCATGTGAAAAGCTGCGTTTGAAATTTGAAGTTGAACACTTTTGTCCATCCATCATCTCTCTGTTCCACCAAGATCCACATTGATAAATGGGATACTGTATGTTAGAAGCATTTTTCAATAGGAGTGTCATAATGCATTCCCACTATTCATTGCTTACCATTGTAGATCATAGCTGCCATGCAGGGTGTCCAACAGACGTAGTAGGCTGCCATCACGGGTACAAGCACTCTGGATGCCACATTCTGTCTGCTGCGACGCGCACAGTCGTACTTGCGCAGCTTCAGCCGCTGTCTCTTGGCAGCGCACCAAATTCTCAGGTTTGCATATGTCATGATGATGGAGCAGGGGAAAAATATCAAACATGTTAAACTTAGGGAGTATCCAACATTTGTGGAGTAGGCTGGATTGCAGACCAGAGACGCAGTAGAAAAATGAACCTCGATAATGCCGTCTGGAAACGATATTGGCAACAGTAGAAAGGGAGGGAAGCACCAGGCGAAGGCGATCAAGAGCAGCGTCCTTTTCCTTGTCATCAGAGATGAGTATTGTAGCGGGTAAAACACTGCAATGTACCTCTCCAGGCTTATTGTGGCCAGTGTATACATGCAGGTGGAGTAGACGGTGGAGTTGCAAAAGGCCACGACATGACAAAGAGCATCTGGCCCTTCAGTGTAGTCCTTTAGCAGACTCACCCAGAGATTCAAGGGCATGACCAGCAGTCCAAACGCAGAGTCTGCAGCAGTGAGAGAGAGGAGAAAGTACCGAGAGTTTCTTGACCAACCAGCCACGGAGGAAGTAATAACCAGGAGAACTGCAATATTTCCCAAAGTGATCATCACGCCCAAAACGATTATTATGCTTACTTTGACGGAGCGGTGAGTCAGCTCCAGCAGTCTCTGAGGGTCAGCACCTGACAGGTTGGAGTGCTCAGGTGTGGAGAAGTTAAGCGTTGAATACATTTTCCTCACAGTGACATGAGTGCAAGCAAAACATAAGACACGTGAGGCAACGAAAAAGGTCAACGGAAGTCAGAAAAAGTAGAGACAAAGCTGCGGGCTTCTGTTTGAAAGCAGCGCTGCAGTTGCTCGTAGCCTTTCACCTCACCAATCAGCAGCACACCTGCTGCAATCAGTGTTGGGCGGTAACGGTCTCAAAGCACCCACGGTGACACTGTGGC
The DNA here is from genome assembly GCA_033000465.1 of Sciaenops ocellatus. Classification (NCBI taxonomy): domain Eukaryota; kingdom Metazoa; phylum Chordata; class Actinopteri; family Sciaenidae; genus Sciaenops; species Sciaenops ocellatus. The sequence continues at coordinate 9,481,743 of CP136888.1, read as the reverse complement.
AAATGATTTTTCTGAATCTTATGTGTAAAAAAGTGTGTAAATGATCAATGAATTCGGTCTTTGTGTGGTAGGCCTGGTTCCTTGTGTTTGTACACACTAAGTGTTCTTGCCATAGACTTCATGCTGTACAATGTTTTTGAAAATCCACCTATTTTTAAATTAAAAAGTAAATTGTGGGTCAATACAAGCTATTATAAGACTTATCTCAGAATCATTCCAAAAGAAGACAACCAGAACATGAACTGGAATCTTTAATCAGTCTAAAATGGTAAAAATCATTCTTGATTAACTTGATGCAACTGCAACATGCAACTGCATGCAAAATCCATAATTATTTTAAATTCATATTTATTAAATCCAAATATATTCATATACTAATGTGTAGGTATGTGTGCATGTGTTTTTATGTGCACAGTGGGTTTGATGTGCAACCAATAAGAGCTATTTCTGTTGAAGCTTTAGGGAAAAGTACCAGGAAGTAAGTATGAGAGATGAGCGGCTTGTAGGCCTTGAGGGAGAGGCAGGATGTATCAGTCTCATGGTTTGGTATAAAGGATATTTGTATGTTTTTTCAGGTATATATTAACAAAATATTCACATGTTAAGAGAGTTATTGGTCAATGTAAACTCTCTAAGAGACAAAATTAACAGCCTTGTTCAGTACAAAAAGTCATTTTTAAGTTAGTCAAAGCTAATATGACATTTCAGCAGTCTATGTTACTCAAATCAATCGACTAATAACTCCTTCAGTATACTCATGGTATGTGATTAGGGGGCAGGCGGGAGACAGACAAAATAGATCTGTACCTCTCCTTTAAGGTAGTAAAACTGTTAGATCCTGTTTCTGTGATATTCTATGCTGTGGATGCAGAGTTTTTAGAAACAACAGTAGTAAACATTATTCATATAGCATCTTTTATAACATTGAATGCAGCTCAAAGTGCATCACAAGGGAAATAAATAAATCAATCAATCAATGACAGATGTATTAAAAAGGAGATTAAAAGAAATAAAAAAGTTAATTATAAATAAAAACAACCATAAGATGTAAAAAACAAACAAACATAGAATTACTATGAGAAATAACAAATAACAACAGGGCTTAATTAACAGCAAGATCATAAAAATATGTTTTGAGCAGTTTCTTAAAACTATCAACAGAAGGTGCTTATCATATTCATGATTGGAGTTTGTTTAAAAGCCATTTTTGGTACATTAAGCAAACCAAAATTGTTCCTGTAAAGGTCACTTTACTTTACTAACTCTAGCAATATTTCTTGAATTAAGAAAATAGTATGTACTTTAAAGAACTAAATGAATTCAGTATGTCTCATGAATACATCTTCATGTTTACAATTACAGCTTAAATGGTTCTCTTTGTTGCAAAGTAGTCTATCAGGTGGAAACAAATAAAAACGCCACTAGTGACTCACAGCCACCCTTTTCATCAAGATCCAAGTTTGCAGGGCAGTCCATCATGGCAGGTTTCATCACCAACAACAACAATGAGTCAGTCAACAATTCATCACTGTTAGGGTCCCACAGAAGATGTACGCTCAGTCACAGCCTAGGAAGCCTGACATCTCAACAACCAATCATGGTCCAATTTCCACGATCACACGCCATCAGTGTCAGGCTGACCTCCACCTCCTGTTCCAGTGGCAACCTTAAGTGTTTTTGTCTGCATCTCTGAGTGGTAGCTGCCAACTTGCCTCCATCAAAAAAAAACGAAACAAACAAATTAAAAAAAACTACTTGACACAAGGGCAAAGAAAAGAGCTGGAAAGATTGTCACTGACCTTTCTCATTCAGGTAACCATCTGTTTCAGAGGCATTCTTCTGTGTGACAGGCAGTCCATTAAACAGCACATACCATCACACGCATAGTCACCCACTTTCCTGCATCTCCAGGGACACTAAAACCACCCATGAATTATTATATCAGTGGCAGTCCATCAAATAATCATACACATCTTAGTGTCACCAATTTATACGAAGAAGATTTTAATTCTTACAATAAATTCATCATATGACCTTGTCAAAACTGACTTTGTGGAAATGAATGGAATGTTAATTCATCAGCATTAACCTTAACATGATTTTATATTGTGCAAAAAACAGCTAGACAGTTAGATGAAAAAAATGCATTATTTGTATCATGAAATTCAACTAATGAAATAATATTTCTTTCATTTTATGATGACCTCTTCTTCCAACAGTAGCTTCAAAGCCATCAACCTCCTTTTCTCCTCCTTTTTCAATCCACTAATAATATTAATGTTTAAACAGCAGCTGCTACAGTGTGCCATGGGAGGGATCTTTTTCTGAAGGTATACAGCACACACACATACACACACAGAATGAACATGTATGTACATGTATGTGCAATATAGGGCCCAAAGACATACAGCTTTTCTGCTCTACTACCATGGCCGGATCCCCCAGAGGAGAACTGACAGCGATCTGCATTTGATTTATGAGTTTCTTGCTGTCCTAATGAGCGGATTTCTCTTGGTAATGTCTAACACAAGGCCCGGAGGAGGAGATGGACTCAGGCTCTTGGGTTAATATTCTCAGTACCCCTCCCCTTCTACCCTTGCACTCCTTCATGTTCATTGCACAGTCAATTTCATGCTCCTTACCTGATTCTGTCTCATTTTAAAAGGATGTGGAATCACCAGACAGTTACAGATAAAAACCTGTTACATATATTCTGAAAGTGCAAAGAGTTTATGGCAGCCTATCCCAGATCAATGAAATTGTTTCCCCTAAAAAGTCCCAATTTTGCTCCATTAACTGTAAAATATTTACCACTTGTCCTCATAATGCTACAGGATTCACAACTCAACAACTCACAACCAGTAAAGTATATCAGCCAATGTTGCCAAAACTCTTGGGGAATTTTGAAAGAGTAGCCTATAATGCACATTTTGAAAAAAACAAAGAAGTACATTTTATTCTCCTCTCAGTTCATTCATAAATCCAGCTGCTTTTATTTCTGGGTGGCTTAAATCATGACATGTTTTTATGTGATAGAGAAAGTGTTTGTGTGTGTGTGTGTGTGTGTCTATGTTAAGTGTGTGTGTGGGTGTGCACACACAAGCAGTACTTGCCCAAAGGTGAATGTATAAATGTAGTTGATCCCATGCGGACAGCAAGATAGAGAGTGGTTGAATTTGTACATGCTTGCAATTGAATATCCTGTGAGTGGGAGGACTCCTCCATTGGCCACCTACCGTACAGCACTTCCTGATGTGGAGGAAGGTAGCCATTGATTTGTGTGTCTGTGTGTGCGTGCACCACCATCCAATTCTACCAGTGAGGTTTGATACATGTTGTTTAGGAGAGATAGTTGAGCGGCTCAGTTTGATGGGCAATTGTGTGAAAAACTTGATGTCTGTCTTGACAGTCTGTATAACTGATAACCGGGCTTTGCCAGCACAGACAAAACCAACCTGGCAGTTTGGAAGTTATTAAATGGTGTCGAAGATATATCCTCTTTGTGCCTACACACCAATGTGTACTCTGTATGGATTCAGCCCATGCTGTGTGCAGAGATAAGTGTAGAAACTGAATGGAGGAAGTACTGTAAGTGGATTGCTTATACATAATAATGCATTGCATATCAAAGACAGAAGAAATGTAGATAAATCCTATTCAGATTTGACTAAGTAATTCCATACAAACAATATTCATATGTCTCTGCTGCTGTGGAATCCTCCCATTCTTGGACTACATACACTCAATCTGAAAAGTGACTTCACAATCCTTAATTGTTTTGCTGAAGATGGAGACAGCATGTATGGGGTTTTCTTTATGCTTCCTGAGCACAACAGGAAGATATACCAAAGGTGAGACAGAAGCAACAAAACAACTCTGCGAGTTTATTAAGTTCTGCCAATTGTCAGTCAGTCAGGCCATATCTCAGGGATTTGCAGGGAAACATGCTGCAAAAGATAGCAATCTGGTGCTCCACATTCTTAAAAAAAAATCCTGTGTAATTTAAGCAGCACACATTGACCCTGTTACACAATGTTTGTATGTCATAGTGCCTCTGCTTCTCTCCCTTGTACAAAAATACCTACAACACTAGGGCTAGAATCTGAGCCTTGCATAACAGCTCTTTCATTTAAAAGGCTTGGGTATTGAATATTATTGAAGATACTTTTTGTGCTTTTCAGATAATCACACTGAATTCAGCTAATGCGCCTCTCTGTAGTCGACTTCATGCAACATTGCTCTCATTCTCCTTGAAAAATGGTTGTTGCTCATTGGAAAAGTGACCAGCGCAAAAGGGCAAATCCTACTTTGCTGCTGTGCATTGAGCCTCACAGCTGTATACCACCTTTAAACTAAATTAAGGAATAAAAATGTGTAAATGTGACTCTTTGTTAATGGCAGCTGGACTCGCAAGATCATTTGGTACAGTCAGGTTATCTGTCTGTTAAATATTCCACCATCATCATCCATCGTCAAGTTGTTTAACAGCCAGAAAAACTGGACCCATTGATTTGACCTTAAATGTTTTTTTTTCAGTGACTACACAATCCTTCGGTAGCCTTGCTGGCAGCAGCACAGCAGATATATTTTGATGCCAGTTGCTCCTGACCTGAAATGAATGCAATCTGTTTAGATTTCAAGAAGTATTTCAAGTTTATTTCGACACTGCAACTTTTCCTGATAGTGCTTCCAACTTTTAAGTTCTTTGGAGTCTTGTGTTCAATATCTACAGTGTAACAGTGGGTATAAGAGAGATTGCAAAACATTTGAATCATTTCATTTCAATCATGAAGCTGAACCTTTCTCTGCCATTTTTTCCTTGGCTGTATGAACACTGCCATTTCATCATTTCAAGATTGTGCAGCACTGGCAGCAAATGAGCAAGCTCAATACTTTGTACAAATAAAGAATTTTGTTTTTTGACCTGTAGTTCATTGAATTTGTTGTCTTTTCTGGTTTGATATGACATTTAAATGTGCTCTCAGTAAAATCTAGAATAAGATTGAGTGGCAGCTGTAGGAATTTTGTCTGAAACATCTGCATACATATCTTTCCTCAAAGCACCAAGTTTCATTTTCTTTTTTGAGCTAAGCCAATAGATTATATTACATAATAATAGCTCTATAAGTCATTCATTGGTATGGAATTTTGAAGTTTTTTGTGAGCAACACTTCAATTTATGCATATGTGATTTTCCTGATGTTGATTTATTTCGCTTGTTGTTTGTTCATGTTGTCATGAGCTAGCCTCTTGCCAAAAGTGAGACCTGTCCATAAAAACCAAAGTTAAAGAAACTCTCACTGTAGTCATAGTTTCTTTTTTGGTACACCAGCACTTTCACATTTCTCAGACATGTTGTTTCATTCATAAAATAGTGACGCTCTGCCTACAGGAAAAACAAGGAAGAGCTAGCAGCTAGCTGACCTGATGGAGAGCACAGGTCACAGAGGTTGAGAGGTCACAGAGTTGTGTCCTGCTGAATAGCCTGCTATTGAGAGTGAGGACAAAAAATGTATGGTTAAAAATAATTTTATATACAGAAATTTGTATAGGTTATCCAGTGTGTTATTACGATTTTAGTTAACTGCAAATCTGCAAATCTTATTTTGACAACCTCAAAACTGTGATTCAGGACCACAGAATAAACCACAGTAAGAACAACAGGTATAAATCAGTGTCATTGAACAGTATGTTTTTAGACCTTAGTATTTATACTGATGTGCATTGTTCCTGGCTAAAGGTCACTGAAATGAGAACATTTGTACATTTGGCCCCCAGAAGCACTATTCTCTCTGTGATGACTATTCTCTCTGTGCTGGTAGAGGTCATCACTGCTCTACCGTCGAATATTGTACTGTCTGTAAAATCTGACCCTGCCTGGTTCACTCCACTCCAGAGAAAACTGTAACAAAAATGACTGTTGTGTAACTGCAATAATAAGACCATGTGTGTGAATTATTGGGAGGGCTGATGAATAGCTGACTGTAAAGTTGATCAAAAGTAAGGTCTTGTACACTACATTCTTGGTCATCTCACATCATAAAATACGACTCATATTTGCTTTGGTAAAATGTGCATTGTGAGAGGCACTAAGCCAAAAAAAAAGAGCAAACATTTACTTTCTTCAATCAAATTCTTCAAATGTGACACCACCCACACTTCTGCCATTAAGAAGTCAGACAGAAAGGAAATCAAATGTTTGCAGCTCCTAAAATTGAATAATAAACCAGGTATGAATTAAACATGTACTGCATGTGTTTCACTTAATATCCTGTTGTATGGCCATTCCAAAGGACAGCTCACAAAACAATACTGGGTGAGTCAAAGTCTCCTTTGTGATAGCCCTCTCTGCACAGCTGGTGGCTTTCTCTTATTTATTGGTTCCTGTTGATTGGGCAGAGGAATGTTTATTTTATGACGTCATCCATGTGTGCGTCAAACCCTGCTGAGTAACATGCAATGAATGACAATGAGCCACTGAGTGAAAATGGTGTCTGAAAGTGCTGGCTGTTAGTTATGGCAATACATTTCTCCTCTGTAGCTCTACTTACCTAAAACATAAATGCAGTTTATTAACAGCCTAATCCTGCTGCTCTCCAACACCCACCACCATGACAAATGCTTCAAGTCTTTAACAAAATAGTTCTACGGCAACCAGAGCCACCCTAAAACCATTTTTGTTTTTATAATTATCCGTATTTTATAATTATAAAAGCCGATGCAAAAATAAAATACTTAAGCAGTCACTCAAGTTCAGTCTAGATTGTGCGTATAGTTTACTATCACATTGAAATTCAGATTTTCTGTGCCCTGTGGTTTTCATTAAGTTTGTAATAGCAATTTTGGTGTATTCAATGTCTGATTTACTGAGTCAGCAGCTCATTACACAGTCAGCTCCTGGACTGATCCTGGTACTGAACCAGTGACGAAGAGCTGAAGAGGTGGATTTTCTTTGAGATCACGAAGCTCAGGAAAGAAATCATAATGTAGTGATCTTGATTATAAGATATTTACTTTGGCTGTGGTTCAACTCTGACACCTGACAAAACATTACTCATACAATTATGATATAATCTGGTATACAATTACATAACAGAGTATATAAACCTTTTTAATGCAAATTTATTTTCACCACTATAGCCTTCCTTGTGTGCCATGTTTATGCGTCCTTTTCAGCGATGGCGAAATTTCTCCTGCAGACTTTGTCTCTAGCCTGGTATGTCTGTTTGATATACAGCACATGTGTTTGAGGTAGAATGCATCACATCTGCACCTGAAAAAAACACAGCCACAAAAGCCTTACTAACTCTGACCTTCAATGTCTTAATGGAGTGCATCACAACAGAGGTTTACTGCCCATACCCAGTTATCTGAGAAGACAAGTAAAAAAAAAACATAGCACACTTAAAACAGGAACAAAAAGTTGAAGAAAAGCTGAAGAAATTTAAAAAGAAATCTTCTTCTTTGCAATGAGAACTGTAAGAAAAATATGTAAAGACGTCTACAAGTTTATGCTAATGGCTCAATGAAAATGTTAACATGTGGCAGGTGTAATGTTTATACCATGTTCACCAGCTTAATTTAGTATGATAGCATGTAACAATTTTTCATCAGGATCAAAGTACAGCTGAGACTGACTAATCAAAGTGTTGTACAAATTAAATATTTGACCTTGTGGTGGCGCTATAAAAGAAAATCAGGGGGTCACCTATATATATATATATATATATATATATATATATACACACACACACACGCACACACACACACATATGTATATATATATATATATATATATATATATATATATATATATATATATATATATATATATATATATATATATATATATATATATATATATATATACACAATGTTTGATTTGTGTTGTTTTATGGTGTTGCCCTCTCGTAATATATCCCTCTCAGAAAAGCACACACACGCTCTGCATGTAAAGTGTGTTGAATCTATCTTGTGTTTTGAAGACCACATGAAAGGATCAAAAACAGAAACAATGTAATGCGCAGAACGTCAACTTTCTACCTCCAGCCTCAGGACTGCTGTCAAGCTTAATAACAAGCACTCATTAAATCCATCTGTTGGGAAAAATCACTTATTTACCATGCTAACAGAAAATCTGATTATAGCAGCTGCAGATGAAATCTTGATGGAGAAAAACAAAAACGCATTTAAAAGACCACTGAATGAACAGAGGACTGCTCATCTGCCACCATAGTGTTCAGCACCAGACTGTGATAACAGCCATCTTCAGGCTTCATCTGGAGGCTGGGAACGAGAAATGTTATTTGCTTTATTACCAGATAGTATTGTCCCAGTCGTTGTCAAGACTTAATAATGGCATTGTCAGACAGTACAGCTTTTATTGCACATAATATCACGTTTCAAAGATTTTCCCAGGTGGTGCCATTGGCGTTGTCGTATATTGTTAGTAGTACTGACTATTTTGCAGTCATAAAACATAACAAAAAATAGTCAATAACATCAGAAAATGAAGGCTTTATTATTCTAACTCAAAGTCCTGAGTGTCTGACATGATAACTAGAGGTAGAATAGATGCAGTTAAATTCTATGTAGTGGCCATAACTTTGAAAATATATATCACTCAGGCAGAACAACTTGGAGAAAAACAGAGCACTTCTATATGAGAGGAAACCTGGCAGAACAGTCACCTCATTTACTCCTCGCTGCAGCCATCCGGGGCACATTAGAAATGATGAAATATCTGATGTTGAGCTCTATTCACTTTCCCATCCATTTTACATCAGCCATCATTGTTGAACGATAGAGCACTACACACATGGAGAGAATACATCCCTCCCTATTCTTCTTCCCCTCCCCCTCAATCTACTGTATATCCCCTCCTGTTCGGGATTCACTGCTGTTTATCTAAGTAGGAACAGGTGCTTGCTGAAGAATCCCCCAGGATTTCATCTTTTTATGAAGCTTGTTTACCATTCACATATTGGTACCCTATCACAATCAGTGTGTATTGGAGAAATATGGATTTCTGGTATTCAGCAAGTACAAAACGCAGCATAGTCTATCACTGAAAACAGAATAAAATGGACAGGTCCATTGTCGTGGGGTTGACAGTAATGTATGTGATGGAGTTGTCAGTCCGTTATTAAGAGGTAGCATGTCAGTATGATGTAGTTTTTGCCACATCTGCCTTATTACTTGATATCTTTTCGCCATTCTTCCTCTTTGCACTCATCCACCATTTTTTCATAACTACTATCTGTTGCTCTCAGGTTGCACAAAACCACAGATGCAGGACGTCTGTGTCCAACCTGTCGAGAGAACAGACTGTTCTGTGTTTGTTGGGACCCTGGTGAGTCATAAAACATGGGAGTCCCCTTTGTTCCATTCGACCATTGGGAAAGAGATAATTGTGTGGAGACTGCATGAATTCATATAATGAGTTTTACAAATCTCAGAGGTTGCATAGGTTGTTAAACAAAGTATGCACAGTCTTTCTAATGGAATATTTTTGCCTGGCTGTTTGAAATTTCCTTGTGTACACCACTTATGACAAAATATGACAAAATAGTAGTACAGCCCCAAAAGAACCTTTCAGAATAAATATCTCTTTATTCTGGTGAAAATATGTGAGAATGTTTAGACCGCAAACCCATTTAGAATAATCACACACAAAGAAGCGCGGATGTGGACTTGTTAAATTATTTATCCTTTTAATTTTCTCAAACACATCCAGGCATACATTCACTCAGGGACTGTCAGACTCTTTGTGTTAATCCATTTCAATGTCTGCTGTACTGTTTCGTCAGTACAAAGCTCCACTGCATGAGGATGTGCATGTGTGTTCATGTTGTAGTTTAATGTCATCTTCGCAAAGTTTCTGCAGGTATTTTTTATCATTTGAATGCACATCTAAGACAAGTGTACCTTTATTATGGAGTGAAGAAGTGGAGTCAAGGTTATAGAAGCCAAGTCCAAATAGTTTGTACAACAGAGAAAATAAATAACTGGCTGTTCAAGTACTTCCATTAATTAAATTTCTCCTCAAGCATTTATCAACATACAATAAACAAGAAGAACAGATTCTTAGAAAAGTCAAAGATGGGTCAGATCATTGACTGTTACTGCTGTGATGGGTGGAACATGAACAAACTGACAAGACAGCAGCTGAAAAAACATGTTTTCATGTCAGCAGTCCAGCACAATACTACGACAGGGAGGTCACAATTACTGATAACGTTACACACGAGCCACCTGAGCTCATGGTTCACTGCTGGTTTATCACATAGGCGATCAAAAAACTATGCACTACTGACCTGATAAGATGTGATAAGCGTTAATGCTTAAAGTGAATTAGCCATGATACACTGTTTTTTATCCACATTAAATGGGTGCTGTGAGATGTGAGACAAAAAACCTCAACAACTGTATGTCACATACAGCATCTTTTGTTGTATGTTGTCACATCTTTACACCTGAGATTGGCTGTTTTATCACCATCATCATCATCATCATCATCATCAACATCATCATCATCATCATATAAAATAAAGATGACCATGACCACTAACTTCTGATCACACCTCTAGGGTGCAGTGAACATGAAGCAGTGGACTAAACTGTAATAGTAAATTGATCATAAAACCCTGAAATATCAATACACGCTATACACAAGATTGCCTGGCTAAGCAAATATGTTAATTACGTCAATGTTTCGATCCCAGCTGATACGAATTTTAATGACACAAGCGATTAAGTCCAAGGTAAATACTGCAAAATAAAAACAGAGATAATAGTTGCATTTGCAAAAGTGCATAACACAGTGTAATCAATAGCTGTGTTAGAATTAAGATAAAGAGCATAGATAAATATTGAGGCAATACTCTTTTTTCTGCCCTAAAGGCAATGCTTGAGACAGAAAAGTGGATAGGCCTTATTAAGCCCCCAGGTTTCACATGCACTAACCTTCTTAATAAGATCATTAATCAGGATTACTCTTGTTGGGTAAAATAGATCTTTAGATGCTTACTAAGAGAGAGAGATACAGGCTGGGTTTACAGCAGTGTATAGGTGTACAAACATAATATGATTACTGTAATAATAAATAAAATTTACTGGATAGTGAGTCTGGCGGAGAGTCACATTATAGATAAACTTTAGTTCCCATGTGCAAAGGCTATATGAACAACTAAATGAAATAAAGTTGTTTCTTTTGCTTCTAGATGTATGTATTGTAATAATGCATGTATTATTATCAAATGTAAATATTTTTTTATTATTTCATTTCAGACAATTCCTGGTCAGTTCACTGAGTCACGAAGATCGAGTCAAAAAATCAAAAAAAGAAACTAAAATGCACCCATGGACTGTAACTCAACAAACCTTTTATTCTGATGTGTGCTTACTTTATGTAAGTTAATTAATGAATAATTAACACAGCAATACTGTAGCCGCCATGATGATAATGAATATGGATGTTGGCATCATCACTTCTGTCAAATGGAGGCTTGAGTATGGGCACGCTGGCACTGAGCGAGTAATGTGTTTTTTTTTTTTTTTTTTGGCTGCTGCTGCATCCCATGTGTCACATACTTGACAACTCTCTTTCATCCCCTCCATTTACTGTCATTTCCATTTGTGGTAGCCAAAAAGAATATGATATCAAACAACAAAAAGAGTGTTAGTTTCTGTTAATTTGCTGATTAGTTTGAGATAAGAAAACAGCTACTATACAAAATATAAGTAGAGTCTGATTATGATGAAAAGCTCATAATGATAAAACAATTTAAAAAAAAAAAGCTAAAACCACACCACTCTTCTTCCATGATTGGCCTTCATCAGACTGAGACATGGTACAAGGTAAAGCACTCAGGCCAAGTAAGGCACAGCCATAACTATCTCCACCTGTTGGTAGTGTTTATGGAATAGGAAGTAGTAAGGAGTATCACTATCATGTCTGCCAAAATCAGAAAGATTACACCTCTATCACGGTGATCATTTTGAGTTGTTAAACACCGGGATAACTCATATAATGGCTTATATCCATTTATTGTATCAGTTCCGTCCTCCTACTTGGCTTGCCAGCTGTATGAGGATCCACTGAGCTCATTATTGGTTTCAGTTCATTAAGGTGAGTTTTTTTTTTTTTTTTTTGATGTGCATATTATAAAGGTTCAGTATCAACAGCAGAAAGTTTTAAATGAAAAGTTTGTTTGAATATTTCTTCACATAATCCAAATGCAAATGAGCACTTCTTAACTATGTTTTTTAAACTCAGTCAGTTAAATTAAGTTTCAGTTCCGCGGGATATGAAGAGTTAAAAGCTTTCTTAAACAGTGTCCTTCTTTTGAAAAAAATCCCCTTGTGTTCTTTCCCAGGCACATTCATTTTTCACATAAAAATAGGGAAAAGAAACTGTAGCCTTCAGATCCTGTCTGCAGTGGATAGTATTAAGTGTTAACTAATTTAAATTGAACTCATAAAATTGTGGTTTACAACACTGCTATTGGGCAGAAATCCTAAAATGGAAACTACAGAACCTTGAGAAACCTTTTTTTTTTTTCTTCTTCATTTTTGGCGTTGCAGCCTAAATCCTAAAATGATTATTAGATTGAGTCCAGCTCTGTCATGCTGTACTGAGGTCAGAAACTGTCGGCTCAATAGCTTATCATGTGTTTTTTTTAGCAGAAATCAGGCGGATTCATTTTGGACAGAAGATAATCTGACTGCCTGGAGATCATTACCAATTAGGATACAAGCAGAAAGAAATATTAAACTAAATCTTTTTTTGTGATGCATTTCTTAGATTTGTCACTGCTTTGCTTTTTTTTTGATTTGCCTGTCTCTCTTTGACTCTTAACAGAAAAGCAGCAAGAGTGCAAACATGGTTGTTTGCTTATAAAAAGAAGATATGCATATGATTTAGCCCTATCTCCAGCTTGATTACTGAAAGACTGGTAGGCCTATGTTATCCTTGCTATTTGTGAAGGTTTATTTGTGTAACTCTTCTTGTAGAAGGACAAGTGAGAGATAATTTGTTTGTAGATGGATATATGAGGGCTAAGGTGCCGCTTCTAGCAAAACAACCATTTGAGATGCAATTTTTATAAATTACTGTGCAACAATTCAACAACCAGCAAACATGCTCCCACTTACTCCAGTACTCACTGCAAATATTTTGCTTTCTGCATCTTAATGATTATCTGGATAACAGAAATAGAAATATTCAATCTGCTCAGCACCTTTACAGGAGAATTAACAATTAAAAAGTTGCATTTTCCGTCATATTTGTAATTTATCAGCCTGTTGTGATTAGTAATGCTACTATTTAGCATATTGACAAGCCTGCTGGCTCAAAAGAAGCCCCAATAGATAGAAGTGATGTCAAGTAAAGTAACTGTGTTAATTTTTTCTCAGTATAAAATAACAAGACCTTGTCAGCTTTCTAAATTACTGATCACTGGAGCATATGGAAAATAAATCACATTCTCATATCTCAACATTAAATGCTGAGATTCATCTTAGGGGAACAATGGCCAGCCTAACAAAAAAGAGCGACTTTGAGAGTGAATGTGGAAAGAGACTTGAATGGGAATGAGACAGCAATGTGAGAGATGGAGCTGTCTGCCACTGACCAATGACTGCATGATGATGCAGAAACCCTAATTATCAGACAACTCATTTAGTCTGACAGAATGATTCACGGCCTCTGGAAATATATGTGCTGTATCCATGGTGAAACTCAATAACACACGCACACACACCAAGGACAATGTCAGAAACTAATACTATATTGATCGATATGTGTGTTTGTGTGTATAAAAAAGTAGAGAAGTAGCACATTTTCTTTTACTTCCTTCCTTTCACTGTATTCATTCACAGGAACCCATCTGTGATCCATAACATTGATTGTTTGTTTGCTTTTTAACTGTGCAACAAATTCATTCCTCTATAATTTGTTCAAATTGCCACAAACCGTCTTCTGAACAAGAAATTATTCTGTTTTATTTAAAGGATCTGTTGTTGTATGTCATTCCCATCTCTCCCCTCATTTCTGTCATCTTGGCTAATCTACTACAAGCCTAAAACACCCAAATATATAACTGAGCAACACATTACACATAACATATATTATTACACACAACACATAACATTACACATTACTGTTTGCCTGGAAGGGCTCCTGTAACATTTTCCTTCATATCTGACACCAGTTTGAAATAACAGTTAATTATGTATGTGTGGAAAATGTCATCAACTAAATCAGCATTATCTGAATTGTCAAACTTTTAGAAAACATTTTTTAAAAAGATGATATGACTTTGAAAAACTTGCTTGCTTGAAAACAACGTCTGCGTTTTTACATAACTGTTTTCATATTTGCATAAGAGAAGAGAAAATGCACTGGCATATTACATTGTCTTTGTAACCGTGTGTCTTCCAGAATCTACATCTAAGGATGCGCTTTTTGTTGGTTTTCATTAAAATCCAAACATAGACATTAACGTTGTAAGTGTGAAAGAGATCATCAATTCATACCAGTGTTTTTCAGCCCATGGCAACTACATTATGCTAATTTCAGAAACATGGTTGTAGCGCTGGCAGTGATAAATAGTAAATGTCGAACGCTGTATTTCCCTTTATTTCTCAGTCAAAGGATTTACTTCACAAGCTTATACTTTTGCTGTGTTATTATTTTCTATTTATTCATAGACACATGATCTTTGTAGTCGTTTTCTGATGTAAATGCCTACAACAACTTTAACTATATTCTAATACACCATCACTTTTAAAATACCCCTGGCAGTTTTTGTATTGTAGCTGCAAAAACAAATAGTCTTTACTGAGTCTATGCTTATTTATTCCTCTAAAAACATTTATTTTTCAGTGGCCAGACTAAAAAACAAACAAACAACAGTTTGTCATGGCTTAGTACAGTTAGGTGTGAAAAGGTTAACTCAGGTCAGGTAACTTGGTAGACAAAGTTATGAAAAATGCAAACCTCTCCTTTTAAAGGAGATGTCCTAAGATTCCTCTATGTAAAGATAATAATAATAATAATAATAATAATAATAATAATAATAATAATAATAATAAGCTATGAAAATAAACCACTTTAAACTGTTATCAATGTTGTTTTTTCATTCAGTAAACAGCATACTTGTCAGTCCAAATATATTCAACATCTCACTGTTCTGACACAAGATGGGCAATTGGCATAATCTTGACGTCATCCTTTCAGACAAAATCTGTGGCAGTGATAAAGTGTCAGTCAAACATTTTAAAATGTCAGGCACATCGATATGAGGCAAGGCGTAGGTGGAAGTCTGTTTGTGCCAGAAGGCGTATAATAGAGAGAACTTCAGGGATGGATTTTTCAACTGCTGGAGACACAGTGCTTTTTAACGCTCTGCCTTGGCCTGAATATCTGAAGAACAGAAGCAGGATTATACAGATATAAAGAAGGTGTTAATATCATCCCTCACCGGTTCTTGTGTCATTCAACAGCAAGTGTCTTATTCAATACAAATGCATAAACTACAGATATACTGTATTTCTATGAAGAATGAAAGAGTTTCACATGGATGGAAAACAAGAACTTTGTGTATTTGTCAGATTACTATTTTTGAGAATATAGGCTTGCTTTAGTGTTTACTATTTACAGTGCAATATGTTACATATTTACAGAATTATAACAATGAAAACTAATTAGACAAATAATAACAACAGAAATATTAAAGGACCAGTATGAAAGATTTAGGGGGCTCTATTTACAGAATGTCAGAAATTGAATGCAATATTTCTAACAATGTTTTCATTTGTGTATAATCACTTGAAATCATGTAGTAATCATTGAGCTTTTGTTACCTTAGAATGAGCCTTTGATATCTACAGACGCCACTGATCCTCTCCCATGGAGCCCACCATGGTGAACTGTCATGTTTCTGCAAGTAGCCCAGAACAGACAAACCAAGCACTGGCATTAAATAGGGCATTTTGCATTTTTTCATGATTCTAGTTTCTCTTTTACACTAGGAATGACAGAGCGGGTAGAGGGGTTTGCAACTACCTTGCTAGATGGCAATAAATCCTACAAACTGCACCTTTAATAACAAGTCAATCAATCAGTGTCAGTCAAGTTGATGGTGGTAAGTTCCGGTCCTGTATTTTTAATTCTGAAGGTAGACCACTGTTTGTTTTACATGATTTCTATGGTTATAATATAAATATTATAGAAACTGAATATAGAAACAAAACAAAAGTCACCTTATTAACATTTGTTGATCCGTCCAATCACCTTCTCCTTCCTAAACATCTTCATGCTACTTCTAACTTTGCTTCTGACAACCAACACTTGTAATTTGCAAAACCACAAGAGGTAGGACCTCAGGCTTTCCTGAAGCTCAGCTACTTGTTTTAGGAGGACCCGACTGTCTTTTTCCTCCTCCTTAAGTTAAGGTAGGTAGTTCGTTAATTTTCTTTGTCCAACACATTGTGCTTTTCATCAGCTGTTTCTTTGCATGATTCAAATCTCTTTCATTTGTTGATGGGTGGCTTCCCTGTCGACCCAAGTCTTGTGACAAACTTTCTACATTTGATTTCATCTCCCTCTCAAGTTATTTTTCCCAGCTTGAACTCTGTCTTATACTTCTGTTTGCTTTTATAAAACGAAACTTTCATTTTTCTTGGTTGTGTTTTTGTCACCTGGGAGCTATGTGACAACATTCAGGTTGCTCAGGGTGTAGTTTTTGCAATGCTCAGTCAGCTTTGTGGATTCATCCTAGAGATGCCCCGGCTTTACAACCTTAGATTTCAAACTTCTCTTGTGTTTCCACTTTTTCTCATTATCATCCCGGTCTCACAGGCCTGTCTTTTCCTGGAGCATATATTCCATGCCTGCCAGACCTTGTTTAACTGGCTTCGCTGCCCTCCAGGGATTTGGTCATCTGTCTCACTCCTGCCTTATTCAGGTCTCTCTCAGGAGTTCATTTTTCAAATCATCCATCTCTTTGCAGAGGGACTGTGTTTCTTTCCCCTGTCTCTCTTGGTGACAAACTCTAGTGCCTTCGTCACAGACACTGTGGTTCTTGGTACTTTGTAGTTTTAGCCTCTCACTCCTATTTTTCATAGATTTTTTGGCCATCTTTTCCACTGTACAGTCCTTGAGCTTCCTGGCCAACTTGAAGGTACTCAAGGACCTCTGGCTATCAGCCTTGTCCGTTATGTCCCCCATTATGTTTGGCTGGTGACTCAGTCTCTAATAATTCCTTCTGAGGTCACAGTCTGCCATAGTGTGTCTCTGATGAAAGCTCTGTCTGCTTTCAGAGAGGGTGCAGAATACACAACTTGAAAGAAAATGAGTTCCAAACATTTTTTTAATGTTTAGATTCAATTAGCGTTCACCTTCTCCTTCAAGTTTTTCTGAATGGTTTGTTTCAGAGCTCCTATAAAAATTCATGACCATGGCACCATGGGTACTTACATGATTATAACTCAGTTTCATCCATCTTCATAACATCCACTAACACTCTCCTAATATCACCTTTTATCTGTAAACTGTGCTGTCAAAACCTCTAAAATGTCTAAAACCTAGATTCATTCATGGAGTCAAGCTGTTGAGTCAAGATGTTTCCACAGTGTTGTAGCATATCATCTGAATTTTTTCACAAATAGTGTTCATTAAATTTATTAGACAGCAATATTAGATTGTTTTTGATAGAATTCTGTCTTGAAACTGAACTTATTATTATATTCCTTTATTATACTATTATATTATACTATTATACTATTCCTTTGTAATTTTTATGATGAAACCTGCAAGCACAGATAAATAACATTATAATAGTTAATAGTAATATAATGTCCAATACCAACAGTGGTGCAGAGAGATTAAAATACATGAAAAAGCTAGTGTAAATATGTGTTGGGCAGAAATTAAATTCATATCAATCCTCATCTAATCTAATCATCTAATTTTGCACCAAACAGGGATGGTATGATGATACTGTGTAAGATACTGTGAGATCTTCAATTGGCTCTATTTTCATTTGACTCCAGTATATGTAAAAACAGAAATATTACTTATTACTGTATGAAAGTGTTTTTTTTCTTTTTGTTTGTTTGTGTGTTGGTTTTTTTTCAATGACATATCCATGAGTTCAAACATTTTGCATTTGCAAGGCTCTTTGATAGTAAACCTCAAGGAAGATCAAAGGTAGTCATTTCAAGGTTCTGCTTTTTAACTTACAGAAATGACATTTCAGAAGATTCAGTCGCCTCTGTTTTGAAAGTTTGACTTTGTAGATCATTGAGAGGAAGGATGACATATAACACATGATTGAAAGGAGTTGAAATATTATGATTTTAAAATATTCCCCGTTAAACCACTAAATGTTACATCTGTGGAAATCTGTTGTAATTTCAAACATACAAACACAGGGCTCATCTTAATGCTCATAAATGCCTTACAATGAGCACTGCACATCAGGCAATATCAACTACAGAACACATGCTGGTCTTTCCACTGCGAAGTTTTATTATTCGGAGCAGGTTGCCAAGTGTTTATGCTGGCGATCTTTCTGACCGAGGGTCAACCTTGTCCCAGCTGGCTTATGCTTTGTCACTGAGACTCCTTCCTGACCTCAAACAACCGGTCTGTCAAATAATAAAATAATAAATACAACAACTGCTGCATACCCAGTGAAAGGGCAAGGTTATATCTTTAAGAAGCACTTTATCTGTCTGGTTATTGTTATCTCCCTATGATATGATGAAGTATTTAGTTGTAATTTCCAATATGATTTTTTTTTCTTTAGCTCATGGAGCAAAACATGGAGTACATTCGGATGCAGCCTATGCGAACGTTGATCATTGATGCAGAAAAGGTGTACACCAATCGCACATTGAGGCTTTAATTAATAATTATGTATTTGTTACTACGGAACATTTTCATCAGTGCACTGTCTACCACCGTTTGCCAATGTTTAGACTAACACTGATTTCCTACTTTCCACAGAGCCATTATCTATTTCAACACACTATGATATTAAACCAATTTGTGGAGACGTGCAACTTGCTTGACATATGTACAGTAATCCATCACTGTGTGTAAACAATTTATTTCTTTTGGTCTTTTATTACATTACCAGTGAACAGTAATATGGTTGTGAGCTTTAATTGTTGTGTGTTGTTCACATGCTGTACAAAACGGTATTGTTCAAGTTAACAGAACAAAATTTAAGATCCCAAATGTGACTACAATGAAGTTTTAGGGGGAAGTGTGTAAAATGATGCAGAAAACATTTTTGGTTTTCCTTCTGATGATTTGATATAACCATGGAAAACATGTTGGAATTAGTATTTGGTAAATAAAAGTTTGGAATATATAAGTAGAGTAGTAGCAGAGTATATGTGACACTGACACTGTGATACAGTATGTAACATTATTTGATATTAACTATTAGAAGAGAAACCAGAGTTCAAGTGGTTAAAAATCACCACATATGAATGTGTAGCTCAGCAAATTCAATATTTTATTAGATATTTTAATAATAAGACATTGTTCTTCTGCCAGGCAGTGTTGGTTTCACAGGACAAAAGATTTTCGCTGTCAAAGGTGGGCGTTAATTAAATATTTTTACATAAGGTTTTTAGACATGGTTCAGCTAATCAATGATGAGGACTTGAACCACATCAGTTACATAATCATTTTAATCAAAACAGTATATTGTTTTCAAGTGAATTGGCTGCATGATACCATTGAACTGTGTAATTCTCCTGGCTGCAGCTCGGAAAGTGAAACAATAAAAAGGGCAATCTATCAAGCAATGTCTCGAATAATGGAGCTGTTTTATGCCAAGTGCATGTTGCATATGCTTCCTGGAAGCATCTTATTTTGTTTGTTTATTTGTTTTTACAGGGAGTGAACTGTGGAGGTCGTCGACTACTCAGACTCCTGAGGATGCCTGCTCCGCATGAGTTCAGGTGGATGAAAAGCCTGCAGCAACAACAGCATTTCAGCTCTAAGTCACCTGTTGTTGTTTTTTTTACCATCACCGAGCTGTTTGACCAGGAGGCCTAACATGTCTGATCCAGTTTACTGACAAAGAAATGAGTGTTGAATATTTCCTCAGTGTTAAAATGCAGTGTTGTTTTTGTCGGTCACAGTCCTGTTTTTATCCCAGTTGTTGGGCTGAACTTCGGCTGTTTACTCAGATTTAGTGTGCTCGTGTCCTGGCAAACAGCTCAATACAAACAACAAGAACAAATATGTGAAAATGAGTTGTGTCAGATGGTTTGTTTGGACAACACAGTATAAATGTGGCTTTGCACCCTCATTCTTGCAAAGAATTGCCTGTCCGTCCACTAAAAGTGACACCTAATCTGCCAAGCGGTCATCACAGCTGGGTAACAACAGAGATAGCAGAGATGGACAGGAAAAGGCATATTGAGCTAGCTCCACATCTGATCTTTACCACACAGTGAACCTGTGGAGAATCAATGACATTGATCACAGCATTATTGTACAGTCCAGAAAGTATAGGAAAAAGAACTGGACCAATACACAGCTCGACTGCCAAAAAACACAGCCTATTTGTTTTTCTTGTTTGTAATTTTCTGTTTTACCATTGGAAGAAAGTAGTCATGGTTCCTTTAGTTTGGGAAAATAAAATTGCTGAGAGTTAAGTTTATCCCCATTTACAATTTTACTCTTATTCCCACCTTTAAGCATTTTGTTGCACAATTAAGCATTTGATGTACAATTACCTTAAAAATCACATCTCTTTCATGATGTGCATATTTTGTCATCAAAACCCTTTCTTTAGGATGATGCTTCCCTCTATCCGCACAAAGTACCTGATTCCATGAAAGGGAAATGAGAGCTCTGAAAATTAAAATGAAATCACAGCGGGGAAATGGGACAGTCAGAGGCTTGTAAAGGTAATTGTCATTCATCCGTGCACTCGGTCAGGGAGTAAGTACCAAAGCACAGTGGCTTAATCCAGGAAGTGTATAGACCTGCAAAAAATCTCACACCTACTCTATCAGCAATTCACTGCTCTCACAGGTTTACTGTTTCTTTCACATCTCCAAGCTTACTCAGATAAGAAGGAATCCCTCACAACTGCTGCTGATTGTGCAGAGTAAGCAGAAATTTGATCTATAAATTGTCCTCAATGAGACACAGCCCAGTGGCAATGACTGAAGGCAAGAGAGTGCCAGTCGAATTTTTTCAGACAGCTGATAAAAAGGTGCACCGAACACAAGACACAAGGGAAATCCTTAGGGTGCTTTTCATTTCACTGTTTTATACTACCTTGTCTTCTCTGTCCTCCATCCTCCTGTCTGTGACCTGAAAATCGATCTCAGTGCACTATCTTGAATGATGTCTCAATTCCCAAAATGTAACTTGAGTCGTGAGGAGAAACAATGACAATGGACAGATGATGCAGCTGTGCCACGTCATATTTATTTGACGTCGCTTTAAAATGACAACTCC
The DNA here is from genome assembly GCA_033000465.1 of Sciaenops ocellatus. NCBI lineage: Eukaryota > Metazoa > Chordata > Actinopteri > Sciaenidae > Sciaenops > Sciaenops ocellatus. Next base: position 9,460,244 of record CP136888.1, on the reverse strand, counting down.
GAAGCAAGGATGTCTCATTTTGTTTAATACCTGTTGCCTCCTCAAGTGTAAGGGACTAAGATGCAAGCGGAGGAAGCAAGGCAAGGAATTGAGGATGTACAAACGCAGAAATGCGATGAGGGGCTAGTGTGATATACTCACCTATGGATCCAACCCAGAGGAGGTGCAGGAAGTTACTGGAGAACTGGATATTTGAGCCTATCGTCTTCTCTCTTGTTCCCAGTTTGCTTGGCCAATTAGTCTGTCACGAATGGCTAGACTAAAAAATTATATGGTCTTCCCAAGAAAAACCACAGCAGCGATCAAATAACACAGTGCCCCAAAATGACATGTTCGAGTGAAAAAGCCCTCTAGTGGTTGTAGTAATTATGACACTTGTCTGTCGGGAATGTTTTGAATTCACTACCACTATAAGTCGCACCTCTGATTGTCTTCTTCTCCTTAGCAACAGTGGACAAGGCTTATGGTATAGCAGTGTTTAGAGTCATCCACCATGCCAAAACGATAGACAAAGCTAAAATAATTAAAAGGGTGATCATAACATAAAACTATATGGTTGTTCCATTATCCTGGAGAGGCCCAAATTGTTTGAATAAAAAATCTGAATGGTATGGGTGTTGTTTAGCTCAGTTGGTAGAGCATTCGCCCCATGTACAAAGGCTCAGTCCTTGCCGCGGCGGCCCAGGGTTCAAATCTAACCTGTGGCTCTTTCCTGCATGTCATTCCCCATCTCTCTCTCCCCACATTTCCTGTCACTCTTCAAGCTGTCTCTGTCAAATAAAGCTCAAAAAGGACAAAAAAATAGCTTTAAAAAAGCTAAAGCATTTATGAAACCCGCAGCCCATACCACCCTTTTCACCATCTCAGTTTAGGATGTTAGCACGCTAACACTTTCTAATCCATGCTAAACAGTACAGCTGAGGCTAACGGCATTGTCAGCAGTTTTGCAAGTATTTGATCACAACCCAGATTACCCATCCTCTGTACATGGCCAATGTCAATCATATTTCATGGCAATGCAAGTTGTTGAGTGATTTAAGTCTTGACCAAAGTGTTGCACTGACCAACAAACATTTTGTCCTCAAGAGTAATGCCTCCAGCAAAAAAGGTTTAACATTAAAAAGTTTCATGTTTTTTATGTGCTTTGATTCATTTGGAAGAGCCCAAGAGGAGAAAGTCAGCTGAATATACAATGTGCTGATGATTGTGGAGTAATCTCTTGGGAACTGATGAAACCACAGTCTGATGAGCATGACCAACATCAATCTCTGCCAGGTGTCCAGAGGCAGGTTTGGAGGAATTAAACACAGATTTACCAACCCTGTTTGACTGTTGCTAATTTTTCCTGTGTTTCAACTTTTCTTAAAACTGCCTCTGTGTTTGTGTGTGTATAGAACAGAGAAAATATTAGCCATTAAAATATTGTTTATTACATCTCAGTGTTTGTGCAGTCAAAGCTGAGACAATGTCAGCGCATTAACATTTAAAGCATACACACGACCGTGCATAAAGAGAAATTCAGTCTTGTTTGTTGCCGCAAAGAATATTCTGTTCTCCGTCTGGCCTCCAGATTAATCTATAGTTAAAATGGGACTCGGACCCGTTTATTCCCATCAGGACATTTTGTGGTTGTAAAACAGTGAGACATTAACAGCATGACTGCGGCAATGAGTGCTAATGCGGGATGGTACAAGGGACAGTGGCATTAAATCACAACAGAGTCAGCGTTAACTTTTTCCCTGCATATACACATGGGCAAACATTTAATGGACCAAAAGAACCATCATCAAGCTCCTAATGGTCTATAAACTGTTTCTGTGCATCACCACTCTCCTCTAGAGACTGTTTGCATTATAACTCTGTGTCCATGCTGAAAAAGAAGTTGCCCTATTTAATTAAAGTCATGCTCTCTGTATCAATTAAACAAACATCTTCATACCAGGAATCTCATCTCTATACAGCATCGAGGTTTACAATCCACAGTGAGATTAATAGGAAGACACAACAATTAAAGTAAAGTTCACAGTTCCATTATCTAACCTCATTTTTTCTCAAATAACACAGCACATCTGTTACAGGCCTCTGTAGCATAAATTTGCACAAGTAAATGGTGATGATGAGGGAAAATCTATTTAGCTATTTCCTGCACTCAGCTGGTCTCCTTCAAAAAATCGAAAGGACACGAGCCACACAGCACAAGTTGCATGCTGGACGATATTGCCTCTATAGTTTCAGTCAATGACACCACATGATACCGTCTGCAGATGCACACGTCAGATCCCTCTACAACTGAAACACAACCCATTTCACACATATGAACAGGATGTGGTTGTGGGTTTGAGTAAAGGCAGCGGTTTTCTCATGTTAGGTCTACCTCCACTCTTAAACCCCCTCAAAACACACTGTACATTTAATAAAAAGCTTAATTTTAATGTGATTAATACACAGTAAAATGTGCCAAAAGTTGGGTGAGCATCCTATGGCAAAGAGCAAAGAGCTGATACTCTGCAGCTTTACCCAGCCTTATATCTACATTGTATTTGCTACACTACCTTGGCCAGTTGTCACACCAACATCACTGTATGAATGATACCACTGGCCAGTAACTATTAATCCCTCAGGCATAAGAAACTTTCCTTGAATGAAGTCCTTTGACCTGTCTTACCAAATAACGTGCAAGAGAGCATTACTGTTACAGAAGTCATTTATTGTTGTCATGGACTGTATTTCCTTTGGGTTTCTCCTAACAGCTGGCAGTGATTGGAAAATCTTAAAACACTAATAACTCCACTGAATTAAGAATAATTCATGGCACTCTGAATTCCCCAGGAAACACTGCTTTGATAAGTCACTCATTTCATGTTACTTAAAAATGCACAGTGGCATCCAACAGAGAAGCATTAATTGGGAATCTCTGTGCAACTGGTGACTGTACGTTTAATATTTACTCTCCATTTAGCTCTGTTTTGGTCTCAACCAACTCCCGAAGAAAATATGGGGCTCTTTAGCTGTGAAATTCTTTGTTCACCAGCCAGTCGCCAACTTAGCCTTTCTGTAGTTTGTTGCTGGGGAGGCAGCATACAGATTTTTGGTTTGAAAACAGCTGCAGGCAGAAAAACAATGAAAAACAGAAAAACAATGCTACAAGAGCAGTGAGAGTAAAGTAAAGTTACAGGCTGTAAACCCAAAGCAATGAACTAAAACATGTTGAAAAGCTCAGTAGAATATACTACTATATACTACTGAGCTTTTTCAAGAGCACCAGCATAGCTACTAAATGGACATGAAGAGGTTTTGCCAGCTGCTTTTTCCAAGGTCAGGAATTATCAGTGAAGCTCAAATTTGAAGTCAACACAAACAAAAACGCCATAAGCAAAGAACAAGTGGGAAAACTTTTTCTGATCACTGATTCATGTGAGATGATCAAAAGCTGCATAATAGCCACTAAATAGACATTAAGGTGCAATTGTTTTGTCAATTACTTAAATAACTTTGCATCCACATATGGCTAGATATCATCAGTGACATTATTGCTTCCAAACCTTTTTCCAAATTTCCTTCAATAATGTTTTGTAGCAGTAATAACTACTAGCACCTCCTGTGATAGAGTGACGAAAACTGTGACTAATAGAGACACAATCATGTGGTCTGTTCCACAGAAAAATAGTGACAGATGTATTTATCCACCCTGCCAGTTCTGATAGATGGCACCTCTGTCATGGGTGTGCAGTTAGAGGCAGATACCGTCAGTGGCCATTAAAACAAAATGTCTTGTTTTGAAGTTCTCCCCACACATTGCTCAGGGACAATAAGGGAAGAAATGTTAGCAATGCATTACTCCCACAATAGATGTGCTTGGTGGGGACAGACTGCTCTGTCTTGTGGACAGCACAAAATAAATATTACTCGCCGTCTGGGTGGGAACATTTGTCTCACAAACGTTTTACTGATGTCCTTCTGATTGTTAGTTTTGGAAAGTGAAGCACTGACAACATCTGTCCGCCGTTCATCAGAAACCTGACAAAGACAAACAATGGGATCTAACACATTAATACATACATGTAGATTCATATACATGTAAACCCATTAAACACTCTTCCACTCTTCCTGTGTGTCTCTGTCTGTCTTTTCTAACTGCAGCCTCCAGTCTTCTTCCTCCGCTGATGCCATGACATGATTACCTACTTTGTTGTGGGCCCCAGTAACACACTCCGTGCCAATTTCTGACTACAGAGAACATACCATATGGCATTTTGTCAAATTTAGTAACTGCATCTACTCGATAAATAATTATCCCCATCCAATAATAGTCTAGTGACATGAATGTATTTTTAGTATTACATTAAATATGCATTTTGGGAGTAGTTGTATAAGTAGCAATATATTTATCACTGTTCTAGTTTGCATTTATTACTTAGTACATAATAATTCCATGCAACAAAAATAATGAGATGATTATATGTTTATATATTCATCCATTTTCTGCAGCTGCTTATCCTTGTCGCAAGGGACCGGAGCCTATCCCAACTGGCTTTGGGTGAGAGGAAGGGTACACCCTGGACAAACCACCAGTTCATCACATGGCATTGACACAGAAACAAACAACCATTCACGCTCACAGTCACACCTATGTGTAATTTTTGGAGTTCCCAATTAACTTGCATGTCTTTGGACAGCGGGAGAACTCACACAGCCACAGTGAGAACATGCAAAGACAGACAGGCCCCAGCTGGGGTTTGAACCAGGAGCCTTCAATTGTATTGTTATTGTATAGTATACATGTATTATATATATGACAGGGAGACAAAAAAAAGGCCTGGACGTGGCTGGAATATGGCTGTTAGATTTCCTGAGGCACAGGGAGATTAGGGTTAAAAAGGTTTCCAAAAATTCACTAGGGTGACCATAACACTGTTAACACAAAGGAGGCTGAATGATCTGACAGAGTTGGGGAGGTTGAACTGGTCTTTTATCCTGTGCAGGTTGATTAGATGATAGGAAACAGCTGTCATGGTGATTGACCAGGTGAGAGGAAGAACCAGAGGCCACGCCCAGCAAAACACACACACGCATGGGCAAGGGGAGGGAACATTTACACTTAACACTTACACATAACACTTAACCTGTAACTGTGCTGCTGTAACATGTAAATTTCCTCAGTCTTATATCATCTATTATTTCTTACTTATTTATCCAGTATTATGTCATTGCTTTATTTTTCATGAAACAGAATTTCTTGTGCATCTCTTTTAAAAGTTTTTAAAAAGTCTAGTAATGACATCTCCATAGTACAATAAGTGAAAATAGGACAAAAGGTTGATTATACCTACAGAAAAGCTGCCAGTAAAAAGAGTGCAGACATAATTTTAATCATAAAAAGGTCAGCAGAACAATGAAGAACCTCTGCTCGTATATAATAATGTTCAATTACATTTTCGCTAGCCCCGTCTTTAATAAGCCTTTCCTCTTTACGTGCTTGGATGGAGACTGGCCACAGATAATTTTTTCCACTTTATTACATTACAATTATCTGTATTTTTAGCTTTTGAGTTGTCAGTTTGAACAAGATATAAATAGTAATCCTAATTTTCAGTGAAGCTTATCAAATTAGAAAATTACCATTTGTCTGTGTTCTACAGTTCAGATCAGAGCTCAGGTCACGTACTATAACATTGTCACCTGGTTTGTTTGACTGGGCAAAAACAAACTGTAATTGATTCTGTCTTTTCTTCATTGCACTGTATTTACAAACTTAAAATCATATTTTGTGATAACCTTCAAAAAGCATATTTTACTTCCACCTGTGCCACATCAAAACGTCAATTGTCTCATGACATAACACATCAAAGTTACAGGTCACAGGGACCCGAAGTCAGGTTAAATTCAGGTTCAGGTTATTTAAGTAATTCCTTAGCATGTCAGGATGGTTTGACATACTCAAATGTCTCCTCGAGTTGTAAAAAAAGGCTATTTCTCCCTGAGGTCTGAATGAGATGACTTTTCCTATGATTTTATTTCCTGTTTGTCTGTGACATTTCTGAGCTTCAGAAGTTAATCCAACTATGGAGCTCCTTTTATGTGGTTTTCTTGTTGTGTGACTTGAGAAATATTAGTCGTAAATAAAAGACTGAGAATTGTTTTATAAGTCGAAACGCATTGATTTCTACCAAGGTTAATAAGGGCTATTTAACTATTTATGGTTTTAGATTATTTTCCCTCTGGAGCTATCCTGACGGACATCTAATCTCGATTTGACATTTATTTATCACTTTGAACTAATACAGCACCAATTCTTAGCTTTGAGAAACATTTTTTGGCTTTTCGCTTTATTTTGGATAGTAACAGTGGAGAGGTCTCTAAGAGGGCAAGGGGGAGAGGGGAATGGCCTGGCCATCCTTTTTTTAATGAGTAAATAATCTCTCAAAAACTTAGACATAGTGAGAGAGATTGATAAATATAGATCACCCAGCTGTGTAATTCAAAACAATTCCTCTATATAGCTTACTTGATGTCTTTGCATTACTTTGGGGCAGTAGTACAGCATGGTTGACTGAGTTGATGATAAAATAAATTATATTGTGAGTATAGAGATTCTGAATCTGAACTGTCTCTTTGAAAGTTGGAACTTTGTGATCTCCATTTTCATCTTTCAGTCACAATAGAATAGATGTATAGGTAACAGAGATATCAATATATGTTTAGTTGTAGTTCAAGCTTTGCTTTTCTTGGTTTGGCAATGAAGCAGGCTGAGCACTGGATAAAATTAAGCCCATTTATCTCCTACAGAGACAGTTAGCCACTGGAGGCTGTAAATTGGTGTCTCTCTTTCTCACCTTATTCAAAAGCAGACAGAACGGGTTGCAACACCTTAGCTTGTTTTAAAAAAAATCTGTTAATTGCTCCCACTGGTATAAGTTAAGTAATAGCAAAATAAAAGCACCCGCCCACTTCTTTCTGTGTCATTGTTAAAACACTGAAGATACAGAAGGAATTATCGGCTAAATCCTTTTTAAAAGCATCAACTCATTGAGAGTGTTGAGGTGTCTCTTAAGTGTGGCTTAGGGTATTGATCTGGTTGATTGACTGATTGAAAGAGACAGACAAACAGAGATAAATTACCTGGTTGTAATCACAACATCCTGAGTCATCTGTTTGGCTGGTTCTCTGTCTAAGTGGCAGTTGTCTACAAACAACACCGAATGAAATCATTCATTCCATACTTGTTTGTTTTCTGCCTCATCAAACGTCCTTGTACCGTGTATGTAGATGTTTCTGTGTTCCCAGATTTCAGCAATTAACTTTGCTGAGTATAATGTTACAGTAACCAATAGGAATGATGGCAGAAACAATGAAAAGTAAGAATACATTGTAGTAAATTGGAATCATCATTTAATATTCACTGCTGAGTGAAAAAAATCATCCTGTTCCCATCACAAATTTAATTAGACTTTTTTGTCAAATTTTAAATTAGTTGTCTCATTTTATTCTATTTTGACTGAATTTTTCTTTTTGCATGAATTTCTTTAACATATGAAAAATACTTTGAGATGCCTCTGTGGAGATTACTTTTAACAGTGCATTTCAGATCATTGTTGTTATCAATAATGCAACTTCATGGAATGTAAACAATGATGAACACTGATCACATTTTGTCTTTCCTTATTGGAAAGATGGGAAGTAATTAATGACATTGAATAAAACACAATAGAATCAATCAGTGGAGGATGCTTCAACAAAATAAAACCCTCGCCTCAGTTCAATGGGCTGCCACACGTGAATACAAATTTGTGATTATGTGAGATAACGATTGTGATTACACAACAGCCCATCAGGCAAAGGGAGAGGTGTGTCTTTAAAGATATCACTAATCAATAGGTAACAAACTCAGGAGTTTAGCAAGCCACCTCGATGCTGATGCAACATCAGGAAAGGGTTAGGAGGGACTAATCGATGGAAAACTGCCTCCTGAGTCCAGAGAGATAACCAGCATCAAGGAACAAACAGTATATATTCAGAAACAGATAAAAAACATCAGCAATTAATGAAACGTATCCCTCTCATGAATATGACTAGCTTTTATTGTTGTAAATACAACTTGGGTTCAATAAACGTGAAGGATCTTCAATGTGCCCTCATGGTCAATAAAGGTGAAATAACAAACCCCAGCACAAAATCTCAATAACAAGGCTCTAAGTTCTATTTTATCTTATGTGTAATGTTACTCAAACGATTAATTCAGTTATCCTTAAAAATGATTAAATTTCCTTATAGTCTGTGGTGGATATATACTGGTTCACAGATGGACACTGCCCTTTATTTTTCAGATAAAAGACCTCAGTATTTTGGAGTTGATGCACAACATTACTGTATATGCAGACTTATAAATTCACCATCTGTCTCTCAAGACAGACTTTGACTGAACTTCAGGGGAAAAAGCTACAGAATACATGTTACATTATTTAAACAGTTCATGACTTTGTTAGTTCTACTTCTTACTTCTTCTGCTTGAAAGAAAAATGATCACTTAGCAGCCCGTATTGAAAGTACTGTCGGGGAAGAAGCTGTCATTTCTTAATCTTCTACAACACATTTATCAATGTGTGACTGTTCAAATAGTGAGCTTAGGAAAAAAGTTGATTCTCTTTTATTCAAAGGACCTGACCCTGGTGACATTTTATATGGCTGAAAGATTAACTCATCTCCAGGGTATCTGGAACTGTCTGAACATGAGGTCACACTGTCTGCCACTTATCTGTGGGAATGAGACAAATTAATAACCAGACCTTGAAGATAGGAGATCTATACAGTGGTATTAAATATTTTTTTCTTTATTGTAAAATGTTAATGAAGATATAGTTTTGTCAAAGCATGAGTTCCTAAGTTCAATAACCCATATTTTAATTGTTCAATAGGAGGTCACATAGAAATGTAAAGCCTTTGTGTGTTTATTCAGTAACATCTAAACATGAAACCCAAATGTCAAACTGCACCACCAACTCACTGTTCTATTTAATGAATCATAATCACTGTTAAAATGTGCACACATGTACAATCCTAATGCCGACTCCCACGGTTAGTGTGAGTGTGTACACAAGCCCATTTAACCTGGTTAACAAATAATTGCCAATCATCATCATGGATGGGAAAATCAGCAATGTCTCCCAAGATTCAGAGCTGGCTTCATCTTGTTAATCTTCTAACAGCCCCATAGCAGCCATTGGATATTACACACCAATATTGTAGCATCTGTCTCTTTTCATTCAGTGTATGAATTGTTTTTGTAAGTTTTTGTAACATAATACTGTATGGTTTGTTGATATGTGCCAGCTCTGGGAGTATCTAAAACTGTATGAGGAGAATCAAAAGTGAACAGGATCTCCTCGTGGTTTGTGTTATACCTCCATTCTGTTTGTTCTGCTTCACTGACTCATACAGCACGTGCTGCATCTTCATGGCTCGTATGTTGCTGCCTAAACATTGTATATGACATCATTACCCATAGCTGTTATTCTCAATATGTTTCACCCATGACAGTTTAACACCAATGATACTAAAGTCTAATAACAATCCTGCCACAGGGCACAGTCGGTACATGTGTGGAGCGCTAAATGTTTCAACAAAACAATATTCATCCTGTTTTATCTTGTTTACAGTAATTTCATTATATATAAAGAGGGCAAAATTCCCTGTACACTACCTGCTCAACACCACACAGCAGAGAAACACTGTCACTGACTAACTGGTTAGCACAGTGGAGCGTTTAGCTGCTAAAGAGACAGATATTTCCCTCAGGAGTCGGTTCAGACAAAAAAAGAGTTAAAAGAAAGTGAATTTTGTAGTTAGATTTTCCCAGTGGCCAGACACATGACTCTAAATGAATGATAATGTTGCTCTGTAACCACTGGATGTGGAACAACAAACAACTGTTTGTTTGCCCTGTGCCACAAATGTTGTCACAGCCTCTAATGTTTTTACAAATTTTACATCTTAATGCTGAAATAGAGCTAAGAAATAGCTTGATGCACATTGCTTGCTAAAGTGGTGAAATTACACATTAAAACAGCATTAGATGACACAGATTTGGCAATTAAAACATAGTTTCTGTGGGATGCTCTGGTTTTAACAGACTTTCTAGGAATTGCCAGAAAGTTAGCAAGCTGCTGCACTGAGCAATGAGAGTGAATAGCAGGCAACACATAAACAAATTTAACCACAGTACACGAGCCAGTCTTAACATCTAACAAAACTCAAGCAGATGGTATGAAATGAAGATCATTTTTAACCAAAAAAAAAAGTTATGGATTTCATCTTTAACAGACTTCTTCTAACCTTATGTCCACAAAAATCGAAAGAACGTCATTTCACAGATCTTCTGCCTTTTTTGTTTCATCAGATACGAGAGATGAGGACTGGCACTATACATGCAGTATGTGCAACACAGATAATGTTGCCATAAGATGGGTGTCCAATTCACCTCCCGTGGTGCCTGGTTGCCCCCTGTCCTAATTACACCCAGGATCTGATGCTCCACTGCATAAAAGATTTCCACATGTGGATCAGTTGTTTAATGTCATACTGGTCAAGGGACAAAAGGGTGGAAAGTTTTGTCATTCCCCACAGAGTCGAAGTTATACAGTTATGGGAGCAGGGCCTGGGCACTGCTGCGTCCAGCTGGTCAACAAGGCGCTCTGGAGCCTAATTAAATCACTATATCTGTGGGTGTCAGAGACATAGACAGAGGAGACTAGGACTGAGGCACAAAGTCACTGAGCCACATCTGAATGTCCTGTAGTCTTAATGTTAATTGAATTAACTTCTGCAGACACGTAGACCAACTTCCAGAGGAGAACGGTAGTTTCTTTCTGTCCTGTTCACATTGTGAATTTATATGCTGATTATAATGTAGCCCTAGGGGTTGTAGGGGTGGCAGTGTGGGTCCACTGTTTTGGTCCTGACTGAAATATAACTTTTGGATGGATTCCCATACAATTTAATACAGACATTTGCGGTCCCCAGAAGATAAATCCTGTTGACTTTGGTGATAATAAATATAACACGTTCAGATCAACACTTGCAGTTTTGACTCAGACATTCATGTCCCAGGATGAACTATAATAACTTTGGTGATCCCTTAACTTTTTATCCTGCACAATCATCAGATCAAAATTTCATTTTTACCTGTAAAACCAATGACATTCCCATCAGCACTGTTTTCTGTTTAATGTTAAAAGGCATATTTAGCACTCTAGCACACTAAACTAAGATGGTGAACATGGCAATGCTTGCCAAAAATCAGTATGATATTATTATCATTGTGAGCATGTTAGCATGCTGACTCTTAGTCTTAGTCTTTTTAATTTCCTCCAGTATTATGATGAGGAAATGTACTTAAATACCCAAATCACTATCAGCATTCAACTCGATTTGAATGCTGAATGTTGTTTTTGTTTTGTTTTCTCATAAGCAGTGACAATGACTGAGTTGAATCACAAAATGAATGTGAAAATTGAAATGTGTTTGTGTGAAAGAAGAGAGAGAATTTGAATGGAGTGCATGAGGGAGCAGGAGAGAGAAAGCTAGTAAGTGGGACACAATGCAAGACTACAATATGACATGGCACGATGGTGTTAACTTTTCCCAGAGGGTCAATTTGACTCAACTGAAAATCACAATTACAGTCCCTTCTGTGGAGATGCGTTTTCTCTTCTTCCTTGTGAATCTTGATTCTACATGACTCATTAACAGACATGGTTCGATAGACTTGCACCACCAAGAAAGCTGATTTTATTGGTAGGAATGTAGTGTCAAAAAGTACATTTTCTTTTGGTTATGCACAGCATGTGAAACATGGTGCACCATGCCAAGGTGCTTATCACAAAAGCATCATTATTTATTTGAGAAGTATTCTCAACTCAACTTCTTTCTTCAAAGTGTGCTTGTGTGTAGGTGTGTCTATATATATACATGTATGTGCTATAGTAAATGCACAAAGTGACTGTGGGATATAAAATATGTGAGAGACAACATCAGAGGAGTTAGCTGGAAGCTTTTCAAAGGTGTGTTCTGTTCCCTCGGGGGAAGGAGGAGACAGCTAATTACTACTGAGATTTCCCATTCTCCATCTCTTATTAGTCGTTTCCTCATTAGAGGCAGGCGTTAGGCAACAAGCCACTGAGAATAAAACCAATTTCTCCTCTCTCCTTCCTGTTTTTACAGTGCCTCCAGCTAGACCTCCCAGCTATAGCAGTGCTAGGGAAGCCCAGCTGAGTTTAAAGGCATTAAAAGTAATCTGATAACATGGAGGCAATGAGCTGATTCCGCTAAACAACAGCACCTTGTCCCAGGGTGCAAACCCGCCGTTGATTTTATTGCCTGTAATGTTAAGCGGTGGTGAATGTTCTTTAATTGTGGCCATAAATCAGCAGGCCAGGCACAAAAAGGGTTATAGGAGAGAGAGAGAGAGAGACAGAGAGAGAGAGAGAGAGAGAGAGAGAGAGAGAGAGAGGGATTGTCTATATTGAACACAGAGCTCACCTGAGGCTCACAGCCCAGTTGGACATTCAGTTGCTTTGCAAAGGACAGCAGTCATCTCAATCAGAGCTTCTTCTTTTTCATCATAATGTGAGGATGGCCTCTTCCCAGAGCCCTCGACACATCCTGCATCTTTGTCCCTGAATCTGACAAAAATGAAGGTCTACGTCTCCCCACAAGTAGGTGTCACCATGGAAACAACCGTTATTCAGTGCTCTCAACAATAGCCGTTAAATGAAAGGAGCTGTCTGATGGAATTAAAGAGTAGGCTCTGTCCCTCTTTCCGCGCTATAAGCACTCACAGCATCGGCAGCCAAACCACACAGGGCAAATGTGAACAAGATAGCATAACCTACATTTTCTCAAGCACATCAATACCGTGCTCTCATTTCTATTCATCACTTCTGTACAGCGGTGAGTTTTTTGTGAGATGATCACTGAGACGAGTGAGTAGGATCAGCAGACACTGGTTGACAAAAGCAGACAGACGCAATATATCATTTTGACAAAATCATTAAAAAGTCATTAAATATGATACCAAATCACAGAGACAGTTTCAGTTAAATGATGAGATTTATTTACCTAACTGCAAGACAGAGAGCGTCAACTACAAGAACAGAGGTTTGTGCAAATGCAGGCTTGCATATTAGCATATCATAAGACCCAAAGGAATGACTGCACAGCACAGCTTAACAGTAAAAGTAAGCATGCAATAAATCCCTTTCTTCCTTTCAAAGAAATCATATATTTACTAATGGTGCATGGGTTGCTTCTCACCCACATGGCCGGGCAGTTACACCAGTTGCATATTAGGGTTATGGGCTGTAAACCTTGTTGTGATCAACAGTGGATGGGTGAAAGAGAGAGTGTGTGTATGGGAAATTTCAAATACATCAGTGTGGTATAAGACTTATGACTTGTTAATTTTGTCTGACAATGGTGCAAGTTTAGATAAGGGGAAATAAGCAGCTCAGTGAATTCTTCTCAGACTTTTTGATTAATCCGTAGTGTAACATGGCCACATGAACTGTTCCACTCACTGTTGTTTGCACCACTGTGGCACAAATGATGGTTTCCCATTAAGACATGAATGTTTTTTTCAGTGATGACACCAAACGGCTGTGCACTTGGGTTCAGCTAACTCTAACACACAAGCACACAATGATGTGGTTTGAATACTTTAGCATTTCATACATGATTGACTGCAATGAAACATATCATTTAATGAAAGAGATAAATACTTAAATAACTTCCAAAAAAGTTCTGAAGAGTAATTTGTTTGGGGCAAATCTGATGGATGAAGACCCATGCATCACCGTTAAACGTGTTTTACCATAAGAAATCCAACACATTTTGTAATTCAGGTAATACCAGAAGAGCACGAAACATTTGCTTGGTTCATTACATTGATGTTTGAAGTGAGAAACACTTTAAAATTACGTATTAAGAGATAAAGGAATAATATTTGAAATGTTCTGAGGTCATTTATCAATCAATTGTATCACATTTCATACAAATGGTAAGAGTACAGGCACCATTTGAGCTGGTGCAGCTCATAACCTGAGGCGAAGTAGCAATAAGGTGATTCAGGTAATGGGGGACAAAGAGTGAATTGCCATGTAAGGCACGGATGACAGAAGAAGTGCTGCCTTTTAAATGTTAATTTGTGAGCTGGTTTGCCCTGAAGGAGCAGGAATATTGGTTAATATCTGTACATATTCTTATTCAGTCAGAAAAGTAGCCACTCTAAAGAATTTTGGGAAAGCACAAAGCTGGTTTCACAGATAAAGGCTTCAAAAATGCTTTTTGTGATAGTAGTTATCAACTGAGAATGATAAGTTTTACATTTTTTGACAATTAGAAATCCTTAGAGTGACATACTAGTTTTTACAAGTGAAAAATGTGAAATATTAACGACTAAGATGTGTAAATAAAAAAACCCCAAATGAATCATCATACAGAAATGACAAGGTTTCTCAATTAATAATTTAGAACGTCAAATACTGTTTCCTAATTTTTGCATCCATTCCCTCCGTTTGAAACCAGTCACATGGAGCTTAGCTTCAGTCAGTGAGACCAAAGTCCCCCCAGGATCATTTACATTCAAGAAACTGAGCATGGCTCCAAATTTATGCCTGCTGAATCAATAGGCATCATCCTGTGATCCATAGTGACTGAAGAATCCTCAATAGTTGTGGTCTTCAAAGGAGTTCAGAGAGCCAACAGCAGAGCTAACTGTGTTTCAGTGCATTCATGAAAAGTCAATACTCTTTATCTGGGGAGGGCTGGTGAAGCTTTAGAGGACAAATAAAAGTCAGATTAATATTTGTAGTTTGAGGGTGGATATGGTATGTTAGACTAGATGAAAAGACTAGATATCCTTCCAATGCATTTAATGGCAAGGACAGCTTGGTTTTCAGCCAAGTGAATTAGTCACCATTCAGAGCCGCTCAGAGCACAAATACACCACATAAGATAAATTCAAAAACACTCAGCAAATACACAAAGTATAGTCTTGTTACTAGACCAGGCCATAAATAATAAACAATCAGGCCAAACCAAAACATTTTAGGGTTTATACAAGTTATATAGCAGAGCATTTATGCTGCTCATACTTTTAAGTCAGTCTGCTGTCACGGGCAACAATGTTTGAACTTTATTCATAAAATGTTTTAGGGGATTTTACTTTACTTTACTTTGGATCTGAAACGTCCACATAGTACTCCAACCCAGTGGAATATTAGTTTACATATGCTATCAAAAACTAAGGGAAGGGCAAGAAAATGATCCACTACAGTAAAGGGTTTGGGTTAGATGCTCTTAATGATGTTTGATAAATTGAAAAATTGTTCAGCTTTTAAGGTGGAATCATCTGTATTTTAGAGATTTTTGCTTGATAAAGCTGAGATAACTTTATGTTGTTAGGGTGTCAAGGTTTCTTCCACAAGTGATAAAAATATTGAAAGGGTTGGCATTCGTTCAAGTTCATCTCTTTTACTCTTTAAAAATGTAATTACATGTGACTTGAACACATTGTCTCTCCTTCCCTGCTTGGTTTGATGGCAATACTCACACAGGTATTTACAATAAAAAACAAAGAGCATCTCAGACAGACACTTGTTTTACCAACTTTAAAGAGTCAGTTTCAGTGAAAGGTCGCACCTAAGCCTTTGTAGCTTCAACACATTCCTTTGGAAAATATGACACTGCTTTTTCTTTTTCTTTTTTATAGGCTGCACTCTGAACACTGTGACGTCAATCTTACACAGGTAAGTGAAAGTGAAGGTTATAGCTTTATGAATATGATGACCATTGTAAAGCTCAACAGAACAGAGGCAGCCTTTCAAATAAATAGATCCTTCAGGCATCACACAGAACACTTTGTTCAGGTAATGCACATGTGCAATGATGAGCAAACCAGTAACACTAATTTTATGGTAAGAAACTTTTTAATAGTCACTGCAAGGACTGGGTAATAATAATTTAATTTTAGATTTTTAATATTCTGGTGTGACTTTACCTGATAACTCATTCCAGTTCTGGTTTTATGAACATAACAGCACTCACTGTGATCGGCTTTGTGCTTTCATTTGATCTCAGCAGTGTGCTCAACAGTTAAATTGCTTTTGAAACATTGAGTAGTTTTATATTGCATATAAAAAGCATCAAGAAAGAGAAAATAATGAAACATACTGCAGAAACGTGAAGACTGCTAACTGCGTGACGACTGGTTCAGGGATGACAACAATAACATGAGCAACAATAAGCATGATTTTCACAGCTTATACCATAGCCGCCTGACAAAAGACCAAAAATAGGGTGCAATCATTCATCTTCTCTTGGAGAAAAATGTTATTTAGGTCTTGTTCAGAGCTAGCCACAGAAAATGCAGCTTTTCTTTGCAACACTTTGTGTGCACCACAACCAAGTCTCCTACTTCAACCTGCCAGCCAACCTGACTGTATTTTCTGTCTAGCTGTGACTAGCTGTCAGCTCCCTGTTGTAATCGAAAAAGCATACAAAGAGCTCACGCTGGAGCAAATATTACACATTGTTGAACATATGTGTAAGATACACAGGTCTGAAGTAGTGAATTGTTTTCATTGCTATTGTTTTCTCATCTGTTTTTAAGAAGGCCTAATTACTGATTACTGGTTTAGCTAATTATTGTGATTTAGCTAATCATTTTACACGTGATACTCTAACTTAAAAATCTGCACCTGCTAACTGCCAAATACACTGAGCATTGCTTGCTCTCGTATTTGTCAGGTAGGGCTGGTGTCATTCTGGTGGTGATAGTTAATTTATATTTTGAGCATGAATGATTTTCGACTCGTTTGTTGTTGGTTGATTAGTTATTGTTATCTGTGTTTATCTGGAAATGTTGTCCATAATCGTGCAGACGGACAGACTCAGTAAGGAAGGTCAATGTAACAGGTCTCAATGCAGCATCTCTTCTTTATACTTCCTGTGATTTATCTGTGATATCTGGATTAAATATTGTTCAAGTTGAGCAATCTATTTTTGATTGCAACATATAGTACTGTATAGTACATCTTCAAAATCATCTGAAGATATGACATAAGGAAAACAGCAAGACGATAATAATAATTTGAATGTCATGGGCAATGAGGAATAATAAGCCTGTATCTGATCGATGGGTTAACACTAAAGGACCGGCCTGCATGCATAAAAATTAAGGGGGGAAAAAAACAACCTTCCAGGACCCTCATGATGCTGAAATAGTTGGATGGTCAGTTTGCAAAGCCAGGGAGAAATACTGGATCCACACTGAGCAGAGAAATAAAAAACCCACAGTCTCTGTCCTTGTCAGACACTGTCCTTGTGTAAACACTTTGATAGCGGTGAAAAATGAAATAGATGAGTAACAATACATTTAGAAAGATCACTTCAGTCCTTGTCCAAAATCATGAGGCATGCGTCCTTTCTCCCTCTCAGTTTGCCGGACTGGTGCTGCGGTCAAGCTTGGTCCCAGGAACAGGGTGGGTGGTTATTCTGTTGGTGTAGTGGCGACTGGGGTGAGGATGGGGGTCACTAAGTCCCTCATAGGACACATAGGGCAGATGGCCTTATGGCTGTAGTACTCTACTACTTGCTTGGGAACCTCCGCCAGAACACATTTGGCCAGGGCTGCAGGAGAAGCCTGCAAAAGAGACAGATAACAGCTGGATGTCAAAACAACTGTTAAATATTGTTTTAATCTGAAATACAGAACATTTTCCAGTGCTGTTTTTTTTTTTTTTTTTTTTCCGTTGTTTTTTTCCTGATCAAGGGACTATAGACGGCGTTAGGACTACTCTCTGTGTTTCAGACAAATTAAAAGAGGTATGTCAGTGTCAGACATTGTATTAGAGAGAAACTGTTTTGTTCACTGCAAAAAGCCTCTTCTTGATCCTAAAAGCTCCATGAAAATGAATAATATGTTTTGCATTGTTTGCATCGCATTGTAGTTGATTTTTTCATAATATGCATCGGCTGAAAAACAAAGAGTTGTTTAATAATCAGTGTATAAGTTGTTGGAGGCTGTATTTACATAATATGGCAGAAATAGGAATATAACAGGCATGTTTTCATTAGTGAAACATCACTGCGACAATCACAGTCATTAGAATAGTTTTTTTATATCTACAGACACTGCAGGTCCTCTTTCACCCAGAACAAACAAGCTAAACACTAGCCCGTGGTTTCACAGACACCATAGTTTCTCCTTCTCAAACTAGGGAGGATGGAGTGAGGTGAGGTGGTTGCCTTACCAACTACACTGCTAGATGAATCCTACACACTGGTCCTTTTAAGCATATTACAAAAATTATTTTCAGGAACAAAAAACTCATTGGATAAGGGCATCATTTAATACACAGAGGCCTACACAGAGACAATTGATGTGTTAAGTACAGAGGCATCGCTTGTGCAATTATAATCTTTTGCTCGCAATTTAGATTTAATATAATGGAAGATTGTCTTAATCCTATTTCATCAAATTATGGGTGATTTATACCAATAGATAATCAGATTAATTATACAGATGGGTGACAAATAAAAGGTGTGTGTCTTAGTAAGATGTCACCACGAGCCTGCAGAACAGCTTCATTTAACCGGAGGGACAAACACGATTGTTCCAAAATGTATTTCCTTATTTAATGTTTCATGATGGTTGTGGAAAGCATTGCTCTATGCCTCAATTCAAAATCTCCCATGTATTAAATAGGCTTGGGATCTGGTGACTCTGAAAATACTATTTCTACACTCATTTATTATTAGTAGTATTAGTATTATTAGTATTTTTATTATTAGTATTTTTCTTTAAGTTGCCACCTGTCTGAATATAGAAAAGATATACTATAACACAAATTTTGGTAAATGTTTCTGTGTTTAGAACATGAGGCATCTAGCCATAACAGATAGTGTGATTGTACAGCTGAAACGTGGCTGATTGTAGCTACATTTAGAATACATTCTTGTTTGAATAAATTTCTGGATCTCCTCCAGCCTATGATGCCCATCTGTAGCATTGGCAAAGCCAGCAAAAGCCTCCTGTTTGCTCTTTTGAATAACAAGGGAGGGGGACGTTATATAAAAACATTTAATGTCCATGATCACCAGCACGGCAGTCAGAAGGAGAGAGGGTTGCAGAGAAAACTGAAAGTCAACAAGTGCAGATTGACAGACAGAGAAAAGAGCTGACCGTTTTGAAGTCTCTGAAAGGCACGAACTGCACAATGTCCCTCAAGACCGGTTCGCCCTTTGGTGAGCGTAGGACTCCATCATCTCCATCCAAAATCTGCATGTCTGTGAAGTCTGCATTGCCCACACCAACAATAATTATGGAGAGAGGCTGGTAGGAGGCTCGTACAATGGCTTCACGTGTGTCTGCCATGTCTGTCACTACACCATCCGTCAGGATGAGCAGGATGTGGTATCGCTGGAAGAAGATAAGAGCTTTCAGTGTGAATTAATCCATGTTAACATTAAACCATTTTAACAGGAACATGCGGTTATAAGCAAGGACACCCCTCAGTGGGTGTTGCAGCCTGAAGTAGGCCTTTCACTGTCTGGGATAATTTTACAGCCACTGAGAAGATAAGTTTAGGTGTGGGTGTGTGACACATAAAATAAGCAAATCAAGAAAAGATCAAAGAAGATATTAAAAACACAAGTAATGACAAGTAATTACAAACTACAGCAGACAAATTTCACGTGTGTGCATGTGTGAGTGTGGAATTAATTTCATGTGTTTATTGAACAGTATAATGTGAGTAGTACAGAAGAGGAATATTAGCACGGCATAATATAATGTAACCCTTGTTGATTATTCCCATGAGTGGTTAGCTTGTTGGTAACCTGACCGTGTTTATGTGTTAATGAATGCCCTGTGTATTTCTGAAGTGTGCCCTGAAAGGCCAATTATTTATTGCAGCTTATTTACTGATCAAATAAGTAGTGACATTGAGGGAGGAGTAAATAATTACATGAAGGTCAGCGTGATTACAGCAGTGTCATAGTTTGAAGCACAATGTTCATGTAGCCGGTGGGTAATTTTGGATATTAAACAAATAAAAGACTATTTTGTTTTACCCCCAAAGGGATATTAAGGAAAGATAAAAAATAAAAAAAAACTACAGTAACTTTATTAGTCATTTTTGTTAAATCACATTTTAACTGCTCTTCATGAGGTAATTTCTAACCAAAATAGGTCAGTGATATTGAAATATGTCCAGAAATATACCGACAATACAGCACTTCATGACTTCAATCCATAATTTAAAGAATACTAATTTGTTCTATAATGGGCCCCTTTCTTTTGTGCCGTAGGGCATCATTACTGTGAGGTGAACCAGAAGCTTCTCACTCTGGAAACTCAGTGGGACACACAACAACAAAGCCTGTATTACATCCATATATATATATATATATATATTTTTTTTTTTTTATTTTTTTTTTTATGGAGTATAAAGGAACACTCACTGAAGCATCTTTAATGTTGCCATCGCCTGCTGCCAGCTTGGCTATCCTGTTAATGATGGGAGAAACGTTGGTTGGGCCGTACAATTGGATCTTAGGAAGGCAGTTCTGGTATGCCTCAACCACTCCTTGGATCTCTGATCAAAGAGAAGACAGAACAAAATGAAGTTATCTTGTCAGTAAGCAAGCAGCTGTAAACTACCATTAGATGAATCATTCAGTGAAGTCTAGCAAAGAATTATAAGTGGCAATTATGTTTTCTGCCTCACACAAGTTAAATAGTTAAAATCTCTGAGAAAAGCAAAGTTTTGAATGACAAACTTGAACGAAATTCACAAATACAATTAAACATAAACATTACTTTGACTGAGTAAGTACAAAACTAGACAAAGCACAAAAATCAGTTTCTTTGCTGTTGGGTGTTATGAATCTGATCTATTATACATTCATTTACCTTTTCATTTGTTAATTTACTTAAAATATGTGATCACAAGCTTGCCAAGCAATATTGATATTTTAGTAGCAGTGATGTCAAATTACAGATGTTAATTCTAGTATCATCAGCATAGAGATGCACATTTCAGGGAAAATGCTGAACAAAGGCATTCCTTACCTTCACATTCATCATCCTCTGGGTTGAAATTAATGGCAAAGTCATGAGACACCTGTGGATGGAAAAAGAGGAAATTGTGAAACAATTCTAATTTGCTTGATTTGTGCTCTGCCATCTTTTTTTTAATTATTATTTCCATGATGTATCTGAGATGGCTACCATATTCGGAACTTGGATTTTTTTCTGGTACTGTTAATGACAGTATTATCTAATAATTTATAATATTATCTAAATATGATCTAAGTCTCTTTGACAGTAAGGAATACTTGATGACCATATCAAATGATATTGGTGGTCAGTTTGGCACCAAGCAGGTTAATAAGACATAGATACGTAATTTTTTATATTAGAAAAAAATTCATATATATCTTTGGGATGTACTTACAGTGACCACAACAAATTTTAGAGCTACATTTAAGTATTTTTATGGTAAATAGATGAGTGCACTCAGTAGCATTCAGCATGCTCTGTGAGCGAAACGTGTTAAAACACTGGTAAATATTTGAGATTATTTGAAAGATAAAGACAGAAAGATAGAGCCTAGAAGGACCCAGAGCACCCTTTCAGTATTTCACTATATTTAATTTTAAAACCATTTCCAGTAAGTTAAAGGAGGAGATGGGGGGAGACGACTCAATTTTAACTACTAGATGTCACTGTTAAAAACAAAGTTACATATTGTTCCTTTAATTTAATTCCAAAAAGCAACAAATAGCATGCTCAATTTCCCATGTTTTTAACAAACCACATTTAATGAAAATTGGGAGTATTACTAGCATTATCTAATAGTGGATCTTGACCTCTCCGATATGGCGAACGCTGTGACATACAGAAGTCTTTTGCTCTGGCTTCCTTTCAGTCAACATGGCAGTAAAGATAAAATGGGGATTTATTTATCTTGTATCGTGTCTAACTTTAGTGGGTCATAACATATTGGGAATGGAGTTAATCTTCTGGTGCAAATTTTTCTATGGAAATCAGTTTTTGACAGACTAGGTAAGCCTTGTCTTTAGCCTAGCAGTTGTTAATCACTTGTGGGCCCCTACCAGCGATTCCAAGAGGAGTGAGGAATGAAACACTGTGAATGTCCTTGAGCATACAGTCATAAATGTGCACAAAACATATGAGGCCGATTTATCCAGAAAATTGTGCAATTAACTGCAGACACACGCACACACGACAAAACTCATAACCTTATGCCCGGTAAAGATAATAATCAGCAGATGATTAGTTCAGCAGATGATTAGTTTTGCATGTAAATTAATCAGGAATCAGAAACTAATAGCAATGATGAGTTCAGTGTATTGAAGTTTTTCATATAATTTAGGTTTATGAAAAAGAAACAAATCAATTCATTTTCAACCACTGGATAGAAGTGGATTAATATCCTGAATCATACATGAGCATATAGCATGCACTATAATATCTGACTGACAGACTTAAAATCTGGTTTCTGAAAAGTAATTACAACCCCTCGTCTTTTATCTGGTCTATTCTTGCCATACATCAGACTGACTTTGTTTATCTCTGCTGTTTAACTGGCAAAAATGAAATCCTGTTGATACCTCCTCTCACAAGAAACCGTTTTTCCACAAACACCAACTGTCAGGCAGATCAGTGACAAATGACTCCTCTCCAGCTGGCTACTTTTTTGTCTTTAATGTGGTCAACAGTCTGAATGTAGTCACTGTATAGATATGCACGAGGAGCCCTCAAGAAATTAATCATACAGAGCAGCATTCAGTTTTTGCATCGAGTCCCTGCAAGAGAATGGATCTTGTTTTGCATGTCATTTAACAGGCCTGCTTCACAGCAGACCTTTGACATGACATAGCAGAAAATTGACAGGCATTACTAACAACATTAATAATGGCTGTATTCCATTTCAGTGTTGCAGTTGCAAGGCTCTGGTATTGTGCATGCTGGTTCACTGGCACGGCTAATAAGGAGACTTAAATGGAATGAAGCATCGTTAAGAATCGGTAATGTTATTAGTTACACCTCTGCTTTTCCTGCTACTGACAGTCAGTCATGCAATATTACTGGGGTGAGCAGCAGTGTAAAAGCAAAACTCTTTAAATATAAGGTTTTAAAAAGCCCTGAGAACCTGTTGTCTTAGTCATCTTCTTGCAATGAGCAAAGGGGTGAATGCAGACTTTTGTGCCAAGGTTTGAAGGCAGGGCAGCTTTGATCATTTCAATTGAGGGATTTGTGTATTTGTGTTCCTGCCTGCGTTTTTTTTCACTGGATTCAAGAGGGTGGGGCTCATCTGGGGGAAAAAAGGTGATATCACATGCTTTGAACTGGTCTAGTCAGGATTTAACAAAATTTTCATCTAAATCTGATCACAGTTGTGAGGTTGTTTGATTATGCTGTCAGGCAACTCTCAATCAAATATGATCAAAACCCACTTGCACAGTCCTGATGAAGCAGATTAATTTTGTTTTTGGGTGTTAAGGTACTCAGACCTTGAGGCGTTCACACTCGTGGATAAGTTAATTTGGTCCCGACCAAGGGGTCCAGTTTGTGTTCAGACTGGGTTTTAACTAACAAAACAAGAGGATTCAGACTCATTCATTAGTTTTGCTGACTGACTCGGATCTGTGGGGTCGTTGTCACGTTTTAATGGACTTAATGAACTGCTTTTGACTGTCCAATTGGTTTCTAAAAGATTTGCATAAATACATTGCTTCCAAACAATGAATGACACTAGAAATCCACAAACAACTGGACTGAGCTTGGTGAAAAGTAGGGTCTTTGTGCAGTTGCACTAGAGTTCAAGTTCGAGAGTCCATTTTAACCAAAACAATCAAGTTATGTGCAAAAGCAACCTTAAACTTTTAATAAATAACACCTAGGGACACACTCCTTTTGACTTATGTAAATGTCATCATGAAAGTCATTAAAATTTAAAACCAGCTTTTTAGAGGCTTTTAATTACCATAACACAATATATTTACTGCATTGATATGTGATGCTTCCCATTAATTCACACAATTCACTATCTGATGCATGGCTTGGCTGGCAAATGAGCATCCTGGATATTTATTCATATTTGTTTTCTAATCACACTGAGCATGGAAAACACATAGTTAAGAATACAAGAGTGCACAACAACACATACTGAGAATGAGCCTATGAGTGTAGCGTATGAGTTCATAGATGCACTTCATGATTAATCTAATGATTTAATTAGCAATCACCTGCACCACCAACACAATGTAGAAACAGCATGCAGTAAAATAAATTTGACTCCTGCGAGGTAGTCACCGTCATGGTAAATTCAAAAATGAATAGTTTGTATTTACTGAGCCAGAAAAACTTTGCATGATTGAAATCATAATTATCAGTGTTTCACATCGGCACATAGCACAGTACAATTTTGTATTAAACATAGGCCATTCTGGTTTGGTAGATTACCAAAAGACATAGTGATTAAATTGTGCATGTGTGTGTGCGCGCACTTACTCTTCACATGTCAGACTTCCCCCCAGGGCTCTATTTTAAAATCAGTGAAGGCTTATGTTTCAATTTGCTTAAACAAATGCGCTCAAACTCATGAATTCTTATGTAAATTGAGGGGCTCTTATGTCATCGAAACATGTTATTTTCTCAAGACAAGTTGATATTTTAAGACAAGGGTCTTATGAATAGAAATACACCCGGTCATTAGTTTTAAATGTGAAATTTTGACAGAATGACAAATTGTGTCATAAGATAGGTAATGGAAATCAGCTTGGTTACCGTAAAAGTCCCAGAGTGGTGGAAAACACCAGGATTCGATAAGATCACATGAATATACAATCTGCATAATAGTGTTCATATTGTTCATGTGCGAAAAACAGGCAGAGCAGAGATACAAACAGATACACTCACCTCATAATTTGGAGGGATTCTGGCACCAAACCCCAAAGCTGAAAATCTTTTGTCACTGAAATGATAAGCAAATTAATATATACTGAGTTTCTTCAGTTAAATCTGAGGTAGCATTTGACAGTGATCTGTAAAATATTGATGGCTCATCCATATGTTCACATTTCCAAGGGCAGAACCCTCTTCCCGTGTTTGCATTTCATAAATGTTAAAAGCTTGAATTACAATTTGAAATCTGTCCCACGGTCCCTGCAGCTAGCGTTTGCACCTGTTCAAAGAGCTCCTCACAGTCTTTATCCTCTCCATTTTTCATCTTACCATTTAGACGGGCAGATATTACTCTAAGAGGCTCTGATATACCAGCCTGTGTGTTTCTTGTGAAAGGCCAGGTTGCACAGCTTTGTATAAAGAACAAAATCTGTGTATCTGAATTGAGAGCAAGACGGACGTGAGTGTAAAGAGAGCACTGAAATAAACAGAGACCTGACCCTGTAGTCCACACCTTCCTAGCTGACGATAACAACAAACATGATGTTTGAGTACACAAACTGGACAGTGATGCTCAATACTTGTCCACTTGATGGTTCAATGTCATACAGCATCTGTGTGGAACCTTTTACACGAGGATTAAATCAATCAGAAACTGTAATCCAAAAGGAAAATGCACTACTAAAGGCAATTTACTGCTTTGTGCTGGTAAAATCAAACATCTTTGTTCCTATCGTCGTCTTAGCAATTTTTGTTGTACTTATTTATCTCCTTTTTTGAAAGACGTTGGTTTTTATCACACAGGGTGGATCTAACAAAAGATGCTATTTAGCATGATGCTATTTTACTATTTTGACCATTCTGCTTCTGTTGCCCTGTCTCTTGCAAATCCCCTCACTATATCAGTGTCACAACAAATTCCTGGAGTACCCCTTTAAAGGTCCAGTGTGTAGAATTTAGTTGCATCTAGTAGTCTAATTGCTGCATTGCAATCTCCTTACATCACCCTCACCTTCTTACTGTAAAGGAGAAACAAACATTTTTAGGGCTCTGTCTAGAGTCACTATTTACTTCAGTCTGTAGAAACACGGTGCTTCAATATGGCGGCCTCCATGAAAGAGGACCTGCTCCCACTGTAGATATGAAAGGATCATTTTTAAGTAAGAAAAATAAAAATATTCTTATTTTCAGGTGATCATACATGCATGAAAACATAGTTATGAACATCATATTCCATGTCTTACCTTATTCTGAAAATAGAGGCCCCAAATCTTACACACTGCACCTTTAAATGTCATAGTAATGCCATATACACATGAAACAGATAACACTTCTGTGACTTTGTGTTATTTAGGATAAGCATCAGAGCTGTCTCAGCTTGCTTTCAGTCACATCAGTGATTGTTTGCCTACAGACAGCTTTCCCCAGTGGCCGTCTCCCTTATCAGAACGTTTGCTGTATATGCCTCCATTGCTGACAAAATAACCCCAAATTCTCCAGCCCATTGCAAACACAAATAACATCTCCAGCTCAACAGAATCTCAGTTTGGGCCACAAACATTTGAAGTGATGTATTTAATTAATTTACTCTGGACATGGTGTGGGTGCATCAAATTGTACACAGAAAAGTTTACAGTTTAAGTGTTGATTCATTTGGTGTGTTGACAAGTGTTGATTGGAGACTTGTTTGTCCACTCACAGAGCTAATATGGCTTTGAGGCAGCTATCAGAAGTGTTTAATTAACTCCGAAGGGTGTGGACTTAGACAGACGCTGGCAGTGTGATGATTTTTACACTTTCTGAGTGAGAAACAAACTCTGTGAACTCTTGACAGAAGTAGATTCACTTTGGCCAGTTTAGGTGTTTTACCAGAATAGTTACAACCACGGTTCCAAAAAATGTAAATAAAAACAGAATAAAATTATTTTCTAATGCTTTTTGCCAGTACAAAGTGCAAAGACAAGATATTGAATGTTCAAACTTTAGTCCAGAGAACACCACGTCCATGATTTCCAAAAAACTATTTGAAATAGACTCATCAGACCACAGCACACTTTTCTACTTTCCTGATCTCAGAGGAGCTCGGGCCCAGAAAGGTCAACTGCATTTCTGGATGTTGCTGGTATATGGTGGTTTTTACTTTGTATGGGAGAGTCTTGACTTGCATTCATGGATGGAGCGTCTGCAAATCTTTTATTGATGTTTTGGATTGTAGATGTAGTGAAATCCCTGGATTCTTTTGCAATGGTGCAGTGAAGTATATCTGCCCACGCTTCACAAAGTGGTGATCCTCATTCTATCCTGCTTGTAAGCTAGTGAGCATTTCAAGGATGTCCCTTTCATACCCAATCATGATACTATCACCAGTTACCAATAAGCCTGTTTACTTATCGAATGAACTGTGTTTTTTGAGAATAAATCACAACTTTCCTCGTCTTTTCTTGCCCCCGTCTAGACTTTTTTGGAACGTGTTGCAAATATTAAATTCAGAATGAGTGTATACAAAAAAAAAAAACAATAAGTTTAATAGTTTGAACTTTAGATATCTCGTCTTTGTACTGTATTAAATTGAATATAAGTTGGAAAAGATTTGCAAATGATTGCATTCTGTTTTTACGTTTTACACAGTGTCCCAGCTTTACTTGTAATACACAAACAAAGAGACAGATAATAAAAAACAATATATAATATTATTTATATATTTCTGCTCCTCCTGTGTCTTTTGTTTTTCCATAACCTTGCAGTATTATATTTACAGTGGCTGCTAATGGTAACAGCAACTGCAGGCTTTGGAGAATTTGAGCTCAGTTAGAACAACACTGAACATGAAACATGGGCCATTTTGAGCACATATTTGGTTACCATCATTATCCTCTGTGCCAAGGAAAAAAAAAAAGATGAACATGTGAATGAGTCCAACATCTATTCTCTGTAATACATCCTCTCCACATGTCCCGGCTAATGTATTGTACTCTGTCCAGATATAAACACACTCCAGTAACAATATTCCAAAGAAATATATGCCTCTGCAGTTGATACAACAGCATAAAAAGACAGCCTTGCTCTAAACTCACCTTCAGCACTTGCGTGTTTTTAATTCACTTTTCATTCGTTTTCATCAAAATCACTCCTATCCGCTGAATACAGGCCGCACTCCCACTATTGTGACCTTTCAAACACACTGAGGCATGTTTTATGAATCCAAATATGGAGAGGCAAATTATGTTTTTGGTATTATATTGGTTATACAAGCTTTACCAATGTAGAGAAAGATTTCTAATGAAAATGTTTTAATGGGGAGAGAGTTATTCATGTTGAGCCAATTATATTTTGAGATGTATTGTAGTCTTAACCAGGCAAATATACAGCACTCATTATCTTGACCTCTGTGCACTTTCCATACTTTTATAAATTTGCCCACTGAGCCTTAATGAATTGATCTCGATGCACAATTTACAAATGTCCTGGTGTAGAGGTTTGACATACCAGCCTCAGCACAGACATTTTCATCTTAAGAATCTTGCTGTAAAGTACACGGTGGTCCTCGTTTCCTCACTTTTTGTCTGCACACGTGAGGAGCCACGGGGAGATGTGCCTGGTATAATAGCCCTCTCAGCAAGGTAAACGAGCCTCAGCCCACACAGACAAAAGCTAATCACTCCAGCTCCATAATGCACTCCTCTGCTAGGACTCAAAAATCCCACATCACCTATATTCACTAAAGGCTAAAAGGTTTGCTTGCCCACGTTTTACACCTCAATAACAATTCCAACGTAAGAGGGACGGGCTGCCTACACTTGCAGTCACTGTTCGCCCAGAGGCACGTTTCCATGTAAGATGCTCTATATGTAAACACGAAAATGATCAAGCTACTGGGCTGAGCTGCTAATTTTCATGCAGGTTTTCAGTGTCTCCAGTGTGAACTCTTAGATACTATAATTAGCCAGACAGCGCTCCCCTGATATTCAATAGGAGGATCTGCATAAATCAGGAGTCAGAATGTTAACCCTCATCTGTTTTAGTTCTCAACAGATTAGAGGGTCTCTGAAACATATAAATTATTACTTATTTACGGCAACTGCAAAATTATCTGACAATAACTAATATTTTTTTGCACATTTGTCACAAACAAAAATGTGTGTGACTGAAGCCAAAACATGTTAACTATATCAGCCAGTACTTACATTTACAGTACAGGAATTCTTACGTGAAAATATTGTTGTTCAAATAGCTTCATTGTCTGTAATGATTCCTAAAACAGGCTTCATGCTGTACCTCTTCTGTCTTTACAACGGATTCTAGGCAACGCTGTTATTTCTCCAGTAGTAATGCGTCCCACTTCTTTTTGAAGTGCTTGCTATCCTGGTGTTAGCCCCTGTCTCTGCATGTGTTCGACTGTAGTTCAGGGTAATGAGCCTATGCAAGCTAAGAAGGAGGACCGGTAGCTGCAACAGATGCTGAGACGAAACTGTATCATTGAGTTATCCACAGGAGAAAGCACATGCAGCCATCACTGTGAGCAAAGAGACTGTGAAGTACATGCAAAACAGTTAGCCCCATCCATACAGACAGCAAGAGAGACAGAGAGACTAAAACTAGAACTATTCCTCTTTATATACACAATGTACTCTAACTCAGTTCGATATGATTATATTGTAGTCAAACAGAATGGGAAAAATGTTTTCAATTAATTTATCTGACATTTTTATTTTGTATATTTTATTTTTCCTGTATTAGACAGTGACACACCAAGAGGAAACACGGGTCGAGAGAGAGAGGTGTGGCATCGAACTGGTGCAATGGTTATATGGTAGGTTTCTTAGCCACTGGACTACCAGCATGTCCAGCTTCATCTACTTATCTTTATATCCATGTCTTTAAATATAAAAATCATCTTGCAGCATCAAGAAGTCCTTCAAGTGCTTCCTGTAACTGCACCTTGGTCTAGATTCTCACCAAAACAAACTTGATCTTTGAGCCATGGCATACATTCCCACCACATTTCTTTGAAATCACTGAAAAAGGAAAGAAGATGCCCTCATCCATGCGTGGGCTATGCCAATTGTTGGCACTTTTTATTTCTTTGTTTGTCTTTAAACATCCACGGATCAAGGCATGTGTTTTCCGCTTTGAAATTAATAAAAATCTATTGTTTACCACTTCGAGAGCACCAGTAGGTGTAAGGGACACTAAGCACTTCAGTTTGTTTGCCTTTGAAATCTGTTCAAGGTTTTTGAGATATCTGGACATGTAAACAGACAAACCAGACAAATGATCAACTTGTGTCTGAATCAAGTGTGTGTGTGTGTGTGTGTGTGTGTGTCTGTGATGTGGCAAGAAATTGAAGTCACATAAAACTAGAATCATGGAATTATTATCTCTTCCATACTGTTGTGCCAGAAAGGGTTAAAAGTAAATTAACAAATTGTTAACCTGATGTCTGCACAAGATTCAAATGCATGTGGCTCATATAAAGGTCAAAATCTTATCTTTCTGACAGACTGTTAAAAGCTGGAAATTAATGGATTCTTTGAAGAAAAGGCTAGTCAACAGGGAACCATAAAGGAGTGTGTCCAGAATATTATGTCAGTGTCCTTGACTGACACCCTCAGCCCAAGATTAGCCTCATGCATAAGTAATGCCAGCGGAGGCCAAATATGCTTGCTCTAATTTTGCTTGGTACAAAGAGTTTCTCATGCATTACTTAGCCACGGCTTTGACACAGATTAAAACTGATTTACCAATGTGAACATGATGTGGACAATAAACAAAATTGTGTTTGTGCACCAACTAGCTGTTTTTTTGTGTGTGTGTGTGTGGCTCCAACTATTAGAGAGAATTTTAAAATGCAAAATACAATTCAGGGAGGAAATAAATGTGAGACGGAGGAGCTGGCGGTCAACAGCTCAGTTCCATCAGCTCTGTAACAAACTGGTGAGCAGAAATGTAATAACCTACAGGATTGTCTCTGCCTTTCAGTATTCCATGATTTCCATTACAATCCTTTTGCTGTGGTTCAGATGGAGTGGCTTGTTTCAAAATGCGTGATCCCACCGAAATGCAAGGAGCACTCTGCAGCTCTATTTCATAACTGGAGAGACTGACAATCCCTGTAGGCACCAAAGAGCCTTTACTGAGACACAAAAGATTGACAAACCTATCATAGTCTTGACAGATCTCCCCCACTGCTATCAGAGCCTTCAGGTACTCGTTGGGCTGGTAAGGGTTGATGTAGTGCAATGAGCAGCTGTTCCTGGGGTCTCCATTGGAGGCTGTGAAGTCAATGGCGACCTGGAAGAAAGAAATACAAAGTGTGCAAAATGAATATGATAGAATCAATTAAGTTTTTTCTTATGCAACTTAACTTCTTGAAAAGACTTTTATTTGGCTGTTCATTCCATGTGAGCAAGTCTGCAATATGCCTAATGGCAGTATAAATTATCTGATCAGAGGTAGGAGCTTGCACTTTTTACACCCACATAGATTGGAGCAGCTACAGCTCCCATGTACTGTAGATCCAAGCAGCCAGCTATTTGAACAAGGAGGAACTGCATCTACCACAGCAGTCCTGATTATGAATATTCATTGTTTCAGTAATGCAGCCAGATAGTGAGAGGTAGAACTACAGAGGAAGGACCAAAGGGCAAGACTTGAAGAGGGTTTGAATTTATTCCATGAAGCTGCCCACAACAACAGAACCAACTGTGCACACAGACAAAGACGTTAACCACTGTCAGTATTTAAAGATATTTTTATCCTTTAACCATCCCCTATGTTTAAAGGATAAAAATATCTTTAAATACTGTCAGTGGTGGAGAAAGTACTAAGATCTTTTACGTAAGTAAAAGTACTAATGCCACACTGTGAAAACACTCCAAGTAAGTCCTACAAGTAACTACAAGTAAAAGTCTTGCATTAAAAATGTTTTAAAGCAGCTACAAGGAACTCTTAATCTGTGTTGCTTCTGGTCGCCCCCTTAAATTTATCTGTTTCATGACAAATCTAGTCTGACCCGGTGGCGGAAATTAAGAATAACTTATAGAAATAGCCAGTCGTCTCTCAGATGGGCTTGTTTGTTCATGAAAGTCTTATGGAGGCGTTAGTGTTAAACTGAGACTGTTTTATAACCAGTTTAAAGTAGAACATTTAAGTATGTGAGTATGTACATAGAATTAGGAAAATGTTCTCAAAGTATTTAAAGTGAAAGTAGAAAAATATTCCTTGTACTAATATATATTATATCATTATTATGACTCATGCATGAATATAAAACCAGCCTTTTATTGTTGTAGCTGATTGAGGTAGAGCTTATTTTGAAACTAATGATTATTTTTAATATGGATTGATGTGCTGATTATCTTCTTGAACAATCAATTTTTGAACAACACCTTTGTGAAGCTGGAACCGTGAAAATTCTTTGCACGTAGAACAACTGAAAAGATGATCAAAATGGTTTCCAATCATTTTCTGTTAATGATTAATTGACTAATAGTTTCAGTTTTACCTTTTCATATGTTTTGTGTGTTAGATTTGAATTGTAATGAAGTAGAAGTGTGAAGTGCCGTGAGAGAAACTACCTCCAGCTTGCACTTAAGTGCTGTATTTTAATAAATGTACTGTGTTTAATAACCAGAAAATGTAACATTTGCTGAATGCTGAATGCTGAATGCTGAATGCTTAATGCGGATGGACCACCAAAGAAAAGACAGACCAAAGTCTGTTTACGTGTGAGCAATAGTGATTTTAAACAAATAAGCAAAAATAAGTAATATGCAGGGAATTTGACAGTGTTTGCTAATAAAATAAAAACTAGTTAAAGACCAGTTAAAAGCACAATGACAGTGAAGCCTCACTAAACACAGGCCACTCAAATTACCGTAAAGTGAATCTGGCATCCTCCCATGATGTAATCTAAGAAGGAGTACACTCTGTGGAGCTGCAAGAGGAGAAAAAGAAAGAAGATTTCTTGAAGGCAAAATGTCTGGAAGGATGTTTGGGTGGGAGAGTGAGTATTCAACGATGTTGTTGGAAGCATCTGGTAATTAAAACGGAGTCAACTCAACAAATCTGTTGACCGTGACGATTAAAAAAAAATGGTGGAACAGTGAAAGAAAGTGTTTCTATGTACAGATATACATGCAATCAAAAATGTATTACTAAATGGTTTCATACAACAAAACACTGAGTGAATATTAAAGGTTTTATGTAAAATAAAAAAGTAAAATATTGATCGATACAACTCCCTTCGATGTCGACTATTCTGATAAACATGATATATTTCTGCAGCAGGTTCCCACCTTAAGGTCACTGAGGATGACAACTCCTGAATTTTTATAGTTTCTCTTCTTCTGTTTGTACTTGGGGTTCACACAGTCCCACGTCACCTAAAACAAAGCGAGACAAGACAAAGAACAGGAGCAACAATTGTGGCACATTGTGAACATTGGCGATATATCTTAAGCACTGCGACATTTGTTTCATCTGTGATGGATTTCAGCAGAGTAAAACGAGAGGCATATTGGAAAAGGATGAAACAGTTACATGGCTGTCTCTCCTCCTCTCTGCTCCGCCTCTCCGTTCACTGACCTTATTTCCACTGGAAATTTTCTGCATTTCCCTGAACGTGGCGTAGAACTCGCCAATGAAGTCGTGCTTCCCCCTGGAGTCATAATCCCACACTAGGCACTGTGGCACACAGACACAACTGTTTACTGCTTTCTCACTGTTGGTTTGGCCATATATAAACAATATCTGATATCTGATTTATCCCTCAAATATTCAGTAAAAAATCCATATATATATATATAGTTAATACCTAATACATTATTTGGTTCTGTTTTCGGATTCGGGCTGAATAAAACCAGTCAGCCTGTGGTTTTTAATGGTGTGGAAAATTAAAATTTGTTACCTTGAGCTTCCGCTCCTCATCGCAGCTGCACAGGGATATGAGAGACACTTTGAAGGGCTCCCACACAGGATTCAGGTTGTTTTTAATCACCTGTTAGAGCAAGAACATGTTACACATGAAGCAAAATAGTAGAAAAGCTATTGTTGCAAATGAAAAGGGAATATGATGAATTTACCTCAGTTCTGTGCACAAGCTGTTCAGTTTCATCATCATTGATTCGGTATATTTCCAAAAATGGGTCTGACTTGCTGAAGAGGTCCTGCAGAGAAAACAGAATATCAAAACTGCAGACCCACTGACTCTTAATGTTAGTACTAGACCCTGTAACAATTGCTCAATCGTAAAGATTGAAAGTTAATTAATTGTTTCTTCTGATAAAAATATCAAGTTTCTTTTCTTCCTGCGGTCGAATAAATAAAAGTATGTCAAAATACTATATATTATACTACTCATTGAAATCAAGATCTATTTAACAAGAGACACATTTCAACTTATTTCAGAATGTACCTTGGATTGATCGGATAGTCTGTATGAAAGGAAACTGATATTCATACAAATGGCTGTTTTTTCTGATTTATCATCGCTGATTGCAAAGGCAAAGGTAATCTCTGATTAAAGGTCAGGGAGGTATAAAATTTACCAGACATCACTGTGGTGACGTCAGACTAAGGAAAAAAAGAGGAGGAGAATTTAAGCTTCCAACTTGTGTCATTCCCTAATTATTACAATTTTTCACTCAATCTTTGACCCTCTTAATGCACCAATAGTCCTCCCATGCAGCCTTCCGTGCAGTTCTGAAATATCTTTATCGATTTCTTTAAACAACATTTAAAGTTCACTAACAGAGAACTGAAACATTATTTTGCACTTCATTACTTTCCATGTGCTTTCCAGCAGCACTGGGTTATTATCAACGGCACACATTTTTAATTAACTCAGCGGTGGCTGTGTCCATTCACCAGGGTTAGTAAATACCCTGCTAAATTGAAAACATGCCTAAGATTTTGCATCCTTTACGGTCATTTGCAATAGCTTTAAATCATCCCCTGGGTCTCAAGTACAGGCGTCTGAGAGCAGAGCAACACTGATTATTTAGGTCAATTGATTCTTCAGGGAGGAAAACAAATGATTACTTTGTGTGTGTGTGTGTGTGTGTGTGTGTGTGTGTGTGTGTGAGAGATGGTTGAGGGGGGCGCAGTTAATTCTGCATTTCCCGCCACATTAGACAGATACATATCCTGGGGGACAGAAGCAAAAAAAGCCATAGCATCCTCTCTTTGTTGTCACGGCAACCCCTAGCCAGTGATATCAGCAGCATGGACCCAGATCAGATCCACATCATGTCAAAATTCAGTGCCAAGCTAACAATTACAGTAATGGTAATCATTACCAATTACTTACAATGAAATCTCATCATTACTTCTCCTGTTCATCACCGTCATTCTTCAATAGTCACAGCAGGTTGAGAGTTGATGCAGCTGACAAGCAGCTAATTAGAAACAGTTTGCTGCTTCAGTCATCGTCTGTTGTCTATGTTAGATAAATTGATACACCCAAGTGGTCTGTCGCAAACAAATTGCACTACCTGATTGCTGATAAAATCACATATTCAAGCTAACTTTAAAATCAAAATAATATTAAAGCGTGACAGAAGCTCAAAAGTTATTTTGTCTGACCTGTTGACATCCACCATCTGCCTTACATACAGAATCTTTATTTACATAAATTGAACACTTAAAGGAACAATTCAGGTTTTTCGAAGTGAGGTTATGTGAGGTTCTTATGCATTCAGTGTGTTACCTACATTAGACAGCTGTCGCCACTCTGGAGAAGCAGACGGAAGTCCACTATAATGAGCGTACACTATAGTGAGCGTACTCTCACTGCCTTAGCTTGCTGTCAGATCTGCAGCATAATACGCTGTGTGTGGCAAAGTTGGGCTTGGGTGTAAGAATATGTAAATTCTTCGGTTGTGACAATGTTGTGCTAGGGGAAAGAGCTGTCTAAACACGGTGAGAACATACTCACTGTAGCGAACAACTGAACAGATCTAAATTTCTTCATGTGGCTAAAACACATTTTTTCTGCTGACCCTGTCATCAGCAACGCTTTGCTCTATTTCCATACCTATGTCTGCTTCTCCAAACTGACCACTACTGTAGGTAACTCACTAACAGAAGTTAGTGTCTAGCAAAGTGGAGCATTTAGCAGCTAAAAAGCTAAACATTAGAGTTGGTGGAGGGCAAAACTTAGCCAAAAAGTGAGAGAATATTGGGTTTACATTCATCAATTATAAACACGACTTCAAAATAATGCCCTAGAATGTGTAAATAGGCTACCATTAACCAGTTTTTGACAAAGTACTTGAAAAAGCATCTACACTAATTACTCAGTGGAAAGTATTTGTTACTCAGTGGAGCTCCATCGGTGCCTTTTGAACAACTTCAGAGCCTCCACACACATTATATCTTTTGTGTTTAACACGTGTAGATAAAGAGTTTTATCAACCAGTTTGGAGGTTTTTACTGACTGTCCCCAGCGAGTTTGATGTTAACAAACACATGAAGACAGGTCCTCACAGTTGAGCTGCAGGATTCACACACCCTCCAACTCTGTTAAAACCCAGCTGATTTCTGAATGTAGCAGTATCAGTGATGTTAACAAGACAGCAAATAAGATACGCTGTGTTTCTAAGCCTCTCCACACCTCTAGCCCCTGCACCAAGCGAACATGCACTGACAACAGTGCAAGTCTGCCCACTAAACCCAGAGAGACCAAACAAATAATGGAGCAGTACTGGCATTATGTATGTTTGCATTCATCCACATAAAGATAAGCCATTTTTCTAACCAGAATTAAATTGTCCCTGCATGTAAACAAATCAAAATCCATGTCTATCATTTTAGAAATCAGTGTTTTTACATATTTGGCATCAAAAACTAAAATTCTCTCTAAACCAAATAAGCTGCTGTTATGTTTGCCCAGAGTGAAATCACAAACACTTTTGTGTCCCTGTGGCACATAATTACACACCATTGCTCCACAGTGATCTGCCTGCAGTTTTAACATCCAAAATGTAACACTGATTTTTTTGAATGTGCAGAAACTGCCAATCAGCGGTTTAAACAAAGCAGGCGGGTGGATTATCGCCAGGATTTTGGCAGAAACCCAGTGCTCTCTGTATCAGACTGCATATATGAGGTATATTGCTGCCTTCAAATTGGGTCGTGTTTAGCATGTTCATGAGAAGAGTCCATATGAACGCCCCCCTGTTGTGGTGTTCACAACCTCGTAAGAGAAAAGGAAGAGGCCATGGAAGTTTGTTTTTCAGTGGATGCATGGAAGATGTTAATATTCCCAACAGCCTCATCTTTTCAGTATGCCTTTGCATTTCCTGTACTACAATACTCGCTCGCTAGCTTGCTAAATTGTTGGCATCTAGACGCCGTCTTTCGTCGTTCATGTTTCCATAGCCTAGTAACAGTGTTCTCACAACTTGCTTGCCATGTCATGTTGTAAGCAGGAGCTCAAAAGTTCAATTTGAAGGCAGAATATCACATGCAGGGGTGGATTTCTTTTATGATTGGCATGAGTCGGGTACACTTTTTTCTGTCAGAGTAGCTGTGCATTGCAATTTCGATATTTTTTCCTCCCAATGCTACTGCGAATCAAGGGCAACCCGAGTGTGGCATCCTAAGGGTTACTCTGTAGAACATGGAGTGACTTCAAATGATCAGAGTTGTAACTGGTTGTAAGCCCCCGCTGTCTTTTTGATTGAAACATGCCTTCAGCAAAATTTGCCAGTGTGAGATGTGAGAGAAACAGCACCCAAGGTCAGTGACTGCCCAGCCTTGACATTAAACCATTCAATATGTAATACCACATCTTTTACATGTGATTTTATGTGCTGGCATGTAAAGTACACATGAGACTAGTATGTTTTACAAATGATCATTGAACCTTTACATTTTAGAACATTCTGTCACTCCTCACTCTTACTGTGTACATAACTTCACGGCCAGTAATTCATGTTGGTGCTCTCTGAGTTTGGACTACAGTGTCATGATTATCACAACACCACTACTACTGTGCCTGTCTACTGCTACTGAACCATTTCAAATAAAACATGAACCATGTTGGTATTTCCATCAAAACTGTGTGCTCCACTTGTCATGCATTGCTTCGGTTGTGTAGTTTTGCTGTTTGGTTTTATGTTTGTGTTTCTCACTGTGTTTTTCCCCTTCTTTTTTCTCTTTATCTCCCTGGTCTGTGTGTGTGTGTGTGTGTGTGTGTGTGTGTGTGTGTGTGTGTGTGTGTGTGTGTGGCAGAGGGTGTGACTGGCTGTGCTGGTCTCAGTATTACTCTTGTGTATACCAGCATGTTTTATTTTTTTACTGCCACCATAGCAGTACTTCTCTGGTGTTTTGTCATCGTGACTCATTCAAGTTTTTCCCTGTGTGCAGTTCTCCAGCGTGCCTTGCTTTTGTTTAACCAGCCTTCTCCAGCAGTCTCTAGTGAATCCTCTGATCTGCTTGCCTTACTCCACCTGCAATGCCTACCAGCCGTCAGCCACCACCACCTGCCTTTTTTGTGTTAATTGTCGTATTAAATTCCTCAAAACAGTGTTGGCCTCCGTCTCTGCATTTTGCGTCCAAGCACAAAACCAAAATGTAACAGCACTCACCTTATCATCAAGCTTCTTGGCACAGAAGGAGAGCTCCACATACCCGTTGTTGCCAGAAATTTCCTCAGCATGTACCTGAAAAGAAATACGATTCTTCAGTAATATTTTGTGCTTCATTTTCGTTATTCATGACAATAAACACTTAACCACATGCTTTACATAACATTTATTATTTATTTAGAAACATGTAATGACAAAAAAGCTCATAAAAGCTTGAAACCCCACAATAGAAATATGTTTTGGCAGTTGATGTTTGGTTGCAGATTAAGAAAATTAACTTCAAACTTTTCACACAAACTATAAGCCTAAAGGCTTTCTTTCATAATACATATCATTTGTTGAAAATTACACAGTCAGTTTTAGGTGAGTATTTATTCACAATTTTCCCTTTCTATTGCAAAGAGTTTTTCCTTTTGTAGCATTTTGTAAGCAGTTAACAAAGTGAAGTGGCTTTTACTTAACACTGAATTGCTGACCATTAAAACTAGCGAGTAGAGAGCCCCATTATCTGCAAACTAATGGGCTCTTGCTGTTAGCTTATTGTCTCAAACTTGAACACATTTAACTTTTTATGGATGGAAAAGTTACCACATACGGTGCAGTGCATTTGGGAAGTTTTATAACAGCTGATTCTCTGAATGGCTGCTTTTGTGTTTGCTTGTATTTGTGTGTTAAGAAAATGAAAAAAGTACAGGATTGCAAATCTGTGAATCACCAAACACCCTCTGTTGTTCCCACTAGGCTGTCTGACCACTGACAGAAGTTACCTTCCTCCTGCTGTTCCTCTGTTAGTAACTGACTGAAAGTTTACTTCAGAGTCCCTAGTTGGAACTCATTTGAGATTTAGATCTTGAGAGTGTGCACATTCTTGTTTTTTGCATTGTGTATCTACATGTATCTACATAACATGTAGAAATCAAATCCTGTTATAGAAATCAAATCCTGGACATTAAAATGTCTCAGAAAACCAAACAACATAACAGATGCCATCTTGACCAATTGCCAAACGAGTTCACACAATGTTGACTAGGCCAATCACCGGCAGGTAAATGTCACTGTATTTTGCAGGTTTTGTTTTATGTCAACCAGCAATGATTGGTTTGCCAGAAGTGAAGGATAGAACAGCAATAGCAATGGAGTAAACTACAGCAATTACTTTTTAGTGTAATTACTATCACTGCCAGAAGGAGGAGACAAAAGTGCTGCACTGCAGGTTTAATACATACACTTAAACATTACCCAATTTGCTCAATCAGTGGAATTTAAAGGCCCATTGTGTCAGATTTAACAGGCTCTATTTACAGAATATGCAGAAATGAAATATATAATATGAAAAAGTAAAATTTAGTGTATAGTAGAAGAACATTTTTGTCACCTTAGAATGAGCCTTTTACATCTACAGAAGTCATGGATCCTATTTCACAGAGTCCACCATGTTTCTACAGTAGCCCAGAAGGGACAAGCTAAACGCTGCTTCCAGATAGGTCCTTTTGCATTTTCTGCATGTTCTGCCACCGTAGTTTCTCCTTCACACTAGGAAGGAGAGGGTGACGCAAGGTGGTTGCAATCAGCAACTACACTGCTACACACCACTAAATCCTACACACTGGTCTTTGAGAGACTGGAGTATCTGTTATAAACTGTGATTGTGTAATAATAAGTATAATAAGTAGTATTATTAAGCTCTGATGTCCCTATAATGTCAATAGGCGTCCTCACAAGTATGGAAGTACAAATATATGTGTAAGCGTTGGTGTGTGTGTGTTTCCTGACTTTTTGTAATTTCACCAAAACAATCTGTATTCCCATTGTGTCTCTATCACATACAATATATTCATGGCTGTATTCATGCATATATTAAAAATATAATTCACACTTTCTATAAGGGCATAGCAAGTCAAGCAGAAATTGTATAATATTACAAAATGCCATAAACAAATAACAAAATGTATTTTAGTGTCAGCATGTGTGGGTAGCAACTCTGTTGGATAAAGGTTTAACATTTAGATGGTGCACTGCATTCTTTATATTTGAGCAGTTCATATTGTCAAAGAATCCCCCTGTGTCAATTCACAGTTAAACTGCAGAAAAGCTCTTTGTTGCTGCTCTGGTTTAAATAAAGTCGAACTCTGGCAAGGGATGAAATGACTAAGATTTAAAATGTATGAGTTTGTCTTTAACTTTTCCCTCAAAGCATCAGGGAAGCTGGGTTCAAGTCACAGGCCTGATCCTTTCTGTATGCAGAGGAGAATATATGAAAGAAAAGCCTCTCTCTCTTGTGTAAAAGAAATGGGACTGAGTTCAGTATGCTTGCACTGACAGCAGATATGTAGGGCACGGGCACAAAACCAGGAACATATAGACTGTATAAGACAATCCAGTGCTGTGTCTTGCTCATGTATAAGTTGCATTATATTGTACAGGTTCTGGGTAAACAGAGAGTAATAGGCCTTACAGCAGGCATGTCCAAAGTCACGGCCAGCGGTCAGATTTCATGCAGCCCGAACCTTCATTTTTATAATATATTATTTATGGCCTGCTAAGGATTGTCAGATACTGTATGGCTGGAAGATTTGCCTTTTTTTTATTGACATAACGAAGCATTTGAATGCACTACATTAACCTCTAAGGACATAACTGCTGGTGATATGTACCTGTAGATGTGACTCAAAATATTACTTTCTGAATGATCTTGTGAAAGACAAGAGCAAGAGTGATATGTTTAAAACTTAAATGTTAACAGACTTTGCATTACTCATAATAAGTCATGTTTAAAATGAACATGAGGTGAAGATTTGTACCAACCTTATGCAAGTTTCACGTATTTCATACAATTTACTCTTTGTTATTTGACTTCAGATGTGAAAGAAAGGCAGAATTGGTTTTAAGATTTGTTCACGCCTGATTGGCTTAGATTTGATTACATTGCCATTTTAAAAAATGATAATTGTGCATCCATCAGTTCTTATGGATTTGCTCAACTGTAACCACAAAAGAACCCAGTCCATCATGGTGCCGAAGAAATAAACCTCAGAAATTTTACGACATCAATTTGCCATCCATTATTTCACTCAGCTCTCACTGACCATTAGCAATCAAAACAATTTCATTCACCAGAGTAGTAAGGTCAGAAGCAGAATGTAAAGAGGTCTACCGTGATGGTTGATTTGCCGGCATATTTCCCATACTTTAGCAATAAAGGCTTCACCATCTTCTTTTGGGCCACAATCTGCAAAGAGATGAAGGATAAATACAATATTGGCCTTGAGCCCTCAGCAGAAAAGATCAGCGTACAGGGATCTGAGTCATCAGCACCAGTGATAAGCATCCATCGCTCACTCTGCCACAAATACACAGCTTCAAGTACATTTACTCACTACTCACTGTCACAGACAAAGGGAGTTGCTTTTACATGTTTACAAGTCACAGTTTTTAGGGTATAAACTTAATTTAATCCATTCTTCCATGCATTTGTGTATTTTGGAAACAAAATTGATTAGTAAGATCAATCACAGAACATCTGCCTACCTGGCCGAGAGTGCACTCCACCCCACCCAGAAAGTCATCATCGCGGGTCCCGATGCTATGAGTGCCATGGATGTCATAGACTTCAAATCGCAGCTTCTGAACCTCCTCAAAGTAGTAGTCCAAAGAGAAAACCTTGGCAAAGACCGGGTGCAGGTTGCTCTTGATCACTTCTGTCCTGTCCAGCTAAGAGGGAACACAATGAATAAGATTTTGAACCTTGACCCGCTTTCATCTCAAACATTTAGACATTGTAATTTTTCCTTTTTTTAATTCACTAAATGTGTGAACAAAGCAATGGTATACCTTATGGGAAAGAAGCCTTTCTTTAACACAGTGATTTATAGATTGTATCCCATATACTTTCAGAGCAAGATCTCTCAAAAATGGGATAACTTACAATAAATCCTACTTATTTTGAGGAGCACCAGCGTTTATACGGTATATAGAAGGGCAAATGTTATTATGTTCCATCAAGAGGATGATATGAGAGAAGACTGGAGGTCTCTGAAATTTAATCTCAGCATACAGAAAATGTCCATGCTTGTCTGCCTGACAAGGAAAAGCTGAGCTCTCTGAGGCTCCATCCGCTCATGATGTAGGATTAAGTCTCACACAGCTCCATGAACATTTGCCAATTTGTGAAGGACAAATCATCATTGAACACGATATCTACATCTAAGGAGGTTATTTTTTGTAAGTAAATAAGGACAAAAAAAAAACAGTAAATACATGTAATACATGAATTTTCATGATATACTGTACTTACATGTTTTTGGATTTCAGTCTATGAAGATGATACACCCCAGAACAGACTTGTCATAATCTGGAGCTGACATTAAGACTTTTGTTCAAGTCTTTAGTCATTAAGACTGACATTACACCCATAGAAGGTTTTACCTCTGAAAAAGTCTCAGTGGTCATCCTAAACATACACCTGGATTCAGTTTTGTCTGTCACAATGTCCAAAGTCATTTCTTCATTTTCAGGAAAGCGGGTCCAGACTTTGAGTCATGACGACTTCAGAAATTGGTGACATTGCACACTTGTCTGTCTCATCTCGCTTTGATAGTAATAGTCTTTTTCAGAAAAGAGAAAGAGACTGAACTGGAATTACACAGTATTTCAGAGA
The DNA here is from genome assembly GCA_033000465.1 of Sciaenops ocellatus. Classification (NCBI taxonomy): domain Eukaryota; kingdom Metazoa; phylum Chordata; class Actinopteri; family Sciaenidae; genus Sciaenops; species Sciaenops ocellatus. The sequence continues at coordinate 9,417,007 of CP136888.1, read as the reverse complement.
AGAAAGATGAAACCTATCACACACACACACACACACACACACACTACTTTATTACCGAACTGTAGCTGGGAGACAGATCAAACAAATGCGTATTCCTCTTTTGTATTAGGTGTCTGATTATTGAGTGGTTTATATTGTAACACCACACTAATCAAATAGTTGTCAAAAGAGGCATCAGTATGATCCAGCCAAAGATCGTCGTGTTAGATCGTCAAACAGCAGCTCCACCCACACTTTTCCCTCGTAACTTTTTCCGAAAAACGATAATTTGCACACCCACATGATTGGCTGGATGTGGGAAGGTAAGAAAGTAAGCTGGATATAAACTTTCGAAGCTGTCTTTTTTCATTCTTCGCCAAACAATTAAATACAAGTGCAACACTAAAAATACTTTCCAGAGAGACCACCATCGTGGGCACCATCATCCCCATTTTCAAATGATTATTGCATCTCCCACTCTCTATGACGACAGGCTCTTCACTTGCTATCAAGTGTGTGTCATACAAACTGGTTCATTTCAAGCATACCTCTGTCTTATGGAGTTGTTTCACCACGAGCCACCAGAACAGTATGTTATGGCATATTACTGAACTCTACAGGAGATATAAACAGCATTCTTCAAAAAGATATTCCTTCCTTTGGTGTTTTGATGATGGTGGTAGACACGTAGATCTCAAATTTCCCATAGGTGTTCAGTTGGGTTGAGATCCTGTCACCGTGAAGGCTATAAACCATGATTTATATCATTTTCATACTCATGAAATCATTCAGTGACCCCTTGTTCCCTCTGAGCGGGGGCGTTATCATCCCGAAGGAGACCTCTTACATCAAGATATTTCATCATAGAAGGTGAAGACTAAGGTTAACTTTGTACTGATTTTTTTGCCATGATCCTTTCATCTCGCATGAAACTATCTTGTAACCCGTCTGTAACTGCAATTATAAATGCTATCCTGGTTTATTGTCTTTCTGTGGTTTTCATCTTTGATTCACATTATTGCCATTTGTCCTGCCCCAGACTTTTTGATTTTTGCTTCAGAGTGTTCAGTATCCTTCTACATATTATCATTTGATCTTCTTTGCCTCATTACCAATTCAATTTGTTGGTTGGGGTTTTGTTTTATCATATTTTCATTTAATTTGCTTGAACTGAAAAATAAACAACACAGGGTTGAAAAGAGCCAGACTTTGGTCTCTGCCACAGTTCTAGATGAATAACATGATTAGTTCTCTAGTTAATGTTTGCCTCACTTTTTCAGGTTTGTAATATGCATTATTAGTAATAATACAAATGTTTGTTAATAAAGGGATTTTTTCCACTGTTTCCTTTTCACTCTGGCAGACATCAGAAAGAAAGAAAAGCTCTTCCTCAGCCTCATTCATCCCCACTCCCCTTTATTGTCTTTTCTGGCCTTCTTCCTCCTCTCTTTGTGCCATCTGGATGGACAGATTTGGGATGAGTCTGATGAGTCTGTTTGTTGATGAAAGCTAATCAGAGATACGGAGGATAGGTTGTGCCGAAGTCTGTGACGCCTGTTTGTTGTTGGTGTGGGGCCAGAACTACAGAGAGATCCCTGACATGGAAAATTAAAGCTCTCTCTGATCAGTTCTGCCAGGCAGGTAGAACATTATCTATGAAGCTCAATCACAACAAGCCTCTGTAGCTTTGGTTACATATCAACAGAAAGATCAGGGTTGGAATTAACTCATTATTGTGTGAGCATGGACGCAGTTCACATGCAAAGAAAATAAATCATGTCTGCTTCGCTTCTGTGTTTGTCCTTGTAAGAGATCAGGTGCAGAAACAAGGTAATAATGAAATAAAGGCTGTTCAACAAATAGCTGTTGCAAGTCAGTGGGGCCAGTATGAGCTCCGGAAAGAGGAAGAGGGTGGCGGTGATGTGAGTGGGCTCAGCCTCTTACTCAGTTGTTGACGTAAGTATACAATTTGCACAAGCAAAAGTGCCTCCCAGTACTGAGGGATTTGACAGCGGAGGATTGGATAACTTGTGTACACTGTCAGGACTGTCAGGACTCAGATAGATAGATACATAGATAGTGTTGGCAGAATTAGAGGTCTTTTACTTCAATAAACTGTCTACTAAAGTGCTTGTTTTTGCCACTCACAGGTTCAGAATGGTATTATAAGTGTCTGACAACATTATAGAAAGAGATAGACCTTTTTCATAGAGTAACATCCTTTTTATTCAACCAGAAACAGCAGCAATTTCTCTGTTCACCAGACCCCATTGACTCCATTAATTGGTTAGATTGTGTGCCTTTGGTGTTTTCACAACTTTAAATTACAGAAGTCAAGCAATAACACAAAGAAATAAAAACACAGAAGTCACACAATGATGCAAATAAATTAACCAGTCGAGGCAGCAATAGAGTTAGTTCAGTTGTCATGAACAAGGAAATTAGCTATAGAGACCAAACCGTTTTTTTTTTTTTTGTACCAGGCTGTAAACATGTTTATTTCTGCTGTGACGTTGGACATTTTAACATGGGGGCTTATGGAGACTGACTCATTCTGTAGCCAGCCTCAAGTGGACATTTGAGGAACTGGAAGTGTTTTTGACACTTCCGCATAGGGTTCACTTTACAGCCACAGAGGTTGCCGCTTGGCACAAACAAGCACTTGGGGATGTACTTTGACATTGGAGCCAGTTTTGCTTCTGCTGGCTACAGCACTCTCATTTAATGCTGGACCAATTTCAAAAAATGTTGCCCCCATTAGTAACAGTAGTAAGATAGAAAAACACGGGGATTCAGGATGAAATATACTCTTTAAGTACAGGTACAAAAGTAGTATCAGCAGCAGTAAAGCAGCATTATGGCAGGTTAGGCTGGAGACTTTTTAACTACTTACACATAGTTGGGTAGTTTAACTCATAGCGATATGTCTATACAATATTATATAAGCTTGATGTTTGTTTTGTATGTAAAATAGTATCTGCCAAGTAACTATTAACTAAATCTGTCAGATAAATGTAGTGTATTATAAATATTAACTACAGTGCTTTAGTAGAAAGTACTTAGTTAAAGTCCACCACTATGATAGATAAAGCTCTTCTGACATCACCATATGAATTTGCTTCAGTTAGTGGAGCTAAAAATAGCCCTGCGTATATAGTACATTGAACCCAGGTCAGTCATCTCATGTAACAACCTCCTTACGACCAAGAAAAATCCATAAATGTGTGCTCAACACTGTCAGCCGAGTGTTTTTATCATCACAGCCACAAAATAGCATCTCGAGGTTCCACATTCATGCAACCCAAACATTACAGCGAGCATCTTCAACAAATGACTCCCATGTGGCAGGAATTGGGCAGAGGTGCAGTTAATTATTATCTCCCATTTCCCTGAAAAGAGGGCTTTTTTGTTGGATGAAGGGTTGCCGGAAAAATAAATCCATACAATTAGTTATCCTCGGCTACACTTTAATACATCCTCTGCTTAATGAAGACCTGTGTTTTGGCTTCCCCCTCATGAACAAAATGACTTAATTAACAGGGAAATGAGAGACCTCCTGCCCACACTATAAATCAGCTTGGGACCAAACCAGGAAAGTAAACATTTTCAGCTGGAACATAACTCATCACACTGCATATTACCAACCTACTGTTTGTCCGCTCATGTAGACCAGTGGGATATATATGTACAAACTGAATCCCTCCAGGGCAAGCAGTACAATCTGTTGTAAATTAGGGAATTGTGGAGACTAATATTCACTCTTCCTCTGCAAATGTGCCCAGGATTTGACATTTTTAATTCTGAGTCAGACAGCTGTTGTCTGAGCCGTGATCTATTTTTTTCTGACAGAATGAAAAACAGCTGCAAGTTCACCAAACCATTAACAGATTTATCTCCCTGGTTGATTTTGTGCAACAACATGGATTTTGGAGGGTTAATTGGAGTGGGACTGAAAATTCATCCCGATGTTTAAAATTTCACACATCACAATAAGTTAATCTCAAAATCTGATCTTTTTCAGATTGTGATACAGGATAATGGAGGGAGGGCTTGTCTAATTTGGCTTTCTGGGCAAGAATTCTGTCCAACTATTAAGAAATCATGTTGCTCAGAGCACCTCGAGGTGCTAATCATTGAACTCTTATGTATGTGTGATTCAAGGCACGATTCTTTATACATTAAATAATGTGGTTAATGATAGGGAGATTAATAAAATATGGTGGATTAATTTTTTACAGATATATCCTGCTGCCTGTAGAATTGATGATTGGGGAGATATCAGCCATATTTTCTTCACTATTCCTCACTAAAGAATATTTGTCAGACTGAAGGAGGGAAAAGAAAAGGAGGGGGAGCTCACCTCTGTCCACTGTCCGTTGGTCTGTACCATGAGTATAACACAGGGGTCTGACTTATTCAGTGTGTCTCGGTCCAGCAGAGCTTTGCAAGACACACGCAGCTCTACTTTGGAGACGCAGGTAGCAGGACCGCTGAGGCTGGTCGCAGGGGAGGTGGCCTCTTGAACGTCATTCATCCTGGCTCAGGGCGAGAGGAGCTGCCAACCAGCGGAGCAGTAAGGTGTGAGGCTGTTGGTAGCTCCGAGGGATGGTGGGTTGAAGAGATCTCAGTAAAGACGTGGCAAGCTCACGGGAGACAGGCTCTTCTGACTTGGTACAGATGTCACAGATAGAACAGAGATTCATGTGTGAGTCCCGGAAGACCAAACCAAACCCAAGCTGTTATTACTGCCTGTCAGAGCTCTTCCCCTTGTGAGGCATATCATCTCACCTCAGTAATGATGAGAGACAGGACATGAAGGTGGCAGGGTTGTGCTTTAAGGAGTCTAGATCCCTGGACAGATTCATTTTAAGACTGTCAAATCTGGTGCTTCTTCTTTTTAAATGCTTTAATTCCAGTATGAATTACAAGACTATCCACAAAAACATAGACTTGAGTTGTTATTTTGTGCATGCCACTATTTCTTATCCTGTTTCTCGTACTACACACAAAATAGCAAACAGTTCAAGTGGAAAAAATTAGGATTTTTCCATTCTCCAGCATATCAAAGTGGCTGATTAAATCGGAAATCCAACAGACAGACATGGCTGAGTGTCTTTAATGCCCAGAAGATAACATAAAACTAAGAAAAGGACTTTTATTTAAGCTCCAATGTGGCATCGTATCCGCCCTGCTGAAGTGTCCTTGAGCAAAGGGATTCAGATCCCGCTTGATTGTTCCAAAACGGGAGAAGGAAGTATAAATTTCTCTACAAGCATCATTTACTCTAAGTGATTCTTAGGAGACAAATGAACAATTGCACCGCACTGTTTGGCTTTCAGCACCAGAGACAGCGCCCGTGAATTTCTCTGCCAGATGTGAGTCTGAAAACCAGATGTTGCCCAAAGCCCATCCATGTGAAACTTAACTTAATAAAGCTGGGAATACAATCAGGAGCTATAAAACATGAGCCAAGCAAAAGTTCTAAAAAAAGAAAAAGAAAGAAAGAAAAATCTGTAAAGCAACACGTCCGCTCATGAGAAAAAGAAAAAAGGCTGCACATTCAATCCAACAACTTCATGAAGGCGATACAGGAAACGCTCCTAAATGGCTTCTTAATAATTCATCACAATAAATGAACTAATCTGTAAATCTGGAAGACGCCAGCAGCAGTTACCGCTCAGCGTGGAAAAATAACGACCCAGCTGTCCTAATTACAACAAGCGTCGCATTAAAAACGAACACTTTGAAAACATCGTTTGTCATTGACTGCTCTTACTCACTTCAATGAGACAATCTACAGCTGATTATTAAAAAACACACACAAACACAAGAAACCCGCTCTGAATCAACTAAAAAACTCACTTCCTACCTGTCGTTGTTCTTTCCTTCTTAAACACACTTGTTTAATCCTCTCCCATTATACACTGCCTGATTTTTTTTTGTCCTCCGCCGAAACTCATTGGTTAGACCCGCTTTGAGGAGGGAGTAGCCTCGGTGTGTGGAGATGGGGAGTGGAGAGGAGTCCAGCTGCTGATGTAAGGATGGAGGATGAGGAGGAGTAGGAGGAGGAGAGTTGAGAGGTGATGGTGGTGGTGGTGGTGTGTTCACTGGGACTCGATTATTGGGAGTTCAATTTAAAAAAATCGAGCATTTAAAGCAGGACACGTGACTGTTGAAATGCATTACATGGGTTTTTGTTATTGATCATGAGTATCTGGCAGCTTTCACACAGCATAAAAGCATGAGATGAATGCAGAGAATATGAGGTGTGTGTGTGTAATTCAGGCTAAAAGAATGGTGAACTTGTGATCCACAAAATGCATTTAAACCTAATGCAATATCATACACTTTCACAGCCCCCTCTTTGCACCCTTAATCCTCTGCAGACTCAGTCGAGGGGTTTTAAGTTCAGACTGATATATTCATCAGATTTTTTTTCTCTCCAGCTCCAGACTGCTGGATTTAATGTGTCACCATCTTTCATTAGCATTATGATCATGTTTATATATTCCATACAAATCACAGCTCTGCATACAGTGGGCAAGCATTTGACATTAAACAGACGCTCCATCAGCTGCTCATGTCCTCTTCCTTGTCATTTACTGGACCTTCTCCTCGCAATCTCAGATGAGATGCTCTTTCGCACATGCGAACATAAAAGGTGAAACCACATGCTTAGATGATAATCGTCTCTGGAGCATCCATCATAAATTTTCTACTCAGAAAAAAATCCTGCCTGAATCAGCTGGCTTTGCCTCCCCTCAGCAATGACACGGATGCATGTAAGATGTTTCACAGCAAAACAACAGGAACATAAAAGCACAGATCTTCCAGCATCACAACCACATCCATGTGGGAGCTCCAGACAGCTGAGGACCTGTGACCCTCTGCTCTCATACCTCGAATTAACACACACAAAACACCCACATGTATACTGTACATGCGCGTGCACATATTAGTCCAATGTCACTCACATTCAAGTGAGCTGATCAGTGTAGATTTTCAATTATCTGACAGGAATGTATGTTACATAATGTATTGCTTCTACACAACGTTTATGCTTGAACTTTCTCACAGTCCACCCACAAATGTATTATTTTCATGAATGTATTTCCACACATTGCATAACATTTATAGATTTTTAGAAGGCACTGACACAACAGCAGCACTTTGCAGAGTTTCTGAAAAACAGAGGCGAAGGCCTTGAAAGACAAAGCAGCTGAAACAAATGGACAAAATGACTTCTATAATTTAGGCTCATCGGCACGTTTAAAACAAGAAATAAAAGCTTAGATGTGACTGCATTAGGAGTACTCTGTGAGGCTGGCTGTTAGTTACTGTGCACTTTATGATAATAGAAATGTGTAGGCTTCAGCTGTTGAGGCTTTGAAATCTCAGGATTCTGAAGTGTCCTTCACACAGAGGGGACATTTTCATTAGAGCTTCGCAGCATTATAACTTTGTCTTTGATTTCAAGAGGACACGGCTGATTCTTTGAGAGTTGAGCTATGATGCGTGCCGCAGACGGGCAGGTCAATCAAATTACTCATACAGCAACAAAATAAAACATTTGGCTCTCTGCTGTTCAATTATCTGCTCTGTTAAGCTGATTGCTTAAACACCAGATTTTTTCATACTGGCTGAAATTCTGTAAACAAAAGTAAAAAAATCAAGTGTTGCTTTCTGACACGGCCATACAGTCAGACCTACAGTCAGTTCTCTCCTGCAGCTTTCACCCCCACTGCCTCTTCCTCCATGGGTATTCAGAGTCTGCTTTGGGGCACACACCTGAGCCCTGCTACAGCTCCAAACCACGGCCATCTGCTGCTGCTACCGTGTCGGTTCAACACCTCACAGGACGTTCCCTGACTTTACACATGGATTATCTGTTCACACCCCCTCCACACTCCCACTGCTTCTCCCCCAGTCACATCCAGTGCTCACCTTAGTTCTGCTGACCACATTGTGTGTACTATAACCCAATAGGAAGATCTCTTAATGTGGCTTGGTGTTGGATTTTTAACTCTGGCGTGTTTGTGTATCATCAGTTTCCCACCAGCAGCTCCCTGAGGTTGAGATATTATTGGACATAGGTAAGTTTTTGGAAATCTTCAAAAGCATTATTGATTTGAAAGTATTTCTTGTTGCCGATGGGAGCTAAAGCATGCTAATGGTAATCAATCACTGAGGTTGTGTTTCAGCAGGCTCGACTTCAAGTAACAAGCTCATTGAATAGAAACGTTATCTTGTGTCCGTCATAATTCAATTTGCCTTACTGACCTACAAATACTGCGGCCTGACCTCCCACTGAGGTCAGAGAAGGTTCTCAGTCGGAAATTTGTTGACTGCAGCAAAATTAGTGAAGATAATTTAACTGAGATGCAGAAGTAAGGAGCATGAAAAATGTGCAGGTCTCCACATTATCAGATTTACAGATCAGGTGAGCAACTACGAAACACGAGCTCACACTTTGCACAGAAGTGAGTAAAAGGAACTACAAGCTGTAACCAAAGCACATATTTAGCAGGAACAGAGTATTCTAATAATATGTAATGAAGTGAGTCTGCCCTATTTATAATTTTCCATATCCTTCTGGTTAATTCTGATTAACAATTTAGTCTGTAAATCATCAGTAGATAGTAAAAAATGATAGCTGTGTATTGAAAACCCCCATATACTACACTTTTGAGAAGCAATGGCCAAACATTTTGGGTGTTTTTTGCTTACTAAAAGACTTAGATGATCAAATTAGTTTCCAATTAAGTAGACAAAACTGATACATTGACGGACATTTACAGCACATCTTGTTGACTTTTTGACATTGTTTTATATGCAGTTTATCAAAGGAGAAATAAAATTCAGATCATTGGTGAATATGAAATGCGGGAGTCCAAATTTCCAAATGATTCTGTATTAGTTTCCTACATTTATGAAAGGCGGTAAGAGTTAGTCGTCTCAGATTCCACGGTGTCCCGTTACATTTTAGTAAATTGATTTTTTTTTTTTTTTTGCTGTACTCTATCTTAAGGATCAATCTTAAGGACCATCAATTTGAGTTCCCATTTCAGCCATTTCAATCACACCGGCTTCAAAATGACTTGACTGTCCACTCACCTCCATTAACTGAATAATTCATTTGAATTTAGACAGTTGGGACACAGAGAGGACACAAAAGGAGACATAGGGAAGGACATTTTAGTTTCTCTCCATTCTGATTCTGTCCGCATCGACATGACGTGCTCCACTTGGGATCGTTTTTGGAGTTTCACCTCATCAGAAAATAGCAGCACAGCCAAAATGTGCAAATAGTTTAGAAATGTCCAGAGTCTCTGTTGTCATAGTGATGTTTCCAATTAACAGTCCATTTTGGTTCATGTCTGCCAGCACGTAACCTTCTTTCTGTATGAAAATTAAATTCAACTTTGGCCCCTCTGTCTATCTGATCTGTCATCACCCTCTCCTGACCTCACTCTGCATCGCAGATGATCGTTGACCTCCAATTCTGTTACCTGTGCATTAACATACTGCAGATAATGTACAGGTTTGTGGATTAATCTAATATCCTGTTATGTTTAAGAGCTTCTGCTTAGTTAGAACTCAGCTGGTTAAGACTCTATTCCTGGTGAAAATGAGTTCAGTTTTCTGTTTCTGCTGAGTTTTGGACATACTTCATCTGCTAATGGGCTGTTTAATTGTATGTCAATTACACCACATCACATCAGGTTAATAACCTGCTTTCAAAAAATCCAGTTGTTTAAAAATGGATTCGCAATTACTCAATTACTGTCACCCTACTCTGGAAGGCGTTTACGTCGACATTAATGAGCTATATTTTGTGCCTGTAGTGCCACCTGCTGCTCTAATTATGAGCCTAATACAGACACTGAACCTTAATATCAGGTTTTAGTTCACAGCATGAATACTTGAGACAGATGTCAATTTCTAGTCAGACAAATCTGTAAATACTGAATGGAGAAAAACAAATGTGTTTTGTATAAAATCCTATGATTTCTCCCCACAGGGTTCAGATATTTTGAAGGTTACTGAAACTTTTGCAAAATAAGATTTGATCATGCAGTTCATTAATATTTTCACAGGTTTGAAGGTCACAGTAAGAAAAGATATGTCAGAAAATTGATGGCTGAAATTCAATTAGCTGTAGCATCAGTGCTCAGTCATGACTTGACAGGATAAGTGAATAGAACAGAGCAGTCATTAATAGGACCTGTGCTTCTCCTACTGAGACAAAACATCTATGAAAAAGGTTTCTATACTCATCTCACGAACCATTTGTTTGGATTTTTAACATTACTGTTTGTTCCTTGGTCCCAAAGTAACAATTAAAATACCTTCCATATTGCAGATAATATTTTTTACTTCTGAGCACAGATATTGACCGTGGTCATATGCTAAACGTGGCAATCTGAACCCACCAGTTATTTGAACACACTATAAATCAGATCTGACAAGAGTTGATACCCAGTGTTTTCCCCAGTCTGTGTGGCTCTATGCCATCAGGTCCCCTGGACAAGATCATAATCATGACACTCACATTGTTCTTTTTAAACACTTTATTTTGCAAAGTTCCATAGTGACTATTCTCACTTCTTCTTTTCCACGTCTTGCTCGGCAGCCTCTTTAGCTCTCTTGGCACGGATGCCAAAAAGACGAGCATTGGCGCGGGCCATACGCAGGCTGGCGAAAGCCTTGAAGTTCTTCTCATCCTCAGAGATGACCCGGGCCTTCTCCTTCTTGTGCACCTGGAGAGAAGAAAAAGTCAATAACCACACTTAATCTCCCAACACTGCCAAATAACAAAATCCAGACACACCGATATCCAATTTTATGGCATCAATGTTTATGGATAACCAATTTTAAAAAGCAGTCATCAGAAAAGGGGTTCAAAAGTTTCATCAAAGAGATACAGAGATTCCGGAGATTTGTCATCATCTGACTGCTGAGAGGCTAAACGGATTGATATTTCTGAACAGTCGTCACAGACGACATGATCGCTCACATATGAATGGCCAATGACAAAATCCAGCCAGTACAATTTTAAAGATAAAATTGGAACTTAAAGTATTTATAAAATGACGTGTTGTTTTTTGTGTAATCTTGGGGAAATGAAAACTTACAGTTTTGATGGGCATGACTGCACCGCTGAGCTGAGTGGCCATCTTCAGTTCCTCCTCCTGAAAAGATTACAAATTGGTTAATCATTTAAGGCAATGATAGACATCCACATCACTCGGTATGGCAAACAATCATCAAGGTAAACATTTGGATGTTTTGAAATTACTCAAATCAAAAAGGCCAGGACAGAAAAAAGGCTGGCAGAGCGATTCACTTGCAGACTGATTGGATGACAAGTGTAAAATGAAATCTGTACAGGGATCTGAATTCATGAGGAAGGGTGCACTGTGAGCAGTGATGTTTTATCCGTCAGCTATCATATCACAAAAAGACCCTCTCAAAAGAATCACCACATGGGCAATTTAGTTTTCACATTGGATTGAACTTGAAAAGTTCACTGCGTGTCATAGATTTCATAGAGGTAGACTCAAGTCCTCTGCAGTCTGACAACTCACCCAGTAAACCAATAAAATGACATTTAGAATGCAAATTATGATCTTTCACTGAAGGTGTGCTGCTGTCAGAAAGAGTTTAGCCTAAGAATCAGTGTCATAAAGAGATTACAGAGGATAGCTTATTACTTTCAAAATGCACAAGGAATAGTTTGTTTTAGACAGTACTTTTAGTTACTCATTGTTACATGTAAAATATTCATTTTCATAAGATGAAGCTCTTAAATTGTACTTTTGCAGCCCATCACATTGCGGGAGAAATGGATGAGAAGTTTCTTTGTAACCTTTGTGCTCCATGTGACGACATAAAGACACTTACAGTGCTGTCTCCCTTCTTAGGAGCAGAAGCTTTCCTGGGGAACAGGATGAGTTTGGAGCGGTACTCCTTCAGACGCTGTACGTTGGCCTGGAGAGATTCTGTGGATCTGTTGCGACGGCGAGGGTCGACAGAGATGCCGATGGTGCGGGCTGTCTTCTTGTGGATGCCAGCTGCCTGCAGGGCGGAGCACAGAACATCAAGCGTCAACATAAAAACTTCTGATTTGGACGCAACGTCCACTCCACAATGAGTCTTTAATTTGGTTCTCCATTTGGAGAAAGCAGTCATCAGAAAAGGGGTTCAAAGTATTCATCAAGCAAATACAGAGATTCCGGAGATGTGTCATCATCTGACTGCGGCATAACAAAACATGACAGTTCTTTCACTTCCGAGCACGTCTGTCAGTCACTCACAGCTATTCTGCATTCAAATGGGTTCAAATTAGTTCCTTGCATACTGGCCAACAAGGAGTGCACTTACATAAACATAATTAAAATAACCCTGGCATGCTTTAAAATGGTCCTTTTATTAATATAATGGCATTAATAAATGCACTCAATTACACACTAGCCTAATAAACTAGAACACAGTGCTCTCCTCTCTCCCACACAGGGTTCCAACTCTTTTCTAGAGATTATTTTCCAGGACATTTTCAATGATGATCTAACTGGTATGACAGACAGGGATCGCGCTGTACACTAATGGGTTCCTCTGTGTGGAAGTGTGATTTAAGCTTGTACTTTGACTTCCTGACGTTGTCACTCACTCCTGTAATTACAGGACCAGTGTTATAAAAACTTTTCAGTACACAGGCAGAACCTTCAGATGTTTTAATGTCCCTCCTTTAACTACCATCCACTCCAAAAGTCTTTTAAACTTTTGCCTCGTTGTAATACTCCGTTTATACACCCATTGTATTTCATTGTTTCGTTTGGTGATCACTTTGTGCTTTAAGTGCTTTGTAAATAAAATCTCATTTACAACCTTTTTTCTAGACAAATCTCACAATTACGATTCAAAGTTGGAGTTCAGTTTCCTCGGATTATTAACCGCCATTAACTGATCAGTCGATCACGCCATACTTTAGCCCCTTTACTAGCATTATTAAGCAGAGACTTTAACAAGGCTGATCACTCCCGCTGTGAGCTACCGCTACAAAAGTTTGGGGCAGCTCTGATAGCTGTATACATCACTCTCAGCTCAAGAATAATGAGAATGTTGAAATCATTTTTTCATGACGACAAGACTTTCCAGGACAATTCTCTCATTTTAAAGTTTTTTGTCCATGACTGGAAAAGTGGTCAACTGTGTCTATACTGCAACGGTCTTCAAGTGGCCAGGAATATCTTGGATGTCCATATTAACGTTTCCACAGGAAATGTCATGTTTGCTCTCAGAGAATTTGCATCATGTGGAGAATCAAACTCCAAGATGTGATTTGTGTTTCCACTACAACTTGAACAGAAACTGGTGGGCAAATTAAAAGGCAAAATGTCTGCCAGAAAAGTGTTACGTACTATGTACACATACACCATAATCTGTAGAAATTCACCATCACTCCTGTTTGCACCTACTTTTTGTGAAGGAAAACAAGTCCACATGTACTCGGATCATACATCAATAGTCATTTAGCCTTCCTCCCACAGCAGGCAAGTACATGGGAGAAAAGGCAAGGTACACTTTGGCAGGAACATTAAGTCTTTGTGCAGCACTGTGTTCCTCTACAGCTATTGAGCTTTTTGGTTGGGTGGGAAGCATGATTCATCACAGAAAGGTTGAGCCTCATCTGTTGCTCAGTAGTCAACAATAGAATCACCGAGGTGGAGGTCACCTTGATAAACAGTTTTTAAAAGGTCTTGGTCATGCTGACATACAAATAATCGACACCATCACTTAATTGGCTTCCCATTTAGTGTTGGTGGATGAAATTGTGACAGTTTTTTTGGGCACACTTAAGAGTGACACTGTTGATCAAATTATACATGCAAAAAAAAAAAAAAAAGCAAATCTATTTTGTCAATAAAAAAGAATTACCTTCAGTTCCTCCAGGGTAAACCCACGTCCGGCACGGGCCTTGGTGTGGTACCTAATAGTGGGACACCTGACCTGTGGCCTCAGTGGTCCTGAGACAGGCCGTGGAGCGATGCGACGGGCTTTGGCCTGACGAGCCTTTCGCCTAAAAGACAGAGGCATCTCAGTCAAAACTAAATAACCAAAGCACATTTTCAGTTCAAGAAACTCAAGGTCTGTTTTTTGACGGACTACCAGAGCGCAACTGTGAAGATGTAAATATTGAAACATTCTTTGTGATGGTCCTGCAAGCTTCAAATAATATACTGTAGCATGTTCAATGAGAACATTACCCAAATGTACATACAGGCATGCCAAAGCAGGACCACCAACATAAATCTGCCATCATGTAGTCAGGGGTTTGTTATTCCAACAGTACAGCTGTAAAACCAGACAACACATACCGACTGCCTTGACTTCAAACTACTTCAGAGCTCATGACATCAGCTAAAGAAACTGAGAAACCCTGGCTTTAACTATTACAACTCATATCCACTCCTTTATATGATTATGGTCAGATTAGTTTGTATCAAAACATTTACTGATTACATAACATTTCTTAACTTCTTTCTAATCTACCGCATTTAAGAAATAATAAGTCATTGTTGAGACTGCTCATGTTGTTTCCCCAAAACGTGACCCAGCACCTCTCTAGCTACCAGTCCACACTTTCATCACTGGACCATCCAGGACTGGGTTGTGTTTTCTCAAAGATCTGTATTGTATCACCTTCCGTTATCTTCGCCGTAGCTCCAAACGTTTACCTTGAAGTTTATCTGTGCCTCTCATTCATGATGCGGCTGTGAAGTCTTGTTAGCTCTGGTTAGCATCGGTTAGCATCCTCCCCTGTGGTGCAGACATGTTCTTACCTGCGGATCTTCCTGGCTGGTTGGTTGAACCAGGTGCGCACTCTTTTCTGCCAGTCCTTGTGGAAGTGAGGGTTCAGGATCATTCCATTCCGGCTGGGGGCCATGGCTGTCTGCTTCCCTGCAACACGACACGGCACACGGGCATGAGCCGGCTGTCATGCCGGTGGCACACATCCTGCTACACACGGCTAGGTCTGATATGCTAAGCTACTAGCTGTTTGTATGGATACTTTAACGTTAACGGCTGCTACATGCCTTGAGTACTGGTCTCTGTCATTAGGACATTTATTACGTGTGTTCACATTCATGTTGAAGATCGTTATTAAAACGTGGCGCTGTGAAAGTTGGCCTGTATCGGCGATGCTAACAGACACACACAAACACCACTAACACAGAGGCTGTTAATCAATTCAACGAGGAAATCTACCACAATAATCACCTTATTTCAAAGGTGACAGAATACACTATCTCGGGCTGTAAGTGAATTTTACAAATGTCGACAAAATACCGAGGATTAACGTAGATTGTGTCTAAATGTGTAGAGCAAAAATCCCATACCTACGAGGGAGGAAAATGGCCGAAAGGAAAAAGGAAGTTGAAATGCGGTGACTTGTGGGATATGTGTCAACCAGCCAATGGGCGAACAGATGTGACCAAAGAGTATATAAAGGAGAGTTATCTCCACGGCAACAAGCCGATAGAAAGTGTTCAATATAAGAATATGTAAAGTTACTTAATGATTGTGATACAAGATATATTACAAAAATACGCATACTCACACTGTCTGTAATACGTCTTATATCTTTAACAATAAATAGTACATATCTTGTCGTATAAAAATAGATGGATAAAACAACGTCGTAGATAAAATAGACGTAATTTCATGGTATTTTTATTTTACAACCATGATCGAGAGTAATTATTATTAATCTGATTATAATTGTTAAATTATAATCTGTCAATGAGGAAATCCAATAAACCTCACTTGGGGCAATCACACAAACGCAACAAGTGTTTTTGTCCTTTTCTTCGTTTTAGCAGAGCACCATCAATGGTTGATACTGTATGCGACACATGAATACAACCGCAAAACAAAGATTTTGTTAGTATCTTTACAAATAAATGTAATACATATGCGCTACAACATGAAATAACTTAAACCAAACGCCGAGGGAACTATTTAATTTAACAAAACCGTAAGTAAGAACGTATTATCACACACCATTAATCTTTGTAATGATGCAGATGATTTATGATTTATGAACGTCTATTTTTGCTACGAAAGATTGGGCTAGGATCACATCATTTGAGAGCCCCTTAATACCCAAGTGTGTATTATTGTAGTACAGTGTGATTGTTTTAAATAGACTGGCCCAATTCAAGTTTGCTGTCTGTGTTCATGTTGTTCCACCTTTTTCTTCAGTTATTTTGCAAACTGATGTTTACTGGAATTATTTCATGGTGTCTATTTGTGTTACTCTACGTTTTGTCCGTACATTTAGAGGTGACGTTTTTGCACTGGCCACTAGATGTAGGCCTAGCACCTTTCACCAGTAGTCAGCAGTAGGCTGGTCTACATTTTGTTAGATTGCCTTGTAGCCAGCAATTGTGTGTGTATGTGGCTAACAACCAAAGACACAGCTTTCAAACTGATTATTTCTATATGTTAAATACTAGTCCTGAAAGATTGTGTTTCTGAACTCATAACTGCAACAGATCATGGGGCCCCTAAGTCTTTCTATTTGTGTGTTACTGTTATTACCATTGCTTGTTGGCAATGCCCGGGATCAAGTCAGTCAGAGGACTTGATTCAATATTTATTTATATTAAAAGTTGTTGTTAATGTGATTGTTTTCTGGCAGGTAAGATGGGGGCCATTCACAAATTTGTGTCCAGGGACCCACTGTCTCATAATGCATCCATAAAACAGCAGCATAAAAACTCATATGAAAACAAGCGTTGTATTTTCATGTGCTGTAGGCACAGAGGACAGTGGACACAACCTTGCTCTATAAATTGATATAATGAACATGTGGTTAGATTTATAATCACATGCTACAAAATTCATCTCTGCATTGTATCTATGTTATGTGATTATGTGAGCATAAATCAGACCAGAACAGCACTGACCCGGGGAAGGATTTTTTCATTTAGTGCTTCATGTAGAACTTAACCCCGAAGCTTGACATTTTGATTTCAGTGGGCCACTTTAAAAATCTCATAAAGAACCAAATTAACTTTAAATGTGAAAAAATAATTCACATTTTAGGCTAGTGATTGCTACTATTATTATCATTGCCCCCCCTTGCTTGTGCCCCCTGTCTGTGTCTCTCCATTATTAAACAGCCTACAGATGAAATATAGACCATTAATTATAGTGTCATCAGAAACCCCAATACTCGGAAAGGAGGAAAGAAAACCAAGAAGAAATAATCTAACAAATTCCATGTTTAATCACACATGAATAAATGTAAGACATTTTCTTTGTGCACTTTGGTTGTACTTAGCCCTGTCTGAACTTGTTTCTCTGCGTTGCCATGTTAGAACAGTCTGTGAACACAATAAACAGACTAGAGGTATTCAGAAATATAATAACGTCATCACAATCACCTTTAACGGCTTTCATGCAGTACCAGTCAAAGGTTTGGACACACCTTCTCATTCAATGTTTTTTCTTTATTCCTCTTATTTTCTGTGCTATAGATTAGTGTATTACTATAGAACAGTGAATACACCAAAACTATGAAATAACACATGTATGTTTTATATTTTAGATTCTTTAAAGTTGAGACAGCTTTGTACACTCTTTCATTCTCACAGTCAGATTTCTGATGAAGTCACCTGGGATGGTTTGCCAACAGCCTTGGAGAAGTTTCCATATATATGCTGAGCACTTGTTGGCTGCTTTTCCTTCACTCTGTAGTCCAACTCATCTCAAACCATTTAAATTGGGTTAAGGTCAGCTGATTGTAGAGGCCAGGTCATCCGATGCAGCACTCCCATTAATCTCCTTGTTGATCCTGGTTCTTGGTTACATATCCTGGTGGTGTGTTTTAGGTTAAACAAATAAAAGGAGATGGCACGTCACTGCAGAATTATGTAGCAATGCTAGCCTTGAATTTGAAATAAATTGAAGGTGTTGGAATAAAAAATGTCCAACCCAACAGACCAAAATACATATTACCACTGGTCTAATGTCAATTTCTTGTGCTTCTTGGCCCGAAGCAGTTCTCTTCTTCTTGGTCCCCCTCAGTAGTGGTTTCTTTGCCGCGATTCAACCATAACCACAGGCCTGATTCCCACAGTCATCTCTGAACAGTTTTTGTTGAGATATGTCAGCTTCTTGAACTCTGTGAAGCATTTATGTGTGCCCTAATCTGGGGTGCTGTTAATTTACAATTTCTGAGGCTGTAATGAATTTATCCTTATTAGAGCCAGTTTCATCATAGTGTTTGATTTTTTTTGCAACTGCACTTGAAGACATATTCAGAGTTCTTACCACTTCATTCTAATAAATGTGTTTTTCTTAGTTTAGATGTCTTTAATGTTAATCTACAGTGTAAAAGGTAACACAAATGAAGAAAAAACATTGAATGAGAAACTGTGTCCAAGTTTGCTTGGCACTGTACATTGCTTGTTGCTGTGATGGTAAACTGTACCATATATGCAGACAACTTCTTTTTTAGGATTGTTTGATATTACAGATGGATAAGTGGATTACTTGTTAAAAAATGATTGAAGACCAGCAGTAGAAACTGTGAAACACAATATAACTGAATTATCAGACAGAATCATGTTCTATTATTTTGAAGCGGAGAGAGGTTAAGTGTAAAAAGGCATCAGTATGGAGAAATATGCAATTTTTTAAATGGGAGGCTACAGAAATGGGTCCTTCTCTTTCAGAGAAGTTACGTTAAGGTCATTTGGATATAAAATAAGAGATTAATTAATACGATGGTTGCATGATAGAATGAACTTGAGGTCAAAGTATTTTCTATTTTCATTGACTTTAACCACCTGTGACACTATTTCATTTTGGTATTTTTCGAGCCAATTACAGCTGCTATTTTTCACTATCAGTTTTGTTTAGTCATGACAACTTCATTAATCATTGATCAACTAGCTTTTGCAATCTCTGCCTATCTTCACCTGAGGGCAAAGGTCAAGGTGTGCAGAACTATAATAAGCAAAAAGAAGCAGCGTGCCCCATCAGCACAGGTACAGCAAAATGATATGAACATGTCTGCAATGCATCAACATTGAGTCTTTTTTTGTTGGACATAAAAAAAGGCAAAATGTAATTCAATTCAAATGTAAGAACCAAATTTTATTAAATGAACTGTGATTCCCAGTTCTTTTACCACATCTGTGCATATTTAAAAATGGAGCAAAGCACCAGATAAAAATGCAACAATACCAACAGATCATGAGATTAAGAGCCCTTTAGGTTGGCTAATAGCTAAACAAATCCTAACTGTCTAAGTGGAAGATGTTACTGAGGATTTAAAATTATTTTGACAGCACATGTCCAGTATCAAAATAAATACCATAGACAGTGTCACACAAGATGTTAGTAACCCTGCCTACTATTCTTTGATTGCAATTACATTATAAAACAGCACAGAGACTTCATCAATTTATTCTTCAAGTGACTTAATAAATTTATCATATGCAGCTTGATCCATGAGGCCATCAAGTTCTTCAGGCTTTTCAATCGTCATCTTGATTAGCCACCCTGAAAAGGAAGAGTTGATATTTTAAAAGCCAGAAGTGTTAAAAGTCATGAACAAGACGTTAAATTATTCAGATTTGCTTCCTGCCTTTGCAATAAATTTAGTAGGAGAAATGAACTGGAAATCACCACCGCAAATGGAAACTGCAAAAGAACACAGTGATTGGGAGGCATTTACCCTCTGCATAGCAGGCTTTATTCACAAGTGCAGGATTCTCTGTCAGGTCTGTGTTGACTTCAGTCACTTCACCCGTCAGTGGTGAGTATAGCTCACTGGCAGCCTTTACACTTTCCAAGGCACCAAAGTCCTCTACAATATACACACACACACACACACACACAGACATACACAGCATGAAGATATCACACTGCTGGATAACTAATGAGAGATATAAAATATATAAATCTGTGCAATGTATCCAAGACTCTTACCCATTTGTTCAAGTCTTTGGCCAACTTCAGGGAGTCCACAGTATACCACATCTCCTAAAGCTTCCTACAATGATAGAACAATCTGCATGAATCACAACTTACATAAATACCTTAAATGCAATTCTGTATTTTAAAGAGGAGGCTAAATATATTCTGTATTTCGTATTGTCAATAAATCCCACAAAAAGAGCAGAGACAAGTATGCATTAGTTAGTCTCTCAATACTTCATGACCCCAGCCTGTGAGTGGCTCTCAGCCCCAAAGCCCATAAGTTTCTATTAAAGATGTACAGTATAGGTTCTTTGTAATTTGTAGTAAATAGAACTCAAACAGGAGTAAATTAGGAGTCGATTAATACACATTTGCACCAACAGTGCCCATGCTCATAGTAATAAAGGAACACAAAAGATATTTCAGGCTGAGGCTCCACAGAGAATACATGTTGTAGCATCAACTCGTTGTTGGTTTTGGTCTTGGCATTTATTAACAGTGATCAAAAATCAAGATAACCAAGCTGGTCTCCAGCTGGGAGCATTTAAGATAAGAATTTTGAGACCCTGAAATTGTTGAGAGAAAGCCCTTCATCTTTGAGCTCTGCTGAACTGTGTTGTGTGTCAAGGGTTTGCTGTCATAGCTTCAGTCCACAAACCAAGTCTTCTTTGGGGGTAAAACATTGATCATACCCACTTTGTTGTACCGCCACTAACTTAATCTACGTCTGTCTAAGAAAAACTTCCCATAGTTCATTTGTACTTAACATGCAAATCAAGGCAGATACTGAGTCACTGTTAAATGCATGTGTTTATAATTTTATAACACCTATTAGTAGCCTGTTGTCTAGGGCTATATTTAGTCCATTCTTTATGTAGTTTATGACAATCAATCTAAGATGCTCAAAGTTCACATTCCCAAGTACAATGTTAGTGCAAACTGATAAGAGACAGTCACTTCCATAGTTTATGAGCATTTCTTTTTTAAGGCAGTGGCAATATGAGGATTAACAAGTATAAACAGATGAAGAGGATGCGTTTGGTAAATTCACAGCCTGACATTCAGATAAGATGACAACAGTGATGTGGGCACACTAAATGTGTGATAATGACATTTGCAGTGTCATTTTAGAAACAAGCAACGCCGAACAGAGTAGACAGAGTTCCACTTCCATGTTTTCACATGACCATCTTGCATCACATTAAACTGCGACCGTCCTAGTGATACTTTTGACAGGTCAGCAACAGCTCACTGTCCGATTAGTTGTCATTGCTCAACATATGAAAACACCACACATGTTCACAGTTTCTATAAAAGCAAAAGTTAAGCAAGTGCCTGCCCTTGAGATTTTCTGCACACCACTGCACTTTGGCTGTAATCAATTGTCTCGAACAATAGTCATAAAACAGTAAATTAGCTTGTTACAGTACATTTTCTGCAGGAGGGGACAAAGTGCAGTACTGAGCTGCACTCAGCAGACATTAGCATATCACTATTTTTACATGTCCGTGAGTAAACCTCTAATTCAAGTGTGCCATAAATCAATGATTAGTAAGAGGACAGATTTAACAACCTACCTGAGCATAATTGCTGATACCAACTGTGCCAATTCCACCTTCCACTCGCACCCACTCATGCTTATCTGTGAACTTTAGGGCTGCGGAGAGAACAAGGGAACAGATGAATCAGTATGAATTATAATTTAAAAAAATAAACTGGTGCTATGATGAATGTTGCTCAGTACAAGCCCACCAGTGTCAAAGTACATGGATGTCCAAAGAACACCTTACTGCACTATGGACCAAAGCTGAACAGTTTCTTATGCAACACCATGTGCTTAGAAATAAGAAATCTGTAGTTTACTGGCTGCAGTGAGACAGCCTCATAATTTGAGTGTTCTGAAGGTGCAGTTCAGGAGCCTGACAGACCTGTTTTAATGTTTAAAAAAGGTGCAAAACAATACACACCTGCCTGAGTCAGAGCTGCAATTAAAAAAAAACAAGAGTTAGAGCCTTTTGATACTGAGCTTCACGTTGTCATCTTTACAATATCCAGAGGGAGGAACCACATTGCCTCAACAATTTCCAGTGTTGGCACCAGGCCATGCAGAAAAAATACAGGCTTGAACCAGATTGTGAACTGTGGGAGATGCTGATGCATGACTGGTGAGAGCAGAGTCAGTCCTGAGAGCTGGATATTCCTGCTGTATGAGGGACTGGACAGATGTTTTTCTAATCATTAAAACTATGTGAGAGCCTTAAAAAAATTAGGTTTAATATTTCACATTCCGTGTGGAAGAATAAATATTGAAAATTACGAATAGGAGGAAACAATTATTAATATATCTGACCACATGATTTATCACTGAAGCTATTTGTGGCACATATCCAGGATCATGGCTGACTTTTTGTTTAATAACCTACTACTTGGTGCACGAGACGTGGGTAATTTGTTGTTTACGGTCATTCATTAACGTCACAATTTGGAGCTCGTGGCTTGACTCTCTTCCAAAGATATCAAATAGTGGGAAAGAATAAAGCCGTGTTTAGCCAACATATAATGTGGCTGCTTATTTCTTAGAGTTTTTGCCACCTCCAAGTTAAAAACAAACTTTCAGCCGCCCTCCCTGTCGCATTCCTCTGCTCCGCTCAGGGAAAGTGACAAACTGCGTTGAGGTTTTTTTTTTTTTCGCCCACAACGCGCAGACAGGAATGCGTGAGCAGCCCGCATGTAGTATCTAACATATCAGCTCCTTTTGGATTTCATTACCTGAGGACAGGGCCGAGGTCGTGCTCAGTGTCCGCGGGGAGCCGCTCCTCCACAGCAGCCGAGTCGCTGAAAGCTGCGCTGCTGCTGGCGAGAGCTGAGGCAGTCTGGGGGAAAAGTTTGCCGAGAGGCACCGCAGCGCCGCTCTCATCGCCATCTTCACTCGGTGTGTGTCGACTCTTTAATCGAGTGCACATTACACTTGACCGCGGGAGCGCGCACCATCCCACTTCTCGCGGGCTCGCGCCGGGAGGGCAGAGGGTGGGTGGGTGTGGGAGGAGAGGAGGGAGAGTTGAAAAGGTCTGAAAGTTCATGTTGAAATAATGAATGCCTTTTGCATTTTTTTTTTTTTTTTGCACATTTCACGGACATTGTTGTTTCTCCTTCACACTAGGAAGGAGAGGTTGAGGCTTCAATCAACAACTTCACTGCTGAATGTCATTAAATCTTGCATTCAAAAGTCCTGCATTCAAACTGTATATGTACATATCTCTATATTAACGATGCGAAAAATGTGAAAGGGGTCATCTGACTTTGAAGTTTCCCTCATCTATTTAGTCTGGAACCCAAACTGTATGAGCGCACAAACTCGTGAAATAAATCTGTGCTCTTTTACATTGTGGTGCCTCAGCTGCAGCTTCAGCATCTTTTTCTCTAACGGCATTGCCAGGAGCTAAAGTACTGTAACTACAATTATAATAGGTTGTGCCTCTCGGCAACATCAGACAAGACAAGGTCCTGCTCCAGATTGGCCTTATGAGGATTTGGCACATCACATGTGAGGTTTATGATTTTTTTGGCTTGTGACTGACACTGTTAAATGAGATGTGATTACACACTGTGTCCTGATGGAAAAGTTGAGGTGTGAACTACACACCAGAAAAAACAGATCTTTAAAAGACAAGATGGTGGAGCATATCCTCTCACTGCTGCAAAAAGAGGCGAAGAAATACATGAAAAAAAACATTTCTTACATCAAAATTCACAACGCAACACCTTGAGGACCTGATGCGAGAAATCAAACTGAGCAGGGAATTGTGGCAGGCACTCAGTCACGCTGGGTGAGGCTCTGTCTAACACCTGACTGATGGAGAATGTGAAGATGGCCTGCAGCTTTACAGGCAAAGAGGTCCATCAGCCACCTTAAACCTGCTGAGCCTGAAGATGTGACTCCATATAGTGTTAACAACCACATCCAAAGAGAGAAAACAGCCAAACAGAGAGATGAGCTGGAGCAGAACTGATCATTAATAAATATGTGGACATTTCAAATAGTGCTTTCAACACTTTAAGTAGAAATTTGAAGTTGATACTCAGCCAATGAGGTGATATAATAATTTATTCAGGTTTGCACAGGCGCAGTGACACAAACAGACTTAATGTTTACACCAGTAGGTGCTGTTATAGGCGTATCTCTAACTTTTATTCAATTTGATCCGGTGTTTTTTTTTTGTGGCTGTCTGGATGTCGCTCTATCTGACTGGACTTGTTGTTGGTCTATCCTCAGAAATATGCTTCCTGTTTGTTCCCCTCGGTTAGTAAGCACATTTTGAAGAGACAAGATTGTTCTCTTTGTTGCATCAGTTTATTGTCACCATTTTATTTTAAAGGTCCAGTGTGTTGGATTTAGTTGCATCTAGTTGTGCAAACGCTGCATTGCAATCTCCTCACATCACCCTCGCCTACTTAGTGTAAAGGAGAAACAACGCTTGAAAGGCCGTCTACAGTCACTATTTAGTTTGTCTGTTCTGGGCTACTGTAGAAATATTGAGTTTCAACATAGCGGCCTCCATGGAAGAGGACCCACTCCTACTGTTTTAAAGCAACAAAAAGTCTTATTTCCAGGTAATTCTATATGCATGAAAATATATTATATCCCATGTCTGACCTATTCTGAAAATAGAGACCCCTTAATTTTACACACTGGACCTTTAATTACAAATGGTATTTATTCAGCTGCGAGACAACTGAGTCTGAAAGATGCAAAATACCAAAAGCTACTAAATACTGTAATACAAGCTTCATCTAATCTGTCTGCAGCAGAAACTCAAAATCAAAGTCAGGAGTTTAGGAGCTTCTTATGTTTTCCTTTTCATTCATAATTTAGTTCTATAAACAGACCACAAACATTGTCACAAAACACTGAACAGAGTAGATTCATGTGCACTTTATTCAGACATCCGTGTTTAAATTTCTTGGCAGAAGAATTTGTGGAGTCCATTCTTGGAAAAAGTCTCAGACAATTAATGCAAACAGACCTGGTAAAAACAGATGAATATACAGAGACCACTTAAAATATTAGTTGTGCCTGAGCATTGTTATTGTGTGGTGTATCTACTCTGTGTATTTGGTAGGGAGACTCAAGAACCCTTTGAAGTACCTCAAAGTATATTCAAAAGTATTTCATTAAGGTCTGCATACAACAGCAGATCACACAATGATTTCCTGATCGAATACCATCGGTCTGGATGACAACAAATATTAAAATGTCTCCTTTCAGTTACACAAGAAGGACCAAGCAAATGTCAGTAATGGAAATAAAAAAGCAAAGAAAAAAAAAACAATAAGAATTTGTCATTGTTTACCAGCCAACTGTGCAACTCAGACAAGATGATTTTCCTCAATGACAGCAATGATAAAACAGAGGCTAACATTGATAACACACAAAATCTGCAGGCTCCACTGATGACCACAGTGAGGTAAAGTCTCCATACTGACTGCACAGATCTGATAGGAGGAGAGGTCAGAGGTCATGGTATTAGACGGAGGTACCCTCTGTATGCGCTGGTGTCTTATTGTCGTCAGGCTTCATGGCAGGAAACAGCAACACCTCCTGTAAAGGACAAAAACTGTCAGCTGAAGGGTTTTTCTCTCTTTACAGTATGAGTATAAAAAGATCACGTCTGCCTGATATCTTCACAGCTCGTGCGCATACAGTGCAAGTGATTTGCTATGATGTTATCTTTTTACCATTGTTCTTTCTATCCCCTTAATCACGTGTTTCCCTGGTTCAGTCTAATCACAGTCTGAAGGTCTTGACAGAACAGTGCACTGAGGAAAGACACCATGTGGTGACATATACTGCACGATCAGCAACAAGCTGAAGTTCTTATTTTACCACTCATTTGTTACTTTGAATTTAGTCTTTATATGATTGCAATTTTGTAGTTAACATGGAATTCTTGACACCATGTACCCAGAGTGTGTGTGCTCAACACTAACCCATACAAAACAGCTCCACAGCACAACTAGAGGTCTAAAACTCCACTTTAAAGCACACAGGAAATCACAAATCGGTCGTTTTCGAAGACAATGACTGAGGGAATTTGTATCACGGGGTTACACAGGGTCAAGCATATGTCTTGAAGTCACTGTAGAGGTTGTGAGAGTAAATCAGGCTGTAAGAGTCACTGACTTCTCTCCTTGAGACACATAGCAGCTGTATGCTTGTGTTTAGGAAAGCAGGCACCATTCTGATCATTACTATAGTAGCCAAGGTCAGAGAGTAGGGCTGTCTCACTCCCTAGACACAACACATAAGTAATTAATGTAGAAGCCTCTGCAGAGTCTGATAACATTGGAATATTTCCGTGTTTGTTGACTATTCTGAAGACGAGCCAGAGACAGAATTGAGGTGGTAACATGTCATGACAAGCATACTGAGAACCTCCCTTGTCCTTGATCAAACTTTAATAAACCTTTAAGCAGAAGCCATCTTGGACTCCTGTGCACTCTCTCTCCACTGCCTGAACCGACATTAATGAATAAAATTCGAAACACCTATTTTACGGTTAAGGACTTATCACATCAAGTATTATTGATTACTGCATCATTATTCATACGACAGCTTTACCTTGATGTTGTTGGAGTTAGTGAGGAACATGGTGAGACGATCGATGCCCATGCCCCAGCCGGCAGTTGGTGGCAGTCCGTATTCCAGTGCTGTGCAGAAGGTCTCATCAATGAACATGGCTTCATCATCACCCTCAGCTTTGGCCTGAAAAAGATCCAACTCAACTTACTGACATGCTCAGACTGTAACAGCGAGGAGTCTGAACTTTTAAGTAACAGGACAATGTACAAGGTGGAAAAGATCTGTTTAAGGCTGTATACACACCTTGGCTTGCTGCTCGAAAAGCTCCCTCTGTCTAATCGGATCGTTCAACTCAGTGTAAGCGTTGCAGACTTCCTTCTTCATCACAAAGAGCTCAAAACGCTCCGTCAGGCCTTTCTCTGATCTGTGCCTGTAACAGTTGCATGTCAGTAATCTCAGTTTGAGCCAAAATCATGGGTGATAAATATGAGGCTGAAACAAGATGCTGACTCACCATTTTGCTAAGGGACTCATGATTTGAGGGTGATCACAGATGAATGTGGGGTTGATACAGGTGACCTCAAGGAAATCTCCAACCAACTGTGGGGTGAAAGAAGCAATTAGCAATGTCCAAAGTTAAAAAACTGGAGAAAAATCATAGAAACAATGAAGTGTATAACCGATGATGATGATGTTCATCATTAGAATACCTTGTCAAGGAGGCGGGCAGTGGTTCTGGGTGGAGGACATTCAACTCCTTTCTGTGCACACAGGTCGTCAAAGAATTTCCGTGTCTCTGAGGACAAAGGGGTGACAGAGAAACTCATTATTACAGATGGAAAAAGAATGC
Source organism: Sciaenops ocellatus (assembly GCA_033000465.1). NCBI lineage: Eukaryota > Metazoa > Chordata > Actinopteri > Sciaenidae > Sciaenops > Sciaenops ocellatus. Next base: position 9,389,600 of record CP136888.1, on the reverse strand, counting down.
CAGAAAGGCAATGCAGCTTAATGAATGGGATGAAAACAGATTCAGATTTTTACCAGCACTGTCGTAGCTGTCCGTTGGAGGGAATTTGACTCCCATAATCTTCTCCAGATCGTGTGTCATGCTCACTCTTCTGAATGGTGGAGTGAAGTCAATCTCATAGGCCTGTCCCTCCGGACCATCAGGGTGGTAAGTCACCTTGTATCCTCCAGTGATGTGCTTCACCATTCCTGAGGCAAAGAGGGTCAGTTAAGAAGGTCAGTTTTCCAGTTTGTTCAGTGGACAAAACTAAGAAGACGCTGGAGGGGAAATAAAGATCTGGGTTGCGATAATGCCACCCTCAATGACACGGATATAGATGAGTACTTTGCATGTTATCAGCCATTACTGGCCCCTTTCCGGCTTCATATTTTGAACTATTGCCAATAGGAGGTCGGTGGTTTCATCTTCTACGGGTGTAAAGAGTTTTGCTCTTGCTGCATCTCATATTGAGACTGCGGCATGCTGTGAAAACAAAGGATAAACCCTAAATGTCATTTTGGATTCAGCACAGACTACTTGCACTGACTGAGCCTCAGGCAGCGTACTACTACTCCACAAGCAACGTTCTTAGTCTGTGCATGATTCGTTTGATTGTTTATGATGATGGTTAGTGGTGGAATAGAAATGTTACCCAACACGAAGGCTCACCTTACCTAACCTTGCTTTCAATTTTAAAATGATATCTTTCGGTTAGAAATGCATGGTGGATGAATTAGGCGTGGCGGTTTACAGGGTAGTGCTGCTAGTTTCCAATGACAAACCGGATTCTACCTATAGGTAAATGTGGCAAAGGGAATCTGATTTAACCAAACCCTGCTGCTCTGTTTCTTTTGGGAGTTTAGCTGTTACGTGTTTCTTACCTTGACTTACTTTTGGTCATAAAGTTCACTATTCTCAGCAAATGTTGTTGCCTTTTTTTTTTATTATTAGGATAACCGTTGTTGTTACTATAACCAGATAACCTCTGTAGAACAGCAAATATAAAGTCAGCTGCTTATTTCATTATGATACATATAATTCACAGCAATAAAACAGGACATACGTTCAGTTTTCTGTCTGTATGTTTACAGATAAAACATTGGTGGCAATTTAAAAAAAAACGTATTTTTAAGCAAACTAAAGATAGCCTGGACTTGAGACTATAAAAATTTTAATTGGTCTTTCAAGTTTAACATGATTTCGTTTCAACAGCACCCCCGACTGGCCAATTGTGTCTTCTTGGAATGCAAGAAACCCAAAATGCCTCCCTCCAAATATAAATGGCACTCTGCCCAAAGATAGAGGAATTAATTTGGGGGACAGAGTACATTAATGATCCACCGTTCAGTCTTCTGTGGAAATCAGACAGGCAATCTGCCTGTTGTGACAAAAAAAACATGTCGTTTGACAGTCAAATCTCTCACAGGAGAAGAAGCAAATGACTACGAGACCTCGAGGAAAACATTTGGCTGATTATGCGTTTTCACTTACCAGAGAGTAGTTTCTCTGTGATCTCCATCAAGTCATGGTAATCTGCATATGCCATATAGAATTCACAGGTGGTGAACTCTGGATTATGAGTGAGATCGATGCCTTCGTTCCTGAATTGACGACCAATCTCATACACTCTGTCCATTCCACCGACCACAAGCATCTGTGAGACATGATGAGCATATTCAGACATTTGAGAAATCGAACAATAACTTTTTTGTGATCAATTTTTTATTTTATTTCAGAAATCAAACAATAACTATGTATAAATTATGTATTTCTGGAAAAAAAAAAAAATTCACAGACAAGACATCAACTTGATACAGAAAACATATTCAAATCTTTCCCCTAGAAGTGACTGATCAGTGGAAGAAAGGCTCTTGAAAGTAATGGATTACCTTGTGGTAAAGCTCAGGCGCGATCCTCATGTACAGGTTCATGTCCAGCTCATTGTGGTAAGTAACAAATGGACGGGCCACTGCGCCACCAGGAATAATATTCATCATTGGTGTCTCAATCTGAAGTGACAACAAACATGACTCAGCAAAGCAAGCTTACGGCGACTAATTCAAACTGCCTCAAACGCGGAACTAATGTAGAGAAAGCATTAATGTATAAAATCCCCACTTTGTACAAACAAATATAAATTTGTGTAAATAAACAATCCTCACCTCCAAAAATCCTAGCTGGTCCAGGAAGCTGCGTAGGTATGTGATGATTTTGGAGCGAGTTATAAACTTCTGCCTCACGTAGTCATTGAGAATCAGATCCAAGTAACGCTGGCGGAACCGTGTTTCCTTTGAGAGAAAGATTACACAGTGGTGAGAACAAAAGCTTTCATATTTGTTATTGTAATGACAAATCAATTTGTTTTCAACACAGATTTTTGTGACCATATTCACAGTAAAATTAACATGGCTTTAACAGCGAAAGATTTGAGGTTCTCCACTTCTATGACATTGCAAACCGGTCTGGCTGATACAACTAAGAAAATGCCAATTTAGTCTTTAGCAGCAGAGTTTTGACTTGCTGTTAAAATCACTTTGTCAAGATTCTTTTTTCTCTGGTAACAACAGTAAGAATGTGTCCTCATCTAAGAGAGCAGTTTGTGAAAAGACCACAAATCGTTCAGGTAACATTGAGCCAGAAAAACTAGAATCTTCCCAACTTTGTTTTGAGATCAAACTATCTCACAGTGGACTGTCATAGCAGGAAAAGTGTACCATATGTGTGTTTGTGTTGTCAAATCTCACTCTCTAAATGTGAGTTAGTGAGAAACTTGTCCTCTGTTCTGCAAACACCACAGTGTCTAACCGTGGTCGGCATTACCTTGTCTTTGAGGCCAAAGTGGAGGTGGGGCAACATGTGCAAACATGGTGACAGTAGGGTCAGCTCAATGGGAATGATGCTCAACTCCCCTTTTTTAGTCTTCCCTGGGTTACCACGGACACCAATGATATCTCCTCGGCGCAATTTGTTGTTGATGGCCACAAATTCCTCCTCTGACTTGTAGTTCCTGACACAATTAGAGAAGATACAAAGAAATGAACTACAAGTATACACATGGAGAAAAACAAAAGTAGTATACTGAATGGTGGGCTGATTGAGGTCAGATTCAAAACACAAAATGTTATCACAACAGAATAAAGCAAAGAAATACAAATAATGTTTTCTGTACCTCGAGTTTGCCATAACTTGCAACTTGGCGCCTTCACCTCGCAGGTCGTAGAAAAGCAGCTTGGCACCCGAAGCCCTCTTGGCATGAACGCGGCCTGCCAATCATATATCAAGCTTAACAGGGAATCTACGGCTAGATTACTTTGTACATACAAAATAGAAAGCAAGTTTCAGATCAGAAATATCCATGGTACCTGTCACATTGAGGACAACATCAGTCAGCTGGTCTCCAGGCTGTAAATGATTGTATTTCTCAATGAACTCTGTGAGGGACAGGTCTACGTGATACTTGTGTGGGTACGGGTCCTCAGCTGTGCTCTTCAGCTCCTGGATGGCCTGGGAGCGGATCTTGAAGTATTGCTATTTAAGAGGGAAGCAGATGATTGTATTTATACAAAAGAAAATACCAAAACACTACTGATATAATAAATAACGAGTGAGGCATAATAACCATAGAAAAATCTCACATTTGGGTCAAGCGTCTCCTCATCCAAGCCACAGGCATTTTGGGCTCCCTGGTCATTGGATTCCTTCTTTTGCTCCACCAGCTCTTTGACCTTGGCTTCTTTCTCTGCCGCCTTCTTCTCAGCTTTCATTCGTCTTTTCAGCTCACTAAAAAAAAAAACAGGAGAAGTCAAAGATGAGCCATAGGTTAGATACTGGGCATTTGAACTTAAAATTCATGGATGTTTGTAGGGTTTAACAAAACGTAACAGTTACACACAAATGCACCACATGATACATTTTATTCCATTCTGGTGTATAAAATAATAAACCAAACAAGTCCACAGCACAATCTATTCATAACAGACGTGCACAATAACCAATCATACAGACAGGGGAAGAAGGGGATCACAATTGCTCCGATGACAAAAGGTTGGTTGTTTTTCTCACTGGAATGGAAAAGCCACCAACCTTTTGCCACCTTTCCAACGGTTGCCGTAAATTTGAGCTTGGGCAGCAGCTGCACATGGGGGTGCACATTTTAACCACTGTCCCCTGATCTCAAAGGCTTGGCAAAGCTGCCGCCTGGCTGCCCTGACCAGACACAGCATGCTGAGCTACCACAGTCTGCGAACACACAAATAGACATATATACAAATGCATGTAATGCTACTGGGCTGCACCTGAGCACAAATGCAGTACAGAAATAATACAGTAATACAGAAGTGAAAGAGAATTTTGCTATCTAGTTTTACTTTTGGTTAGCATGCCGGATGTGTAACACATTAGGCTTACACACGCACACACTGAGAGAGAACAGAACTTAACATTAACTAGCTAGCTAGTTAGCAAGTAAAGAAAGTGAAGACGAATGAAGGACAACGCTGTTGTAACGCATCTTTTTACGCGCCTAAAATAATAACACAACGCTTTACTACAGCAAAATGTCACTATTAAATATTACCACACGCTAACACTAATATCTGACATGGGGAAAAGAAACCACTAGATTACACGGTCAACGCGGGGACATTTCTTTGAACGCATTTGGGTCTTGTAGTTTTGCTGATTAGTAAAGGGCACTGTCTCCCTATGGCTTCGGCTCATGTTCAGGACTACAACTACCACAAGCGCAAACGAACTGAATTGTGGGATGTGTAGTAGGTTCGTGGTCTGTCTCCATATGGAACCCTCACTTAGCTATCATCTTCTGACCGGGTGCAACATTTAGTGATACTGTAGAGCCAAATTTAAGTCATAACTCCTGGAGCAAAATTATTTCGAGAAGTATAACACTGCGTAATGGTCTGAGGGTGGTTAGAGAGCAATGGAAGACAAGGATAAGCTCACTTTTTGCTGAGTTTCCCTTCGTCCACCGCTGTCACGTCAGCCATGTTGTAGATGCTGCGCTCGGAAAGATCAACAAATGCGCACGCGTGGCAAAAACGCGAGAACTTGATGGTGCGTTTTGGTGACTGTCGGAAATCAGTGACCCGGAAACAGCAGAACTGACGATACAAGAATCTCTGCTAGTGCATCCTAGAGGCTGTAATTTTCACTACTGCCATTAAAAGCAACGTGCCCTTTATATTGTAGCGAAGGAAAAATGTGTAATGTTTGTCCTGAACTGATGGTGGCACTACAGAGAAGACAGAGAGTCACAGAAAAATCTGGCCATTAGGTTTAGGTTTTGACACAGTTAAACGGAGTGTTCATTAACAGCACCATGTGCTAAACTGCAACAGTTAGACTGTGCTTACACAAGTTTGGTCATTGTGACCTTTAGCAAATATCTACATGTAGTCTGTAACGACACTGTGTATGCATGGTAATTTAGCAGATAGGCAACCGGTTTGAAATCCACCATGAACAGCAGGGTTTCTTAACTCCAGCATGGTGTAAAGATCCCCACACTGGGGAAATTCACTTGTCACAGTAGCTCATATTCACAAGGCTGATAATAAATTATTCACAAGTTAGAAATATATAGAAAAAGTCATGAAGTCATGCTTACGAAAAGTCATGAAGTCATGCTGGTGTAGAAGAGTCTGACAGCTGGTGAAATGAAGGATCTGTGGTAGCGTTCCTTTTTACATGGTGGGAGTAGCAGTCTGTTGCTGAAGGAGCTGTTTAAGGCTTCCACAGTCTCTTGCAGGAGGTGAGAGGAGCTGTTCATGATGGATGTCAGCTTTGCTAGCATCCTCCTCTTTCCCACCTTCTCTATGGAGTCTAGGTGGAAGTCCAGGACAGAGCTGGCCCTCTCGACCAGTTTGTTGAGCCTTTACTTGTCTCTCCCCGTGCCTCCCCCTCCCCAGCAGACGACTGCATAGAATAATGCAGATGCCACCACAGTGTCATAGAAGGGACCTCAGTCTCCTCAGTAAGTGGAGACGACTTTGCCCCTTTTTGTACAGAAACACACAGTCATGAAGCCTCTCATACTGTGGTCTGTTGGTAAGGTAGTTGACGGTCCACGCAGCCGGGTGTCAATCAACTCAACAGCCCCTTCTATCTCCCCCCTTTAGCAGTGATGGCTATATTGTGTTGAAAGCACTTGAAAAGTCAAAACATGATCCTCACAGTGCTTCCAAAGGTTTCCAGGTGAGAGAGGGATCGGTGCAGTAGATAGTTAAGTTAGTTAGTAAGTTAGTTAAGTTACTGACTTGACTTACTTGACCCTAAAAACTACAGCTCATTTTGCTGCACTTTACCTAAACTGTATAACAGTGTCTAGATGAAATCTCAAAGGGATTAAACAGGACACATATTGTAGCCTTCAACTGGAAGAGCCAGACGGGATGTTTTAATAGGGCTTTAGGCATATTTGTCATTATCTGGGTCATCTTAGTCAGAAGAACTAACTAACATCACATCCTGTGTATCGGTAAAATCTTTGTTTTTTATTTCCTTTTGACTGTGTATTCATGAGGAAGTCTGAGGGCAAATATTAATCACCAAACTTTCCTACAAGGGAAAGGGATATCACATCTCACATCAAAAGTCTCACAGAAAAACCCCTGGACTTCAGTAAGAAGACGGAAATCAGAAAGAAAAAAATCCTGATAACATTATTTTCCTCATGATACAAATGAATGGCTTCTGTTTTGTTAAACATTTCCCAGGCAGTCTTTTTTTGGCCCTTCACATGACTAAATAATGCTACGTATTGCTTTAAGAGTCAAGAAGTGGTGACATTTTCTTGCTTTGGTTTGGTGGTTGAAGATGTGCTGTGAGATTTAAAATGGAGTAAAAAAAAAAAAAAAAGTACCACCAGCCATCGGTCATGCACAAAACAGTTGTGCCAGGCAAGAAGATGTATTTTCGAATTAATAGATATCCTTGTCCTACAGCCAAAGTATTATTGTGCAGTAGCTTATGCAGAAAACGTGAAATAAAAGCTCAAAGGTGTAACATTTAAGGTATATATGTTTAATACAGATAGCAGCAAGTTTACAGAAATTTCATTGCAAGAGAATAAAAATGTCCCAACAGAAGCCAAATATATAGTTTTTTCCCCCCCAAGGGTGATTATTTGACAGTTGTTCTCATGGTTAGAAACAAAAAGGCAAAATTCCCAACTTGCTATTTCCAGGAACAAAAATAGAGTGGTTCACCCGTGTTATGAGTGAAGAGACTCTTAAGATGTTACAGACAGTAGAGTAGAGTGGAGCACGCAAATGATTTCTGGAAAATAATAATATTAAACTTATACACAAATTGCATTGTGTATGGATGTTTTGCAGAATTTGTAATTCACATTGTTCTTAAATTACAGGACAAATCTATTATTCGTAGACTTTTACTGGTCAGAATAAGAAGATGTGTGAAAATGACACAACATCTTGGTAACTCAGAGGTCCTGAGAAAAATCTGAAAAATTGTCTGGATCATCACAAACCTCCACATAAACCCTGCAAGCAAGATGGGAATAAATAAGACTGACAAACAATTAGGGACCCTTGTCTCGCCCAAAAAAAAAAAAAAAAAAAAATCCATGTCTGAGATTGTTGAGAGGAGAAATTTGCATTTTAACTGACTAAAAGATTTAAAAATCAGTTTCAGGTAGCACTCAAAGCATCAGAAAATATTCATCAAGCAATAGAAAGAACACCTACTTTGTTTTTTCTACTTTGGAAAGGCTATTTAGAAAAAAACATATATTCAAAAACTAACAGATCTACATTTACAGTATATTAGCTGCATAGCAGTTTCAGAGAAAATTTGCCTGCATCTACGTTGTATAACATAAATGCAATGGATACTTAAGTACAAACAAGTCAGATCCATGACAGAAAATTGCACAACACATTTATCAACCACAACCACATTTATCTGGTCACTGTTGTCGAGCATTTAAAGTACACTTAAAGTCTTATGGCTTAAAACATTCTAATTAATGAGGACTAATCATCACTGGCAGAACCAGGGGGGTCTTAAACAGGCAGCAATGGTAAAACATTAATCTGGTCGCTACTACATCTCCTCAAGGCACATGATGTATGATACCTGCTAGAGTCTAAAGTGACATTTTAGGAAAAATGTAACACCTGTTTGAACACCTGTGACAGGCTCAGTTTGTTGACATCAAATTAACTGGTAATGCTAAAATAAAACTACATGTTGTTCTATTGCAAGAAACAGATACAGTCAAAAGTCTGTTGTGTCTTTAGGAAATATGAGAACTTTTTAAAAATCGACAATCCCCCTCTCTTTCCATACAACTAGTAGTGACTGTATAATGAGTCACACTTTTATATATTTCTGATCTCCAGTTACATTTTAAATACACAAATGAGGAGACTGTAATTTCAAAAAAGTAATTACCTCCCCAGTTTGTGTATAAATAACATTCTGCATCTAAGTGAGCTATTTACAGCCATGCTGTAAAATCACATTCAGTTCATAGTAAAAATACTGAAATTTGTTGGTCCAGATTTTTTTGCGATTGACAGTAAAATTTTCCCCTGCTGTTTATTATTGAAGTCAAAACGGACTACAGGGCCAGTGGTCCAATTCGAAGCCTTGATATGTACATTAAGGTGTATATTATTACACCTAGAGTAACTGTGCACAGGAATGTACATGGTATTCATCGTGTACAAAGCACTTAACTATCTCATTAATCACCATCACAAGGTGCCAGTTACGGTATCAGCAGATGTGGGGGCCAAATCACATTGCTAATACATTCTAATACAATTAGAAAATATCTGAACACAACTATGATTACAGGAAACAATTTAGATAATAACCAACACACAAATAAATTAGATACACTTCTCCGGAAAGAGGCACAGGTACTATACCAATAATAATAAAAAAAAAAGATAGTCTTTCTAAACTTTGTAAAACAAACAAAAACAAATAAAATCATAAATACTCAACACTGGAAATCTTAGTTCTTCTATTTCACAAGTTGAAGAAAGCCGATCACAGATAGCACTTTTCTCCAAAGTCAGGTTTCCTTCAGGAGTAGGGTCCCTTTAAAAACCACTCAAACTGCTCAAACTGACACGCCGTAGTTCCACAGATCACATTAATTTACATTATCTCCATCACAAACAACAGCTGTTTCTGAATTTAAAGTGTATAAAATGTAACGGTGTTTTACTGTATGTGTTTCGAACAAACTGTACAGAGAAAACAAGACAACAAACTGAGGCATAAAACTGAGCTAATTCCGTCATCATCAGAGAGACCAGCCCCTTGTTCATGCGTACACTTAAGTGAAACTAAACATGACACACACACACACACGTGTTGTTTTTTTTTCTTTTGAAAACAACAGAACAAACAAACAGAAAGAAAAGTGTGGCAGCAGGACATCATGCCATTGCCTAATAATGATTAAGGCAAATTAAAAAAATAAAGTTAACTGGCAAGTCAGAAAAAAAAGAATAAAAGCTCACGAGCCATAAAACTGGCCTGTCATCAGGAGTTATGCAAAGCAAGATTCGAGTCAAACTTTGGTCCTGAGGCCACTGGCCAACTGCAGACGAAAACATCAAGTCTTTAGTACTTGTACATTTACAAGAAAACATGTAAAATGGGCTCTGTTTCTGCATGTTAATACCTTAACCTGGATGAGATGTATAATGTACAGTTGTAGCCAACATACTATTGCTTCTCCTCAACATTCACCAAATCCATCACATTAATAAAACTGGTAAAAAAAAAAGAAAAAAAAAGGCTCTTTTCTAGCTGGTTTAAGAATACTATTCCAGTTTATGCGTGCCTGACGCAGAATGATGCCATTAAAATGACACAAAAACACATAACCCTTATGACAAAAAAAAAAACTATATTACATTCCACTCTCTCCACTTGAGATGCATGTATTTAAATAAGAGTCATATCTCAACTGAAATGACATTATTTGAATACGAACATCTCATTTGTCAAGATCTGTAAGCTGGTTTTCAGGTATAAATAATGGATTAGGTTTTGGGAATGAATAATGATAGCTGTAACATGGCTGGCAATAAGATGCACTGACCACAAATCTAAACAGGAAAAAGGTGGTGTACGATTACTGACGTATGCATGATAAATTTAATGATACTCACTTGAAAAAAATATATATTTTTATGAGTCTGCTCCACTACGCAGATGTTGCAAACACAGGACAGTAATGACAATCATTTCTGATCCATATCCATGTTAGAAAATGTATCTTCTTCACTGTAAACAATGAGGAAGAGGTGGCTTAAAAGATAAAACACCACCTCTTGTGGGACTGTACTGTAAAGTGGTCACAAAGAACAGCATCGTAAAGTGCTGAATATACATGTAAAAAAAAAAAAAAAAAGTCTCAGCCAATATTTGTTACCGGTATATTTCTGCCATAACTCTTTCTTAAAAGATTAATTTCTTTGTAAAGTACTAAAATGTGATTCAGATCTAAAAAGTATCAAACTGACACAGTTTGGTTTTTGCTGAATACAGACTAAATGTTAGCCTGCTTACCTATATTGCAAAGTGCTATCTGTACACTGTGGTGGAGCTGGTATCTAATATTAAAAGATATGTTTCACAGCTGGAGGTGACTATCTTCACTGCACAGCTGTCGTCTGAACTACAAATATTCTTTCAGAGGTTTTACTGTACCAAGCAAGACTAGACCTAATTTTAGCCAGGACAAATGCCACATTACCTTATTTATATTTCCCAGTTTCTTTCTCATATGCTGAATGAAAGTCACTTTGGGCTATCAGACACAGCTAGAGTGAATTAATTCATATCATCAGGTGCAAGCTAGCTGCTAAACCATTGACCATAGACTCTTCTTTGTCACTACATATCAGATTAGTGTAGAAAACCTTTCTATTTCTGCAGTTCTACTTCTCATTTCTCTGCCTCCTCTCTACATCTCTAACCTTCTTTCAATACACTTTCCGCACTGTTACATCACATTAAAACATTCAAACCATGTCAACAGTGGCTACCTTCATCTTCCACATCCTCCACATCTTCCACATATTCATCTATACATACTACCAATCTGTCTGAACTGTCCTACTGTACCACACACTCTACCCTTCTAGCAACACAAAAAAAATACAGAACGAGTATTAAAGGGAACACTATTCATGGAAACCACTAAACACTTTGGAGAACACTTTAGAAAACACCACAAGAACGGAAAGATGCTGCAGATAACATCACCGACCATCTATCTACAGATATATACAGAACTTCACAAGTTAAATGAACAATTAAAAGGCCACTACACTACTTTCAGAGGAAAAGCTGAAGGAAGGGGCCGAATGCTTCTCCCAGAGAACAGTCCTGATAATTTGTCTTTTCCCGCCTGGAGTCCATCTCTTTTCTTGGCAAGTGCACTCAGCCAAGAAACTCCAAACCAAATTCTTAGTTCTATGTCTGGATATTAATTTGTCCAGTTGGTCCCTCATAATAATTTCACGCCACTCTGGAGGATAATCATGAGGACTTTTCTTTGGGGGGAGACTGGCACAACAAGGCCAGCACTTCACAATATTTAGCTCACATTCACTGCACTTTCCTAACGAATCCTGAAGAAGACCAAACAATGTGTTGGGCAGAAAAATATTTGGTCATCATATATAAACACAAAGTGTTCAGTTTGTCTTTGATTTACAAATCATGAACAGAAAGTATTTTGACTTTTCTGTCCACATTTTACAATTCTTCCAGATATAGTAAAAAAACAAACAAACAAAAGAGACAAATCCATGAACTTGTGTGAAGGGTTAGTATGAACGAGTTAAGTTGCTGCCCGACTCCTGCAGGCTGACCAGCAGGTCATCAATCTTCTCCATGTTCTGAGAGGCCGTCATGCTGTTCTGCACAGACCCAGACTGAGACAGGGACTGGTTGAGCAGAGACTGGATGTGTGCGTCACTCTCTCTTTGGTTCTGACCAGACTGGCTGATGGCGATAATCTGATCAGACAGCGTGTTTCCAGCAGTGTTCATCATCTGGCTGCAATCTGGAAGGAGGGAGGAGAAACGATGAGTTTACAAACCTCACACTGACAATTGTGTTCAGACATGACTAATGTAAAGTAAGTCAGTTTTGACTATGGAAAGTGTATTAAGATATCACAATAGTGTCATATCACAGTATATTTCCACTGAAAGACAGTTATCAATATTATTACAGTGAATTCTGTATGGAGGAACTACAGAACCTCTAAAATAGTAATTAAGCAGTTCAGAAATGTGTATTTAATTGAACAGTTAAGAGGGGAATAAAGTAACAATTAACTGCAAATAATTAGCAAAAAATACTGATAATAAATCAAATTTCTGATGAGAATAAACTACATAAACATGTTGGAGGCACATAGATTTCCCAGCTGCTTTGTATATGCTTCATATTGTTTCCGCCATCTGTACCTGTTGGCAGTCATCTCAACAGGTTTAAGGGCGTGCACCTCTTTAATCTAATTCTTACCGTTTTGAATGCCAAACAAGAAGAGGCCAGGTTGTTGAGGCTGGCTGGGCTGGTTGATGCTCCCACTGACAGCGGTTTGAAACAGAGTCCCTGGCTGTTGAACAGGGGAGGAGGTGGTCGTCTGCAGGTTTGCCACGCCGTTCTGTGGCGCAAACATGGCTGACTGTGCGAGCTCCTGAGCAGCCAGTCCCCCCTGCAGAGAGGTCATGTTAGACTGAGGCATAAAGAGGCCCACAGGCTGCCCCTGCCGGTTGTTTGAGCCGCTGCCCAGCTGCATCGGCTGTTGCTCCTGAAACATGACTTGCTGTCGTGGATCAGTGGGGTTCCCTATGGCCATGGGCTCAGAGCGATCCTGCTGGTTTACTGTCACCATGTTGGCTTGGGAAAAGAGCAGAGAGGGGTTTTGGGGCTCTTGGGAAACCAAACTGCTGCTGGTCAGCGGTGGCATCTGGCCCTGGCTGCTGAACAAGAGGCTGGAGGCCTGGTCCGGAGTGGGCAGGGGGTTGTTGCAGAACAGCAGGCCAGCCTGCTGTTGCTGCTGCTGGCCTGGAGAAAGTGTGTTTGCAGATGGATGTGGGGAGATGTTCTGAAACAGGGATGCCTGCTGGGCTGGCTGTGTGTGAGGCTGAGGCTGGGAGGGCTGTTGCTGCTCCATGGGACTTCTCTGCTGGATCGGGGAAAGCTGGGTCTGAGCCTGAAATACTGATTGTGGTTCAGGGGCAGGAGTTTGTAGAGCATTGAGGAAGACCAGCTGCTGCTGCTGTTGCTGCTGCTGTTGCTGTTGTTGAGCACTGTTGGTTGTAAGCTGGGAGGGCAGAGATGTTTGAGGGAGGAAAAGTCCAGGAGATGAGGACTGTTGGTCTGGAGGCTGTAGTACCGTCATGGTGTTTTGAAAAAGAGCGGCCTGGACCTGCTCCTGAGAGGCTTTCTGAAACAAACCCCCCTGTGGATCTTGTGTTTCAGCCAAAGAACTGGGATTGTGGAACATGGGTGGTGAAGGATGTGAGGGTGTCTGCTGAAGGAAGTTGGTCTGAATAGAGAGAAGGTCACTTGCTTGCTGAAAGAGAGCTGCTTGTTGCTGCTGTTGCTGTTGCTGCTGCTGCTGTTGCTGCTGTTGGGCCTGTTGGAAAAGAGTCCCCTGGTTTGGCACCACTCCTTGTGTCGAGCCCTGCTGTTCGGCATTCTTGCCCTGAGAGGCATCCTGAAACATGCCACACTGCATCTGAATCTGTGACTGAAACAGCTGCTGCTGTAAATTCTCCAAAACTTGCTGCTGTTGCTGCTGCTGCTGAAGCTGTTGTTGCTGAATTTGTTGCTGTTGCTGCTGCTGAATTTGCTGTTTTTGGATCTGTTGTTGGTGCTGGATGTGCTGTTGCTGCTGTTTGGCCATTGAATTGTCAGACTGAAGAGGTAAGTTACAGAAACCTTTGGCTTTAAGTTGCCTCACTGCCTCCTCCAGCTGGGCCACTTCGTCCGGGGGGTACAGGGGCAGTTGCTGCTGTTGAGGTGCAGGTTCTCCACACAGCCTCCCCACAGGTCCATTGCCACTGCCAGGTCTCTCCTGCCTGAGGCCCTCTCTGGGCTCCAGTAGGAACTGCTGTGAGCCTTGCTGGAGCAGAGAGTCGGCAGGCACAGTGAAGGAGCCGGCGGCTGCAATGTCCTGCTTCTGGATCGTGCTTAAGGGCTCTGTGTTGGTAAAAACAGGGGCCTGGCTTTTGTCAGCATCACCTGCAGGCTGAGACAAGTTGTTGGGGAAGGGTCTGTTTTTATTTAGATGGCCTGCAGTCATCTCTGTGTTCTGCTGGGATGGATGCAGGTCACCAGTCTGCTGAAAACACAAAATAGAAGATAAAAGACGTGCTCTATTTTGATCTTAGATGCTAATCAGTTTACAAAACACATACGTATTACTCCACATATAACATTCAAGTCACTTAAATATGAGCTAAACTGAATTTTAGTGAATACTTATGTAATTTGAACATCTAAATCACTATTTAATAGTTAATAGTACATCACCTTAAATACACTAGAAGACTGGAGGTTGCTGGTGACCTCCATTGGAGTGACATCTTCTCTCTTCACTAAAGGCAACATCGAAGGTATCAAGGCACCATCTAGAACCGAAGGAGCAAGACCTGGAAATACAAGAAGCCTTATTGTTAAAATGTTTCTTTAAATGATTTGTGCTCAGCTATTCAGAAGTGACAGACAATCGTGAGAAAAATGCACTCTATGTACTGTATATTAGTAAATAAACAGCTGTCAAATGGGAGGCTATAATCATAGTTATGTAGAATATTTAAGAAAGGGAAACGGACCTTTAATCTGTTCATCAAATGAACAGGTCTTCACTGGAGAGGGCATCTCCTGCTTCACAGGAACATCATTTTTGGCTGCAAAAGCAAACAACAAAAGTGGGAATTCAATGTTAAATACAACATAATAATAAGGTTATTAGGAAAGACGGTAAATGCAATACACTGGACTGTAAATCACTATTCTCATTGTTTCATTTTAGTTACTCTGATGATCACATCTTTCAAAGTTTTGTGTGTAAGTGTGTTGATAAAAGACAGAGTCCTGAATGTGGATGATCCTGGGTTCCTGTGTATTGTGCTCTTCAAAGATTTCTGATCTTACTGAACTGTAGGTGGTGGTGTTGAGTAAAAAAAACCTTGTGGGCATAAACACAACAAAGCTGTGATGCAGATCTTGTTTCTGTGGTGGTGAAAGTATGCGTAGAATAAACACTTTGGGGGAGGTTAACTACAACACAACTTGTTTTTTAAACTCAGGTTAAGAAACTAAGTGAGCCAGATGTGGTACCAGCCAGTAAATATAAAAAAGTACTTTGTAAATAATGATAATCAGAAGGTTGCTTGTGAAAAGTTGATTGTGAAAAGAAACTGACTGGAAACAAACCTGAATCTGGAGTGTAGGTAAACGGCTGAACATCGTGGGATCTCCCAGCATTCGTCACCACATAGATTCCCACACACACTGAGGAGGTGATTGCTTGGTTCTGGTATGGAGGAACCTTCACTATCAAGTGATTCTTGGAGGCAAGTTAGCAAAAACAAATTAATAATACAGTGATTGAAAACACATTTCAGACCTGAGCCTGAGAACTCCACAGCGGAGCTTCAGCAAAAAACTACTGTGAATGTCATCCAATCATTTCTATTCGCTGCAGATTCATTAATCATTAATTCATTAATTCACCTATTTCTGACCATTTTATTTACAAGGGCAAAGGTTTAAACTGGACTGTTGAGACACACTCAGTATAGCCTTTGAGACGCAGTGTAATTAGGTCAGAACACAATGAGACTACTCAAACCTTTGAACCAGCAGCCATTTAAGGTGATTACATCTAAAGCCTCATACAAATCTGAAATGGCTGCTTCTATCTGCTCAGCTCATTAGTAACTGGCACTAATCATTCGGTACAATAATAACACACACACATTTTTACCTGGTGAAACAGCTCCATGTCAATTTCAGCTTCTGCCTTCCATGATTTCTCATCTGGAACAAAAGACAGAAGATGAAGCACAACACAAGTTTTCTGGAGAAAAACAAAAATCCAAAATATCCAGAACTATATTTAAAAAATAGACACATTTCTTACCTGAAACATTCTCGTGAAATATGACTTTGGTGTCTTTTAGAAAGTTTTTGCCAATGATAAAGACCTCTTCGCCTCCCCTCACTGAACAACTGTGTAGTGACTTCTTCAGGATTTCGGGCACCCCTGCAGGCTGAGCTGTAAACAGAGCAGATATAAACAGTTTTAACAAGGCTCGTTGATGAGGGTCATTTTTGCAGCATTAAATAATAACAGCACCAATCAATAAAGCAGATTGGTTCAAACTTCTTTTCACACAGATGTTATGCTGCCATTAATAAAAAGAAAAATACAAATACATAGATATAATCCCTCAAAATATTCATTTAACATTAAATGTGACACACAAATGTGACTGTGCTGGAAACAATTTATAAAATCAGATCTGTTATTTGGCGAAAAGAGACATTTGAGATTAGATGAGACGAGACGAGCTTCCAAACTAATTA
Organism: Sciaenops ocellatus; assembly: GCA_033000465.1. Taxonomy (NCBI): domain Eukaryota; kingdom Metazoa; phylum Chordata; class Actinopteri; family Sciaenidae; genus Sciaenops; species Sciaenops ocellatus. The sequence continues at coordinate 9,372,953 of CP136888.1, read as the reverse complement.
TGAGCAGTGACAGTGTTTGCTTTAGGTTTGATGGTGAAACTCAAAAAAAAGGATTAAGAACTGTCCTGCAGCACAATCCACTGTCGCAACGTTCCCACTTGTAGTTTATATTTGTATAATGTCTGAATATCTGACACAAAAACATTTCAAACAATATCTCAGGCTGTTTTATTGGGAAAGTGTTGCAATACAAATTCGATTCTAGATCTAGTATGTAAGATTTAGGATCTATTGGCAGAAATGTTTTCAATAGTGTATATTCACCTGAAAATAAGAATCACTGTGTTCTTGTTACCTTAAAATTAGCCCTTTTTATCTAAAGAGGGGAGGGGCCAATTCTACAATCCCCCATGTCACACCATCATATTTCTATGGTAGCCTCGAACGTGGACAAAGTTAAAACTGGCTCTAAATAGAGCCTTTCGCCTTTTTTTGTGCCCACTGTAGTTCCTCTTATATGCACATAAGGGGAGGGTTAGTTATGGGGTATTTAGCTGGTTGAAATCTTCAGCTTCATCGCTTGATGTCACTAAATCCTACACATTGAATCTTTTCAAGACCTGCATCTGAACAAAGATGTTATCATAAAACTCCAAAAAATGGGAAAAACAACTCGGGACAACCTGAAGCACAAAATCACAACACATTTACTCTACACCACACACACACACGCACAGATGCTAATGGGGATTACAATTCTTTTGTTTTGTGGAAAGATATTTCCTCGGATTGCATGCTGGCTCTGTGTAAACAATAGTCCCCACACCTCTATTGTTTTGCCCTTCCCTTCTCTTTCTGCCTCGTCTCTCTCAAAGCAGTTCTACAAAATCCACTTACTCAGAAACTTTCTTATGGCCTTAAGCGTCTTTCCTGTTTATGAAACCAACCACGCCCTCATACGGTACGCATTATTAAATAAAACCTGAATCTGGAGGGATCTTAACACATTGTCTCCAAATGTGGACATCAAAAGGCGACAGTCTCCTGACCTCAGGCTATACAACAGAACATCTCTCGTTAAAGGGAAGAAAATAGCTCAGTTTATAATGGTAATTATTAACCAACTAGGTGACAGGTCAACTGCTTGTTTTTGTCTTTTGAAACTGGTTTAAATTATCTACAATCTAACTTCTAATTTTTCAATGCACCAATTCATTTCATAGCATTTCCACAGACACAAACACAAGGAGACTGACTCACTGCACAGGATTGGAGATGAGGGAGTCTGTAGTGTGAGCACTGAACCATCTGGACGGGGGATGTTGACCCGAAATACCAACCGAGCACGCGTGCTCTTCTTCTTTGACCCGGCCACACCAATGCGAGCCTCAACGTCAGCATTACGGAGCTTCAAGATCCCAACACAGTCCACCCTGCACAGAGAGGTAATGTTAGTACAGAAACAAGAACAACAGTGTCACAGTGTTTGCTTAACTAGCAGCTCTGTACGACACTAAAAACCTCAGCATCTTATTACAACAACTGGTTATGCAACCATGAGGAAGTCACTTTATTAAACAATTGGTTTGGGCACATGAAAGCGTCGCTTTCTCTCAAAAAATGGACCCTGTTTGTGGTTTAACTTTAAATGAAATTCTGTAATGGAGTAACATTTATCACAAAAACAACCCAATTTCAATGTCAAGAAAACAACGTACGCTAGTGTCATGTTGGTGCTTGGATCGAGGGACACCTCGATGACAGTTGTGCCATCAATGTTCACCTCTTTGCAGGCTGTGGTGTTGCGGCCGGTCACCTTGCAAGCTTGGTAAAATCCATGAGGCTTCACACGCCCAGTATCGTTGCCAACAAACACCTGCAAAACCACCGGCTCATTCACTCCCTCCAGCTGTGTAAGACAAGCAATATATGCATTATTAAAAAACATGTAATACATGATGATGAGATGGTAGATACAGAAATGGTGAAGACACTGATGCTCACTAAGTGTACTTCATTCAGTTGCCTTTGGTCAGTGCATTTTAGCATCTTCTCATAAAGTCCCAATTAGTCTTGACTTGTTCATCAGCTAATTTTCAAATTATTTCATTGTGCAATCTAGTCAGCCTACCTGTAATTGTTAGCACTTGTTTTTTGCCTCCTATTTCTGACTTCTATGCCCGTTTATTTTCTGTGGGTACACCTGCTCTTCACAAGCTCTAACAGTAGATGATCCAGCAGACCTCGCATAAATGAATAATCAAATGCTAGACGGTGTCTCTGGTTCAACTCCTAACTCACTCTGTTTCTCTTCATCTTCTGCAGTCTCCACTAGACAGCCAGATGTCTGAGGTCCAGAGATGTACAGTACTTACTTGGAAACATGAAGGGTTTCTGCCATTTTTGCAGATCATAAAATCATATCATCCTCTCTTATGTAGAGAACATTGTTTTCTTCTGTGGCCCAACTATTCTCTCAGGATCAGGAAAGCAGAAGCAGCTGGGCTAAACACTGCTGAATCTTTCTTATTTAAAGACATTGGGTCGTAGGGCCTCCGAATAGTTATAGCAGATAAACTCAAGTACAAACAGACTGATGACTGTGACGTCCCCGCCAAACATTTTCAGACTCTGTCACTTTTTGACAAACAAATGAGCTTCACTCTTCCACCTGGAACATATTTGACATTTTTTGCCTGCTCCTATGGCTCTAAGAATAGTAAATCCTTCACACACATGTATTTCAAAGCCTCTGGCAATAATCCAATCATTAACTTAACCTTAAACAAAAGCATAGCTCAAGAGTCATTACAGAGGCCGTGTCCGGGGTTTAACAGTTACCTTTACAGTAGGGAAGCCCTGCTGTGTGCGGTCCTTCACTGACCCTCTGCTGCCTTCGGTCAGATAGCGGGCTCGGTGCTGAGTTTCAGGCTGGACGAGGATCTTCAGATCCTTCCCCTCACTCTTCTGTGGGTACTGCATCAAAAGAATTCCTCCTTTCTGTTTAGTTGTCTGGGAATCATCAGAGCTGCAACAAAGACCACTGGGATCACGTCTGATTCTGACATTTCCTAGCAGGTTTATTTTAATTTGTGCAACTAGCTGGCATCATACTTCTGGTATTGTGATGGAAAAAAAAGCAAAGAATGTCTGGAACTTGCTTTAACAGATTATGACCCTGTCCTTATTTGTTCAGACCCCCCACAACCCCCACCTCCTCACACCGCATGATGCTCTGAGCACTGCAGAGTTAGCAGGCCCTCCATCCACCAAGCATATTCTATCCCCAGCTCTTAAACCATTCAGAGTTATCTGTTTATTTAATCTGCTCTGCTTATCCTAGGTCTTTGAGAGAGGCTCTGTGATTCACTGTGGCTGACCATTGTTTGTACTTCAGTATCCTGCCCCTCCCTCCCCTCTGATCTAACCGCTCTTCTTCACTCAAAGTGTGGTGGGAAATTTAGAGCCAGAGTAGTTTGTTGAAGATTTCCATCTGTTGTGTAATGTGTCATTTCCTATATATACCTATTCTGGCAGTCAGGATGAGTGCTGCATGAGATTATCCAGAAGGGCCTTTGAGACAATGGTAACACAGAATTAAGTGCCCACCTAAGTGTACAACTCCCACTGAGAGAATATGAAAGCAACAAAAAGCCAATTAACTACTTGTTACAATAGGTGGAGTCTGAATCCAATTGAACAGAAATGGAATATTTTTGAGCTCTTTTCTTGGCTCTGCAACTAATAATCATTTTCATTATAAACTAATCTGATTATTATCTTTGCAGATGCATTGATCAATCATTTCGTCCACAGGGTGTCAAACATAAAGGGTCCAATCTGGACTATTGGATGACTTTGCAGAATGTTAGTCAACTCCAATTTTTCAATCAAATACGCGGCTCTTCCCGATTCGTCCACTTCACAAAGAAAGACCTAAAATACATTATTGTTGTTCAGTTGTGACTAATGTAGTATTACAAACTAAATATATCTAAGGGTTACACAAACCTTCCTTTTGATCCACTCTTGTTGTCCGGGCCTAGCTGTGACAGGACAAAGTGTGGACCTTTGGCACTGTCTGCATCAAACACATCCATGCTGGCTTCCCCTGCACGTACTGACTTAGGACCAGGTCTCTGGCGAGGGGTACGTTTACGAGACTTTCGTGGCACCTCTGTGTTGTCATTGTAAGAGATGGAGCTCATGATACTGAAGTTGGAGAGAGAGTCATCCATCCAGATGCTGTTACTCTGCTCTGAGTCCACGGATGCTTCATCCTGGCAGGACATACGGCTATCATCAAGCAGGTCTTGTGGAGGTGGAGAGATGTTCAGTACGGTGCGACGCTTAGATGGGGTCATCTGGAGATGTGGTTGGGGCTCCTGGGATGTTGCGCCTCTTCCTCCTCCTAGCTCACTGCTACCCCTGCAGTTCCCGCCACCGCTGCCGTTACCATTCCCACCTTCTGCTCCGACAACTTCTGGTACCGCTCTGCTGCTCCTGGGGTCCTCTGGGTCAGCATTACTGCTGTGAACTTGGTTCTGGTCACTGGCTGAAGTACTGGAATGCATGGCGGAGCTGGAAGAGGTGGAAAAAGCACTGCGGGGGCCTTCCATGGTCATAGAAGTGGACATGGCATCTATAGTGCAAATAATTAGACAGTGAATAAAGGCATCCCAACCAGTGTTGGCTAGCAGTCCCATTTAAGCAGCAAAATTTGTTCATGATTGTTTCTTTTTGGCTTTTTTTTTTTTTTTTTTAATTTGTCCAATTCAAATTTCCCCCTTTTCAATGAATCTTACATGTGTGTGTCTGTGTTGCTAAAAAAAATCTTAAGATTTTATATGTATAGTATGTGAAGCACAGTATATGTGTGAGTAAAAAGGAACCACATGAGATATGAGATTAATATTTTTAAATTTGCTGAATAAATGAATTTGCAATTAAAAAACAAACCAAAAAAGGTGAATGAGTTTATTATTATTACTAGCATTTTGCTCATGTTGAACTGACAAAATGATGAAATGGAGAGGGAAGTTCAAAACAATATGTACAATATGATGCATGCCAATTATTGGAGCTTTTATTTTGGGTTTTTCTTCTTATTTTTTCTTTTTTCTTTTTTTTTTTTGCTACAAAAGTTCATTTCGTTGGGACTGAACGTAGCCACAGAGACAAAATAAACAAGCTTCTGACCTATGAAGCAGAGAACTGCAGACCATTTTATATGCAGACACTCCCTGCTTCAGAGGGAACTTCCTGGAATATAAAAATGAGACAGCGAATGAGCAATAAGAGCTGAACAGTAAAAATGTATTCAGATTTTTTTAAAAATCATAATAACACAGGCTATTTTGTTTGTCAGAAAATGTTGCTCCAGCATGCTGACATACACTGTAATTTCCAAAAGCATTCAAATAGTTACAATGAACTAGATGAAGAGTGGGGGAAAAGTCTGGTTAAGTTGCAGATTGTAAAAAGGAGTTAGACTGCTGTTGACATTCCGGATTGTTTGGTGACTCATTAGTTTGCAAAACACACAGCCAGAAAGAAAAGGAGGCACATAAAACGTGGAGGTAGTCTCAGTCTGAGCAAGTTTCAAAACCCAAAGACAGAAAAACATACAATAACAAGTCAAATCTACGAACAAATACTATCTGTGCAATGGCATTACAGATGTTGAGAGGTGGGTTATGAGTTTTTAATCTCTATCACATGATATAAGCACCATTAAACATTTTAAAACAGCAAAAACTGTGCTACAAATGAAGAAAAGTCATTAATAACACTGCTCTGCTAGTTCTTAATCATGTGAGAGCTGGAAGGGAGGCTAAGCCTTCACTCCTCAGAGGTGTGTTTCGGGTTTTGGACACCACTATGTATGAAGAGAATGCAAAATAAAAATGTGAAGGGTCAAAGAAAGCGGGAAGAATATGCTGAGATTTCTCAGAACTAAAGATGATTCTGAAAATATGCTTCAACCCTGTGTGTCCTGTATTGTGGATGTGCTGTGTAGTTATCCTGTTTCGCACATTTGCAATGTTTAATGTCAGCATAAAAGCAAACCGTCCAAGTGCTCAATTCAGTGAAACTGACCTTCTTCCAGTAATTGATACAAAACCTGTTTAGATAAAATACTGTCTAATCATCAGTCATCCATGTGATTCATCTAAAGTGCATCTTTTCCATCTGTGCACACTTTAAGTATATCTAATTTTTGGGCTGTTTTTTTCTGCCAGTATGATTTTCTCGTGTGAACAATAACCACCTTGGAAGTACAAAATGGTCAAAAGGCGATTACAGCCACTCAAAGCTTCATAATTCCCTAAAAAAGGGGAAAAAATGTTTAAAACAACCAATTACGTTGTGCTTGTGAATAACACTGTGAATAATAAGTCTCACTAGGCTCTCTGATCATTATTGTGTACTGTGCACGGTTTAAACCATTAATCTGTTTTGTAATCTGTATCACAAAAAAAACTTGGAAGAAGGCAGAGGCCTCTAACTATTATCTGAACCTGCAATACATTAGCTATATTTCAACACTTTGTTGCTGCAAGAGATCACAACAAACAGTGGAACACAAGTATTCACAACAACAATCCCCTTGACCAAATATTTCGACGTACCAGCAGGTACAGATAGATTGACTTTCAGATGACTTAACGCTAGTGACAACTTCCTTGTTAAGCACTTGGTTTTGTTTTGGGTTTCTTGGATTCAGGAACAAAACGGGAGGCAGGTCAGGTCTTTGTTTGCCCGCAGCTACAGACGGTTACATGAGTTGTGTTTCTTTGGGGTGGGGCATGATCGGTCCTGCTCGCAGAGGAGAAATAAAGATATGAGGGAGCAGGATCCTACCTGATGCTAGAGCAGCTGAAGGGGGAGGCCCTGCCTCTCCGCCGCTCTTTTGACTCATGACTTTTGGGTTTTGCTGAGTGGTGAAAGGCAACTGTAGCTCTCTGGGAAGAAGATCATACGCCGATTCTGTTGAAACAAGAAGTGAGAACACATTAAAGGGGTGACAGCTCGACTGTGAATTGTGTGTCAGCTCAATGACCACCTTGTTGTAGACAAGATGAAATGAAATATTAAAAAAAAAAAGACATGATGTCGTTGTTGTTTTATGTTTTTTGTCTTCATAAATACCATTTCTCTGATTTTGTTGGTGTTGTAATCACAGAGTTACACATTGTTACAGCAATCTTATGTCACAACTCTTATGCAAGAACATACCCTGCCAACTGATCGCATCAAATACGATAAATGACACGGAAATTCTCGTACTAATATGAGAACAATGCACAATAACAATCTCAGTTCAGGTGCTCAATGGTTCCATTTCTATCTTACAAACTGTTTCCAGATTGACAGAAACAAAACAAAAGTGTAATGCAAGATTTGTTTGCTGATCAACTCTTGAAGCCAAGAGCAATAAAACAAACTGACAGAGTGGGAATACACTGTGCAAACAAGTCACCTTGATTATGATGATGGTTTTGATCAGGACTTTAGTAAATCAATGGAGTAGAAGCAGAGATATCTTTTTTTTTTTTTTTTTTCAAACCTGATGCCAACATTACCCACAAAGCGACTCAACTGCCAACAGTTTGGTGGAGATTTGGGTGTGTTATGCCACGAATTCACAGATTTCTCACAGCTCCCACAAAAGCTACAAATGTCTTCATACAACAGTTTTCACATAGGCAGCAGTACTCCCAAAGTTCCCCTTTAAGGCTTGTGACTAACGCTGCAACAGTTAGTTGATTAAATCATTTTTCATCTTTTCTCTGGTTCCAGCTTCTTCATTGTCAGGATATATATTTACTTTAATTAGTATTAGTATTACTTGTGACAACAATTAGTATACTTTAAGATGATGTGTTTTGATTTTAGCCTGTTGTCATGTTTGGTCAGACAAAACAAGACCTTTGAACACATCTTTTTTGAGATTTTCTCCCGCTTTTTAAACCAAACCAAAACAATAGCTGCTGGACGGGGTGAAAATGTCCTGCTAAGTATGTATCTTGGTCGATTGGTCTTTGATTTGAATAAAAAATAATCAGCAATAAGGTTAAATACTAATATCCAAGCTACATCTTCTCTTGGTTATGGACGTCTTTCCTTAACATTGCCTATTATATGCAGGATTTGTTAAATACTCCTTGCCTCACTCTCTCCTTCCAAGAAGTGTTGTATTCAGTTTCTGCCATATTCTGCCAATAGAGCTCCCTAAACTCAGGGCTGAACACATATTGAGGACGACCAAAACAAAAGCACAAAAGGCACAAAATGACGAGCCTATTGAGGTAAAAACAAATGCTGCATACCAAATAAACAGCAGATCTCATTACAAACAGGCAGCAGGGTCGTATAAAGCCTTTTTCTCTCCTCTCTGTGCCTCCCTCAGGGCCAACAGGACATGGGGAGGGGAGAAAGCCTTGGGTCAACAGCATGACAACACTTTTACTAGCAGCCTGATTCATCATCCAAATATTATGGTATGAACTTAGAGCGGCCATTACAGTCGCCTGACTCTCTTCTCTGCCAACTGCCAGCTTTAATTACTTGCAGCTGAGTCCCGGGGTTTGGTGTGTATATCAGATACTTAACCCTCCCATTGTTACCACTCGCTGTGTACAATAGACAAACCTGGGACATACTGAAACCAGCCCATGCCTCTCCATTCCCAAAGCCCTCCAGTCTCTTACAGCTCGCTTTAGAAGAGCAGGGAATGCTGGTTCCCAGAAAGGGAGCTTAAATCTGGACTCGGCAAACTCATATAACTCACAGTGAACCACACATACACACAGGATTCTAGTGTGGTTTTACTGGTTATTTGCTAAGTTCTCCAAACAAAATCACAGACACACATGCATGCACACAAACGCCCCCCCACTGCCTCCACAAAAACACTTTCTCTACCCCTGCATTTGCACTTTAACTCTACAGTCTTCTTGGGGCTCACTCACTGACTGCACATGCAGCAACATGTGCTCCGAGTGAGCAACCCTTCCAGTAAACAGATTGCCAACCGCACAGACAGAAAATATGTACTCTTCTCTCAGAGCAGCGGTCTTGAATCACTGGCTGGCCTGTTCAAAGTGTTTCCACACTCCCTTGACGTTTTTTAAAGACTGAAAAAAGTTGTTATTTTGCCGCATATTTGTTTCCTCGTAAGCAGACAGTGAGCGCAATTCTTTATTTACATGTGACAAAACACTGTTCCTTTCACACAGGAGGAGATCAAAAAAATCTAAAAAGGTCAGCCTCGTTAGCTGGGAAATAAACTGACTCACTCACGCCACGTGATGTTTTGATTTTAACTTAAGACTGCAGTCATGTTGTGCAGACCACTGAAGAGAACCTTTCATTTTCTGTCCGTCTGTGATCATCGTAATAACAGATTAAAGCCTGACCAAAAATGTTCACACTGACAGGCACCATGCTCATGTGGTTAGTTTGGATCAACTCTACTCATGATATTAATACATTTTGATAAATATCAACTGAACCTTCATTAACTGGTTTACAAATTTAGTTTCCACACACACACACACACACACACACACGCACACGCACACACGCACACACAGGAGGACAACTTACAAACCACATACACGTAAAGTTTGATATTTTTGTCGCCAAAAGTAAAATATTTTTGCTTTTCATACCCACACCATTCCTTGTGATATGTTTATATGGTAAGTAGTGCAGCCTAAAGGTGAAAAAAGAAAGCACTCACCATGTGAATGGCAGGACTTACACTCCCATTCATTTCCCTCACATTCCTGCTGCTTGCTCTTACTAGCCCTGGCACCTGGGGCGTGGCACTGGTTTTTTGGCTGAGTGACTGATTTAACTCCCCTTCTGTCCCCCTCCTCCACTCCACCTACCTCTCTCCCTCTCACTGCCTTGTTTACTGTGCTCCCAGACCCTTTTCTGTACTTCAACTTGCTCAACAGGTTAGTGGTATTGTCATGTGGAATCCTGTCAAGCAGAAATGAAGCACTGAAAAACGTAGTCATGTTTTTTTGGTTTTTTTAAAATCCAGTCTACGCAGATAGAAAAGACATATATGTTGAACTTGGTAGAATACCACTGAACACAAAAGTGATGGGAAAGATTGAGCTCACCTTGACAGTATATTCGGACATTTTTCCGAGCAGCGAAGAGAAAAAAAAACAGCGAAGGGGCTGGCACCTGCAGCAAACCATGTACAACAACCCTGAAATGTTTACAGCCAAGCCTACATGAAGGCTGCCAGGGACTCCATAGCAACACAGATCTGGGGACAAGTCTTTTGAGCTTTTGAGTCTCGCATGAGATAATGGGGAGAAAATTAGAAAACAAAACAGCATTAATCCAAACTCAGATGAATTAATGAGCACTAAGAGTGACAGGATACTACACAGTTATAAGATTGTGGGAAAAATATGAATCATCTCCATGCCCCAAGTAACACCCTTTCTAATATGAGTAGTACACCATTCATGCTTAATTTATACATAGCTTCTGAATCTAAGACAAGGTTTAGTGTATAATATATCAAACCTCTGGTCATGAAATTAGTTTTTGACTGATTACAACTGATTAATTACATACAAACACTTCCTGAACTTATCCATAACTTAATTCACATTTATGTCATACACAATTATTATGATTTTTGTAGTAGATATTGGCTGGAATTTTGAATGCTGCAATATTGTGATGTAAGTTTTCTGGTCTGTATTAAGTTACACAAACTTGAGCATATCTAAGTTTTCTCATGACTTTCTTTCTCAACGTTCTTGTATGTGCAAACTTCCTGAGTCATCCCTAAATGCCATCTCAGTTTTATTGCAGGACGGTTGAATTGACTGCAATAGTTTTATCCTGGTGTAACTAATAAACTGCCAACTGAGAGTTCATGTATAAGCTGGACAAACTTGTCAAAGCAGCACGCTTACTCTTAAAAATGGCATGATGAGCATGTGCGAGGAAGTGAAAAAAATCCAGTAGGCGTCACAAACTATTTGTTCAATGACAGGCAGCAGATGGGAAAGGCCGCATGCAAGAGAAGCCAAAACTCATAACATCAGTGATAAGCAGAAAAGAATGCGTCCATTGATTTGGGCCACTCGCAGGTAATGTGATGACATGTTAAGGAAAGCACAGCCTGCCTGTAATGCTCCACGACTATGTTAACCCCCCCCCTACACGCTGTGATTCATGTTTTAAGAGGTAACATTTGGACTTAAAGGCACTACTGGATGCTTTAAAAACCACAGAGGTTATCTATCTTCAATATTCATAAATTACTAATAACCTTTAACCTAAATATATCTTGATCATTTGTTATATACTGAACTACATGAGTTCTTGATATTTTAGATGAATTCATGCATCATTCATTAACACTGCATTCATTAGACGTGTGAACTCTTCTCATACAGTGTTAGCAGTTAAAGTAATTGACATCTGTTGTAAGAAGTTATGCGTCATATTTAAATCAGACTATCTGAGGGTTCTATATTATTTTACTGTAGGTCAATACAGATCATTTATGGTGATGGCAGTAAATAATTACCTAAATAACTACCTGTAACAGTAACAGAGTAAGTAAGTGTTTCATCTTTACATAAACAACATGAGATCAGCTACAAAACAGGTCACACAACTTTCATTTTGACTGCAGAATCTGTCACTAATAAATCCAGCGATTACACCAGATTTGATGACTCAAATACGTTGAAAGAAAAGTGGTTACCTTGGAGCCTACTGCACAATGGCAGCCATTGTTGCTGGATATTTTATAATAATAAGCATTTCAACAGTGATTGCATACAGGAAGGATCATGACTCCATCACTGAATTTGATCAAATGTTCGCCTGATGTAGAAACAGACATGAATTACCACACGAGAGCAGAGAGGACGTGTGAAATCACAGTAACTGTGTGATGCTCCTGCATCCGATAAATATCAGTCATAGCTTTAGGGGCGGCTGTGGCTTGGAGGTAGAGTGGGTCGTCCACTAATCAGAAGATTGGCGGTTCGATCCCCGGTTCAATCCCCTCCAGTCTGCATGTCAAAGTGTCCTTGGCACCTTGCATGGTGCCAAGGACACTTCATGCCATCAGTGTATGAATGTGTGTGAATGGGTGAATGAGATACGTACTGTAAAAGCGCTTTGAGTGGTCGGAAGACTAGAAAGGCGCTATATAAGTACAAGTCCATTTACCATTTAGTAACGCATCACAACCGCACATTTGATTGCTTAACAGCAACAGCAAGCAAACTCGAGAATGACCGCTAGTGTAAATCTTTACAACAGTTTATATTTAAATGAGCACATGCATCATACATTGACATCTTCCTAGTCTTAACCACCTTGTGCTCATCTTACTGTCCAAACAGTAAAGGCTGCTTAGGCTGATGAGAATACTTGAAAAAAGTGAATCCACTGGATCACTGTGGACAGAAGAAAAGTGCACAGATGAAACATTAAAGCAAATAATGGCTGCATGTTAAGTAAATACATTTTTTTTTGGCCAAAAGCAAATTAGTTCCAGTCAATACCATTAATATTTTATATAAACCAAATAATGAAGCAACTACAGTGAAGAATGTGTGGCTGCAGCTTTTTAATTAGGTCAATCCCAAATAAAAAGACAACAGTGACAAAGTATTTTCACTTTTGCCACAAATGTAAACATTTTCTATTTTGGCTATAACTCCCGGCTGTCCCAATAATTTCTGACTTCTGACAGCTTTTTGAAAAGGTCTCATAGCTTTTATTCTTTCTCCACACTCATTTGTCAAAGTGACAGTCTGCCAGACTTCAGTTCAGGCTTTGTCATTTGTTTTCACACCAGGCCAAGAGTTTGTGGCATGTAGCTCATACAGTTCAGTTAGTCCCAAAGTGATCAGGAACGACCTCCAGGCATCAGTTTACGTGATTTGTTTTCAACAAACCAACACCACTATCCTGACTTTACAAAACAGCTCACAGAGGCTCCTGTGAGGGTCAAACCAAACCACCCGGCTCATAGTTACAGCAGCGTACTGGAGTCTGTGAATACAACTGAGAAAAATAAAGTCAAACTCTGCAACACATCTACCTCTGGCTCTGTGTTTACCAGTGGACTCGAAAAGACGAAACAGACGCTGAGCTTAACATGAAAGCATGACTTTGCAAAGCAGTGGAATTCAAACTATTTACAGAAGACAACACACAGACACACGCACATGCAAACACACACACACACACACACACACACAATCGCCAAAAAAGGCCGTGCCTATATGCAGATACTGGCATATACTGTGACACAACAACCCTTCCAATGAAATCAGGTCTCAGATGACTCTTTTTTTTTTTTCTTCTGTACTCTTACACACACACATATGCACGCACACCCACGGATGTATTAACAACCTCCAGTAAAAGAACGGTTCGACAAAGCATTTGGTGTGCTAACACAGGCATTTCTGTCCAGCTCACAGGAAAACCGTGCTGAGGCAACAGGAAGAGCCTTTGGCAACAACGTCTGTATACACTACACAGTGTGACATCACCAAGCTGCCATTCTAACCACATCTAATCTGAAGCTGGAGAGGATTCATAGCAAAACTAATTTAGTTTTGTTTTAATGGCCTTACAGTAAAGATGAAGTCAGTAAGTTTATCTTCACACAAAGACTGGACAAAAGGCGGAACACGGCTCATGGCTCTGTCCAAATATAAAAATCCAAAAACAAGCACCTCTAAAACTCACCAATTATATCTTGTTTGTTTAACCTGTTCAAATGTCAAAAATGATAAAAATTGACTATTTCTTGGCTCTGAGCAGTTGCCAGACAACCAACGCAGACACCAGGAAGTTACTGCTAACCAGCCAAGAAATAGTCTTATAGATAGACAATTGAGCAGGTGATTGAAAGAGAAACCAGACCCTGTTTACATTTGGTGAATTATTATTATAATATTTTCTTGTCAGGGACACATCAGCATTTACACTAGAAAAGATATATAGTTAACTTTCATTCAAAAAAAGTTGGTGGTACCAACTCTGGAAGTGGTTTGAGTGATTGGATTGGATGTTTCTTGGTGGTCATTACAGTTGTACTGACCGCTGTCCACTTGTAATCTTATTGCCCCATTCACATTTTAACCTTAAAACCAAGTGTAAACAGGGTCAACACTCCAGTCCATCTTCATTTGCACAGTGCATGTACACGCAGTGCACAGTTCACCTACAATCACAGTGAGGACTGATTTAAAAATAGCTTGTGGCACAGAGGTCTACTTACGGACTGATTTCTGATGGAAGCTGTTGACTCTATTGATAAGAAAGTGGGAATAAACAGATAAAATAGCTGGCAGTGGGTCAGCATTTTGCATACACTAGCAAGGTCTGTCCCAGCCTTAAGGCCCTCAGAGATGTTGTCAACAGAACAGTAAGAGCGAATGAATGTGGGACTAGAAACCCAACAGCAAAAGTTTGGTAAGTTGAGAAACCATTTCAAAACAATCACAGCAAATTAAAAAAACAGCCAAATCCGCAGGTCTGCTCAGGCCTGCTGTGTTTCTGTTCTGACAAGTTTTATTTTGATTAAGACTTGCAATTTTTTTTTTTTGTAAAGATTTTTTTTTTTTGGCCTTTTTCAAGCTTTATTGTATAGAGACAGCTTAAGAGTGACAGGAATGTGGGGAGAGAGAGATGGGGAATGACATGCAGCAAAGGGCCGCAGGTCGGATTCGAACCCTGGGCCGCTGCGGCAAGGCTTTGTACATGGGGCGGATGCTCTACCAACTGAGCCAACCAACACCCCAAGACTCGCAATTTTTAAGATTTATGTGGTCAAGCTCACCTTCCAGAGCTAGGCTGAGCCTACGCCTTCAGATATTAATTACTTGAAAAGATTTGGCATTAAGGATTATTAAGAATTTGGAATCTGTCTACCGATTAGTCAGGCAAAACCACAGCTGTCTGGGAAATATGTGGCCAAGATTATGCAAACACAGTTATCACAAAGATGAATAAGTTTGTTCTGGCCTTTGTTAGACTATTTTACTGAAAATGAAAATGAATAAAAACTTATTTTGGGCCTGTAGATCTCGGTGAGATGCTTGTTACAGTCTATTGTCTGTAAGTAAAAGTGCATATCATGCAGCTCCTTTTGGACTTTATGTTGTTCAAAATATGCAAAAAGTGCTTTAAATGAGGAGCCTTGGACCCGGATCACTTGTTTATGGATGTGTATGTCAAGAAAAAATGGCAAAATAGTGCTTCACGTCAGAATACACACTGAGGAAGTAGAAGGACGTTATGCGAGCAGGTTGTGGCTTGCTGTGACAGTGAGGGATGAACACTGTAATTTTCTGCTAATGACGTCTTATTTTACTCATGAGAACAAAAACTTCCTCTTTTTAAACTCTGATACATTGAAGGAGTGGCAACAAAGACACACACCATGACAAGACAATACCAACACAATATAATACTAATGTATTAACTTGTATTAATACTAATACAATGAAAGTTAATTAAAATGAATAATAATTATTACTGTCTGAGGCGGTAAGAAGTTACAGTTCCTGATTTCAACGAGGGTGAGAAAGTAAAAGTAACACTGGCAACTAAAATGAAAAAAAAAAAAAACATAAGGGACGACAGTGGTGTACATAAATGCACAGTATGTAAATATATGCAAAGCAGGAGAGACCCAGTTCACCTTGACTTGTCTTGACTTGTCCTGAGGCAAAAGACTCTGTGTGTGGGGGCTGGAAGCACGCTTGTTTTTAAAACTGTGGAAGGGCAACTTTACACAAGGTTACAAGGACGATAATGTAGTCAGGAAGTAAACAGACCTGAATGTTCATCAAAAACATGTAGTTTGATTCGAGTTGAACAGACCAACTTTCATAGTTAATCCTCATCCAACATACAGTATATACATGCGCCTATTTTTATTTTTGGTTTCCAAGCAATATATCCTTATAATCGAACCATTTAATTTCTTGTTTTCTCAGATTTGGAAGATCCCAAAGTTACATTGTTCATTTTATTCAGCTTTCAATGTCAAAATTCAGCATGTTTCAGCTCTTCTTTCTTCAGCATGCAGTAGTCCTTCACTTTCTGTCTGTCCTGGTTCTTTTTGTAGTAGTCAAGTCTTTTTCCCACTTTTTGTCATTTTTAGGTTCAGTAATAATACAAATCCAGAATGGAATTTATAAGTTTGTTTGTAATTTGAACATCTTTTAAATTCTTATGGTTTGTAGAAAAGTTAGACATCCAAGTGACCTTCTATGTGTTGCTTTGACCCGGATCAGATGTGGGCGGTGACCAAGTCAGTTCTATATTGGGGGTGCCAAGGTCAGAAAAGTACATATCAATATTAACAGCAAATCTACTAAATGACGTTGGTTGATGCTTCTTGCTCAGTGTATGTTAAGAAGATATATTCACAGATGAAGTTCTACAATGCTTAAAGTCAGTGTAAAGGCAATTCTGAGATTTCTTTCACAACACATTAAATATGTTGGAAAATAGTTGCCACAAACATGTGAAAAGACTTTGAACGATATTTTTAATGAAATGTGGATTTTTTGGGTGGTCCTAAAAGGTGGAGCGATGACACACTGAGGCCACCCTGAGCATACCCCTGAACCCCTAGCAGAAAGATAGAGATGAATTCATCCCGCTTAGAGTGTTTCAAAGTTAGTCATGTCATTTTCTGAGCTCATCTGACACGTTTCAGTCGCTTCAAAATTGCTGCTTGACTGCTCCCACAAGTGGGTGTGGCTTTAGCGCATTCAGCAGACACGCCCCCACAGTCCTGGAGCTGAGAATACTGCTCATTTTTACCTGATTTTCACACCTAATTTCATAAACTTGTTGATATTTTTAATCACCCAAATTTGGCTGTAAAAAGTGTGTGTGTAGGTACAACACACAGTTGGTTAGTGCCCCTTCAACATCACCTTCTTTTTCCAAACAATACAGTATCATCTTGATAAAGGTATCAACTTACAAGTTAACAAAGGGAAGCCATTGGTGTTCCTTTTGTTTTCAACTGGCAGAATCTCTCTGTTACAATAATTTATCATCCTTTCCCCTGGCTTTAGTATCCAAATCATTTAGTGCCACTTCAATAAAGACAGTGAGAAAGAATACCAACAATGACAGGATGCAGGGGGAAATGGGCCAGCCCGGTGCTTCTATTCATTCCAACCCTGCCAGTCTGCCGAGGAAGCGGCAGACGACTCCGAAAAAAAAAAAGAGGAAACACAGGATACTGAGATACCACAAACATTAGGCCATAGGACGAACTGTTTGACCACAGCAAAGACATTCTCATCCTTGACAGAAAACAAATCCTCTTGGTAATGCTTGATCAGCTATAAGGTGTCTAAAACATCCATGGCAGGAGGAAAAAAAACACCTGAGGCCATTTGTCTTAGTACAGTGACATCATTACCAGTCCATAATTTTGGAACCGTTCCGAAGCGGATCTGTGGAAAATTTTCAGAAAACCCAACGTGCAGAAAAGTTTAAAAACTTTTTCTAAAGTGTTTTTGTAAAACACCCAATCAGCCACTGTGTTTGAAAAAGTGTAGAAATGCTTAGACTTCCATCAGAGCCACAACTATTAGTCAGTTAATTAACTATTTGATTGACTATTTTGGTACTTGGGTCATCAGCTTCCAAATCCGTTTAATGATGTGACTATGATATGGTTAAGGTTTGATTCAGTTTAAGGACACAAACGACTTGGTTAAGTTTAGGGAAACATGGTGGTTTGGGTTAAAATGACTACTCCATTAAAGTTAGTAGACCCTTCTCGTCATGGTTACAATAATAAACATGTGGTTAAGGTTATGGATTGATCGTAGTCATACAAACACAAAAAACAATAGTTGGGAATGGGAAACATTCAGTGGTCTCCTGTGTCAAAGCCTGATGTCTTGTTGACCCATGCGTCCATGAAATGCGTCAGTGATCACTAATCATTTCAGGGTGCTGCTGAAAAAATACCAACACAATGAGATGCAGGAGCCAGTTACTGCTGGCCATTAAAAGCATCATTCACATTACTAACAAGGCGCAGTAGGTTTGTAGTAGACAGCATATGGGACAATGACTGCAGAAAGAAGCTGATGTTGAGCGAGGGGCACAGTCAGGAGTACAGGTGTTAAAAGTCAATTGGTTTCAATTTGAAATTTATTTTAATATACTGCAATCAAACATACGATACACAACCACAACACTCAGCCCTCGAAAAGATCAAACAGTTGATTCAACAGCTTTCTGGCACAGTCTCAACAAAAACTGAACACGATAAGCTTCACAAAGCGAGGGCTGGAATATTACATTACACAAAGCGGATTTTCTGGTTTCTGGTATTCATTTTAAGCACCATACTAGAAAAAAAAGTTATGCTATGCTTAAGTGGTAAATGGCCTGTGAAAAACTTTATTTGACCATATCATGAACACAACCCATCTAATTATTTAAACACTGGTTTTAGTTTTTCCAGATATAAGATGATTTACATCCTATAGGCAGGCTGGCTGGCAAACATGGACTACAAACCTATAGGACTTATAGGATAATTACAATAAATGAGAGTTCAAGAGGTAACACTTTACAAGCCACCTCTCCCTCAGTTTGAGCCAGGAAATACTCTGGCAACACGACGTGTACAGCCTAGTTATGAGCTCCTGACACCTTAACGGCTACTTCTGCCAATGGAAAGACTCGTGCCAGCCAAGATTCGCCACACTTAATATTTAATGTCTTAGTTCAGAATCATCCTGCTCTGGAAAAAAACAGAAGGTGTGGATGTTAGATCTCACAGGTGCTTTGGGTTTTTCACAGGAGAGTGTGAGAAATCTTTCACAAGTTGATTGGAAGCAAAATCATTAGGCATCATGGCCTCATGCACTTCAGACGAGGTATTAGACTGTGTTAAAACTAAGCCAGCTAAATCTGAAATGTACCATTTCTTAATAAATAGATTAATAAATAGAAATCATGCTGGACTGTAAATTCTTATGCCAGAGGACTCATTGAAACACTTTGATGGAGAGAAATAAAACAGAAACAGCAGAAAATGCAGCTTCAACACACACTGCATCTTGTTCTACTAAGTGATACCCTGCTCCACAGCAACATTTACTCAGAACATAAACTCAGTTCAACAGCTGATATGTGTTTGTGGCTGCTTCAGGGTAAGCAGAGATCTGCTTACATTTCATGAACACAACTGACCTGCTAACATAAAATAGGCCAAGGAGACCAAAGTCTGATACCCTGCTCACAAAAATGTGTGACAGAGTTGAAAAACAAGGCAGCATACTTGTCGTATTTTAGAGGTCTTATGGGTTTTCTGTTAACTTTACTGCAGATCATAAAATCTGTTCACTATATAGTGCACCACATAGCACATACAAAACTGTCAGATACAAAATATACATATTTTATGGTCCAAAGATGGTCTGTCTTTTCTGGCAAAGCATATAAAATCCACAGATGTTGACACTGCTGAGATAATATCCCATTAACTCAGCAGTTACTAAAGTAAATCGAGGTTATCGAGTGACAGCAGCATAAAAAAATAAAACATTCAGTGATATTTTACTAATGTTGCAGTATTTTAATATTTTTTATTTATGTATATTTTACTGATCATCTTCTAACAGTTTGCTGGTATTTCTTCAGATATTTACTCATTTTCATCTGATATTTTCTAGGGTTATTTTTTTATCTAATCTTGGTATAGCATAAATTACCATATTGTAGCAGAAAACACTAGAATCAGGCGCTACATCTTCGACGGGTTAAACCACTTAAACATTGATTTGCCGCGGCAAAACAAAGTCACAAGTGTGCAGTAAATACCAGAGAAGGTGATATTTTGACCTGGGCCTGATTAGTCTTTTTACTGAGGTTTGGTTAGTGTTAATGATTAATCAAAGAGATTTAGAAGGTAAGGAGATGTGAGTAATTTATATCATTTGGTTTGTCAAGAAGACACAATCTATAAATATTGAATCATAACACTGAATATGATCCCACTGAATATAGGATCGATTTATATCCCGTATCATTATTCGGGCTTTACATTTGACTCATTACTAAATCATAATAACTTAACAAATATGCTGCCCCTGGTTCATTAACAACTAACTGCTGGACTGGTAAAAAAGGCTTAAACTATGAAGGACTTAATGGCATCTAGCAGCATCTATCGAGAGCCAGTGTTTACTTTGTCCATTCTGGGCTACTGTAGAAACATGGCAGTTCAACATGGCGGACTCCGGAATAGGACCTGAGTATATTTAGATACAAAAGCTCAATCTAGAGTAACAAAACCTTTCTGCCATATACTGTAAATAGAGCCACACTGGACCTTAAAATCAATATTAAATGATTATGTGTTAGATGCTGGAGCTGCATTATTTAAATCAGAAGTTTGGGAGAAATTCAGGTTGTTTCTTCACATTATGCTTTTAAAGATTTTTTTTTTTTTGGCCTTTTTCAAGCTTTTATGTATAGAGACAGCTGAAGAGTGACAAGAATGTGGGGAGAGAGAGATGGGGAATGACATGCAGCAAAGGGCCGCAGGTCGGATTCGAACCCTGGGCTGCTGCGGCAAGGACTGAGCCTTTGTACATGGGGCGGATGCTCTACCAACTGAGCTAAACGACACCCCAACATTATGCTTCTAAACAGGGAACAAAAAACAATACGATGTCAAGCATAGTTATGTAATTGCATCAGTGATGACACCTGAGCAAAACTAAACTGTCTGAAGTATGCAGAACAGGTTGGGGTTGATGTTAAACAGATGAAGACACCGTAAAGAATGCAGAACACTATACAACTCTATCTCATGATGCTTACAAAGAGTCCACGTACTGACATCTAATGAAAAGACACTGACCTTATTGGCACATTTATGAACTCTACATAGACTTTTCCTTATTTTTCAGATCTTTTCCCTCCACTGGATTTTTCTTTCATCATCAGATATCAACAAGCTTTCAAGGCAATCAAGTATTTTTAAGCGCATGCCGCTAAGTTTGCTTAACACAGCAGAGTCAATATTAATAGAGTGCTATTTAAGCCCAGGTTTACACACAGAGCAGCCAGAAAGTTAATGATTGACCAGGCTTTGGTGGGTGTCAATATGAAAAAAACAAAACTATGTCGAGATCTTGGGTCCTACAATCACTAACCCGGGTTTGACAGAACTTATGGGAAAGCCATAACATTCTTCACCTTTGATGTGAAACTGGTGGGAAGACATTTTATGACGTCCATTAAGCCACAGTCATTTACCAACCGCAAAAAAAAGTATGACCAGCATTCCCGTTCTGAGCGCCATTGTTACAGTGGGCTGTTTTTCCTTAGTATTCCCTGGACTACTTGTTTTGCTAAAAATATGCATTCCTCATCATGGTTTAATTTTCCCATGTAGCTCTCTTAAAAAAAATGCCTGGCAAAACAAACCAATAAAAATGCAGAAATAACAGAACACAGATAAGCTGCTACAATCTACTCTATATTATCTTAATAATAAAGAATAACTCTTGTTTTGTCCAGGTGTGGTGAATGGGTTGTCAATACTGAGGATTTGAGGAATTAAATGATGAATGGGATTGTTCTTTTCAACCAATAGAGTAATCCTGCAGACAACCGGGAGGAGAGTTGGCCTTGTCGGCAAGATGTAAAACTAACTTCACCTTTCACACACAGTGCAGTCACCTGTGCTGACACACATACACAATAGTGTGATTAGTCTGCAAACAAGCTAGGGTAAAGAACAAGTTGCAAATGATCTAGATTTCAACAGAATTTCAGCTGATACACAAGAAATGGTGAAAGTCTACAAACAAGAGGCTTTCTGATGAATCAAAAGTAAAGCTGAAGGAGTCAATAAATACTATAGTGAGTCAAAGCTGATGTTTGAAAACTGTCTGTCTGTTTTTCGCCAGTCAGTTGATAAAATTACAAAATTATTTTACCAATTTCTAAATAATATTGCAGGATTGGGGCTTGTTACTTTTTACTCCTTTACATTGTAGTTTATCCTTCAAACAAGAAGAAAATAGAAGCGTGCATCTTTTTCTGTAGTGTAATCAACACACATTTATCTTCTCCCTGCTTTGAGTCTTAATAGAAGTCTATTCAGGGCTGTTGTTGTTAGCATAGCATATCAACTATGAATTTGCCCAAAAACGGGGCATTGTCTGGGCCATTAAGAGTCTAGATACAGCTAATGGTAAGAAAAAGTGTTTTTTTGTTTGTTTGTTTTTGGCCAAACTTTGATGAACCGATCCTTAAAAAGAAATTGTTCATCTGAGAACTTGTGCGCTCACTCGCTTGAATATGCTGACATGAAATATGCTCAGTGTTGGGTATTAACTAAATACTAGGGATGGGAATCTGGTCTCCAACTGTCTTATTCATCAGAATCAAATGGGGCGACAGTAGCTTAGTCTGTAGGTATTTGGCTTGGCCGGCTAAAGTCCAGCATGGACCAAAGTATGGAGGGTGGACTGGTAGCTGGAGAGGTGCACTTGAGCAAGGCACTGAACCCCTAACTGTTCCCAGGGCGCCGCTCTGTGTGGGTGCCTATCGTTGCACCATCTCTCTACATTTGCACGTCTTTGTGTGTGTGTATGTGTGTGTGTGTGTGTGTGTGTGTGTGTATTTCAGGTAAAATGCTTGTAAAAACTTGAGTGACAGAGGACTTTCCCCTCAAGGGATCAGTAAAGTATCTATTCATTCTATTCTATTCAAATGCCCCAGAGCTAATCAGTTCCTTTTAATCAATGCTGCCATGTTTTCATTTCAGATGATGACAAACTGTTGCTACAATTAGCTCTCAGGCTAACTGGTCCTGTATTAAACGACGGTTAAACAATGGAACATTTGCAAACCTGTGTAGACCTACTTTTTTTCCCACACAGAAAACTGATTGATAAAGAATCGGACTGATAAGCAGAATCCACGGTGGCACTTCCATCAATAAAATCTTATCAGTCCCGTCCTTACATGGATTATGCAAGCAGATTACAAAAAAATAGAAACTATAATCAGCCCAAATTTCATGTGAAATAAAGTGTAATTACATTAGTTACATTGGGAAGGATTATTTGATGTTTTTAAATGCCAAGTGTGTAGGATTTAGTGGCACCTAGCAGTGAAGTTGCAGATTGCAACCAAATGAATACTCTCCCACACCTCACCCTCTCCTTCCAATCATGTAAGAAAAACAATGGCTGCCAAATTGACATTAAAAGCAAAAGACACATATCTAGATCAGTGTTTGGTTTTTGTGTTCCGGGCTACTGTACAAAAATGGCGGTTCAACATGGCGGACTCCATGAAAGAGGACCCGCTCTCTCTGTAGACATAAAGGGCTCATTTTAAGACAACGAAAACACAATGACTCTTATGTTCAGGTGATTAAACACAAATATAAACATAATAATACATATTATGTTCCATTGCTGCCAATAAATACTGTAAAACATGCTTTTCATGACAACCAATGCTCTATAGATCTGGCTCTCTATAGATTTGATATCAGAGATGCCACACTTATATATAGCCTCTGACAGGTCGACAATAGGGATCATTTTAAAAGCGTTTGTTATTGTTATGTTTTTAATTTTAATTTTCTTTTAACAGATGCCATTACCTCATTGTTTCTCTCAGTATTGACGTTGCCTTTAAAAAACATTTACTAGCTCTGCACACAGTCATGATGGATGTACTATTTAGTTACACTTAGCTAAAAATACATCTGTATTTTCTAAAAATATAAAATGATCAGTTTTTATCATGCAAATTAGCATTTTTCCAAATATATGTTTGACTGAAAACTAAAACTAAAAGTCCAGTGTGTAGGACTTAGTGGCATGTTGCAGATCACAACCACATCGGACAAACTCAGGCTGTGAAACATACATAAAAAGCAAAAGGCTAAATCTAGAGACAGTGTTTGGTTAGTCTGTTCTGGGCTACTGTACAAAAAATGGCGGTTCAAAATGGTGGACTCCATGGAAGAGGACCCGCTCTCTTTGTAGATATAAAGAGCTCATTTTAACGAAAACACAACAATTCTTATTTTCAGGTGATTATACACTAACGAAAACATACTAATGAATATTGTATTCCATTCCTGCAAGGAACTACTCCTAAATCTTACACACTGGACCTTTAATGGATAAAGTAATTCATATTATTAACGTTTGCTGTGAGTAAGCATACAACAATACACCTAATCCTTCTGGAGTTTTTTCAGAGTTCAGCTCAGTTTTTCTACCTGAGGCTTTCTCATACTGATGATGACACAGTTTATATTTATGGGCCCGGTAGCACCACTCTCAGGGCCAGTGTAGTACATGTGGTGGTGCCCTGGGAGGGGGGAGGGGCGGGGGACACTGATGGCACCCACAGAAAATATACAGCCCTGCTCTTCAGCTGGCAGGGGGAAAATAAACTTGTCTGACCGGTGTGCACCCAGCTGCCGTGGGATTCAGTTTGAAAATACAGCTACTACTACTACTTGATCCAGAAAAAAAAAAAACACAAGAGTGAAAGCTGAAGGACACCATGTATGTACAGAGGTTCAAATATGAAGTCCACAGTATTATCAGCGTGCATGTGACAGGAGGCAGTTCACAGATAAATGACACTGAGGGGGCTGAACGCAGCCACATGAACAGTTAGGAGCAAACACGGGTAGGTGGATAAGTTTCACACCCACTCACAAACTACAGCAAACTGAGTAGAAACTTAAACATAAGCGACAAACAGAGGGAAACAAAAAATAAGGGAAGGCATTACCTTTCGAGTACAAGGATCTGGGAGAATTCAGGTCGAGGTCCCCGCTGAAAAGGGAGATAAAGTCAGAGGGCATCGCAATCCCTCAGTCTGAGAAACCGGACACCCTCACTCAGATACAGCGTGACGTCGCTGGACGATATTATTTTCTCCCTGACTGTCAGAAAAGCTTTCAAACAACTTGTCTTCAGACAACTGTAGCTCAGAGTTGACTCTGTCCTTATTGCTGCTCAAACGTCTCGGCCGTCACTTGGCTGCTGAGTTCCCCCCTCGGTCCGCCTACGACGCATGTTGTCAGCAGACGACCCGAGTTGCTCACACCGAGCCACGCCCCCACAGGTGACGCAATACGTACACCTTACGTTGGGATCGTTTCTGTTTATGAGTGAACAGATGATGAATTGTTTCTATATTCACTGGTTATTTCATCATTATTGTTACTTTTATTGGTGTATATTACAATTTGTAGATATAGATGTGTGGTTACTGTCAAATAAATGAAGAATATTTATGATTATGACAATGTTTTACCTGAAAATGTCTGTAGTTCCACTGCCTCATGCTTGTGTATTAAATAACATACCTACCTGTGGAAAATTGTATTTGAATCTATGCAAACTTTGCAGGACAGAACACACAATATTACTCACTTGCATCAGTGTATTAATGTGACACTACAGTGTTATGTCTTTCATGTTTTGTGAAGTTGATCTTTTTGGTTTGAAATGTCCAGTATTAAAAGTTTTATTATGATTGTTGTATTACCACTGAAATTAAATTATTTGGCTACTTCTTCATACTTACTTGTGATAAATGTAATATATATATATATATATATATATATATATATATATATATATATATATATATATATATATATATATATATATATAAAACTGCAAGATTGTGAGCATGCATGGTATTTTTTAACCATGCTAAATAGTGAAATAACCTGGGCTAACTCTTGATAAGATGGAGAAACTCTTATTGTTCTGGTTGTTGTTTCTTGTGTTTTTTTTTTTTTTTTGTTTTGTTTTTTTTATATTTGTACTTTCACCTAAGTGTTGCTCTATGTTATCTCATATATTCCTGACTTGCAAGGAAGGACAATCTGAATGCTGGACAATAATTTAGTTGCCCCTGATGTCTCCTTTGTTGTGAGAGCACTCTTATTTCTGTATATTTATGTATTTTGGAAACATTTTGAAAACTCAATAAAGATAATGTTGGAGAAAAAAAAAAAAAAAAAAGATGACAGCTGATGGAAATATATAATGTAATATATATAAAGCCCATTGCTGAACAAAACAGACTGATGCAAATACATTTTGACTCGTACTATTTTATGGAATAAAAGCATAAAGATTTAGCAACAGAACACTTGCATTTATTTGCTTAACAAAATATACTGCAGTCTTAATACAGCACATCATTGTATAGCATGAGGATTATCCTCAGTTCCTACTTTTGGTGGTTCAGCCTCTCCTACAATAGTGACAGATCTGCAGCAGTGCAGAGAAATGCTATTAATTTCTCGACTTGCAAGCAACAACATGTTGGTTTTTAATAAACGAAGCAAGCTATGACAAGCAAAAACTGAAGCGAAGCATTCTGTGGGTCTAATAATATTCAACTTCTGTTTGACTGTAGAGGAAGAGATTAACCCTCGTGAATATTCCCAGGGGAAATCATCGAAAGTCCATTATTTGAAGCAGATGAAACAACTGGCTTCTCAGCTGGGCAGTCACCTCCTTGTTTCTTACATTTGAGTCCAAATAAACTGCAGAGTTTCATGAGCATCAAGTCCACAATCTCATCCTCTTCTGATGGCTGTAAGATCAGTGAGTAAAATGCATAAATCAGGCAGTATCAAGTCACAAGAGGCAGTTAATGTAAAAGGTATCTCATTTCTTCTGCATCTGCATAATAAGACATTTCACAGTCAGCATGGGTGATTTACCTTGTGATGTATCTGCTCTTGACTGAATGCCACCAGAATGACAGAGATGAAGAGGTTCAGCACCACAAAGGTCATGAACACGATGCAGGAGCCAATGAGAAAGGCACCGAGTACTGGATTGTAATTCAGAACCTGAGAGATCAGGAGTAAGTCATACACTGATGAAAGGGTCAGCTGCCATACTGTGCTGTGATACAGTTAAAATAGTCTCATACCAACCTCTTCATAGTTAAAAATACCAAGCTGCAGGCTGATCATGGTCAGTGCAGCATCCAGCAGAGTCCGATAGGAGTACAGTTTCCACCCATACATCAGGTTAGACTGAAAAGTAAAAAGTTCACCTCTGTATTAATAACCAACCTTTTGAACGAGTTTCATTTCACAGAGTATGTGTGTGGGAAACTGCTCACAGCAATCGAGTAGGCCAGGAACATGATGGTCATGACCACCAGGAAGCCTGAAATATCAGTCCATGCTCGCTGCAGCGTGGCCGTGATCATATGCAGCTTTGGGTTCAGTCTCAACAGGTGCCACAGTTTGATTGTAGCTAACAGTACCAGGAAGGCAATAAGATACCCCAGCACTGCATCAGCCTTGGCTGTCTCGTGGAAACTGGCGTATCTGGAAACAGAACATGAAAACATAGAGGCAATGATCTTTTGAGAAAAGTTCTGAATGACTTGAGAAAAGTTGCGTTGAAATTTAGTTCAAATAACAGATTCTCTTTTAAGTGTGAGATGCATTGAATTGCTAAGCAAAATGCATAATAAATAAGTGAAACTAGTAGTTCATACCAACATTAAGATATGATCCTTGCTTATATTGGCTGTGTTTTTCTTATTGCTTACTGGTCTTTGTGGTTCTGGTAGTACTCTATGTCCCTCTTTCCCAGTAAAGTCCTCTTGATGAAGACGGACAGCGCGCTCCAGCTGAGAATGATAATTGCTAACTCCAGCAGGTTCCACTTAATTTTGAAATAAGCCCATTTCTGCTGCTTCATCAGCTTTCCCTGTCAGGAGGAGAGGAGTTTGTGTGAGTAACCAAATTATTATTACTGTTAATAGTAGTAAATTCAAGCTGTAATGAATTCATACCTGCACAAACATGTAATAGATGATGAAGAGGAAATAAATGGCTTCAGAGGCCATGACAAAGATGTGAAGGCCGCCGGTCGACTGGTAAAGACGCACACTCTGAAGCTCACTGCGGAACTGGAAAGCTCCTGGAGGAAACACAAAGCGACAGACAAGATGATTCTCATAAAACGTTTCTGTGCAGCTCTCACGCAGTAGCGTGGAAGTGGACAGCTTACCAATGGCTGTGGTCTCCAGCATGAGTGTGACAATGCAGAAGAGGTTGACATTGGCATTGTACACAGTGAACTCCACAAAGACTGCTTGGGTGTACACATCAAACCAAGTGTTGTCAAAAAGGTACTGAAGGGTTCTACAAAGAGCAAAGAAACATGGTTAAATGATTTCTTAAAGTTATACCTAAAATGCCAATGCAGAAGCCAACTGTGTGAGAGGTGGTGGCAGCAATGCAAAATTTTGTGGTGTAACTGTCACTGGTATGACAATTCATACACTAATTTAATGTAAATTAAAACTTTACTTAAATCCAGAGATTTAGAAATATCAATTTATATCATTTATCATGCAAATGTGAATTTTGTTTTGCTTTTGTTGTCTTTCTATCATCTGCAAGACTGTGACTAACAATTATATTTCATCACCTTAATATTGTTTTGTTTTTTGGGTTTTCTTTTGTCTATAAAATGTCAGAAAAAAGGAAAAATGCCCATTGCAAGTTGCTAGAGATCAAGGTGTTGTCTTTCAAACGCTTATTTTGTCTGAACAGATCAAAAATAAACTTGAATATAGTTAATACTGATAGAAAAGACATTGAGAAAAGCTGCATCTCTTCACACTTAAGGAGCCCTCAAAAAAGTATGTTTTTATTTGATAAACTGTCTTACACTGATTAGTGATTAACTAAAATTATTGCTGATTAATTTTCTGTCAACTAACTAGTCGATTAGTAGATTTATTTTTTCACTTATCTGTCTGTCATTCTGCTTAGTTCATTTCAGTGGGTCATTAATGTATCACAAATGCCTACCTGCTGGAATTTTGTAAATCTGGCCCCAGGTCCACCACAAACCCTCCTCCTCTGTAGAGCGTCACACTGCCCCAGATGGGGTAGGCCCTCAGTTTACCCTGGGACTGGTACGTCCACGGGCTGTGATCGTTTAGGGAGGCGTTATCACCCACAAAGTGGCTCCAACCTGGACCATAGGAGCCCATATCCTCCAAGTCCCATGAGTATGGGGCGTGGCAGTCCCGCTCAGACTGCTGCATGGAGGGAGCCACGTGGCAGGAGTTTTTAAGCACCCTCACCTGGCGGAGGCGAGCGTTACCCACCAGCTTGGAGTTTCCATCTGTGATGAATCCTGTGACAGATTTTCAGGTAATTTTATTAGTCACAGTGCAAATGAATTGTTACTTTGAACCACACACAGCCTTTTTACACCGTTACAGTTTGATGACCAGGAATGTTTGTGCAATTCTACTTTAAGAACAAAAAGTTCCATATCGGTAAGTAAACAGACCAGTCTACTTTACATTTTGTCAGAAGTAGACAAATATTGCATTTGTTCAAGTGAATTCAAAGTAAATGCAAAACAGTCATAACATCAAAACTCACCTGGGTGCTCTCCAAACAGGTTGCTCAGCAGAGTTGTGTTTGCCCAGTTGAACACATCCTGAATGCTCATACTGTCTGAGATCTCTCTACTGAAGCTCTGTCGGATGTGTTGGGTCAGAAAGTAAGCATTAGGGTCCCTCTGACCATACGCCACCAGGAGCAACATCCACATAAATCCCATATAGGCTGCATCACAAACAAATATTGTACATTAGAATCTCAAACTGTATTACATTGGATTCTTGTTGTTATGTAAAAGCGCTTCTCCTACTGAGAATCTCCCTCATGAGAGCAAAGACTTTCTGCTCTTTGATCATGTTGTTCCTCATCCTCTCGATGTCAGTGGGAGGTGGTGGCTGATAGAAACTGCATGTGCTGTCTCTTCTTGCTGCGCGCACTGCATCAGGATCATCTAAGAGAGGAATACTGTATTGATATGTTGTGTTTTGTTTTTTCACAGAAAACAATGCAACTATAATAGAAAACTGGAAAAGACATACCTGTGTTTCTCAGACTCTCATCTATCTGAGGCTCTCCGTACTCCTCCTGGTCAACTTTCTTCAGAACAAGAGCAAAGAAAGCAGCAAAACCAAGAACCTGTGATGAAAGATTTTCAGACTTTAATACCAGAGGACCTCATAATGATAAATGTCTTCATATCCATCCTGAATATTTTGACCATGAACTGCAATGCCAGTCACCTTCAGAGGTTGAGTGATAAAGAGACTCTCAAAGAAGGAGACCACCATGGAGATCAGCCAGCTTATAGAACGGTCTTTCCCGTACGTCAGCCCATATAACATGGTGAAGTATCCCGACACACAACTGGTTGCAATCACCAGTATCCAGCCCACAAACACAAACCACCATGGCAGTCCTCCTTGATGGCGTTTCTTGGTTGCGTCTCCGTTGATGCTCTCTTCTGGACTGGGGCTGCCATCGAGCTGGTCTCCTTCCAGGCTGGACGAGGGGAGGTGGTACTCCAGGAGACCCTTCATTCCCTGAACCTGCTCCATGGCTCGGGTGTAGCTGTCTGGGTTTGGAAAACGATATGGTCCCAACAAACCAAGCTCCTTCTCAACATGACGCAACTGCCTGTACAGGTACCGTCTGTTGTTGCTCTTCTTCTGAACTTCATCTGAGGTCTTCTCAGGGCTCCCCCATACACTGTTTTCTGTCAACACAAAAATCAAATGTCAGATGCATTGTGCTGAAAGTTCTCATTCTAGGCTCTAAATAGGGCCTTGCACATTTTTTGCACAAAATAAAAGATGTAGTTTGTCCGATACTTTAATCCAATTGATACTGAAGAAAATTATAAAACATATCAAGTCATTAAGTTAAGGCCATCATATTAACTGTGGTCAATTAGACCAGCCAATAAAAATTAGAAACACATGATATTCAGAACTGTAAAGGCTATGCTGCGCTTTACCTTGTAGATTAACTGCACGTAAGCTGAGGATCATAGAGCAATCTCTCTTGGAGGCGTCAGTATAGAAGTCTCCAGCCGCTCGATTCTGTTGTCTGATGATGTCCTCCACCAGAGACAGCAGAGTGTTGATGTCTGCCTGCTGACCAGGCCGAAGCTCCAGGTCAGGCAGCGGACTCTTCATGGCCTTTGAGAGTGACTGAGCAATTCTTTTTATGTCCTAAAGGAGAGATCACATTTTAGTTGGGTAGAACAGAAGTTATTCTTACTTCTAAAATCACTGGTTAGGATGCTCGTCACCTTGATCACAGTGTCTGGCGTGATGTCCTTCAGCTCTTTCTGAGGGGAAGAGGTCTGTGAGGGAGAAACCCGAACAGTCTTCCCCTGTTTAGAGGCGTCAGTTTTGGTGGCCTTTTCTTGAGGACGGGTATTTCTGAAGATACTCACAATAAGGAGATTGATGGGAAACATGATGATTGAACTTTGTATTCCGATCATAACCTGTTGCCAGGTGAACTCGATGTGACCTGCAAAATAAATCAAGTTTAAATGGATGTGATTAAAGGACAGCTCTTTCAGGAAGACATTTTAATTTTTTTTTACTTTGGATACTTGCACTACTGTTGTAGTTATACTTTCCCAGCCACAGGTCATTGATATGCAAAAGTTCAATGCAAAGATCATTATGTTTTTTTTTGTTAGTGCTAAAAAACAGGATTAAGCACATCATCTCAGTGTGTATGGTTGGATTAGAGTAAAGTATTCTATTGTATAATAAAATAGTCTGAATCTTTTGGGGTTTTGTACCTACCTAAGTCCATGGTCTGCTCAGAGGGGTCAGTAGGGATGCCCCAAAACATGATGCTGGTCAGCATAGTGCACAGCAGCAAGGAAAAACAGCAGGACACTCGCTGCACACGTGTAAAAGTGCTGCAAGGAGGCCGACTAATGACAGAGAACCAGATGTGGCCATCACGGAAATCCTTGGCTGTCTTCATGAAGAACAAGTTGCTAGAGAAAAAGGACATTTGGATTCAGTATAAAAAATAAATTGACGATGATACAAAATAATCTAAAATTTCTTTTACCAGATAAATAGTTGGTCTTACCTAAACCTTTTTAAATCCATCTCTGTGGCAACTGGGAAGACCTTGTCAAGCGCGCACTCTCCCACATCTACAGCCAGCCAGGAGTTACACAGGAAGTGCCATTTTTGACCAGTCTCCAGATCCTGCACCATTACTTTGTTGACATACCTGCATATAACACCAGCAATGATCTACTATGCTCATAGCAACAATATAAACTCAATATTAACTTTTTATTATCAGTCTTGCCCTCGAACTCATACCATGCAGGATGTGCTCCCGAGTTGTCATGCCACAGCCTGATGCTCTGCAGGTTTCCAAGGGAGAAGTGTGTGGTCAGCAGGAACAAGTCCAGCCCACCCCTCTCAAACACTGGCTTCTCAGGGTCTGTCAGGTGATGGGGCTCACTTTCTCCCTCTGTACCCAGCAGAGTTATTGTCACCTGAAACAAAAAAAAGCTCAATCAAGATAGACGAAGAGTCGTGTCAGCATCATAAATGTACAACATGAAGCAGTAGACAGGTTTTGTCTTTGTGAGCCCCTCTCAGCTTTAACAGGCATTGCTGACCTGAGAGGAGGTGGATGCACCATGCCGATGCCCTGTGTTGAAATTCAGCATATAACGATACTCAGCCAAGGGGTCATTATCTTCAAGCACTGTTATCTTGACCTAAAAGTGAATGTGTAGACAGCAGCGTTCAGGGATTTGTGTTATACAGCTAAGTAACAAATATAAGATACATGAAGCAATGAAAGGCATTTAAATCATAGATTATGCAGGATATCATTCACACACTGATGTTCTCTCTCATACACAAACATACCCACCGTTTGAATATTTCAGTCTTTTAATGTAAGGGTATTTTGTAGTAGGCCAGAGCAAGTATTTCATACAAGTTCTGATACTTTACATCAGTATTTACTGAGAAAATGTTGTACTTTATATACAATATGTTGTATTTCTTTAAAATCAACTGATGGTTGTACCCACTTGTTACTTTGTAGGACAAGGTTTAATGCACAAAACATAATGAGCTCATAAAATGTGATCCACTGTTACACTGTAAACAAGACATGAAACAAAGGTCGCCGGCTCAACTCAAAACAAGGATGCTGCAGTTTACAGTTTACATAGTACAGTGACGTCTCAGAGTTTTTAATGAGGTGTTATGAAGTGGCACTGATACTTTGAGGGTTTCATAGCCTATTATACATGTGGTGAAAATCTTCACTGAGAATTACCTTGGCTGAGTCCTGGATGTCTTTCCTGCGTGCCCACACGACCACGAGGAGATAAGCAGCGAAGATGGCCCCCACAAAACACACCACCACAGGATTGTTTGTGAATGTAGCAAAAAGTTCTGCGGTACGTGACACATCCACCAAGTTTGGCATAACAAAGAAAGAGCTGCCAAAGAAAGTTAAGTGGTTACAGAGGCACTGAGTGACCAAAGGTGTGGTGAGTGGACCAACCTGTAGAAGAAAAAGAAAGAAAACCAGTTGGTTAAACATCCAACAGCTCACTTTTCAAGTATGTTTTGATATAACCACTGTGGAAGTGTGAAGTCTGTTTTTTTTTTCAAATCACCCTGCAGCCGTCTTCACTCCAAGAAGACTCAGTTTCTTTCCAGTATTTGCACTGAGCAGCAATGGAAATGACAGTGACAGTGGCGTTAATGGATTTGACGCCTGGCTCTACAATTGGCTTCATAACAAGGTAGTGCACTCCAATATCTCCTGTTCTGTCTTTGGGACTCAGCACCCAGGTATATTTTTCCTCTGTGTTAAAATAACAGACATGATCATATACAAAAAAACACACACATTGTAATATCAGTGGATATGTATAGCTACATTGTGATTATACAGTACAGGAAAATGCATTAATGATGGATTACAGACACAGAGTGTCACTATGATCATGACTATGAGTAATCAGTAATATACAGTAGTTTAAATGTGACTTTCAGCTATGGCATGTAAGTTTTAATTGTACCTTCTGTGGAATTCTCTTTTGGGATCCGAGTCTTAGCCACATGATTCTTATCATCTGGATAATCTTTGTATGCCAGGAATAGCATGAAGGAAATGTCTTCAGACGGCTCCATTTTCAGCACAAGTGTTACGTCCGGCGAGGGAATGTCAATTATTAATGTGCTGAAATTGGCAAGGTCCAGGACCGTGCTGTTCCCCTGCCCGACGTCAAGCCTCGGTAAGAAAATCTAAAAAACCCAGCAAACACGTTGTTCTGAAGTCTAGCAATGTCATTCAAAATAAAGTAACTGAAAGTATCTATTAAAACAAATATTACCTCTATCTCTTCAGGTAAGTTCTCTACATGGATGACAGTGCCGTTCACTCTGGTGAGAGAGACAGATCCTACTGTTCCTGTGATGTTTTCCTCTTTCCAAGAATATGGATTTGTCTCAAAACTCATCATCTAGAAAGAGGTAGGCATATAGAAAAGACAAAGTGTGCAAAACTATGACTCAGATTACATTTTCTTTTGTTTTTCTGTTGGTTCCAGAGCTGTTGATGATGTCAGATTAAATAAAGAGAAAGCAACTGTTAAAGATAAGGAGGCAGATTTGTAATGAGTTCACAGAATAACTGAGGAGTGAACTAGCTCACTATAATGAACTGGTTTACTGTTGCCTTTTTACCTGGTCCAAGCACTATGGGTGTTCAACAATGAGGGAAACCATACCTCATACAGCCCACACTGACACCATGCTGCATCAGCATCTTTAAATTCACTGTAAATGTTTATTTTGTACACACTTACTCTGACATCCACCGGCTCCCCTGGAGAGACAATATGAGCCGGCAGTGTGGGGAAGGAAAATCTGGAGGAGGTGTTTTTCTGGACATTTATATCCTGCATTTGCATCTTTTCTGAAGACACTCTGTGGGAAGCACAATCAGAATTATCTTAGTAGTTTGAGCAAACTGCAGTTTATTGTTAAGTGCATGCTCTAGCCAGGGTCAGTCATCTCTTACCTGTTGACATACACACTGATCTGACCAGAATCAATGATGGCTGGTTCTCCATTCAGCTTTTTATTTGTCAGCAAAGCACTTTGAACATTGTTTATCCCAGTGAGCAGAAAATCTGAGACTTTTTTCTGAGGAAAACACACAGTATATATGATAATATACGTTATCTTATTTGGTAACAGACCATAGAGGAGTAAAGAAATTAAAACAGATCTATCCCCTCTATGCCCCGGTGTAAATTAGAAACGGACACGCTCGTACATATGGCATGATCTTGTCCTAAGCTTAGACAGTGGTGGTCTGAAGTTGAGAATATTCTTGAAAAAGTGCTGTCGCGGGCTATTTCTTTAATATCTGTGATCATAATGCTGGGGGACTTGACCGATCTGAGGCTTCCCTCTCAAAGGATAAAAGGTTTTGTGAGCTGCCAAAAGGGGGAATGTGTATATGCATGTTTTGAAATGTTTGAAATGGAAGATTGTACTATCTCTTGTCATGGCACTGGTTTTGTATTGTGTTGTGTTCTGTTGTATTCCAGTATGTCATGTTTGTTACTATATGATTGTGGAAAATGAATAAACAAAAATTTCCAAAGAGGAGCAAAGAAAAACAGATATATAGCAAGTTATCAGTCATTGTTTTGGTCCTTACACTTGATGAAACATTCATGATATTACTGGCTGCTTCAACTATTGGTGTAGCTGCTTGCACAACTTCTCCATCATCTCTGTCGTCCTGATTAGCGCTGATAGTGTTGAGGGAGGAGCTGAGGTCTACCAACAATGAACCAGCTTCTTCCTGAAAAGAAATAAAGAAACATAAAAGATTAGAGTTGATCTGCGTACAGAGAATCAGAGTCTATACTTAGAAATTTGAAGTGTCCAATGACTTTTTTCTTTCCTTCCTCATTTGTTATTTTGTGACATTAATCCAGACTACTATCTGTACTGCATATAATTTGAAATATTTTGCTGTACTTGTGCAGCGGGACTGAGCTCATCTGGGCTCTGAGTGAGTCCAGCCACAGCTCTGGCCGTCACTTGCACTTCCTGAGTTGTGTTGCTGGGTGAGTCTAGCAGGACTGTGGTCATTTTGGTCAACATTTGCTCTCTGAGCTGAAAAAGAAGGAAGTGCTGATTAACATCACGTTGCTCTCCGTTCGAGTTGAAAGCCTCACAAATCATTCATATCAAATCAAATCATTCTGTTACCTTCGTCCTTGCATCTTTCTGATCCTGGCCGGCCTCTGCATTCAGCATATCAGATACTGAAGTAAATATTTGTCCGAGAGACACACCAGAGAGCAGACCCTGCTGCTCTAACTGACTCAGAGTATTCTGCACTGCAGATTGGAGAGCCTCCACAGAGGTGTTGGAGCTGCTTTTCAGCACCTTGAGGAGTTATAAACAGTCACTGTGAATTATTCAGATAAACTGAATTATTATTAGACTTTTATATGGACAACCTGTTTTTCCAGTTTGAATTTGAGATGACAAACCTGAGTGGATACAATTGTGGTGGCTTTCTCAAATTCGTTTT
Organism: Sciaenops ocellatus; assembly: GCA_033000465.1. Lineage (NCBI taxonomy): Eukaryota > Metazoa > Chordata > Actinopteri > Sciaenidae > Sciaenops > Sciaenops ocellatus. Next base: position 9,336,439 of record CP136888.1, on the reverse strand, counting down.
TCACAGTCACCACAACAGACAAACTGTAATTGTTGCTCTTATCTCCGAGAGGCAGGAAGACAGATTTCACCTCATGTGCGTTACTGCAGCGCAGATGTTTGCCTTAAAGATAAAAGAGACAATTTGGTTAAAACTGTTCTCGATTATCCATCTGCATACAGGTTGTTAAATGGTCAAAGTATTGAAATTAATCACAGGCACTCATTTTTAGGGCAAGGTACATTCTTTCAAAGGTCAAACAAAAATTACATGGCACCTTTGCTTCCAGCATCAGCAGACCTTGATCTGCCTATGCCTCACTTCCCCCTAACATATTTATACTCCTCTTGCCTCCTTCTCTTGCTTTCTTTCTGCCTTGTAAAAGTTTTATTGTTTGTTTGAAACTGAATTAAAGTCAAAGACAACAGTGCACGTTTTCACCTGTGTCCGTTTTGAAGCAATAAAAACAGCCCGTGGAGCAGAAAGAGCTTGGGTTGCAGGAAATGTCAAAGGCATCAAGAACTGTTCCTGACAGTGGAGAGATGCTACATGAGGGTGGGCTGGGGCTTGTAGGGGCATCAGTTGTAGCTGGTCTAGCTGGCTCCGGCCCTGGTACTGGTAAAGTGTATTTGACAAAACCTGGCTCCTCCATCCCTGAAAAAGAACACCATACATTTTGTATATATAATGAAAAGGGCTCTAATACTTATGCTAACCCTTAATCTACACATAAAAATGATCGGATGAAAACGCACCATAAGCAATCACACTGATGTTGTGAAAAGTGTCCCTTGAAACTTTCAGATGTTGGCTGTGTACAACATATTCAGTATTTCCATCCTGCTTCTCAATAAGTGGCCTTCTTCCTGCTCTGGAGTAACATTTCTCAAGGTCATCCTGGAATAAGGTAATCAGCGAAATCAAATAGTTTTACACATTAAACTTTCACGCCACAGTTTAAAATCAAATTAAGTGTTGTTCCAGACTTACCGTCAAAGGTTTGGGGTCCTCAATAAACCAAACTACATCTGGGCAAGTTGTCACACAGCTCAGTCTTAGGTTTACATGGTCGTTTACATTTATTGAAGCACAATTATCACAACTGTAAGAATAAAAGTGGACATATAACTGTTCTGATTATACATACATATATCTAACCCTAGAAGAAATGTTGTATGTGTAAACAATCTTTTACCTGATGGTGACGTTTGTGAATTCCTTTGAAGCAACACTGATGCACTTTGAAGCTGAAGCAAGTTTAACAGATTTCCTAAACCAGGTTGTTCTCCACACAGTTAAAGTGTAATGGTAAATATCAAAAGGATTTGGAAGGCAATCGTTGTTGATAACATGAGTTTCATCCTTTGTTTTGTTTTTGCATTTGCAGTTTCTTCCTGTACGGAAAGAAGCAGAAACAGAACTTTAAAATACAGATGACAGCGCTGCTCTTGTATAAAGAGAGGAATATTATAAACCACAGTATCACTATAGCATATTTACAGGGGGTGAAGAAAATTACAAGAACACAATGCAACCCAGTGACCATCCAATTGAGTCAACACCTGTTTGACACAGTGAGTGTGATTACATGTGCACATCATATCCTGGAAAGCAGAATACTCTAGAAGACCTTAGCAATCATCTTGTGGTCAAAATATGATGATTAAGGGGTGTTGATTAGCTCAGTTGGTAGAGCATCCGTCCCATGTACGAAGCCTTGCCGCGGCCCAGGGTTCGAATCCGACCTGCAGCCCTTTGCTGCATGTCATTCCCCATCTCTCTCTCTCCACATTCCTGTCACTCTTCAGCTGTCTCTATCAAACATAAAGCTTGAAAAAAAGCCAAAAAAATATCTTAAAAAAAAAAATATATATATATATATATATGTATATATATATATATATATATATGATGATTAAGGATGATTAAGGATTTAATTTCTGCTGAAATGAAAGTCAAAGTTGGACACAGGTAAGAATAAATTCTTTTGCTGCTCTTTCATTCATTACTGGTAATCAGATTTAGTTTGGAAACCAAATCCAGCTGTGTGAAAAAGCAGTGTCCTGACAGTCAAAGACCAAAATAGGATTCTCCTCAACCATTGAGGGACCTTAGGAATCAGAAATAACAGAGATGGCTGGATGCAGAGAAATCAAAGACACACTTGACAAATAATCAGAAACCTAGATTCTGTTAGAATCACATATACAGGAGCTGAATAGCCAGGTTTGTTGTGTTTGATGTAAAATTCATATTTAATTAACAATGTTCTGTCACAAACACTGTTTTGTTGACTGTGTTCTTTTGATTGTGTTCACCCCGTGTCATTACTTTAATTACAGTTTAACACATTCAAAATGCTCAACAGTGAATTGAATGTTGTACTTACTACATTCCCATTCAAACGTGAGTCCTTTGCTGGGTAATGTTTCCGTTCCAGTTACACTCAGTGTGACATTCTGAGTGTAGTCAACCAAAGTGTCTGGAGTAGAAATTATTTTCAACTGAGAATCATCGACACTCATATTGCCTGTCTGTAGATGAAAACAAAGTCAGTATGCTGTAATAGAAACTCTATTATCTCATGTTAGGTGACATATACTGTATGAGTGTACAGATCATTATGACATACTGAGACTTCATGTTCATCTGGTGATTGTTCAGAGTAACTCTGGCAAGCCTGAAGTAAGGTCTCTAAGTCCACGTCCACATCAGAGCTGGAGAAGGCATTCATGGCTTGCACCTTCACCTGCAACAATCCTTTACCAAAACAGTTTGCATTTAAGAGCACTGAGTACATGTATGACATACTATGGCTGAGTGTTTCTATTCAGTGTTTCAGCTTAAGGTGGAAGTACCTTCGAGTGGGTTGGAGAACGTATAAGCTTGTAAGCTACCACTGAACATGTTTCTAGTCTCTGAGAGAGAGCCCCTGGCTCCAGTAAGAGTAAAGAGCAACTCCACAGGGGCTCCTCGCTCCAATGACACACCAATGTTGAGGTCAGTAGAGTCAGGACAACCGTCCTCCTCTGCTATCACAGAGGCCTCCAGGCCTTCGACAGGCTCCAGCAGACACAGCTCCAGATCAGTGGACACTTTTTGGGCTGTAACTTTGTTAGAGGCAGTTAGAGTCAAGTTGTGGCAGCCATGTCCAAGATTCTCCACCACTTCTGCACTCAGCGTCATGTTATGGGGTGTGATCCCTCTGTCCACGGATAAGTTTGCAACCAAATGGCCTTCATGTTGAATTGTGTAGGAAACATTTGTACCTGTTTAAAAAAAGGTAAACAAATTAGTGCATTTTCTGAGAAGTTGTTTATTGGAAGCATTTATCCCCTTCAGTGCTTGAATGACTCACCTGCCTCTACCATAACTTGGATCTGAACAGGCCTATCATGGAGTGCATTGCATTTAGTGCCACCTGCTGACATATTCCTGCTATAGCACTTAATGACAGCAAACTCTCTGACAGGCTCCTGAATGGTTATGGCTTTCTGAGCTGTGACATGCCAGTCACTGGTTGTGCACTCCACTCCAACCATGAAAACACCAGGATGGCTGAATTTATGCATCATAGTGCTCTCCATCCTGTAAGTGAAAGGTTGAACACACTTTAAGGAAAGAACATCAATGGTTATAATCTATCCATCTGGTTGAATGCAAAGTCTTGCTTACTCTGCTGGGCTGTATGGATCAATAGTGTGGCCATCTCCAGCATTCACTGTACATGTGAGATTTCCCTGAAAGGGATGAAGAAGCCACTTCACAGTGATGGTGACATTATCAAAGACGGCCGCCAGCTTGCTCATCAACAGGTGGAGTCCTGAGAGGAAAACAATAAATGAATACATGTTTCATGTTTCATGTTACATGTTACATGTTTGAGCTGAAAGTCAACTTGCAAGTTAAGCTTGAGAGGCTACATAGCTCTGCTGGTGAAGTAGGTGAAAGGTGAAAGGTGAAGGATGAGAAATTTAGCTGAGTCACGAAAAGGAGAACACAAGACATACAGTATATAGTCAACTCTTCTCCAGAATAATGATCTACAGTATCACTTTAGAGAGGAAAAGACTCGGACCATGTTTGCAGTGGTACTCTACAGACAGGTAACTTCCCAGCACAGGACATGGTTCACCAAAAGAGCTCAGATCCACTGGAGCCTGGCAAGCCTGCAGTCCGTGACAATGGTCTGGAAAGACACACAAGTCAGGTAATTGACAATGCTCAATTTTCATCCTATTAGGCTCAAATAATCTTGCTGGTGTTTGTATAATCCTCTAATGAAAAGGGTCTAATAACTCTTGTGTATTAACAATAAGTAACATCAAATATTTGCTGAGTAATTGCATGAACTCCTGCAGCTTAACTAATCCCAGACTAATATGAATATGAATATATATTTACCCCAAAGCCCATCTATTCAGCTCCTGGGAGGGGATTTGCCTAATGTCTTTTCTGGAAGTGTAATCCTTTTGTCTGAAGCAACAGGGGTTTCATGTTTGACACGACGCATTAAACAAAAATGTAATTTTATCTGCCCCTTTTTGAACAGCGGCTTTAACAAACACATATTATGTTCCCACAGATTTAACTGTAAATACAGATAAGCCTTCAAACAATCATTCATACCAAAGTATCAGGTTGCAAGTTAAACAAATAAATTGTAAATGAAGAGTAACCAAATCTATTATGATATATTTTTTTATTTTTCTATCATAGTTGCTATAATTTTGCAGAACATGAAAAAAAAACGACTCTCTGTGTTTTATTACATGTAAAACTACTTAAATTCATAATACCTGTTACAGAGTCCATCACATCTATCCAGCTGCACTCCTCCTGTGTGGATGTGGGCGAGGCTGTGAGTTTGGATCGGCAGTAGTGAATTGTTTTTCGACCATAGAAGCTGTCATCTATCTCTATAACTTGACCAGAACCACATTGCAGTGTTGCGTTTTGGCCATCGCATGCGATAGATCTCCCAAATTCTGAGGGGTAAAAAAAAATCAAGACTTGTATAAGGGGAGCAAACACAACTAAAGTTTAATGTTATGTGTTGATTTATGTATGTGTGCATACCAAACTGGCAAATAAAGTTGAACTCCTGGCTACAGTTCCCTGTGGCTTCCCACTGGAAGCCTGAATGTCTCAGGATATGTCCACAGGCTGCTTGTGCATCTGGCATGTTTACCCAGTTACTATAGCTTACATCTGAGCCATCCAGCCACGCAAGGGAACCTGGAGAAGGACAAAAAGGAAATAACACCATTTAGTGTGATTAAACTTCTATTTTGAATTCTGATTCTCAGACAAATGTTAAGCAGTCCTTGTTCTCCATATCTTTTCTTCCTGGTGAGTTAATTGTTAAGATGCAATTTGGGGATCATAAAACAACAAAGCCACACATTGAGGTGGTGACAGGGTGAATGAATGATAAAAGGCTCATCCTCTGTGGAGGAGAAATAAAGACACATTTGTAAATCAAGCCACTTGACAGCACATCTATAGAAATGCTCAAATGAATGAGAAATATCTCTCACTACACCTGCTGCTTGAGGGAGATATCCAAATGTGCCAGTCAGTAAACAAACACATATCATACATCACACATATATACGCAGATGGACATGCAAGCTGCCAAATGAGATAACAGCTGAGGTTATAACCATCATAAACATTTTTTACTCAGTAATTAGATATAATCATTGATCACAAATATAGCAAAAGCTACTGAAATGGTTGATTTCAGAGAAATTTACTGGCTTTTAAGAACAATATTTAGCACTTTTATTCCAGCTAGCCTATATAATAGCACTCATATGTATGTAAACTCACTAAAAAACTATATAAAGCCATTAGAAGTCATGCAATGTCTCCTCTGGTTCCCCTCTCCACGTGCCCTCTCACCTTCAGTGGCAGCAGAGTCGAGTGTGAGGTTTGGAGCTGCAGGTGCCAGCCCAAGCCACCAGTCCTTCCCCGGCTCCAGGTGCTTCTGAAGGAACTGTTGTGTTTCATCATTCAGGATGAAGGCCAGGTGCCCTCCACCTCGCTCACACCATCCTTGGGCACTGAGGAAGGATCGCTGCAGAGCCACAAACTCGTAGCAGGAGCCATCAAAACCCTCCTGGTAGTCTGGGCAGGAGAAAGCCTCTGTATCCTCGTCAGCATAACAAACCCAGCTGAGGAGGAGAACCATCAAAGTCAGTGTGGGAAAAGTGGCACTCTCCATCTCTGCACCTGTATACTGTTCAGACTCTCTGCTAACATCACCTCTTTAAAGGGCACTGACGTCAGAAACTCTGACACTAGTCAGCTCTTTAGGATTATTTTTAACACTAGGATGGCTTCCTTGATGGCTGTCCAGCTTTGTGTTGTGCCCATAATTCTTGTTCCCAAACAAAGCTCTGGCCTGTGGTGAAAAGGCACCAGAGCCCACTGTCAACAACCACTAATTACTCCTCTGCCTCCTTTAATGTAGGGGCCCACAACCTGCAGAGCGAGATAAGCTTCCCATTCAGACCTGTCCCTACCATGAAAATGTCAATCTGAACTTTCAAAGGAGCCAGAGGCTTCAGCTGTCCCATGGGCCTGTGGTTGTTCAGACTGATATTGAACTAAAAAACATTAAAGTTAGAGGTGGCAGCCTTTACTTTCACATGGGGTTGAAAACAACAACATTTTTTTTTTTTTTCATTTTTGTTGGGGGGGTATGCCAGCTTCATTTCATTTAACTGCTTTAATTTTAGCATCCTGGTATAGTAGATGCTGGCTCACTGTCACATTGTCATGGCTTACTGGGACAGTTAAAAAGAACAGAGCCACCGTTGTAATCAGTAACACCTGTGCTTTTCTTACTGTGTGCTCAGCAGAGAAGCACATTATCTTACAATTTGTTTACTTGACATGTGAAAAAGCTATATTGTGGTTATATTGTCTCCAATCTGGACTCACACAATCTTCATATAATAAAAGAAAGAAATACAAGAAGACACTTTAACAGGTGCAAACAGCTATGTAGCAAGTTCTTTAAAACGCATTTCACAGATAGTTTTTTGACTTTGCACCATTCTCCCCCATACGTCTATACAGTCATTTTAGAGTAAATACATTTTATTTTACTTCATCAACAGACCTTAATTAGTATCACTGGTAACACCTGTGTTTACCTACTATTTCATGTCAAAATGGCTGCTGTGAAAAAAGTCTATTACTACTTCATAATTTACCAGAAAATTGTGTTTCATATATGACATACCAAGTATATAAATAACATTTTTTTAGACATACTTGACATGTTTTCATGGGTCGAAATGAAATACTGCACCATGAAACACGATATTTGACATTTAATCGGAGAAAAAGATTTAATAAAAAAAACAACCTTTTGGTTATTAATGGTTAATAATCAATTATTTTTTATGTATAATATGTTTGTATAATGTTCCGTTAAAACCGTTACACACCCCTTCAAGTACCCGTATGTGTGACGTCATATCACTGAGACGAGGCTGGCTGAGGACATGACTTGTTGAGTGACCGGTGTGGGTTTAATCAGACGTCTCATGGTTAAACTGACGCTACATCTTCACGATGTTGGCTTGTACACGGAGCCTGACCAGCAGTGTGACCTCTGCTCTGCGGCTTCTGCGCAGTAATCAAGTAAATGTGCACTCTATCAGTGTGTTGCGTTCAGGCTGTGATGCTAACAGCGGCTTGCTACAGTGGACGGCAGCTCATCGCTCCTCGTTTCTCTCCCTCCTCAGGTTGTTGTGTCTGGACATGTGCAGAGATGTCTCTCCACACAGACAGACGGAGAGGTCCGCATCGCAGAGATACTGAAGGAGAAGTTTCCATTGGCCTCGTCGCTCAAAGTTGTGGATATATCAGGTAAACAGTGATCTAACAGGAGACTGTCTGCATTAAGTTACACTGAAAACTGAACCAAACTTGTCTTTGGTGTGCCTGGTGGCAGAGAAGTGTTAATTCAGCTCTTCTTAACTGAAGCTACGATGTTTACAGATGTTCAAACCCAAGACTGCTTTCCATCAAATGTATATATCTCAGATGTTCAGTGCATCTGGAATATAGACATCATCATCACCATCATTATTATTTGGATCTGTGTAGAAACCAGATGGTCAGAGCATACACTGAGGGAATGACTGTGTTGTTTGTGTGATCCTGTGTTGTGTTCAGGTGGTTGTGGGGCCATGTATGAGATCCATATAGAGTCCAGTGAGTTCAAAGGAAAAAGGACCATTCAGCAACACCAGTTAGTCAACCAGGTAAATCATAGTAACAATAAGATCAGCATTGTGACAGTATAAAATAATTAATAGTACAAAGATATGTGTGACGTATGTATTTCAAATTTTAGCAGCTATTATTTAACTTATTTATTAATTGTACTGAAACTACACACAACAGAATCAACAGAAACAACAGAAAGGGCTATGACATGTTATGTGTGCTATGGTCCATATCTATCTGTCATCCATGTTTGCGAGAGTGTCTCCTTGACTTTGGTGGACATGTTTATGAAACACAAAAACAGATGTTTATAGCTACTTGTACACGTTGAATTTTACTCATTGTAGCTCTCGTCACGACAGACACGGATCGGTTTCTCTTTAACTGGCATTTATTTCGTCTCTTCTCCCATCGTTCATGCTGTTCAACATGTCTTTATGCCGTTCAACATGCCATTCCATTTATGCCTTTTATGCCGTGAGAACTGTACAAATATACAAATATATATCAGTTCAAACAAAGACTGTAGATTAAGTAAATAAGAGCAAAAATGTTGCGCTGCGTAAATATAAACAAAATGCATCACTAATACAAGTAATAATACCTCATTAGCCGCTTGTCATGAAGAGAGGTTCTTGACACCTCGGGCTATGCTTTGCAGTCTAGCTTCACAGTGTAGCATCAATTAATTCTGCTGTAGCAGCACACAGGTAGTAACATTGGTTCCAGGCCAAAACACAGCAGCACTGATAGGAACAAACTTATAAAATACGTTATGAAATTAACCCGTGTTTTATCTTATTACACACACATGAATTTACTCATTTAAAATTTTATCTAAATTATTTAACAACATGAAATTATGAATTATTATTTTTAACATGAATTCAACAGCACTTACACTCATAAACTTATGTTTTGTCTTCCACAGGCGCTCAAGGAGGAGATTCAAGGAATGCATGGACTGCGAATATTCACAGATGTTCCAAAACATTAGAGAAAGTCTCTGCAGGGTTGACCCACAAACTTTTCCTTTGCTCACCCTATCTATTATGAATGTACAGTTTTAAAGAGGATATTGTGTAGCAACGGTGTAAGAAATGTAAGATTACATTAAGTTTTCTTTGTTAAAGTAGTGAGATATCTTCCACTCTGAGGTAATGTATAAAACTAGTGAAGGCTACAATACGCACAAAATGAATACCTTGTAAATAAATCAAGGTAACCTACATGTCAAGTCATGTAGGTTTCTTCCCAATTTGGGGTCTTCTCAGGGTTGATAGTGATGCTGGTGTGATGGTAAGCAGTTGAAAAAGTAGTAAATGCAACCATCTTGAATAGTGAAAAATTGCTACAGATCCAAAATCAGTTTGTGGAGCATTATTTTGCTGACATTGTGATCACACTTTACAGTGTTACCATGCCATGAAAGTTGATTGATTTTACATTAATTACTAACCCTTAGATTGCACATGGAGCTTGAATTAATGCTGCCTAATGCATGTTGTAATAAAAAGCTTTCTCCCCCACACCTCTTACTTGATTGACTTTTGGCTTTTGTGATATGAAAAAAACAAGTTTGCAAAGAAAATGCACATCGTAATCATATCAAAAATCTAGAACTATCAATATTTAAATAATTATTGTGATTGAAAAACACTACACTGGGAAGTTTAAAGCCTCATATCAGTATTTTATACATCAAATTGCTGTGTGAATAAAGTTGTCACCCAAATCTGCACAGATAATTTAGCCCCTTTTAGCTCTTTGTTTCGTTTTTGTTTTGTTTTTTTTACTTGCAGGAGCAGATACTTAAAGGTTAAATCTCTGTGTTCTCTGCAGCAGCAGGTAGTTGTTTTCATTTAATAATAAATAAACTATGCTACTCACTGTATTAGACTGACAAAGCTAATAATGTCAGCAGCTAACAACTTTTTCTCAAGAGTTGTACATTGGAATAACAGCACAAATAGTCAAATGTCAAAGTCAAATGAAGCTAACGGCTAAAAGTGAAGTAACAGATATTGTACTTACACAAACAGACATTCATCCTGTGGTCAGAGTATAGGAGATGTGATGATAATGTCGTTCTGCTTCTGCTGGATGTGTAAAGAGTTAGGCAACTGTTTGTAACCATATTAGCCACAACTTAAAAAAGTGAGTGATAATATATTAGTGCTAACATTATGTGTTAGCTTGATTTCTAAACAACTAATAACATGGTTAATGCTGTCATTTGGGATTTTTTTTGGAAATAGAAAACAGTAGTTTTTTTTTCTATTCAATGTGTTTTGACATAGCTACCTAACATGTTTTCTAATGTTAAGTTAGCTAAACTTTTGCTAAAGGTTCAGTGTGCAAGATCGGGCGCCTCTATTTTCAGAATAAGGCAGACATGAAATATAATATTCATAACAATGATTCCATACATTTTTAATCACTTAAAAATAAGAATCTTTGTTGTTGTTATTTTAAAATGAGCCTTTGATATTTACAATAGAGCAGGTCCTCTTCCATAGAGGCCGCCATGTTGAAACACCATGTTTGTACAGTAGCTTTTAAAACTACAATACAACCTTTATCCATTTTTTTCCCCAATTCATTAATCAAATAATTCTCAGTCTGGCAACTTTGACAAGACGTGCCAGACACTTTCAGGTGTGGGAATAGGTTGTATGATGCTTAAACTAGATTTCCAAGCGCAACTGAAGGCACCACACTTGTTGAAGGGTTGTGGCTTGTTGCATCATGGATGTATGAGTTGCATTATGAGACTTTTAAAGTTTCGTGCACTCTTCACCAGCAGATGGCGCACTTCATACTTCAGCACGCTGCAAGCAAAGGCACTACACAGGGTGAATTATATTACAGTTCTTCAAATGGCAACGCTCATCTGAATTAAAAAGCATCTCAGTCATTTGAATATGTAACAATATATATATATTAATCAGGACTTGAATAACGAATGATTGAATAAAAGTGTAGACTGTGAGATTTCAGGCTCCACTGTGTGAGTAACCATCCACACGGCGCCTGTCTGTGCCCGGGCTACACACCACATCACTCTGAGCGCCGAGGAGGAGCGGAGAGGCAGAGCAGCAGGTCTCCGACATGGCTAAAGAAGGAGCAGATATGACCGAGGAAACCGTGTACATGATAGACAAAAATGTGGGGAAAGAGCCAGAAAACGTGGAATCGTCCGGCGATGCTAAAGAAATGCGAGCGGTGATACTGGCAGGTTTTGGAGGTCTAAACAAACTCCGGGTAACCAAGAAGGCAATGCCCGAGCTTCAGGATGGTGAAGTGAAGATCCGCGTCAAAGCATGGTAAATATGAAAATACATTTTATTTGTACTTATGGATTGGATGTGGAGATGGATGTCCACGAGTATTTCTGACAAGCGCGGACGCTGAACAAAACAGCTCACTGGAAAATTTCGCAGTCATGAAGCCACAGGTCTTTTCTAGTGCAGGAGGTTGGCTGGCTGGAGCCCACTGACTCCCAGCAAACTGTTGTCAGACAAACCAGCGTTTCCCAGGCATATTTTCAATCAGAATTTGAGATATAATTTGATTATTGCTGCATTTACAAGGTATTGATTAGCCCATTGTTGCAGATAATTGCAGCTGACTAATGTTTGCAAACTCAGAGTTAGGAAAATATTGTTCATTAGAGAATGCATGTTGAATCTGGCCTTGTATTCACAGGGGAATAGCCAGTGACTCACTGTTGATAATGATGAAATAAATAGCATAAGGGAAAATCATAATTATCTTCACAGGTCATAATAAATCTGCATTATTTTTGAATAGCTGTCAGTGGTTAGGCAGTTCAGAGGCATCATCTCATTTCAAATATTGAATCAGAGCCCTTTATTCTAGGAGTGCATAATATGGATTTTTTTTTCAGCCGATACAGGTAACTGATAATCACCTGCTTCTTATGGCTGATACCAGTAAGATCATTGATAATTTCATAACTTGCAAGTTGCTCACTGAAATTTAGTGAGCAAAGATTAATGGTTTAATCAAATCATCAAATCTACACACATCAACACACTTTGCCCTTCAAATTTTTGCACAAGAATTAAAAATAAGTTATTATTTTTATTGGCTTTAATTTTATTATCAGAATAATACATAATTATATAAATTTTCCATCATCGACTGATAATTGTCATACATCATGCATCCCTAATTTATCCTTTATTCTTTGCTGCAGTGGCTTGAATTTCCTGGATCTAATGGTACGTCAGGGGACTATTGATAATCCTCCCAAACCTCCTCTTGTCCCCGGGTTTGAATGCTCTGGAATAATAGAGTCAGTGGCTGAAAACACAGCAGGATTTGAGGTAAGTGAAACTGTCACTCTGCTTCTGCTGGATGTGTAAAGACATCATTGATGTCTGTATGAATGAATGTTGTCAGTTTCTGAGCGAATGAAATCAAATCAAAACTAGACGCATGGGCTGTAAGCCTAATACTGAGATAACCATTTAAATTAATCAATAATCTACTAATAACTTCCTCTTTCTTGTTTCACGTTAGCGTCTGCTTGTTATTCTGCTACTCTGACACATTTCTTTCAGATAGGCGACAGAGTTATGGCTTTTGTGAATTACAATGCCTGGGCAGAAGTGGTTTGCACACCAGTGGATTTTGTCTACAAGATGCCAGATGAAATGACTTTTGCTGAGGCTGCTGCATTCTCCCTGAACTTTGTGGCTGCCTATATGATGCTCTTTGAGGTTGCCAATCTACGAGAAGGGATGTCAGTGTTGGTTCACTCAGCGGGAGGTGGTGTAGTAAGTGCATTTCTTCATTTCTTATCTGACTTCATCCGTCTCTAACTGATGGCTTCATACCCACAAATGGACGCAGCAATGTTTGTTTGGAAATATAAGACAATATAGACTAGACTTTAATTTCTTTCTTAGTCAAACTTCTTTTTTCTTTTGAGTAATTTACGTGTTGGAAACAACTGAAAGAAATGCTTAGTTGTTAAACAGTTAACACTGTTATTATAACTGAAGTTAACCATTCAGACCAAAGCAATGTACAAACAGGAATTCTGTATAATATAACTGCACTGCTGCCTTTCTTTTGTGCTCTCAGGCACTGATAAGTTGTTGCAACATGTTTGTTATTTTCAGGGTCAAGCTGTGGCTCAGCTGTGCTCCACTGTACCTAATGTCACAGTGTTTGGGATCGCCTCATGTTTCAAACACGCGGCCATCAGAGACTCGGTGACTCACCTCTTTGACAGAAACGTCGATTATATGCAAGAAGTCAAAAAGTAAGCCGAGACTGTTTGTCTGTATTCTGGTGGATTTGAAGTTGAAGAGTCTGTGTTTAGTTCTTGAATATTCATTAGTTAATGACATTCAAGGCATCATCGTGGATGTTCATTTGTAGCACGTTACACATGTGAACTAATGTGACAGCGTGGCCCTCACTGTGTTTAGATGGCTGTGCGAGGATGCAGATGTTACCTGTTGCCTTATTTGGTCTTGTATGGTCACGGTCCCCATGGCAACGCACAGCTCATCTCAGAGAGCAGCAGCATTGTGTAGGGCGGAGGTCTGCACTGTCAATGTGGAACAACTGAGCCAATTAGAGCTGAGCATTGATACCATACACATACCATTCACAACACAGCACGCTGTTAGCCGTTGGCACTACAAAGAAAACACCTTTTAGCAAACGCCGCCTGAGATTTGATGTAATATGACACATATTTGCTGCTGTGAAGTTTTAATCTTTTTTATTTGAAGATGTTGGGAAGCTCTGTGCCATTCTGCCTCTTCTGCTTCAGAGAGCTTAAGCAATAATTTGTGGCTATGCTGTTGAGTCATGTAACCAGAATACATGCACCATACATGTATGACTCACACTGTATAACGTAAGTTAGATTATAATAATATATAAGGATTCAAATATTTTTGTGTGTGTGTTTCATGCTTTCTGCCTACATATCAAGTGTAGTTGTGGATTAATATGCCTTTCATCTCCGTGGGCCACACATTCTTCTCAGGATCAAGAGCAAAGTACAATTAAATTAGTCTTTTTACTAAAGGCAGAAACCATGGGAATCACAAGACCACCAAGCAGTTTAGCCAAGCAGGTGTCCAGGGCCAGAAGGCAGAAAGTAAGGAATTATGGTCACCTTGATGCCTTTCAGTCTTTCATATCTGTGCCTTTAATGCATCTCTTTTCTTTGTCCGTCTGATTCTGTGTGCAATAAGAACATTAAACCTTTTTTTGACATGATATAAAGGATGAGGAGTAATGCGGGCTTTGCAAAACATCAGTAAGTCTTTTTATAAGAAAACTGTAGGCAGAGTCAAAAAGAAAACACGTGGGTTGTATACTGCAACTTTTACTCCAGAGAATCAATGCTCGTATCTTATGAATCCATGATTAGACCTAAACTGAAGCTGCTCCAGATTATGAATCACAGACTGAATAAATAGAATCATATACTGTACGTATACTGTGTGTTTGCATGTTTTGCATTTTTACATTTAGAGAAGGTTATACAGCCAAATAACTGTAAATGTATGAAGCTGACCTCTTTACCTCAACAAAAAAATGTACTCTTCACAGGTTCAGTAGAAGTGAAACAGTCCATTAACTGATTAGTGGACAGACAGAAAATGAAACTGCGGCTATTTCAGGGCTGCAACTCATTTTCATGATCGATTAATCTGCTGATTATTTTCAGGATTAATTGTTTTGACAATCACAATATCCTAGAGCCCAAGGTGATGTCATCAAATAGTTGCAGATGTAATCTTAAGACTATATGCTTGCCTCTGTATTAGTTTATATGAATGTTCTTTTATTCCTGCTCTTGATGTTTTAGGATTTCTCCAGAGGGCGTAGACATCGTGTTGGACTGTCTGTGTGGGGAGAACACAGGGAAAGGCCTCACTCTGCTGAAGCCTTTGGGAACTTACATCCTTTATGGTAGGAGCAATACTTACGCCTTTTGTGTGTTAATGTAACCATTGCCTTTCCATTTTGTACTTTCAAATAACAACATTTGCATTGTATTGGTCAAATCTTTGTGGACTTGCCTCAACTTTGAGTTAATATCAGCAGTTAAAGGAATAGTTCGACCCTTTGGGAAATATGCTTATATGCTTTCATGGAGAAAGTCAGGTGATAACATTGATACCACTCTCTGATGATGCTTAAGACAAGAAACAGATAGCGTATCTCAGCATAAAGACTGGAAACAGATAGAAACAAGACTTCAGGAAGTCACTGCTCCTGGCCAAGAAATAGTCTGACACATAATCCTCTGTAAAACAGCAAATTTACATATTTATGCAGATTAAACAGCAGTGTGAAACGTCTCCCTCTTCTGGCAATGAGAGTTACACAAACAAACCTTTGCCCACCCCTTCAACTCTGGCAAACCAATCAAGATTGGAAAACTCCGGAGTACTGCGAAATGCAGAGAGATCCACTTGGCAGGGATGAGCTTAATTACTGTGTGAACTCATTTGGCAAGGGACTGAATGTAACAGATGTTCATTTATATGTAAAAGCCCTGCAGTCCAACTTTAAACAAACAATATATAGTGTGTTAATTCATTAGCTATCGAGTTGCTTGCAGACAGATGTTGTCATCTTTGGAAAGAGCTAGGCTAACTCTAACCCTAACCCTCGCTAGGTTTTACAGTCTTTATGCTAAGCTAAGCTAACCATATCCTTGTCTGCTTAATTTTTAACAGACAGACATGAGAGTGGTATCGACATCCTCATCTTACTCTTTGGAAGAAAGTGAATAAGTATTTGCTATTATGTCAAACTATTGAGGAGTAATGTTTTAATGTACTTGACTAAAAAACATACTCCATAATCTGCAAATGAAATGTATTGTTCTTCACTGCTACCATTTGTATCTGATCTTTTAATTACTTTAGTTTGCTGTCAAGCTGTATGAATCATGTAACAGCATTAGTGGGAGATTAATTCATTAGTTTTAGTTACTGAATATGTGCGAAGGCATGCTTGCACAGATTTAAAGGTCTAAAGGTGTAAACTGTTTCTCCCTCACCTCAGCCTTCATGCTTTGTGGCTGCTTATTATTGACCAGTCGCTGCTGTCCAGTCGTTTTCACAGCATACAACAATCCTTTTATTTTTGTTTTTTCAGGCGCATCAAACATGGTAACTGGGGAAACAAAGAGTTTCTTCAGCTTTGCAAAATCCGTGAGTCAGAGATGCAGTCTGTCGTCAACATTTGATGGAAACAGTACACTGTTACTACCCAATGAACATTTCATGGCAAATGAAACGCACATACACACACACACACACACACACACACACACACACAAATGAGTCACCAGGGTGAACGTGTCTGTGTTTTGTTTTTTTTTTGTTTCTAGTGGTGGCAGGTGGAGAAGGTGAACCCAATTAAACTATACGAGGAGAACAAAGTTATAGCAGGATTCTCACTCCTCAACCTCCTCTTCAAGCACGGGAAAAGTAGTCTTGTGAAATCAGTGATGGACAAACTGTTGTGTCTCTATGACCAAAAGAAAATCAAGCCGGTAGTGGACTCCTTATGGGCGCTGGAGGAGGTAAGAGCCTGGGGTGATTAGACGGTGAGATCAATGATAATCATATTAAAAATTATCATTATGGCAACATAAGATATATATTTTGTGCAAACATCTTGGACGGCACATAAGATGTCGTTTGTGACTGCTGCTTTCTGTGGGACATTGTCAGCTGTTCTTGGACAGTCTTCCACAGATGGTGGGTAGGTTGCGTCTTCCTGTTCCACAGTTATTATCACACCCACACAAACCCCGTCAATCACTTCACTACAAACTCTTTAAGTGTCCCTTTGACTGTAGTCATTCATTTCATACAGCAGATACACACCTGTTCTAATCACGATATGTACGTTATTGGCTTTGGGTCAGCTTATTAATCATAGTTAAGGAGTTGAACATTATCTTGCTGCTGTTGTGTGTATTATTTGTATGAAATCTCTAAAGCATTTAAAGTCCTATCTGTACTCTGTGGTCTCTGTAGATTATTATATTATAATATGCACTTTTCACAGAGACCATCAACAAGCAGTGCAGTGTGCACTTGCTTATGTCTTGAGCCTGGCCAAGACACAGTTGTATATATGTAATAGTCAGTATGTTCAGGCAATCCCCCTTAACTCGTAGGTCAGGAAATATCTCATGGCAGGCATTTGTGTTCAGGTGGACATGGCTAACAGCCCCACAACTGGCAAGTTTGCCTTCGCGAGATCACAAGGGATGTTGGAACACTTCCTTCCCTTAGTTGTGGTCTGTCTGTGAGAGTATCTCATTAGTTGTGGTATCTCTGAGACCACAACTAATGAGACAGTCAGCACCAGACTGTCAGGGCTCAGCTGTGTGAGCCAGAGCTGTCACTTTTTCAAAAAGTTAAAAGTTCAAACGGATTTGAGCTAACATGTAATTTGTTCAAATGTGAACACAACACACATGACTGTGACTGTCACATACTAGCAGCATGTAAGGCCGTCTATGTCTATCAAGACAGAGTCTTACCCTTTAGTACAGTCTTTATGTTTCCCTTGTGGTGTTGTATAACTGCACTACATGTCTTGTGTAGGCAGTTTATAGTGCATCTGCTGCCACTTAGGTGGCCAGCTAGTAGGTGAGTCCTCAGATTTGTTGCCATTGTAGAATAACTTAGGCAGCTGCTCTTAATGAAGTCAGAAAACAGTGGTATCTTCGTCTACGATATTAAACCCAGATATTTCCACATCCTGCCTCTCAGTGTCACTTTTCTCACTACTCTCCTCCTCTATTTACATTTATTAGCTTATTTTACCGTCAGCCGGACTTCCAATCCTTTGAATTTTGAATTCGAGAGGTATTTCATTTTTTGGCTGCATATAAACCGTGCTTGATTTATTGGTTCTGTTCCATCTGAAGTTGGAGGGGCCACACCTTTATTATGTTTATTGGCTCATGAAGTTATTAGTTTGGTAAGTTTGGTTGGTTCAGCAGAAATCTAATTTGCCTGAATATATGAAAACACTTGTTTGAAAGACAGAATCTATTCACTGAAAATTTGTTAAAGATGGTTTAGTTCCATTAAGTATCCCAGTAAGCTGGGGCCTTTGTACTCACTCACCTAAATGGAATGCAGTGGTTTTTAATGATATCAGTTACAACTGTGCTTTTTCCTGCTATGGAAGAAAGTATGTATGTAGTCTATGGAAGGCTTATTCTTGGTAGCAGGCAATGCTAGTCCAAAACTTATAAGAGCCACAATTGCAGAGCCACGGTCCTGTGGTAATTAGGCTTTCCTTTTCCAGTAGCTACATATGAGTAATGGTACCATTACAACTTAGAGCCATTTCCTCAGCGTAGGATGATTTGCCTACAGTATTACTTCCTGTCAGTGATATCAGACGTCACATCACACGTCCTCTGCCTTTAAAATGTTTGGAATTGATTTCACACCACAAATGCTCCAAGAATTCAGATAGAAGGTGAGGGCAGGCAGGTAATCCATCACAAGAAGCTGAAGTCATTCTGAACTTTGTATCTGCAGTCAGAGACAGAATGTGTTGATGAAATTATTGCTGTCTTCAGATTTTCATTTCTCATGGGAAACTCCCTGCTGTCATTAAACTTTGGCAGATTGCTCAAGCCATTCACTTGAACTATTGCCCGTGAAGAATCTCATTAGAGGGAGAGATAGCGTGGGATGTAGTGCCAGGGGCACAGCCTGCCTCATTTGTTGATATGCCTGGAGAAAAAATTCAGAGGGCATTGGTTTTCATGTTGACCAGGGTAACCTTTTTTTTTCTGGAATAAAAACTCTGAGAATGTGCACGAGCGAAACTCAATAATGGGAGGTTGTCTGACCAGCAGCAGTTTTACTTACAGCAGGCAAATGCTGTGTGAGATACTAAAATAAATGTAAGCGACATACAGTGTCTCACAGTAATGATTTGAAAGTACCAGGGAAGTCCTGTTGTACTTATAATCATATCCTCTCTCTTCTGCAAACTTGCTACCTTGCACTAATGTTGGACAAGTTTCTGACCTATTTTTGCTCTTGGCTTGATTTCCGCTATTTCTTTTAACAAATGAATGCTTGTGACACAACGGCTTCTAGACAAAGGGCCACATTCAGTTGTGTCTTTGTGTGGACTGTAATGAGAAAGCAAGATATGGCATCCTGAGTAATCTTTTGTGATGTGTGAAATTTTCTCTACACAATTGAGTCAGACAAGCTTTAATGAGTAGCATTGACGTTTCATTGTTTACAGCTTTGACCTGCTAGGTACGTCGTTGGATGTAGACGGGAAAATGTCGCCAGAAATCACAATAATTGCACAATTGTTTTAACAACCTTTAATTATCCTCCTGCCAATTAGATGGTGAAAAGGAGCCACAAAAATAGTGCAATTGTCAGCCACAGTGTGAAAATGTTAAGTTAACTATACAAGAAATGTTGCAGTAAAAGCTTGAGTCATTGTTAGATGGATGGCCTCCCTTCACTTCATAATTCCAGACTTGCTATGATGGTTAACATGAGCGTGCTATATGCTGTTACACAATATGACATGATTTCTGTGTTTCAACAGTTACCTCTCAATGTCATTGAGAGCTGCCAACACGAGCGAGCCAGGGTTAAAATGTTTTTTGATAGTTCCTGCTTTACTACGTAATGTTCTGTTTAGGTTATTCTGATTTTTTTTTCTGTTGTCATAGCTAATAAAAAAGTCTCACCGCCTAAATCTGTTTTAAAAAGGTAATTAGAGGACGGGAGTTGGGACGGGAGAAAATGACTAAGCCCAACACTGTGTTAGAACAATGTGTGTAGTTGATGTTTGTGTCTGTTAGATTTAATATTCAATAAATCATCTTTAATGTTTATATGCACATAATGAAACAAAAATGAACAGAGGATATTATTTCTTTTCAGAGCTCAGGACTTTATTATGCTGGTGTAAGCTTTTTTAAGAAAGTGAATATTAAAATCATTTGTTCTTGCAGGATGTGACACACTTAAAATGAGAATAGATCTCCTGGAAGCTGCAAAAACATTTATTATTTACGTCATTTGTTATAAGAAGCCGCTCTACCATGCCCGTCTGATGCTGGCTTATCAAATCTCTTATGCAGAAAACAAGTCATGTACTTGTATTCACTTGTGTGTGTCATAGAAACCTTCTTGGATCATTACTACAGGCAGTGAAATGTTCAGTGTGATGTCAAATGTAGCCCAGCCGGGTGAGTCAGCATCATTTAACATTAAGGCCATTAACTTTTAATGGCCTTAACTTTTAAGTAAGTTTAGATTACAGCTGTTCTCAAAAAGTGGTTTGTTGTCTGAAATGACCAGGAAATGGTTGCTAAATCGTGTTGGCTTCATGTGGAGGAGCTTTTATTGTTGGTGACGTCAGTCACTAATTTTATGATTACAAGTAAAAGTTGGAAGGCACCCTTGTTTCTTTCACATTTATGTCAGCTCAAATCTGATTTTACACATGATTGAAAATGCAACTCAGGTTTACTGAGCACTTTGTGTGTTTCTATAAAACAAACCAGATTAGATTTAGATGTAGTAGCAGCCTAATACAGTTTTATAACTGATGTTTGGTTTTAAATAAACTACACCGACCACAGAGAGGAGAGAAGCCATTTTATTTTGTGCTGATTTTTTCTAATTTCTTTGTAATTACAAGGAATAGCTATTTTTGAGTCATTATTTTCTGGGATTTCATTTCTGATAACGCTGTTGTACTTTTGTTTCTCAACAGTTCAGCTTATTGAAAGTAAGTTTGTGTTTTCTTCTCAGGTAAAAGAGGCCATGCAGAGGATTCATGACAGAGGCAATATAGGAAAACTCATTCTTGATGTTGAGAAGGCTCCCACCCCTCTGGTAATAACAACATTTTCCTGTTTAATAGTAGGAATGAAGTGATGAGAAGGAATACATGAATAGACAGGGCTGTTCAATAGCCAAGTCATTGGGCCCGTTTCTCAATGAGTATTGACCTTAAGATTACAAGATTTTCAGCGCAGTTCTTCAAAGATTTACAGTTTTCACAGTGACTCATGCAGCAGGCATCTTTTACAAGAAAGTTACTAGGCTACCAGTTAAATGTTTGTATGTGCTTGTGCTTGTATGTGCACACTGAACGCATTATCAAAGTATTATTTACAGTTACAGCTTCCAGCTCTCTGTATTTTATATAGTATTATTGCTAGATAAAAGTAAGACTAAGATAAGAATGTTCAGTAGTTTGATTTGATCAATCTGAATGCCAGATTAGATCATTGACAACAATAGAGGAGGAAGTGGAAAGAGGAGGAATATGGTAATAAATAGGCAGATGTAAAAGGATCCACAGTACAGAACAGGTTTGGGGAAATTCCAACAAGTTATTGAAGATTAAAGAAAATATCCCCCTCTTGTGGTTCCCCCTGATTTAATTTATTTAGCCAATGTAGAGCTCATTGTTAATCCATCATGAAAATGCTTTTCAGAATGACTGCAAACATAAGAATATGAGGTGAAAGATGGGCTTTCCTGTCTAATTTGCTGGCCGACTTAGTTAGAATAGACATTTTTGATGCCTGCTGCATGTTTTCAGGTTCGGTCAGTCACAAAGAGGCTGTGAGTAGCATTTCCTCCTGTTTTATAGCAGCCGTTTCCATGGTGATCCCAACATCAATGTGTTGACACGGTGGTAATTGAAAGCACTGACCCTGTATACAGCTGTACCATTAGCAGAGATTTAGCATTACCCCCTTGATATGAGCTCACATTTATGTTCACCTCTGTTTTTCAGAACGAGTAGCTCAGTATACAGTTAATTACAGCTGAATAATGTTTTACCACTAGATGGCCAGCGACAGCACAGAAACCAGTGAAGCAGGAGAGGAAGAAGAGGAGCCAGAGGGAGACAACGACAGCAAGGAGCGAATGCCTTTCATCCATTAAACCAGGCAGTGCAACACACCGAGAGAGACTGGAGAGGCTGCACACTTTCCCCACAGACAGACACAGTGTTGTGCAGTACGTGTGTGCGTATGTATGTATGTATGTGCTTTATGCATGTATGCATGAATGTATGTATGTACAGAATATGTTTGTGCTGCTTGTCTGTTGCCTATTGTTTGTCAGTTGATTGGTCAAACAAAAGTTTTGGGTAAACGAAGACTAACAACATGTTTGTCACCCAGTCAACACGTGCAAGTGCCACTCTCAAAATAGTATTATTATATTCTTTACTGTATTATGAAGTGATGTTATGCTAGTCAATGATGTGAATAGGTTTGCCCATCTGCCATCTGTTGCATCTGCCAACAGTCTGTTAATTGAATAAGCATTTAAACCTGCTGACTCACTGTTATCACTTTAAGATTAGCACCCTTAAAAACAGATTCAGTAAAGCGCGCATGTCTGTCCTCAGAGATGACAGCTGTAAAACGAGAGCAAACAATTGACGTACGTTTGAGAAAATGCGTTGATGCTTCTGACCAAGGGAGTGAATCATTTTCTCATGTTACAATAGTGTTGAAGCCAGTAGAGGTAGATATGCGTACATATGTGCATGATATTTTATTCTTCTGCCAAACAGTGTAATATTATGGGATCACTCGTGCCTTTGAGCTGCAAACAAGTGTTTGATACTTGAACTGCTTTCCTCGTGTGGAGTACGCGTTGAACAAACCAGTGAAAAAGGTATTTTGAACTGAAATATGAAAACAGATGAGTACATTTACTGATTCTTCCTCGACTGATCACATCATTTGTCGGAAGGTGAATCTACGCTGCCGCCAGAGCTCTGATATATTTTCCCACTAAACTGTATCTTCACGACAAATTGCAGAATACACGTAAAAACAGAAGAACATGAGATAAATCAGTGATTTTCTTAGTGGAGGATGAAGTGGTCGGTCAGACTGCAGTTTGTCTCTGCTTCGCTTGTCTGATCAAGTTGTTTACTTGCTGGTGCCTCACAACGAAAGTGCCATAAGACTCCAACATGAATTATTTTGATGTGTAAAAGCATTTAGGTTTTGAGCAACACTGTGTATTACTTTATTTAAGTATGATGCCCTCTGCTTTACTCCACATGTTAGCTGGTAGTGAAATGCAGGAGAACAGCTGGCAGGGAGCAAATGTTCGCCACTCACACTCACCTACTACAGATTACTGCTGTGTTTTTTATTTTCCATCTATCAAAGTAAAAACAAACTGCACCGTATCTCATTTTCACTATTTCTTCAGCCATGCTTATTCAGTGTGTTTTATATCAATCAGCTATCTGAATTATTTATTACTTTACTTGAATTATAAAAGCGAAAACCAGAGTATACATAAAAAAATATATTTTCTCAACTGTTAAAACAATAAAACAAGTCACTGTTTTCATAATCACGCCATTTTAGGAATTGAAAAATGTATCACCTTAGTAACAGCAACACTAACTGGAGTAAACGCTGCATGCTTTGAAGTTGAATGATAAACAGTGGCGACAGTTATTAGATTTAGAAATTGATTTGTGGTCGTAGAAATGAGGTCAATGCTATGTAGACACTTTGTCTCAGTTTTGATGCCTTTAATGTCAGGTCTGTTTGTGTGTGTGCGTGTCTCTGTGTGCGTGTGTATATGTGTGTGTGTGTGTGTGTGTGTGTGTGTGTGTGTGTGAGAGAGAGAGAGAGAGAGAGAGAGAGAGAGAGAGAGAGCATGTTTTTGAGTGTGTGTATACATGTTGCCTTGAAAAGAAAAAGAAAAAAACATGTCTAAAGAAGTGTTGTAGAGTGTTCACAAAAATCCTTATAGACTATGGTCCACGTGTGGTCGTATATTTTGTCACTTTTTTTTGTTGTGTACTTTCCTTTGAGTACCGCTCTGTTTACTTGAATAAATTTACCTGCAAAGTATTCAGTGTTTTTGTCTTTGGCAACAAAGCAGGAGAACTACTGCAAACTTTACCTCAAAATCAATGTATGTGGCATCTTAATCATTAATTATTAATTAAGCAAGAACTGCTGACTGTCAGTACAACTGTCTGCCTAGGGTCAGTTTTAGTTTTATGTCTGCCTCAAGATGGAAAGAGAAAGTGTTAGCAGAGACTATTTGAACAGCATACAATAATTTCTAATGCAGCTTTTTTGTTGTTGTTGTTGCATAACTAAACATAGAACTTGGACTCGATACAAGGCAATGAGTCTAAACTAAACAGATGGTACAGTACCTTCACATCCATTTACACCTAGAGTGGGTAGTAAATAGAAATAATATTTTCTTCCCTTTTTATTTCTAGATAGTTTCTATAACTAGAATAATTTACTTAGGATGGAAATGTATTATTAAGTACAGCCTTAAATGAAAGTCAGTGCTTAGAAATGTATAATTTAAGGACTGTTAAATGTAAACTTGAGCTGGTTTTCACAGTTGTATAGCTATACTGAGCCCATATGCCCAATGGTTTTCCTATTTAACACCCCCCGTCCCCTCAGCACACCCCACCGCCCGTCTTTATACAACATCTCACTCTAAAAATAACCAGAGCTCGGGGCTGGACTTCCTGTTGTGTGTAGCAGCTTTATTTTTAAAGATTATACATATAATATTGAAAAGATAACTACAGTGTTTAAGTAAGAGCTACGTTTACTCACTTTCTTGTTTTCATGCACTGAAAGTTGTAAATAAAACCCTTATTAATGTGTATAAACATATATACTGTATATACTATATTTTGATGTTGGGTGGTACCACTTCCAAAACAAGTTTTTTCTAAGCTGACACCAGTGTGTAACATTATTTTTCACTTGTCCAGGACTGATATTGAACGTGGGATGGGATGAAGAACACTTTGTAACAGTGAAGCAGTCAATGAATTTCCAGTTTGTGAAATTAAAGGGAATACTGCCCAGCGCACCTTGTCCCGAGTAAATATTTATCAAAAGCCAGACACAAGGAAATCATTATTTGCCACTCCACCCTTATACCTCTCTCACCTCCTCCTGATGTTTGGACAAAAACAAACAGAGTTGGAGCCAATGCAAGGAGAGTACCCAGAAGGCATACAGTGGGTCCAGTATATATTGAGCTGCCTGCAGTGGTTTTGGTTCCTTTCACAGCACTACAAGGTTTGCCACTGTGTCCTGTCCGGTAGGATCCACTGGCCTCAGACATGGCACGTCTGGCCCTCCCTGTCTTTCTCGTTCTTTGCTTCTCCTTGCTCCACTTCAGCTCCAGCCGTCCATCTCGCACCAGGAAGGCCGTTTCACCTCGTCAGGCCGGAGGTAACTATGCACATCACATCACAGATAGTAAATAATGTGTTTGCAATAAAAAAATCATCTGACCTGTTTTCTTTTCTTGCCTCTGTTGAGATGCAGCTGCAGAGGAAGATAATGTGAAGTCTCAGCTTGAGAAGTTGTGGCAGGAGGTGAATTCACTGAAAGAGATGCAGGCGTTGCAGACAGGTACTCACACAGGCCTCACTAGATAAAGGAAGGTCAAAGAGGGATGAGATGACAGTAGATTCATGTAAAAAGAAAATAAATCATGGGACACTGGATACTCTTGTGATTTTAGATTATATCATAAATGTGCTATTGTGCTTTCTCTCACTGTTTCTTGTTAAGCGAGGCCACCGAGCTGCCATGCAGTGTGTGAACACTGCTGAGAGATAATTTGCAACTTGACAACTCAATTTTGAACTTCTTAGTGCGCTGAGTCACCAACAGAGGGCAGCAACACTCATAGCATCTATTGGAAAGTAAAAGGTTGAATTGTACAAGGTGAAGAATATAAATTACACACAAGTTCATTTATAGGGATTTAATAATTTGATGTTTTTATTGTTGTTCCTTTCTTTTTTTATTTTAAAACTCAGCCCACATCAATTCAAGGTACAATTACTTTTTAGGGAATATATAATTGTGTGTTTTTCTTTATTTATTTAAAACAACCTACAGCAAATATTAAAAGATTATTTATTTGTTGTTGTTGTTTATTATTTTTCTTTCTATTATGCCCCCCTTTTTCCTTTTTTGACTAATTTATTTGCCCCTATTCAGACTGTGAGCTCTCTATACCATGAGTTAACTAGTATGGCTGCATGAATTGCTAAAACTAAAAAAATCTGTATTAAAGTATTAAAAAAGATAATTTGGAACTCAATACTGCAATAATTCTGAACTCTTAAACTACAACAGTCCAGTTCACTCATGAAGTGCTTTGTGTTTTCAGTCTGTCTCCGTGGCATCAAAGCTCACAGGAAGTGTTATCTTGCAATTGAGGAACCCAAACATTACCATGAGGCAAATGAAGACTGCATTGCACAAGGAGGAACTCTCGCAACGCCGCGGGACATGATGGAAAACAATGAACTGAGAGACTATGCAAAGAGGAGTGCTCCGGGATCCAAGGACTTCTGGATCGGTGTGGCAGACATAGTGAAAGAAGGCCAGTATGTTGATGTCAACAGCCTGCCAGTCAGCTACTTCAACTGGGACCGCTCCAAGAAACAGCCCACAGGAACGAAGAGGGAGAGCTGTGTTGCTCTTTCAGTGGTTGCACAAGGAAAGTGGTATGATGAGGTGTGTCGCAGCCTCAAAAAGTACATCTGTGAATATGTCATTCCCTAAAGGAGACACACTGATTGTTGACAATTTGATGATCATTTGTGTGGAGCATAGATTAAAATTCATGATGGAAACATGACTTGTGTATCATAACATTCATTATATCAAAATGTGTCTCTGTGGTTATTAATTACGTTGCAGTAACTGTAATCATTAGATGGTGGGTGACATTATGTGTTTCCCAGAGGCTCAGGTAAACAAGAAGCAACAAATTCTGGATGAAGTTACACAGAAATAAACAAAAATGTAAACTGTTTTTTTTTTTTTGTTTTCTTACAACTATTTCATTTTGCACATACACCTTTGGAAACTCCACGGTTGCTGTCATCGTTCATAAACACCAATAAGTGCCACAGTTTATTACTCAACTGCTGAACACTGAACACGGCTCAGTCTGAGCACATGTGGGCGTTGTGGTTTGCATCAAAGTGTTTTTAATCCCCTCGTCTGTTGGTTATTCTCAGGAGCCTCATTATTAGAACTAAACTAATAGAGCACAAAGAAAGTGATTACAATTTTAATTTTGGGAGCGATGTTTGCAGCTAGAGAAGACAGATATAATCTCATCTGTGAGGGACCCCTGTTATACGTTCAACTCTGTTATCAGATTCAGGGACTAAAAGCCAGCATGCACAGGTAAGTTATGTTCAAACCTTTAGCTACAACCTGAGGTGTAGCCATTTCTCTGTAACAGTACAGTCTTTGATAAAAATGTACATAAGTCATTTCATCAATCATAAATAAAAAAAAATACCTTTAAGGGACTTTGATTAATGTCTTTGGTACTAAAGCAGGTGTGTTGTGCCCATTTAAGTAATAAAGCCTGTTCCTGTTCCCATTTTAGCCTCCTCACCATGTATTTCTGTGGATAACATGGAGGATAAATATACATTTACATACTGGTACGTTTTATGGCCTCTATATACCCTAATCCTAACAATAATCATAATAATTCTAGCCCATGCTGACATTGATATCCAATTGAAATTATTCATCCTATGATTGTTTCCTTATTCTATTACAACACATTATTCTCTGGATGCTTAGCTCATTTTTAAACCATTTTATTTTGGTGCAGTGAACCCCCTCTCACCCTAAACTACATCTGTGTCTCCAGATGTAACTGCAACGCCGCTGCTAACACTCCCAAACACACCTCTTGAATGAAAACTACATCCACCTGGCCTGCCATTGGAATGTGGGAGGAAACTAGGATCACCAAAAATAACCTTGAACAAACATTTAAAGAACATGCAAACATGCAGAAAGGGACTCATATCAAACCTTGACCCTTTGTGCTGTGAGGTGACAATGTAAAGAATGCATTTTTGCAACTGTTTGCTCTGATTCGATGCTGCTACACTGAAGTATAAAGTGTAAAAATGTTCAACAATACAAAATATATTACTACACATCTCATTCAGAAACAGAAAGGACACATCAGTTGGCTTAGGGGTTAAAATGCCGACCATGAACTGTAACATCCTCCTGTTCAAGTGTGGCTAGGGACCTTTGTTCAGTCTCTCTCTCCCTCATTTCCTGTGATCTATCTAGAATAAAAACACCTTACAAATATACTTATTTACAAATATATTCCAAATCATTTGTGGTGTGCCTCTGTCCTTATTAACCACCCACTCATGCACCTCTCTGTGCAGCAAAGTAGGACCTGCCTAAAGGCCCTTATAATACTACACTGTTAAAAAAAACCAAACAGCTGTTTTTATGTTAAAAAAAACTGGCAGCTGTGGTTGCCAGAATTTTACCGAGATAAATATGGTATAACCTTTTCGAATATTACGGTAATAGGATATTAGTACTGTTGATTTCATGTATAAGGTTGGTGTTTCGTTACATATTTTAAAATGTCTGTAGATTTTACCGTGAAAAACTGCTAAACCATGACAGTAAAAGACCGTAAAATATGGCATTAAATATTACGGTGCTTTACTGTACAATTAACAGTCTCAAAAAATTTAAAAAAATACTACTTTATTCTGTATACATTCCCTTAAAATGGCATATAAATAAATAAAACAGAGGGTCTAAGGCTTGATTGTCTACTTGGCTTATCCAGGGGTAGTCCATCATTTACATTTAAATAAAATTACGCTAAAGTTTGTGGAAGAGTTCTAAACATTTAAAGGTCCAGTGTGTAGGATTTGGTGGCACCTGGTAGTAAAGTTGCAAATTGCAGCCAAATAAATACCCATGCCTCACCCTCCCCTTCTAAACATGTAGGAACCCTGACTGTGAAATTCACATAAAAAGCAAAAAGCTAAATCTAGATCAGTGTTTGGTTTGTCTGTTCTGGACTATTGTAGAAAAATGGTGGTTTAACCCTCTGATGCCCCTTTAAAATCCTAACATTAGGGTTAGCATACATATCAAGTATTAATGATTTATTTATTTTTTATTTTTAACCCTTAAAGTTTTTGTCATGACGCACCTCCATTTTATGGTCTAAAAAACACAAAAAATTATTTATTTTCAATATACTTGCATGCAAACTGGATTATTTATGGTTTGATTATTGCATCTTGGTGTATGTGAAAGATTAGCAGCAATATTGATTCATATGCATTATTATTATTATTATTTCATAAAATCTTCACTAATCTACACTTAAAAGCCCCAGGCCTCAAATAAAGCAGAGAAATGAAAATTTACATGTTTTATACTTTATGTATTTGAGCAGGATCAAAAATTGTGTTTTTAATGGGTTTCAATGTGTACATTTATGTGCAAAGGAGCAACAACAGGTCTGTTTTAGTCCACGTTGTTTACAATAGGTTAAAAATAAAAAATACATTAAAAAATGTGAGAACACTCAGAATTGCACAACCTTGCATAGATCATCAACAATATGCGTGAAAAAATTATCAAATATGCTATGAAGTAAAAGCCAAATACACAAAAATGTGCAAAGGGTGGGGTGTCGTTTAGCTCAGTAGGTAGAGCAACCGCCCCATGTACAAAGGCTCAGTCCTTGTCCTAAATCCTGTGGCTCTTTCCCGCATGTCATTCCCCATCTTTCTCTCTCCCCACATTCCTGTCACTCTTCAGCTGTCTCTGTCAAATAAAGCTTGAAAAAGGCCAAAAAAATATCTTTAAAGACCGTGTAAAGTGAATTCAGTCATTTTCTTCTAAACACATTAAATAGGTCATAAATGTATTTCTCAACAATGTGTAAAATGCATTTCAACCATTTAGATTTGAATTGTGGAGCTAGGCTTCACAAACTGTGTTTCAACATTTCTGTGTCAGGATTTAGTGGGCGGGTCTGAAAATCACCGCCGCTTTATGTAACGCAGCGGTGATTAGCATAAACCCGCCCCTGCTGCTGTAGTGGTATAAATACATTCAGCGCAACACCCCCTCTCCACCCCCTCATTTTTGAACTGCAACACTTATACGTACAGCTGTTGCTAGCTAGCTAGCTCTGCCCTCAGCATCCCGAAAATGCATCTTCTCTGGATGCCAGAATGTGACAACAGCTCCATTACTTTATTTCAATTTAAAAAAAAAAAAAGTGTTGAATAAGAAGTGGATTGTGAACGGCCATATTAATGTAGACCTGAAAATAATACAGCAATTACAGTAACATTAGGTGACGTGGTGCACAGTAACGTGATTTTACATCGTGTACTAACATAATCACGTCAGGGTTTCTCATCATTTTCATGTGTGTTATCTAATGTCAGTGCATGTAACGTTAGACTGCTCTCGTTTCCTGAGCGGAATCCAGAGGAAAATACACCGCTAACGGGACACGGGACGTCTCTTACATATAACAGCAGCTTGTCACTATGACAGGGTCTACGTTTGTCACATGGACGAGGCACACCTGCCTGGGTGTGACCACCTGCCGGGTGCGCCGTGCTGCCGGTCACCCCCCCCGCCACTGAGATCTGAGTTTACGGGTGTCGGTAACGAACCCCCCCGCTGCCGCTTCATCAAAACACCGCAATGGAGCGATAACTGCAAAGTGACGACAGACAGCGTTACACTGAGATACATGACTTATGTACGTTGGTTCAGCGGACACGCCCCCACAGTCCTGGAGCTGAGAGTACTGCTCATTTTTACCTGATTGTGACACCTAATTTAATAAACTTGTAGTTATTTTTAATCATTCAAATTTGGCTTGGTGGTTAATAACACTTTCTTCTTTAGTCTGACAAACTCAAAACACATATTTATTTTGACTTTACACGGTCTTTAAAAAAAAAAAAAAAAAATGTGCAAAGGGGCATCAAAGGGTTAAAATGGCGGACTGCATGGAGGAGGACCTGCTCTCACTGTAGACATAAACGGCTCATTTAAAGACAATGAAAACACAATGACTCTTATGTTCAGGTAATTATAGACTAATGAAAACATAGTTATGAATATTATGTTCCATTCCTGCCATTTATATCTCACACACTGGACCTTTAAATCAGAATACGTGCTCATCCAGGTGAGGTTAATATTCATAACTGTGCACTCACTCACTGTGATCTGATTAACATGACCCACTGCTGACCTGCACACACACACACACACACACAAATACAAATACGACATTAATGGTGGAGGTGGTGTGTGTGTGTGTGTGTGTGTTCGTGTCGCCGTTGTCCTTTTAAAAACGCAGACACGCGCTGACGTCATCCTGTCCGCACACATCACGCACGCTTGTCTGGATGGAATGTGACGCCAAAGCTCCCTGAGTGAAGTCTCGCGGAGTAAAACACCGGCCATTTTTCTCCATTTATAGCAGCAGGACACTTTGTGCTTGGGTAGTGTAACCGAAAGTGTTGCGATCACTTTTGATAAGCGTACAAGTTTTGGCAAGTTTAATTTAGTTAACCAAGCATCCAAACTTACAACAAACAGGACACAAACCATGTCTGTGTTTACCGCTGCAAAGTTTTTTCGCTGACATCCTTGTCCGGATAGATGCTTGTCTAAACTGTCGCACAAATGGAAATGGTGCCTAGCGAGGAGAACCAGTTCGTACCCAAAGAGGTGAGGTTATCACGGACCCAGCCCAGGTTTGGAGAATCAACCCCTGGGCGGTTAGCTGTCACCCTTACAGACCACACTCATTAATAACGACACAACTTTTGCACCACTTTTGGAGTTCTTGGTTTATAATTTAGATGCTAACAGTTAGCTAAACATGACTTGGACGGCCTATCGTGACATGGCTAGCCAACTAACGTTTCAGCTAACGCCAGTTAGCGGCTAGTTTCGCTGTATCTCAGACAAAGTCAGCTCGGCTGTAGCACAATTACAAATAAAGTTATCTAGACTTGGAATATGACTTTCTGATCATCAAAAACTCCACAAATGTTTTGGGCGACAAACGAACACGGCGTTTGTCAACGTTAGTTAGCTAACGTAGCTAGTAGAATTTGGCTAGCCAGCTAACGTCGTTTATCTTTGTAAGATGGTTAATCACAACAACTCCAGTTCATGTGGATGTTTTTAAAGTTGTTACGCCAGATGCCAATAGCTATACTATACCAATGGACCTGATAGTAATCTATATTATAATTCTGTAAATAAATAGGCACACTTTTATTCCCTCCGTGTGCAGCTTGTTTTGAATGATACTTGTAGCTTTACTGTAAACGTTAGCTAGTCAAATTCGCCAGCTAATGCTAATGTTAGCGGATTTGACTAGCTAACGAAGATGCAGATGTATGTATCGCGATGTCAGCGTCAGTGTTAGTTATGTGTGTGCCCCTGAGGTGAGATTAAAATGTTCAGCCTTTATATTTACTCGTTTGTCATAAGTTATTTAGCCTATGCTCTTTTATCCCGTGTGGTGGCTTGGTGGCTAGCTGCCGTTGACGTGCAATATCCTGCTTTCAACAAACAAATGTATCAATGTGCGGTGGTTGTCATGTTGTCCACACGAATAGAAAATGAATCCTGTCCTGTAAACACCCGCGATGGTCACCAAATGATAGTGTGTTTACTGACGTGTTGACTCAGTCTGTGTGATTTTAACATGAACGTCCTAGATCTGTTTTTGGTTGTCATGTTATACTATGTTATGTTATACTTATGTATATCTCTGGGGTCACTTAGAGTCACATTTTATAATGTTGTTCTTCTTTTCATGACACACTGGCTGCATTGACGTCAGCAGCAGTCATACATCAAGCACAGGACGTCACTGGTTGATATTAGGGCTGGTGGGAAAATTGGATTTGATGATGCCGCTTTGCACACATTAACAATAAGTTTTATTGTGATGGTGTGCCCTCCAGCTAAACATCTTCTCTGATAGATCCATTAAACCTCGCCGGATGAGTCTTTAATAAGCAAGAGGGATCACCTCAGCCTGTGGGGAGGAAGTTGTGTTTTTATAACTTTATTTAATCAAACAAGAATTTGTAGACTTTAAATACTTAAAAACTCATTTGACTCTTTTGTTTTTTAAAAAAAGTTAAGCTAGAGAACATTTGAAATGATATATTTTATATTATTCTTTTTTTATAGTGTTATATTTGACGTCTTTAGCTTATTTCTATTCTTGTTACACAATTATTGTGCTCCCAATGCTGAGCTAACCGCTTCCTCTTGTATTGTGTTAACCTGTGCAAACTTGAGATGACATAATATAGTAACCTGCTCTGCATTAGATCGTTTCATAGATTTAATAATGAGGTATACAAATATGTACAGTTTCTTAATCACGTATAAATACTTGAAACAATCATTTTGCATCTTTGCGTACACCTGACTGTCACACACACCCCCACACACACACCCACACCGACCAAAACATAGTCAGATGTCACTTCCAGCACACGTTTCAGCTCCACTGTTTCTGAAATCAGCGGCGACGTTACAAATGATTGACTGAAGTCGTGAGCTCAAGTGATGTGCAGAGTAGTGTCGGTAACTTAAGCTGGTGCTTGGTGTTGGTGAGGATGGCAGCGGTGGCACGGTGTTACCAGGAATGACTCAAAGCTCTCCAGTGATGCGCTTAATTAATTATAATCAATAAATAAGATTCTGTTGAGGTAAGTGATGTTTAATTATGACGTGTTAACAGTGATCCACAGTGTTCAGCCTTTGAACTGGAGCTCATTTGTTTGAAAAGTATGAGTGACACTGACATATTCTCATACTTTGTCATCAGCAACAGTCAGTTATGTTGGATTATTTAAACTGCATCTTGACTTTACAAATCGCACTTTCTTATGGGTGAAAGGCAGTCGTGGTTAGTTATTCATTGTCAGTCTCTTCAATGAGGAAATCCACTTCGCTCTATGCTGTTCTGTCTTCGCAACGTCATGTGTTGCCATGAGCGTCACATTCATACAAGTCACAACAAGTCACAACAAGTCAAACACACACAGACAGACAGTGAACGCACCATTAAAATGGATTGTGCTGCCGCCACCGGAGCTCCTCAGTGTTTCCCTTTTAAGTCTTTGCTTCGTGTTTGACAACTACTTTCAAGTTTGCAGCTGGGCATATACGTCCGCTCAGTTCTTCGACACTCGCCGCCAAGTTGTGTCTGAACAAGTCAGTAATTTGACCTCATTTGTTTTGCTTAGATTAAAAAACAAAAAAAAGATTTAGTACATATTTTTCTTGTGAAAATCACGTGGTGATTGTCACGACCTCATCCCTTTTCCACTGTTATTAACAACTAGTGTCTCCTTAAACATACCAGCCCTTGTCCCAACATTCAACATTCATGGACATGTGGATACAGTAGTTTATTCAGATTTATGGTTGTTTGCTCGTTTAGTTGACAAATTGTATATTTTCATACCTGTGTCTCTGCTCTGTTTTTAAAGTCTGTGTAAAGGCAATAAAGAGATTTCTTTTGAAACACATTAAATATTTTGGAAAATAGTTGCTGGAAACGTGAAAATACTTTGAACGAAATATTACTGAAATGTGGATTTTGTGGGCGGTCCTTAAAGGGTGGCTCGATGACACGCTGAGGCCACCCTGAGCATACCCCTGAACCCCTAGCAGAGAGATAGAGATGAATTCTTCTCGCTCAGAGTGTTTCAAAGTTAGTCATGTCATTTTCTGAACTCATCTGACACGTTTCAGTCGCTTCAAAATTGCTGCTTGACTGTTCCCACGAGTGGGCGTTCTGAGAATGCTGCTCATTTTTACCTGATTCTGACACCTGATTTCATAAACTTGTTATTTTTAATCATTCAGTTTTGGCTGGGTGGTTGATAACACTTTCTTCTTTAGTCTGACAAACTCAGAACACACATTTATTCTTACTTTACACAGACTTTAAGTTTCTGTATGCATCCCATGTGGTTATAATTACATTACATTGCCTTAATAGGCGTTCATAGATACTGACATTATAGTCTATCATTATTTTCCAATCCGTTACAGCTGTAAAGTAACACAGCCTGTCCTTTGCAGTACCTGTGGCTTCATGTCAACACCTTGTGATTATATCCACGGTAAAAATAACCTTTAATCTCATAATACACTTGTGTGTTGTCAGCTGCGGCTTCTTTATAGGACCTGCCAGTTACATTTTGCCAAGATCACAAACCTCACCAAAGAGATTCGCAAAAACAGGAATGACTTGAACAGATCCCTGTAATTATCACCCTTTCACCAAGCAAGAGGTCGATCTGCCAGCCAGCGATAGATGTAGGCCTACAAGTCAACCACATTTAACCTGAAGCTGTTTTTGTGTACGGTGAATACACAAATATGTTTCACAATTTGTTATCCTTGTTGTGTTTTAAGCTGTTCTTCACTCTCACTATCTCCATGTATCATTAGGGTGTGTTTTGGAGTTGCAGACAGAGTATTTTTGATGAGATGAAGAGGATTTCTCAGGTAGCCATGCTTTGTGTGTGTGTGTGTGTGTGTGTGTGTGTGTGTGTGTGTTTGTGGGAGAGAGTGCTAAAGCACGGTGTTAAATAGATGCATGAAGCAGCGCTGTGAGAGCCGTCTCACTGCACACAGTTATTCTTCATTAAGGCTCAGCTTTATCAAACACAAGAGACATGAAATTAAATAATGATAATAATAATAATAATAATGATAATAATAATGACCACCTTAATGACGTACTGGAAGTCATGTCATACACTAATTTGTCATCGCTTGCTCGATACATTAGCACTCGTTGAATGAGTCTTCCTGTCCAGTTTTTGCTAGTTGCATTTTTGCTATTAGCTTTCAGTTTACGGTTTAGTTGAAATCATTCGAGCGTGAACAGGTACAGCACGTACCGGAGCAGTCGGAAAAAGGAACTATGGGGAGTGTTCAGATGAGGAAGTGACTTGAAGAATCTTGAAAAACAATTTACGCTGTGTGTGTTTTACGGTCAAATCGAGCATGTGTCAGCAGTTGCATGGCCTGTTTTTTGCAACATATTTGAGACTGTTTGACAGATTTTTTTTTTTTTTTTGTAACCAAAGATCTGTGACTGGCCATTAAGAGAGTTTGCCTAGTCGTGTTGGAAGGTTTGTCGGTGAACCGTCAGTCATGTTTTGTACGGCAGGTCTCAAACAAATTCCTATTTATCATCGACAAACCGCAGTGACAGGAGAGAAAATGGGAGCTGCTCTCATAAGGCTCGTAAGCTCCTCTGTGTCACTAATACACCAGTTTATGTCCTGTTAAGAATATCATTTGTTTCTGTGATTGGCATAAAAATGCAAAAAAAAAAACCCATCACACTGTTTGTATTTTTTTAATAATAACAAGATATAACCATAAGATAACAAAGCTGTAACATTACCCCTAACCATACAAAGACATTGCCTGAATAAACAAGTCTAAAATTGGCATGATCTTAATTTAATTCAGGAACTGATCAAAGAATAAGTAAACAAGATTATAAATCTTCTATTCCAGCTTTTTTCTTTTTAATAATCGGACACATTCCAGTGTGTACTAGAAACATAATTACCTCACCACATCCGGCTGTATCTTTTTCAGAAATGTAACATGAAGATTGTTTCAGTTTTGAGGCTTGATATGAAGTACTATTTATATTTTGTGTACTGGCATGTCTCTGATGACGGCAGGTTCTTTTTGTTTTTCCAGCCTCACATCTTTTAACTCGCTTTTCACCAGCACGTGGCGCTTAGAACACAAAATGAAAGAATGAAAATGTAGCAGCTTGCTGTTTAGAGCTGAAACTAACAGTTATTTTCATTATTGTGCAATCTGTTCATTCACTCATTTCTTTCAATTAATCGATTAGTTGTTTGGTACACGAATATCAGAGAAAATGGTCAAATATGTTGAGCTGATGTCCTCACACCCAAAGATACTCGGGTTATTGTTATAAAGGACTGAAATCAAAGATTTTGGACATTGTGATCATCAAACTAGTTGCCGATTAATTCAACAGTTGACAACTAATCGATTAGTTGACTAATTCTTGTGGCTTTAATCCTAATGTTTTTTTTTTTCTGTTCTTGATCCGCAGATCCAAAATGCAGCTGAGGAGCCGAGGGTGCTGTGTATAATTCAGGACACCACCAGTGCAAAGACGGTCAATGAGCGGCTCACCCTCAATCTGCCCGTCTCCACCACCCTCTCCAAACTCTACGAAGATGTCGCCCACAAAGCAGGATATGTGAACAGCACGTTTGACCTCGCCTGGGGAAACACGCCGGAAATGGTTAGAAGATTCATTAATCCAGACCGTCACTATTGTTTCTTCCAACATGCGTCACTGAAATTCTGGATCTCAACTGAGTTAGAGGCTGAAGTTTTGTAATTGCTGCATCAAATCAAAAGGTTAAGTCCGGGTAAAGGTTGCATTTCAGGTATTCAACATGCTAAGGCGGCATGACATGATTGTGTGTGTGAGTCTTTTTCTCATCCCGCTGGACTCAAACAAACAAAAGCACAGTTGACTTAACCTAACTTGGCAGGGAAAGCTCTGTATTCATATGATAACTTTGATGTGTCTGAAATGTTTGGGCACACTGGACGGCAGTAGAGGAGGTTATATCATCGTCTGGTTCAAAAGTAGCCAAGCCAGCTTCACCGCATTCAGCACCAGAGCGAGAGATCTGTGTTGCCCTGCCCCGTTTCCACCACCGTTCTGTTTCTATCACGGTTCTGTTTGAGACCAGACTCAGTTTCATCCTAATAAACACACCGTACGCCACCCACCAGGCACCAAACAGCAAAGGGGTGAAGTTAGTGATTTGCCAGGTGGCCAGAAATACAACTCTAAGCAAATAGATATGGGTATATGAATAGGCAAGTGTTTGCTCATGTGTCCAAAAACAATTTCAGGAGGTGAGAGTATGTCAGTGCTGTGTTCATACATTTCTTGGCCGCCCCAGTTGGCTGAATGAATAAATGAATTGGTGCAGCGTTGAGTTATGGTTACAGTTTGTGTAGTTTGGTCCGGGCCAGCGTTTCAGGTGACCTCTTCCTGCTCACTTATCCTCTGCTTATATAGGAAGTTTATGTGAGGACACACCCCTACCACGTCTACAGTGGAATGACAGCGTCACCATATCGTGACCTCAGTGAAGCTGATAGTGGCAGAAGAGATATGTTTGAATGTCGGGCTTTGCCAATTGTTTCTTTTTTTCGTCTTTTTTCATGCTATCAGTGCTCAGAGATGGATTTTTTCATGCTCATTGTTGTCAGCCACAAAGGAAACAAAGTGTGTAAGAACGGTGCTGCTCAGAGAGAGCAACTGTAGAACGAATGCACTCTTAGCATGCTCACTTATAAGTTTGTTCGGTTCTCTGTGTGTGTACATACTACTCCCTTTTCTTAAAGAAGCACTGGCTAATCCCGTTGCTGACCCAGGCCAAAGCCCAGGTGCTGCATCTGTTGTTATCTCACTGAGTAGGTCAGTGGATTAAGCTACTGCGTGTTTCCACTGCAGCACTTTGCTCGCCTGTCCTCAGCTTGCCCAGTAGAAATGCAGAAAGTCTTGGGCTGCGTAGCGTTGTTCACATGTTGGCTTCAAGCTACTTTCCTCGTATGCGTCAGTACAGAGAATTTGCTGAAAATGAGTTCAGTGGGAATCTAAGTCTTCTCGTGAGTTCTTCCCGTTTTCAACTTGCTGAAAACTACTTGTGTTGGAAGCTGTTGTTTTTCTGCCTCTCCCAGGGTGTGTTGTTTTTGCTCATGTGGTTTTTTTTGTTGTCACTGTGCATCACTGCAGGCACCGCTGGACCACAGCAGTCATATGTCCCTCTCAGATTCTGGATTTGAGCCTGGCGGTAAGAAGAATTTCCTCCAGCTTACGGACAAAGATGGACAGCAGCCCCAGGTTGTATCTGTGAGTGATACAAGATCAAGAGTTTCTAATTTCTTAAGAAGTATTAAAAAAAACTGTTGTCAGTACAGTGAGATTGGTTTTTGGTTTATGAAAATCTTCCCCTGTGTGTGTGTTTATGTGTGCAGGATGAGTCAGGAACAGCAGACAGCAGTGGACTGGATGAAAGTTCCCAGGAGCGCTTTATTGGACCCCTGCCGAGAGACGGCACCCCAGGCTGCAGCGGTGACTACGGCAGTCCATCTTACTCCTACTCGTCCATCCTCAACAAATCTGAGACGGGTGAGGTGTTGTCTACAGGTGAATACTTGACGTAATTCCTTTTATGCAACCGCGACTAACCTCTTACTTCCTGTCTCTTGCACCCGCTGTAGGTTATGTAGGCTTGGTCAACCAAGCTATGACCTGCTATTTGAACAGTCTCCTACAAACACTGTTCATGACCCCGGAGTTCAGAAATGCACTGTACAAGTAAGGAAGTACTCTTATTGAAGATGTTTTGTTGTTGTGAAGTGAAGTACAACTTTTAAAATGAGTTTATGACTTTATAACTTCAGCTGGGAGTTTGAGGAGTCCGAGGAGGATCCAGTCACCAGCATCCCCTACCAGCTGCAGAGACTGTTTGTTCTGCTGCAGACTAGTAAGAAACGGGCGATTGAGACCACTGATGTGACGCGGAGCTTTGGCTGGGACAGCAGCGAGGGTGAGCATTTGTTACTCTCCTGTGACTACACTCACGTGGCTTGTCTGCGTGTTTTTAGTAGACACCATGTGCCTCCGCATCTGTGCACTCAATTACGCTTTTTGTGTGTTTGTTTTTAGCTTGGCAGCAGCATGACGTCCAAGAGCTGTGTAGGGTCATGTTTGATGCCCTGGAGCAAAAGTGGAAGCAGACAGAGCAGGTAGGAGAAAGCGAGAAGTTTTTCTCGACTTCTGACAACAAACATAAATTCAGCAGCCGGTCTGAGCCCCTCCCCTCCCCCTACAATGGAAACAAAAGGCTTACTGTGGGAAAAGTGAAATGGGCCACTAAGCCTCAGGGTTATCTCAGGAGTGAGTTCTAAACTGCAAACACTTAATCCAGTGTGCGTATGTACAGCCATGTGGCCTGTACACATGAGCTGCTGGTTAGCACAGAATGAATGCATGTGACTTAGTAAATGAACAGAAGACACACTACTGTACTGATTGTTTTTCTCTGTCACTTTTTGGATGTTTACAGTGAACGGGAGACTTTAAAGTAAAAAACTGTCAATAGAATAAATTAAATCACTATTTTTATCCAGCTCCAGATGACATGCGCCCAAAACTATTATTACTTTTACTATTATTAAAAGTAGATGTGCCACATTTCTTAGCCGTGTTGGTTTACTCTCTGCCTCGAGCCGTTTGTTGAGATGCAGGTGACAGTGTACGTTTGTTTTTACTACCTGTGTTTGGTCAAGTGTGCTTCAAACAAACTAGGTCAAGTGTGTGTGTGTGTGTGTGTGTGTAAAGGCAAAAGTGTTTAAACAGTTTGAGTTATTTCATACAGAGAAGCACAACACTATGAACTGTGTAAATAGGGATGATGACGCACATCTTTGGGCAGTCCCTCGTTGGCATGGCATTCAAAGTGTATAAAAACAAAGTGTTGCATCCATGAAAAGCACCGGGCAGTGTAGAAGAAACCAAAAAGTCAGATCGTCTGTAAAATGACAAAAATTGTAGGACCTGGACGCTGATGTGCCCCATCGGAAAGATTCTTTCAGACGCTGTAAAGTGACTCAACATTCGACAAGCACTTTTTTTTTTACAGAATACTTATCATTCAGCACTAACATAAGTGTCAACATACCGCAGGTATTTTAGCTTGTTGGCTTAGTTTGAACACGGCTAACAGAATACAACCAATGAAAGTCAAGCTACAGAAAGTCTGACATCATCATAGAGCTGAGCCTGGTGAGGTGAGTCTAAGATGTCCTAAAATGGCCACTGTACAAAGATAATCCCTTTTCAATTTGGTAGCAACATGGCATTCTCTTCCATTAGCCCAAACTTCAAAGGTTTAGTTAGTAATAGTTATCTATGAAACGGATAGGTATCTATTTTTAACAGTTTCGACACATAGGCCCTTCCCTTTTTACAAAGAGAAGGTATCAGGGAGAAAAAAAACAAACAAATGCTGAATTGTTTGAAGTGAAACACGGTTGAGATGGCCTGACATGTCATGCCTCCATACTCTCAGGCTGACCTGATCAACCAGCTGTACCAGGGGAAGCTGAAGGACTATGTCCGTTGTCTGGAATGTGGCTACGAGAGCTGGAGGATTGATACTTACCTGGACATCCCTCTTGTGATCAGACCCTTTGGAGCGAGCCAGGCCTACGGCAGTGTGGTGTGTTTCTCTCCACATTTCATTGCTTAAAACATCAAACACAGAAACACTTAACACATTTTCACTGTTTGGGACATCAAGGCTGCCTTGAATTCAGTACTTGCATCTCATTTTAATACAGTTTATGACTGTTTTCTGCCACAGGAAGAAGCTTTACAGGCATTTATCCAACCAGAAACTCTGGATGGACCCAACCAGTACTTCTGTGAACGCTGCAAAAAGAAATGCGACGCCCGGAAGGTGAGCACACTGAAAAACGTGACATTAGAGTCTTGTTCGATGAAGACAGCGTTCTGCCATTGACCCGCCTGATTCTTTAATAAACGCTTCTCCGCACAGGGTCTGAGATTTCTGCACTTTCCATACTTGCTGACACTCCAGCTGAAGCGGTTTGATTTTGACTACACCACTATGCATCGCATCAAGCTTAATGACCGCATGACTTTCCCTGAGGAGCTTGACATGAGTCCATTCATTGATGTGGAGGATGAGGTGAGAGCAGCGATGGCAGTACCTGCTTCCATCAGATTTACATTAAAATCTTGATTAATGAGTCTTTGACATATTGTGAGTTGCTAAAAACTGCGTCTGTGGGGGGATAGACTGTGCTCCATTAGGAGAGAGTTTAAGGGTTTCATTCGAGTCACTGTGTTTTCTTTCTGTTTTGTTTTTTGAACCCCTCCGTGATTGTTTTTTTTTAAATGATCTCCTCTCTAGAAGTCGCCTCAGACAGAGAGCTGCACTGACAGCGGTGCAGAGAATGAAGGCAGTTGCCACAGCGACCAGATGAGCAATGATTTCTCCACAGATGATTGTGTGGATGAGGGCATCTGCTTGGACAGCACCGGCAGCACGGAAAGGGCATTGAAGCCAAAGGTAATCTTTATCACCCACCTGTATAGATATTGTTGATTCACGTTAATCTCCTCAGTTAGTTGTCTGATAGATGTCCCGATCGAGTTGTTTTGGCACCAGTCCCAAACCGACTTCTTTAATATCAAGTATCTGCCAATACAAAATCATATCTGATACTTAAATGTTGATTTAAATATGTATCTGATATATTGAAATAACAGGCATAGCCTTCTAAATTCAGCCCACCTTATTTTTCACAAGCTACTTGATCCAAACACTGACCTTCCTGATTTAAACATTAGAAGGTTAAGAATATTGATACGGTATAGATTAAAGTTTAAGTGGGAGAACGTGACTCCTTTAGAGTGATGTGTCACGATCAATAAGAGAGAAGACGTGTCACTCTGTTGTGTTTGATGAGACTACAGAAAACGCTAAACAATCTTTGGCAGAGGACAGACAGCAGCTTGCAGACAGCACACAAGCCTGACAACAGCCAAGATTTATTTTGGCCTATCATCAAGTTACTCATGGAATTAACATTAATTAGCAACATCTGATATGACCTGCTGCTGCCATTCAGTGTCAGTGTTGGCTAAAGAGATAAACTTCTACCTGGTTGTTTTTGTACACTGCAAAAAAGAGGAGCAATAACAGCTTTGTTACCATCAGACTTTAGCAAATCTGCATTTTGTCGACCTGGGTGTCAGAACAGATGGGACAAAATGAAGGAAAATAAGTGGTAGTACATACCAGATGCAGATGAAAATGATCATGTCTCGTCTAATCTCACAGCCAAACAGATTCTGAATCTCCGTGTGATACAGCATGACTAACATCAAAACTCCAAATGAACGGTTTCATTTTCTTCAGTAGAGAGAAGTGAAAATCTTCACGAGTTTCGTCGTGACTCTGTTGCTTTCTATGTTATACTTTCTAGACTGCTGGAAATGTTACAGAGCAGTGGTCATCTGGCAGAAAAGCTGAAAAGTGATGCTTTACATTCATAATGTGTGCTGCACTTTGCGGATGATGACCTGGCCGACACTTTGCGGGTCATGTTGGTTTTGTTACATAAAACTCAATGATGAGCTGTAACTCCCCTCTGTGCATGTTTTCCTCATTCCTCTGCAAATCCAGCATAACTTGAGCTTACTGCAGCTGCAGTAACACTGTTGTCAACATCAGTTACTCTGCGTGCTGAGCACCAACAAAATCCAACTTGGATCTTATCTGAACAATAAGATTTTTTTTTTTCTCCTCTGTTCTGTCTGTTCTCAGAGTTTGCTGACCTTTGAGCTGTTCTCCGTCATGGTCCATTCTGGGAGCGCTGCGGGTGGCCACTACTACGCCTGCATCAAATCCTTCAGTGATGGCCAGTGGTACAGTTTCAATGATCAGCACGTTAGCAAGGTCAGCCTCAGCTTTTGAATAACCTGTTTTGCCCTCGTAAATGTCAGGAACAATGACTCACAGGGCTATATCAGTGCTACTCATGAGTTTGTACTAGCATCTATCATTAACACGGTGATATGCATAGACTCATTGTCGGTATGTTTCTGTGCATGTCTGTTGAACAGATCACCCAAGATGATATCAGGAAGACTTATGGGGGATCCTCAGGGAGCAGAGGCTATTACTCCAGTGCCTTTGCAAGGTCAGTTGGCTCTCCAACACTCACTGGGCTGACACTCATCACATGCTTACAGTATACTCAGGGAATACAGTAATAATGAACTGGACCTGTTTATCTCTGTTCAGAGGAAAGTCAAGAGGGTTTATTACTTTGTTCATTGTACTATCATGTTATTTTTGAAGGAATGGGCTGCTTCTTATAC
Organism: Sciaenops ocellatus; assembly: GCA_033000465.1. NCBI lineage: Eukaryota > Metazoa > Chordata > Actinopteri > Sciaenidae > Sciaenops > Sciaenops ocellatus. The sequence goes on along the minus strand of CP136888.1, from coordinate 9,292,220 downwards.
AGAACAATATTTTCAACAATGTGTTCCACTACATTCACTAATAAGACTTTTTTTTTTTCTCCCAACAGCTCTACAAATGCATATATGCTGATTTACAGATTGAAAGATCCCTCAAGGAATGCAAGTAAGACATGAGTTTAATTAAATCTTCTATGGATAATGTCAAAATATGTCATCTTATGTTGTATATAATGTGTGGAAACCACACCACTACATCCCTTCAGTGTTATGCTGTTTATAATCTCTCTGTTTCTTTAATGAGGGTTGCCTTGACTGTCAGTTGTAATGCGTACCCTGTCTGTCCTGTCTGCAGAGTATTTATCTGCGGAAGACTTCCCAGAGCACATAAAGAGTTTGGTCCAGAAGGAGAAAGAGTCTGAAGAGCAAGAGAAGCGACAAAGAGAGATTGAGCGCAACACTTGCAAGGTACACGGTCCTTTTGGATCGGTTCAAGATCTGTTGTTTTTGCTTCTGTATGAGACGTAGCTGATGCTTCTCTTTTTAAAATGAGCATAACTAGTATTGCTCTCTTGCTTTTTGTCTTCAGATAAAGCTTTTCTGCGTGCATCCTGTAAAGATGATGATGGAAAGCAAGCTGGAAGTACACAAGGACAAAACTCTCAGAGAAGCAACGGAGATGGCCTATAAGGTTTGTTGTTTCACCACACAGCACAGTAGTCGACCTTTTGTCTTGAATGTTGATGAAGTATCCCAAAATGCACCATGAAGGAGATTAAAAAAGGTTATCATGTCCTACTGTGCTACACAATAATGTGACATTACCAAAAAACTTATAGTAAGCTTTGGAACTCTGATGTATCTTCATCAACATTGTGTTCTGTACCTCAGCTGATGGAGCTGGAGGGAATGGTCTCACTTGACTGCTGTCGCTTGGTAAAGTACGATGAGTTCCACGAGTACCTGGAGCGCTCCTACGAAGGTGAGGAGGACACACCGATGGGCCTGCTGCTGGGAGGAGTCAAGTCCTCATATATGTTCGACTTGCTGCTCGAGACTCGCAGGCCGGAGCAAGCGTTCCAGCCTTACAAACCTGGAGGTCGGTAGTCAAGATAATCATCTTGTTTTAAATATTGCCGAACAAGTAATTGTGGGCTGTTACTCAAAAGCAAGCAAAATAATTGCTGCATGTCTTTGTGGGTGTGTTTCTGATTTTCTGCAGAGGTGATGGTGAAGGTTCATGTCGTGGATCTGAAGAGTGAGACCATCGCCTCTCCAATCAGTGTTCGAGCGTACTTGAACCAGACGATCACTGAATTCAAACAGCTTATTGCACAGGTTTTCTACTCTTATTTTTCTTCCTCCCTCAACTCAACCTTATAAACTGTCTGCATTCCCCGTGAGAACAGTCCTGTTAAGCCTAATGTGTGTGTGTGTGTGTTCCTTCCCAGGCTACAGGGCTATCTGCAGAAACCATGCGTGTGGTCCTGGAGCGCTGCTATAATGACCTCCGGCTCCTGTTTGTTCCAAACAAGACACTGAAAGCCGAGGGGTTCTTCAGGAGTAACAAGGTCCCTAATATATTTTTTAATTCTGGTGTTACCATTATGTTGAGCCAGTTTGTCAGAAAATGTATTTGAACACTATTAAATTTGAATTTTTGCATTTTGTTTTTCCATCAGGTTTTTGTAGAGAGCTCTGAGTCGACGGATCATCAGGTTGCTTTCACTGACTCACTCTTGTGGAAACTGTTGGATCGTCACGGGAATACGATCCGACTCTTGGTCTTACTGCCTGAGCAGTCTCCTGGTACCTTGGCCAACAGAACTCTTTGCCAAAAAGTAAGCAGTGACTCTGATGCCCCTGTTGAGGGGTCAAAGAGCAACAGGAAATCTGTAGAGGCGATCCTCGAGGAAAGCACAGAAAAGTTAAAGAATCTGTCTCTGCAGCAGCAGCAGCAGCAGCAGCAGGGCTCCAGTACCAGTGACAGCCAGAAAAGCTCTGACGCCAGCGACTTTGAACACATCGAATCCTCGACCCAAGAGGCTGACTCCAACTCTTCACTCTGTGTGGCTGCAGACAACAGAGAGTTAGAGAACCGGATCAGGGCTGCGGCCGGGGGCAGCAGCGGCGCCTCCTCCGACCCCGAGAACCACTTTGCCTGTGAGGAGCGCTCAGACTCTGAGGTGAACAATGACCGCAGCACCAGCTCAGTAGACAGCGACATACTGAGCTCCAGCCACAGTAGTGACACACTGTGTAATGCAGACAGCGGGCCCATACAGCTGGCCAACGGCTTGGACTCGCACAGCATCACGAGTAGCCGTCGATCCAAAGCCCACGAGGGCAAAAAAGAGACGTGGGACACTGCTGAAGAAGACTCCGGAACAGACAGCGAGTATGACGACAATGGGAAGATCAAGGCAGAGGCTCAGTACCTGTACTTCAGAGCAGAGCCTTGTTCTCAGGATGACACCACGTGGGATGCACAAAAATGTATGAACCTTATATTTCTGATCCAGTTTAAAGATCTTTAATCTTTAAGATTTATCATTCCTTAATGTTTTCCTTCATGAGGACAGAAAACTGACTATGTTTTAATTGTTGTTTTTTGTGATCTGCTTCAGGTTTAGTGGTTCATGTGGACAAGAGAATAACATTAGCAGCATTTAAACAGAACCTGGAGCCCTACGTGGGAGTCACCTCCACCCAGTTTAAGGTGTTTCGGGTGTATGCCAACAACCAGGAATTTGAGAGCGTACGGCTCAATGAAACGCTCTCATCGTTCTCTGATGATAACAAGGTCAGGATATATTTTAGATACAATTTATTAGATTTAGCTAGTTTCTGTTGGAGTGAGCCAGTACTTGAACTTGCACTTAACTTGGACATCGTACTACTTCCCATAGATAACCATTCGACTAGGAAGAGCACTGAAAAAGGGTGAATACAGAGTAAAAGTCTATCAACTCCTGGTGAATGAACCAGAGGTAAGAACTGAAACTTTTGTTTTTTTGTTTGTGCACTCAAGAAGACTGTGGCTGAACATTGCAATCACAAATATTGATAATTTATTCATGTGCCCCTGTTTCCCAGCCCTGCAAGTTCCTCGTGGACACTGTGTTTGCCAAGGGCATGACTGTCAGACAGTCTAAAGAGGAGCTGCTCCCTCAGCTGAAAGAGCAGTGCAAGCTTGACCTCAGCATTGACAGGTAAGACTTTGTTACAACACTTTGATAAAGTGACAAGTAAAACGGACAAGAAAAGGTGTTTGTGTTTACCAAACTGTGTGTTTGTGTGTGTTCAGGGTTCGTCTCAGGAAAAAGACATGGAAGAACCCAGGCACGGTGTTTTTAGACTACCATGTCTATGAAGAAGACATCAGCATCTCCTCCAACTGGGAAGTTTTCCTGGAAGTTCTCAATGGTAACACTCATTCTGCTGCAGTTATTCTATAATAAAATGTTTTTTGTACCGTGGGACTTCTAAATCAATACTAAAAAGAAGATTTTTTTTTAGCTTCTGTTAATAAAATCTCTTTGTGGAAACCCCATGATGTGAAGCTACAAAAGCGAGCAGATAAAACTAGTCCAAGACTGCAGGGAAACATGTTCTTGTTTCCAGATGAGGTTTCCAGGTGAAATCGGGTACATTTAGAGTGCAACCTCATCTACTGCAAAAAAAAAATACCTTGTTACTCTGCTCTCTGGTTACATTTAAATACAGTACGTACAATGTCAGGTCACAGGACGTTTTAACATTGGCTGTACCTCTTGTTCTCAATGAACTTGGACAAAGTAGGTTCATGTACTATGCTGCAAACAAATGACTAAATGACCTAAAAAATATATGTTACGTCACAATATATTAAGTTACATTTTCGTAATTCACTTTGTGTGCTGATTAAATGACTGACTGACTTGTGTGTTTTCTTAATTGTAAACATGTTGCAATTGTGTCCATGTCTGTCTGTGTTTATGTTATTTTTTGCTCAGGTCTCTCTTGAAAAAGAGATCCCGATCTCAATGAGACTACCCCATTAAATAAAAATGTATGTTATGCTCTTTTTCTCAGAACCAGAGAAGATGAAGTCCATGTCACAGCTGGCTGTTCTGACCCGGAGATGGAACCCTGCTACGATGAAGCTGGGGCCGTTCCAGGAGGTTATTCTGGAGAGCAGCAGCGTAGAAGAACTCAAGGAGAAGGTATGTCTGCGTCCTGCTGGATGTTTGTGGAACGGTTATTGAAGTTTGCCACATAATTAATACTGATGAGAGGCTCAGAGGTTCAATTTATTTATCCAAAAAACATGGAAATTGCAGCTGTCTCATCCTGATCAACCAAAACACAAAAAAGAATTTCCTACTAAACTAAAAAAATATTCCACAATAGACCTGTTTATGAAGTGATGCTGTCTCTTCTCTCCAAGCAACGTCATTACATTTCATTTATTGTGTACAATTAAATGTAACCTGGAAAGATTAAGACCATTTGTTAATGAACGAGATGCCTTTTGTGTCTGATTCCACTTGCAGCTCAGTGAAATGAGTGACATTCCTCTCGAAAACCTGGAGTTTGCAAAGGTATGTCAGATGCAGTTTGCCGTAGTATGTTGCTTTAGTCTCCCATCTTCCAAATTATTATATCATCGCTGACTGAGAATCTATCTGATCTGTGCAGGGTCGAGGAACATTTCCTTGTGATATCTCTGTACTGGAGATCCATCAGGATTTGGACTGGAACCCTAAGGTGTCGACTCTTAACGTGTGGCCTCTGTACATCTGTGACGATGGAGCTGTGGTCTTCTACAGGTAAGCGTTCAAAACGAGAGAGACACACACAGGACTAGCAGTGATGGCTGTAATATGTCATCACTTTTGTTGGACTATGAATATCTTCTGGTATTTGTCATAAAATACAAACACAGTTCACCCAAAATATTATTAACATCTTCTATTTTGAAATAAATGTTGTATTGATTAGTGGTGTTGAATATACAGTGTAGCTGGAGATCATTCACAGCGATCCTGTCCCCAGATAATGTGACTTATTTCCTGTGGTTGACGTTGTTGTCATGGCAACTTTAACTGAGTGTTGTGTGCTGTTGCTGCCAAATTCACATTACATCAGAATATTTGCTATCAGCTCCTAAATCACAATCATTTTAAGAATGTGTCAAAGTCAGAAACAAATATGGACTAACCGTCTGAGCCGTGTCTGCCTCAGAAATTTGACTTAAATTAAAAGTTAGAAATGAGTTGATAAAATCAATGCTCTATGGCTCTGTTATCTAATCCCTGGTGACACGGTGTAATATTACATTATATAGATGTCACAGCACCTCACTGCATCACTGCGTTACATTTATTTGCATCTTGAGATCAACATTCGTGTGATCTTTGTGCAGGCACAGCACAGAGGAACCGATGGAGCTGTCGGAAGATGAGCGCAATGAGCTGATGAAAAAAGAGAGCAGCCGTCTGCTCAAGACTGGACACCGTGTCAGCTACTCGCCGCGCAAGGAGAAGGCCCTCAAGATCTACCTGGACGGAGGCCCTGCCAAGGACCCGGGGCAGGACTGAGGCAGAGAACACCGCCCGAGGTTATTTGGATCGTCTGGCTGCTGCAGCAGAGCAACCAGGCTACGGGACTCTGAGCCTGAGTGTCGGGCCCGATAGTTACTTGAACATCAAGCAGCATTGTGAGACTAACATGCTCTCACCCTCCACTCTGAGCCCCCGGACTGGCTCAGCAAACCTATTGTGCACTATAGTGTATTGTACTGTAAAGTTTAAAGGGAAGTACGAAAGCTATTCAATACAGACAAAAAAAAAAAAAAAGAATCAAATACTGTATAGACAAATCAACGTAAAAGCTCCAGAGATGGATGCAGAGATGTTAGGACTGTGAACCTAGACCGGAGGGCATCCATCCTGTCTATTTAAGTCTCCCGTCTCGTTTCACGTCAGTCTCTTTCACTGCGTTTCTCTTCCTGTTTCAGGAATAGTGTTGATTCTGAGTCATACGTGACCATCTTGTAAGTCCATTATGTTAACACCTTTTGAGCACTGCTTAGAGAAATCAACCTTATCTTCCATCGCTCACCTTCCTTTTTAAATGCATTAAAACCAACAGCACATACAACCAAGAACTACTTAATCCAGCCTTCCTCAGTCTCACCTCCTCTGGCGAGGCAAACCTCACTCTCTCAGTGACAAGTTGAGACATCATTCATATTAAAACACACACAAAAGCAACAATTAAGAATTTGTAAAGTAGAGGACGTTTCTGCTCCTCTAATGCTCCTGTAATGCCAGAGTCATGTGTTGTTATGGGTCGTCCCCACTGCTGCTCTTTGTGCTTTCAAGGAGCTTTACCTCTGCGACACTTCCACTAGATCTAGTGATACATAGGCTATGGGTCCTTTAATACAAAGTACAATGAAACAAAACCAAGTAGACTATGTCAAGAATCTCCTTGTTTTGTTTTTGTTTGTTGTAAATTATTATTTTGCTCCAGACCTAATCCTTCAGTTAGGTCTCGTGAGGCACCAGGCACACATCTGTTGTCTGTATTAACCTTTAATTTAGAAAGTGGATTTCTTTGGTTTATTTGCACCATGTGAACTGGGTGTACATCTCTAATGTCATCAGTGTGGTGTTGTGGTGTGTACTGAGGGGTGGGAGCTCTCCCTGAGTTTTTGGCAGAGAGCGTGAGGTTGTTTTTTTTTTTTTTTTTTGGCGCTTCTACCTGCTGCTGCTGCTGCTGCTGCTGCTTGATAGACTGGCACCAGGAGGGTGTGGAAAGCCCCACTGGACTTCTCAGTCTGTCCGGGCAAACTGGTCTGAGGACTGAAGCTCAGCATCCCGGCCCCTCTGGGCTCCTGATGCTGCCACCAGCTATTCACTGTAGAAATGCCAATATCTGACGAAAGTCTTTTTTGTTTTGTTGTTGTTGATGTTTATTTCTTTGAGATTTAAATCCTGTGTGAAAATAGTTTAAGATGATTTTAGAAATTAATTAAAATGCTTTTTTTTCATAACTGCAGTTTTCTGTCACTGTAAATTAAAATGGCTCAATTTAACTCACAGATCATATTCAGCTTTTTAACAGGTTTGGTGTTTAAAAACTTTTTATTTTTCCAAAGGCAGAAGTTGTACAAGCTGCATGTCAGGTTTCAAGTGCTTAAGAACAGTGCAGAGGTTATATTTGACAGTTGTAGCTGTATGCAAGTTTATGCATTCACACATACATCAGGTATCACTTGCATTAGTATTGCACCTTCCAGCCTAGATGTTGAAATGGTCCCATTTCTGTACATGAAAGACACATGAAAAACTTTTGGTAATGTTTTGGACCACAACATAAACTAGAGCTGCACATGTGTACAACAGCTGGGCTGATAAACACAGAATGATTATAGCTCCAAGATTAAATCGAATCAAATCCAAAGTTGTAACATACATAATCATACACAGTACAACAAAATTCATTCCCTGCGATGAACCCATCCAGTCAAAGACACTGACAGAAGATTTTACCTAACATTGTTTTCAAGGTGGGGGAAACCTGAGTACGCAGAGGTGCCAGGTGTTGCCAGGCTAATTAGTCCTCTGGTCTGGTGGCGGCTCAGTGATGAACACTGTGTGTGTGTGTGCAGGGCATTAAAATGTTTGCTACAGGATTATCCCCAAGTGACCTCTCCATAGATTACTATTTAAGGTTTATAGGACACTCGAAGGAAAGGGAGGGAAAAAATAGGATATAGGAGGACTCAGTTGCTATTTTTGTTGGCAAAACAGCAGTTAAAATTTAGTTACCAGTTTATTAGGCGCACCAGTACAGTCGAATGCAGTCCAGTTGCTTTATAACCAATCCAATATTTGTGACACTTAATGAGTAATTTTAAGGATACGTTTGAAACATATCTAAATATACAGCAATGCCATCCGGTACAAATTTGCCAATGAGTGCAGACCCAGAATTAATCATTAGCAGAATTGGCACCTCATTAATACTCTCAGCTGTTTCATCAGATTCGTTATATGGCTATGAGGTAATTGCATTATGTGTTGTTAAAGCTGGGAAATCCATTTTTCCATTGCTGCACAACCTTCTCTTGTGGAGTATTCAGCTCAGGATCAAAACACAGGGCATTGTTACACTCTGAGCTTGCACCTAACCTGACAGCATAAAGAGTTATCATTTCAGACACCCATTTTGGCTCGAACATTCAGCACAATGTGTCTCAACAGCCAGCAGATACTGTCATGTAACTTTACTGAACCGACCCTGACACAAAACCTTACCAGCATCTTTTGAGTACCTTAATGTGACCTTAAGTCATTGACAGCCAACAGTCAATCATCAAACTAATCAAAACAAGTTATGAACAATCAAGCTGAGGGATGTATATAACAGAAAAAAACATGACACATAATAAATATATATACATACAAACAATATAGACAGAATAATCACAACATGGCATGTTGGACAGTGTTTCCTCTCGTCATGCATACAATAAAATGTCATCTCTGAGCCATAAAATTGTTGAGACCTCGGTCTTGGCAAAAACAAACAGCACCTCTGTGGAACAAAGCGACATGAGGATCTTGGCAGCAGGGCAGATATTGCTAGGATCAAGCAGCAAAGTTTGCCAAAACATTTTCTCAGGACAAACAAGGGCAAGTGCAGAGGAAACGAAAAGCTTTGTTTTAAACAACTTTAGGATACTGAAGCAGCTAGAATTTGATTAACTCTTAAACACACTTTGGTTTTATCAGACATCTATAAGGAAGCAAATTCGCTTCCTAGACGGAAATAAGACCAACTGTTGTAGTCGTTAGCAGCAACTATTTACATGTTAACAGAGGCCTTTACCAGATATAGAAGAAACTGAGCATGTTCAGCCGACGTCTCATGGTAGTGTTGCAGTCCTGTGGATGAATATAGCTGTAATGTTGAGGGGAGTGATTCTCAGAAGCCCAAATATAATTTATTATTGCCTGCTTCTGAGTACATGAAGCATGATCGTATCTAGTTTCTTTTTTTTCCTTGTTCACAGTAAATGCAGTATTGGACAGTTCAAAGAAAACATTTCTCTATTTTGGTCTCACAAATTTAAGGTGAGGTGAGTATTCTACAGATATTCAATGTCTAGAGTTGTATTCAGTGTGTTACTGTTAATTTAGATAAGGGTTAGCATTAGATACGTGTTAGAATTCTAGCACAATATACAGTTGCAGCAAGGAGTCAAGAAACCAGTGTTTAGTATCAGCACAGGACCTTACAAATATAGCGTTTCCTGTTTTCTGTTAGTGACTTTTATATCTACATTTTCGGAAACCTTTAAGGTCGCACAGGTCACAGTTAGAGCAAATAAAATAAATATATTTTCATCCATTTTCCATGCTTTTGCCACTTTGGATTAAGCTGTCAAACAGAAAGTGCTATGGCTCTTTGCAAACAAAGCTCTAGTTGTTTACAATCAGATCAAGCTGTGTCTAGATGATGTAGTCTATCTCTGAGTATAGAGTGTCTGTCAGGTCCTCTTCACTTGAATCCTCTCCTTTAAGGCACATGGATCCTCGTCTGTCAAGAACATCAAAACAGTTTTAATATCTTAGATTTATTAACAATATTTAGGAGATTCTGTGCTATTAAATGTACTGCACTCACCCCAGGTGCTGGCAGTGGAGATCTCCCGCACAGGGGCAATGTTTCCTGGGTCCCTCGTCCTGGGAATCCCAGGACAGCAGCTCTATGAGGTGGTTGGACTCACCAAAGCAGCGCTCGCGCTCAATAGGCTTGGCCGAGCAGACGGGGAAGAGCAGGGCTGAACTCACAAAGAGAACACACTGATACATTTTCTGGAGAGGATGTAGGGAATCACTAAGCAGCTTGTACTGCACTGTGCGCTGTGTGCTGTACCTTTATGGAAAGCACAGCAGAGGTCTGTGCTGCAGTCCGTCTGGTATTGACAAGTGCTGCCAGGCTCTCCTTTCGTGGCGTTTTGAGTGCACTGACCCCATACACACAGCTGTTCACCACAGCACTCCTCATCCTTAGTACAGGACTGAAAGAAGAGATAAAAAATGGCTTTAATTTCCCAACTTTTCATTAAAACACATTGCAGCAAATGGCCATCATTTCAGCACGTTCTATTTGGCGACTTAAAAGTCACAAAAATGAGGACATGGCATGCACCTTCGAGTCAGCAAGGCTGAAATTCACTGGAGCATTAATGACACTAATGATTCTCTAAGTGCGAAGTCTGACGATGTTTTTTTCTTTTGGTTAAATATAAATGAGATCAGCAGGTCAACTGGTCTCTGATAGCGGTGTTCCTATTCCTACATACCCTCTATGAATTGTTAATTAGGGAATACGTCAAACAGTGTTCTGGTTATTTCCATGCAGAGTTTTTTAGTGCAGCACTTTTGACGAGACACAGATCCTCTGTGTATTTATTATGCCTGTACACAGTACTCTTTTTTTGGCAGACTGCCAGTATCTTTATGCCTTTTTACTCTGCTTCACCGAAGCCAGTTCATCCAACAGTGACATGGCAGAATCAGCAATAAGAACTAACTTTTAAATAAAACCTATGGGCGAGTCTCTGGAGAGAAGACTCACGTTACTAATATGCTTTTTTCATTGTTCTAGACGTCCCTCTAGAGGGAAGAGAAGAGCTCTTGTTTAACCTTGACACATGCTGTCCTTTCATGTGAAGCTCATAGGACAGTGTTCACAAACAATACACTCCGATTACACTTGTGGACAGACTGCAATGCAGTCAAATGAAACCTCAGCTGCATGGAAGTGACTGTGTGTGCATGTGTTTGAAAGCGTCAGATTCAAGAAATGGTGCATTTTAGAGAAAAGAAGAGTGTAGGTCCTCATATAATGTAACCTATGTTTACTTACCACATCAGTAGCTTTGCAAGGCAGACACCTAGAGGTGTGCGTGTCATAAAGACAGTACTTTCCCTTCCCACAGTCCTTAGCAGTCACACATCCCTAGACACAAAAGAGAGGGATGATCAGAGATGATCAAACACCATGGTTTGGTCCAAACATTCTCTGTCCAGTTATCATGTGAAATAAGTGGCATTATTTACAGCTCCTGGTGGTCTCCTCGTATATAGAAATGATGCTGAACATTTTCTTTTTGCCAAATATCTCAATTCAAGGGTATATTTGGCTACACCATCTGCATATCATGTGACCCTACATTGGATCCAAACCCCAAGGTACAGACACTTTAGATTCAGGTCACAGTGTCCCAAATAAATAGCTAAATAAATGAAACTTTTAACACTCATAGGCTTCTTTGCAGGAAGAAATTATGCAACATATTTATGAAGAAAGACGCGCCTCCTCCAGTTTTATTTTTACCTCTTGTAACTAGGCTGGATCCTGGTCCTAGAGTTACCACGTAAACAGCTTTTTACCTCTTCTGCCTCTCTGTAATGTGTCTAACAGCACGCCTTTCAATGGACTCACTTTGAGCCAAATATATGAGGTTATCATGGGTTTCTATACATTAATCTATACACCAGTGATTGATCGTTTTTCTAAAGCTGTTTTTGCATAAGAGCCCCTTCTGTTAGAAGCTTTAATCCTGAATGAATGAATTCCAGTTATAAAAAGCACAAAACACATATTGTCACTTATCTAATAATAAACTATTTTTTTTTACATTTGTCACAAATGCATCTGACAAATCAGCAGAATAATTGAAAATAATTTTATACATGGTGCAGGCAAATGGTAATTAGAGCCGAATGAAGACATGACAGACACACTGTTAGAATAATTTGCAGACACTACGCCAAGTCAGTGGCTCTGATGCTGTGAACAGACGTTATGCAATCTTGAGGCCTTTTTATGTCGATAAATTCAAACTGAAGAGTCAGATTCACATGAAAAACAACACTTTTTACTGTATATCATTATAAGATTGTAGGTAAACAGAATGAACTTACATGATCAATATCGTTCCCCAGGTCACTGTACTGGTTGGCTGTGGTAATGTTGTTTGTCTCCTGTGTGAAGGTGGGACATCAGTTAAGTTTCATTCACCAGGGGAATCTCACTTTGATTTACTATTCATAAGCCTACCACGTCTGCTGAGGTATGGACAGATTCACTGTCAGTCACTTTATCAGAGGCTGTTTCATTGTGTTGACTTGGAGGAAGGTTATTGGGATGAAGGCTGACGCTCTCGTTGTTCCTCTGGAGGAATTGGAGAGATTATCAGAGAGAGATTTCAGGAAAAGACACTCCCATGTTCTAGCTTATTCCACTGCTGCATCTGCCTCTGAGCTTTGTATACTTATATGTAGGTGTTTTAGTCATTTTAATAGATAACACCAACAATTAACTTATACTGTTTTCAGCAGTGGACAGTGCAATAATGCTATGTCATGTAAAAATCAAGCAGCTGACTGAGAGGTGCAACTGGCTGCCTACTTGGTGAAACGCATCCTCGGGCTTTTGCTGCGGATCCTCTTGCAGTTGCTCCACTTCCACAAACATGCGGTCCAGCTCCGTTTGTCTCTGCTCGGAATTATCCTCCAGGATGTGACTGATGCCTGAGTCCACTATCTCAGGGAGGATGCCATTGCAGACTGCTGTGAGAGCCAAAACTAGCAGAGCGACTCGCATCATGCTGCTGCTGGTGCTGGTGCTGCTGCTGGGCTGCTGGTTCTGGTCCTGCTGCTGCACTCTGAGGAGGGTGTGGCGATGATGCTGAGCGACACAAACAGCGTCACAGCTGATGCGTCTCCGTCATTGGGGGGGGTGGGGGGGGGGGGTCATCACCTCAGGTATGTACATCACCACAACACCTCATAAACATGTATTAACCTGTCACATTAGCTGGTTATTAAAAACACTAGAACTAAATGGGTCATAGATAAACTTGGTAAAGGCACCTCAAACATAGTTCCGGTCAAGTTTAAATTCGTACGCGGGGTAGACTGTAACCATAGCAACTGTACTTTGACTAAAACAGATGCAAAATATTAAAAATTGCATACACAGTAATGATAACTGAACTTTTTTTTTTTTTCAGGCAACTCTCGGGCAAAGAAATGTGGCACTTCAGTTTGAACGATATTTTACTGTTGAAATGAAATTTCCCTTCACTTTTATGTTGTGGTGGAGGCAGGCAGGTCATTAACTGATCTCAAATTTACAATTAACCCAAAACAAATTAAAACACAACAATTTCCAACAGCTCTTTAGATAAGTGAGGAAATATAGTTCATAATTTGAGCGGACGGATCCTTTAAATGGTCACCGTGTACACGCAGTTCCGTAGTCTGGCCACAAGATGGCGGCATTCGCTTTTTATACACGGGCCGCAGACCGTTTAGTGAGCCCACATTTGCGGTGTTTGCCCCAAGTTTTTATCCATGTGTGCTGCCTATACTACCATTAATGCGGACACTTTGTGATGTGTATTTAATGTGTTGACTAACGGGGGTCGTATGGCTCCAGGTGACAATTAGCTAGCGTTAAACCTGAAAAGCCGGTGTGTTGAATCATAATGAAGTCTACATAATTCTCCATATTTCCGTATTATTCCTCTACCCCTATCTTTACAGTCTTAAATTTTAGTTCAGACTTATACCAGATTCTTCAAATATTATTTGGTCTACTATACAACTATCAAATAGCTTTTATTTTTAACATTTTCACTCCACCCAGATTTAATTAAACCACCATAAAATCCAGTCCTATGTGTAGTTAACAACTTGTTTCTGTGCGGTAAACTCGCAGGCCACCAGAAGACGGTGGGTGGTCGGTTAAGTAGTGAACTATGTCTTTGGCATGAAAAACTCTGGATCCCCTGGATTAAACAGCAGCCACAGGAGCTGCTCAGGGATGTGTCCGACTTTAGAGCACCGCCCTCAAACACTAGTGGACTCAGCTGCAGAGAGAAACTCCTGCCTGTCAGGCTGACTGAAGACCGACACAGTCCACAACAGTCCAGGACCTGCTTGACCGAAGACACTGGAGGGACGAAAATTTCGGATTTGGTTGCGATATGAGGTAAATTCTTTTGTTTTACACGTTTTCTTGTCTTTCCTAAAGAAGTTAGTGGTGTGTTAAAAAAAAAGAATATTAAAGAATGTTAAAAAATAGAAGCAACATATAACAAGTGCCCTTTGATGACCAGATTTAAAGTTAAAACCAGGCTTTCATCAAGTAGACTACGGATCACTGTGTGAACTCAAGCCAAACCAACACTAGTCATGACAATAGTAGCAATTAAATTGATTGAAGTAATGAGATAACACCGATTTGTTGTGTTGCAATTTGTCTTTGGGCAAGGTGTCATGCTTTCTGGTGAGTTTTCTGAACACGTGTGTCTTATCGTGACCGCAGTGACTCAACGCTGGCTGAGTCAGACATCTGGGCTTCTCTCTACTCTGATAACGAAAATGTTATCTCCACTTGAGCAACCTGGATACCTGTTATGCTGATTCTCATGCCACAAATAATTTCTGAGTGCCTGTGTTTCAAACGTGCCTCACGGCAAACTGGACTTAAAATTTTCCAGAAGTTTAAAGACAGTAAATAAGAGAAATACAAACAGGTAACTCTAGGTCATACTGACCTAGAGTTACCTAGATGACCTAGATAATACTGACCTGGTCAGGATCAGATAGATGATATCAGATAGATGATACTGACCAGGTCAGTATCATCCCTCCACAAGGCCAGCATTAACTAAAAGTGGTCCTGTCAGTACATGTTATTGAAGTCTGCAGGGTGTTTTAATTCTTTTCAGTCTTTCTTAGGGCTGACCTTACCTGCTCAGCAGCTTCCAGGTTGTAAAAAGCCCTCAAGCCTGTCTTTGGGGTTGTAATGACACAAACTGCATAATAAAGAAGGTGTGGTGTTGACAGGCCGTACTGTCAGGCTGCTGAAAGAATTTCAGTGAGTGACAGAAACTGCCTGTAAATGTTTTCTAGCGTGGTTAATGTGCAGCTACTGCCACTGATCGAAACCTTTGACAAACACCGGGCTACCAAAGAAGCAGGAAAAATAGTCAGGCTCTATCAGATCTGAAATATCTGAAAATACTCATTCATTTGTGAGGCTTTATAACTTCTTCAGTAGGACTCATCTGCTTCTCCTTCTGCGTTTCAACACACTGCATGAGCACGCAGTCTGGGATGATTCATATGTCTTAGATGATGCATGATTCGTTCAGCAACATTTTTAAGGAGGGTCAAACAGAGTCATACAAACAATGGTATTTCTCCTTCCCACTGCTGTGTGAGCAATCATTTCCTGTGTACTTTATGACCGTTGAAGATACCCTTCTCCATCAAACTCTAAGATCCAAATTTTATTACAGAGTGGCTCTGCCAGTGAATGTGTTAACATGTAAACAGTCTTCATACATATAGTATCTGGTGTCTGGCCCAGTCGCTGATGGTCTGTGTGATTTATGTTCATGGAGGCTAACAACCTCTTTGGGCATAAACATTCAACTGCAAACCACTGTATTCTCCTCTTGCTGGAATTTCCCTTTCCGTAAGCCTTTTTTTGAGTCATTCATCCGCTCTGATATAAAATATATGGAAAGACACTGTGAACAGTGTACTGCTCCTAAGTAGCCTTTTGCGAATGCAAGTGTTGTGTTATTGCCAGATAGCTGCAAGGCTTATGCTGTGAACATGCTCAATGATTACAGGTTTAACTCTGAATCATGTTCTTCTCCTTTCAACAAATACAGTTGCCTTAGAGCCGGAGAATATACAAACATCACAAGATCACAAGGCTGTGTAACAGAGCTGTATGAGCAAATGAAACTAATGTCCTGGACTTGACTGTAACACAATGTGGAACTAGTGTAACAAACCCAGTGCAGCAGACTAATTCAGTTTACATTTATGTACAAACTTCCACATTTTTCAAACTGTCCTTTGAAAAAGACTCTGAGCCTGATTGGCCTCAGCGCTGCTTCAGTTCCTTACAACTCCAAATTCCCGTGCCAGCGTTTCATTTTTAGTTTGTAATTACCAGCTTTACTTGAGTCTAACTTAACAACAGTGTGTGGAGATAAAAACAGTATTACAGAAAGCTGCACAGGTCCCTCCATTCATGCAGCCAAACGACAGCCTGCATTATGATGACAATTCAGAAAAACCTAAAAATGATCTAGATAACACACCAAAACATTTCAGACAATAGGGTTGAGCTGCATTTGGCGTTACCTGTCAACACAACAGCCGTTCACAGCTCGGATTGAGACACAATTCAGTATGCAAGACTACACGCCTTAGTATGTCTGTGCTGTAATGACTGCTTCAGTCTTTAAAGGTCCAGTGTGTAAGATTTAGGCTTTATTTATGGAATATGGCAGAAATGGAATATCATAACTATGTTTTCATGACTGATAATCACCTGAAATTAAGAATTGTTTTGTTTTTGTTACCTTGTTTTTGTTGACTGAGCACTAGAGACTACAGTCTCTCTCTACTGCGGGTCCTCTTCCACAGAGTCCACCATGCTGCACTGTTTCTACAGTAGCCCTGAATGGACAAACTAAACACCATAGTTTTCCCTTCATGCAAGGAAGGGGAAGGAGAGGCGAGGAGGTTGCAATCCCCAACTGCAATGTTAGATTTCTCTAAATCCTACACCTTTAAGTTGCTTTTACTGTCACATTATTAGTCAATGGTTACACTTTTTAAGATGTAATTAATACTAGCAAATGTGAGACATTAATTAAATACTTAACATCTAAGTTTCGGAAACAACAAATGCTGTAATTAAAGAAAGATCGAACAATGAATAATCCTAGCGAATGAATGAATCAATCGGTTAATAAATCAGAGTAATAACGATATGTAAGGATGTCATACTGTGGAAGAAAACAATGTGCAAATGTGTTTCATGCAAGCTGAGTGTGAGTGGAAGATTGTACTCAGTATTGCAGGGAGGTGTTGTAAACTTTCTCCTTCCTCTCTGCAATATGTTTCCTTCCTTGTTCCACAGCATAAAAATGGACACATGTGTCCAGGCGAAAAGAGAGGGGAACTTTCAGAGATAGGTGGGGCACGTTGTTCCCTTTAGCCTGCTAATTTATCTATCAAAACAACATTATTTCTGCTTTCTTAGCAGCTGATGATGTGTTTGCAAAGGTAGGGCACATCTAAACTAATAGCACACTTAAAGATGGAGCTACTGAAGGAGGTACAAGGTCTTTGCTGTGGTAAATACACCCCAGGATATCATTAACACTTTCCATCTGGCAGGGACAGGAGCACACTGCAAAGGGTTTTAAACATATCTCAGTCATGCTTCAGAATCACAGAGGTGGAATTTTACAGAGACTGCTCTCCTGCAAGCTTTGATCTGGACAGGAAGCCAGACACACTCCACAGGAAGCGTTTGGATAGGAGGCGTCTGAGGGAGATCACGCACTTTGCTGCAGCGCTCGAAATGTCAAATAAGGCATCGTATCTTATTCTCAGTGCATCACCATGATTCTATTGAACTACAGAGTCAATATGTCCAGACAGTCATTTTTAATATTTAGTTTGTGAGGAGCTTTAGTCTGTGTTGCTATCAGGGCCTGCTACAGTTTATCACAGGTGAACCCAGAGCATTTGACCGTTATTGAGTTGACCTTTGTGCATTTTTGTGTTAATCAGAGGTAGTTTTGTTTACATGGTGTCCTCTTTACAGGTTTTATCCCTGCTATCTTTTCAGGTCATGTGCTGTTTTCTTCTGCAACATGACACTTTACTAGTCTATTCTGAGCTTGGCTTTACTGATTATTGGCTTACAGAATCAGCCATTCCTGCCAGGCAGTAATTCTGCCATCTGAACCTTCACTGTGCCCACCCCCTTGTGATATGGGTGAATGAAAGATGCCCACTGATCTTCGACCCTCACTGCTCAGTTTGTAGTTTGTTTTGTGGTTTATATTTAGTATATTTGATTCTTAAGAAGATCCACATCCACTAATTTGTACTAATTCAGATGTGAATTTGTTTTCTTTGGCCACTTTAGAACATTAGATGCATTCACTGCAATGATAACAAATCTAGTAGACTAATTTATTGTAACACATGAGAATGTGGTTGGAGTCAGAATAATTGTTGAAGTGAATTGTTTGTGTCAGTATCTGGGCAGGCATAACGCTGTGCTCAGTGTGTCCAGATAAATCATTCTCCAAAGGAGCCATGTGGTGAACACACCTCCCCGGCCAGACGGGCCTACAAACGGCAGCCCTGAAGCTTCATAAGCCTGCTCCCGTTTGCGTAAATTCACAGTTTTCTCCTCTGGAGGTGGCCGACATTTACTGCACTCTGTCAGTGTCTATACCTTGCTCATGACAGCTCTTCTTTTGTTTTGGCACTGCTGCCTGAACACGCAGCCAGATTTCAGAGAGCTGAGATAACACTGTGGAGCTCTGGGGCCTGGTGGAGGGCAGAGCTGGCGGGCTGAAGTCCATATGAGTGCACTGTTTTCTGAGGCAAACTGCCTGCTTATCAGGCCCAAAGAGGGTTCCTTCCTGGTTTTCTTCAGTCCAGTCTGTAATTACTGTTGCTGGCAGGCTACACTACAGTATGCGCATTTCCCAGCACTCCCAATGTTTTCCTTATGTTGTCAGCTTCCTATTGTATTCTGGTAGCCTAAAACAGTGTACTCTGCAGAACAAATGGAAGCATTGCGTCACTTGTTCAGTGTCTTTACAGTTTTGTCAGTGTCAGTTATACTGTTTGTTTTAGATAGAACTTGCTATTGCAAGATCTGGCAAACACATTTCACTATGGGGTTGTCATATACTGTAAATGTATTAAATGAATTATTTCAGGATAACAATGACACTATTCTATAGTTTATTTATTGTTACCAATGAAAAGACCAAAACCAACAACAAACTAATCTTACTTGCTTTTGTAACCAAAGCCTGAGCCTCTGTGCCAAGGACCTCCTTAGTGTTAAAAACCTTTTTAAAAGCATAAACGATCCAAACCGTTACACTGTAGTTTATTTTGAGTCAATCTCTCATACACCATCCTGTGTAAATACTCACAAACGCACCAAATATGTATTAATTCACTGCTAAAAATAGTGCCTAACAAATGTAATCATTGACTGTTTGAGTAACTTTTGCTACAGACTACAGTGCCCAACTGTTTTTGGAAATGATTTAGCTTTTTAAACAGATGACAGAATATATTTTGGACCCATTTTTAAATAGTTCAGTCTTCAGTAGAAAGGATGTGGCTTGGGGCAGAGTGTCACAGACACGGTTGGGAAGTTGGAAAGTAACACATTGCTGGTTTTGTATGGGACTGTTGACATTATGAGAAATGTAGAATAATATTAGCTTTGTTCTGTGTTTGAAATAGTTCCTTGTCGGGCCATACTTGTTGGAGACTACTAATGAGAAGTTACATTAAAACATTCTAAAACTATTCAAACATTTAAGAAAACGTGCTATAAAAGTGTGCATATTTTGGTTTTCCTTTTCGCCTCCCAGGTGTAACAGGTGCATTTTCCACATTCCCAACATTCCCTCTCTATCATGCTGGAAACTGATAGCTTGCTATCACTCTCAGACATGCAGCAGCGCTTTCACTTATACACTCGATTGCAGATCATTCCTACGGACACTTTTCTCTTTGGGCAACGTGCCACTGTACTGTAATCTAATAATGGTAAAATGATACTTAAAGTATCAGGAGGTTGAAGGGCTTGAATAAAAATAACAAACTGCAGATATCACTGTATAAATTCCTCACTGTACAAATAGATTAATCACTGCTGGTCACTTCGATTAGCTGCAGTAGGTTTTACTCATTCAGATCATTTTCTAAACAGACAGAGACGCCATTAAACTCTCTGATCTCTTAAGCATTATATGGTTCGGCTGTGATGTACTGTGTGTATACGTGTACATGTGTGTATTCTTTCCGCTTCGTCTGTCATTAGTTGTATTTTTACAGCCGTTCTGTGGGTTTGTTCTGTCTGCCCACAAGTGACTTTCCATTCTGTCAGACCGAGATGGTGAAGTCATGGGACTCTGTCTGAGACAATGTAGTTTGAGTATTGAGCATTGACTTGGCGATGAAGACAGTAAGTGGTACCTTTTCATTAGTCCTCGCAGACTCGTACAACAGATGGTTCCAATAATTGTGCCTTTTTTACCACTTTACTTGGAGTGAAATGTGAAAGCATAAGTGCAGTCAACATGTCTTTATGTGGACTTTCCACCAAAGGCACGAGAGATTATTGAACGCTGGCCAAGTTTAGAATAAAATGATGTCAACATAAAATTATATTAGCTGTTCTTGCAAAAAGACAGCCACAAATGTCATTCCATTATAAAAATGGAAGTTTCCTTTTGTAATGTAATTATCCATTTCATCCTTTTTTGGCAGACATTTACATCTCACTAGCCGAAACAAACTTACTTTTAAAACTCAACTGTCAAAAGAAATGACTCCAGTGAAGCTTTCAAGAAGATATTATGTAGGCCCCAAACACTCCACATACCACATGGTAGAATACACAGCGATTTTCCCATCACAGTCTGCTGCCATGCATGAAAGATTAAAGCACCTGCATCATATATCATGCCTGTCTCGGCCATCGCTCGTCACTCATTGACAATCAGAGAGTAAATTCCCCAAAAACTATGGAGGTGGTCCTGTGACTACTTGCATGTTGGAGCCAAAGAGAGGGCTGGCTGAGTGTTGGGCTAATGCTGATGGAGCAGTTCAGAGCTCCTCTAGCCACGTGGCAAAGGAATGTCAGCTCACTGAGTTTGAGGCTGGATGTCTGCTGTGAAAAGCCTCGGTCCACGGTATCTACCAACAGGACAGGGGCTTTTTGAAGCTCCAAAGGTGTATAAATTAGGCTGAGGGTCACCTGAGTGTACTGTGTTTCTTTGTGTTGGTTTTTGTTCCTTTCTCTGCCTGAATCATTCTCTGAAATGTAAACCAGCAACAGCAGAATCAAAACAGGATGCAAACACACAGCCAAACAGGATCTTGTGCAAATTAATATGCTAATTTTAGCAGAGGGGACACATGCTGGCGCTCTGGGAGTGACATTCAAATCATCTTACCACATTCAAATCACACTCAAAACGAGGTTGTGACCCAAGACTGAATGGTTATTGGATACAGTGAGTACGCTGTATTGTTCCCAGGCTTTCTATGGACAGTTTCATGGCACAGGGACGTTATCACCAGGGTGTCAGGGTGTGACAGTGGCTGTTATTGTAGCTCACAGATGATGTAATCAGTTCAGTGAGGTCTCTGGCAGATAAAATATGATCTCACTCCATCAATCAATGGGCAAAATGTGGTGGAAAAGACGTCAACATTACAGATAAAATATCTGAATTGTGACATATTCTGTGAGGTAAAACAACATGCTAACCTCACTGATAGTGGATTACTGTGGGGGTCTGTTGGAGTCCTCCACTGCTGGCCCGACCTCTCCTCTAACCCTGCCCATCCCGCTCCATGGGACATTAAAATATCAAAGGCAGACCTCTCCCAAAACTCACAGAAGCTGTGGTCTCCACCCAAGTGAGCACACACATGCTTAATGCAGAAAATTTCCACATTTTGCTTTGATGTTGAGTTCTGGCACAGATTTTCTGGCATGATTTTCAAAATGCTTGATGGTTGATTGGAGGAAAGAGAAAACTACGTTGTATTTAATTCTGTCAGTACAGCTCTATTCTGACGCGAGCGTGTGTTTTCGTAACAGTGTCTTTCACACGCGGGCACATACCGTGTGTGAGTACTTAATGCACATAGCTCAGCAGAAGGTGGATTATTAAACATTAAACATAATCAATCCAAGACAATCAGTCTGTGTTAGTGTGGGCTTACATTACAAATAGTTTGAAATACTTGTCTTTTTACTGCTGACAACATTGTCTGGTTTTCTGCTGGAATGAAAAATACCACAAGACAAATGCTTTTCCGGTCTACTCATCTATGGTCAGTGCTGCATTCCAGAAATGAAAGGTGCTTAGCAGAAGCAAACTGTGGTTCTGTGAATTGCAATAATAGAGAAACCACTTCTTAACCATGCTGAAGATGGTATATACAGTATAAATGTTATTTATACAGTGTAGGACTGCAACAGGTACAATTGTAAAAGAAAATCTTGTTTGTTAGTGAAGACTCAACAGTAGTGTCTATATTTACAATATACTCTGTGTAGCATGTATATTCTTTGGAGCCATTACATGAGCCTTCAGTGGCATTAAGAAGGTTCATACCTTTCTGTGGAGGACTCTTCATTCTAGAAAATATATATTGTTTACAATTCATGACTCTACTACAAAATTATACAACTCAAACCCATCAAAAAATACAGTTTTAGCAAAGTCCTGATATCTTGTAAGAGTACAGTATGATCTTGAATATTTGTCCATGATACCTCATGTTGAAGTTTCTGCAGCTTTGTTCTGTATAAAGCTATTACTGAACCTTGAAGCTGTTGAAAGGTTTGGTTTTATGTTGTACCAATGAGTACAATCAAGAACCACAAACGGCTCCTTTTTATAGGCTCACATGGTTAATCCTCTATAAAGCACGGGTAGTAAATATGCTCGACAGCTGTCTGACTACGACAGGCCGGCTCCTTTTTACTTTAGTGTTTATCTCACAACTTTTCCTCCACTTTTAATCTTATCTTGTCAGTGTGGGTGTAGGCTAACTGTGTTTCAAAACGCATGTTGACTCTTAATGAGGGCTGGTACTGAATGCCCTTTTGATAACTCAGCAATGTAAGCTGAAGTCATAGAGCAGATACAGCTGTGATGTTAAATTATTTTAACATTATAATCTATAAACCATTTAAATAATTGAAATAATGAAACATGTCCAGTGTAATCATAGAAGATTGAAAAACCATTTGCCCAAAGCCATCTGTGAGAGACTCCATGAGATGACATCAGACTCTTATGTGTCTTTCCTCCCCAGACTGGGCATGACGGTGCGGGCCACGCGGAGGGTGTAGCCACATCTGGCAGAGAGTGCTGAAGTAAGCAGGAGCCTCAGCACACCAAACCATCTACTGCGTTGGGGGAAGATGGGAGAGACAGAGGAGGAGAGGGATAATGTGGGGAAGCTGTTTGAGAACTTTGTCCAGGCCTCGACTTGTAAGGGGACCCTTCAGGCCTTCAACCTCCTCTGCAGACAGCTTGACCTCAACCCCACAGACAGCAGCACCTTCTACAGCAGTCTGAAAGCAAAGGTCACCACCTGGAAGGCCAAAGCACTATGGAGTAAGCTAGACAAGAGGATATCCCATAAGGAGTACAAGAAAGGCCAAGCATGTGTGGGCACCAAGGTAAATATATTAATATGTTTTGTACACCTGTATTCTATGCCACCAATCATAAGCCAGTGTAGATTTCAGTACACATTTGTGTACTGAAATGTAAAAATATTTGGTATGCTTAGGAAAACAGTAGACACTACTAGTTGGGGAACTATGTATGGCTGTTTTCAAGGTCAAAATGTTATTTTTTCCCCCATGTAAATCATTTTTGGAAGTGAATAGTATTAAAACATCTAAAAATACCATAGGGTTTTACTCATACATCCTTAAAGTTTTTGACTTAGGAAATGTCTTTGTGACTTAACCTGACGTAGTTCCTTTTTTTTTAGAGAACAATCTGCACTTTGTTCCTCCATGGGTCTCTTAACAGTACCACAGCTAAGGCAAATGTCATGGTTTTCACTATAACCTCTACCTGCCAAGACACATCCCATCAACCCCATAAACACTCATTCTTTCACTGAAACAGCTCCCAACATACAGGACAGGAAATTAAACAGATATACAATGCTTTGCATGGATTCTTTGGCTGTCAGACAGGTGCTACATGACAAAGCTGTACATTCATCCACCATATGTAAATGTATCTAGCCACAGGACCAGTAAAAATACTATAAAACCACAGCCAAGAAACACACACACTGTACATTAAACACAACAAGCAACAGATGTGCACTAAATCAGACGAAACATGACACAAAATTTCATAAAGACACGGAAGAAAAACAACCTGACAGCTATGCACTGCTTCATCTAACCTCTAACCCTGCAGCCAAATAACACAAAATCACATTCAGAGAGTAAACTACAGACAAAGAGGAAATACACATGTAGGAAGAGAGCTGTAGAAGAACTATTTTTTTAGTTGAATTATAAAGAGATGGCTGCAACAGGGACACGTTAGGGTGTGTGGTGGTGGTTGTGGGTGCTTGGCAGTAAAGATGATGAGGGAAAGTAGGAAAACCTGTGTGATCTGAGTGTGATTACCTTTCAGGCATCAGCTGCCCTCAGCTTGAAAGAGTATTTTTATTGCGCAGAGAAACAGACAGCATCACTCAGCAACTACAAATATTTGGCCCCAGTCATACAGAGGGTGTGCTTTGCTCTTTATGGGCTCTTCCTTGAAAGTTGGAGCCAGACCCAGGTGGTTATTAAAGTGTGTGTTAAATGGTTCAGTGTGCGCTTATTTTTTACAGGTTCTGTAACACCAAAACACCAAAATAGGTAAGAAGAAAGAAGAAAGTGTGACTCTCTTAAACTTCTGAGCCAAATGTTTAGGTCAGATTTCGTAATTCTGACAGTCCACAGGGTTGAGTTGTAAAATAAAAAGTGGTACTGTGTACCAAAGTAGTAAACCAGATGTACAATCAGTGGATTGTTGCATTATTGTGAATTTATGAGATTGCCCTTTTCTTCTAAAAGCCTTTAATAAGTTGCTTATTAATTTCCACACATGTACAGCACAAGTGCAGCATGAAGTCTTAATCTCTCACAGGACAGACAATCTGCTTTTACTTGATTACTAATTTCTCCTCTCCCAGGGAGAACCACGAGGTGACGGCTCTTTTTTTTTTTTTTTTTATGGCGACTCAGCTCTTTAAACACACAGCTGGCTGTTGTGACACGTAACCACAGAGCGCATCTTCCTCATAAAGTTTCATTGTGTACAGGAAAATTGCAAATTGACTTTTTTTTTTTTTATAATCCGTAATATGATGTTGTGAAGCAACCTCCATCAGATGCAACGCCCCAGATTCAGTATGCTGGTCAGACCAAACTGTTGCAGACTTCTCAGTCACACAGTTTGACAGTTTTAGGTTTGTGAGCCCTAAAGAGCTGAAATTATTTGGCACAAAATGTTTCTCATTTCTCAAATGTAAATATTTGCTACTTTTCTTCATCAAATATGATAACAAACTAAACCTTTCTTGGTTTCTGACTGTCGGGTGAACAAAACAACCAACTTAATGACATCATATGGAGCTCTGGGGAATTGTGACATTTCATAAACCAGATGACTGATAAATCCAAAACATAAACCTTAGCTGCAGCTTTAGTTTCCTAACACTGAAATCAAGACGCTCTGATAGAGCTCCTTGTATTAGCCACACTGTCCACTAAGATGAAAAATAACCTGACAGATAGAGCTCATTAATAAGGTGGGGACATATGTAACCAGGGCGGAGGTGGAGCAGGGATGAGAGCGAGGTCACAGGTGGGAAGCTGAAAGGAAGCGTGTGTGTCCTGACTCAACAGATGTGGAGCAAACCGTCAGGAAAAGGCTCATATCTGGAAAACTATATCAGCGAATGGAAACAGGCTGAACAAACAGCCTGTTACTGCTACTGGCTGATAGACAGATGAAAACAGTTGCGTGAGATTAGATGAACGTACATGTGAATAAACTGAGTTAGAACTCTGCACGTTTGAGAACATCCATCTCTGTCTCTGGCTGTGTAAATACATTTACTCACCCTTTGTTATGAGAAAAAAAAACTAGGCCAGCGGGCAGGCTTGTCCAGACAGCACTTCCACCACCTGTGCGTGCTTTACACCTGAGCTTACATCATCCCAATAACCTCAGGCAACACATGATGACACATTGTGTTCCTCATCACCCACATCCAATGTGAAGCCACCGCACAGCTCAACCACACGCTCTCAGAGGGGGAACATGGAATGACTAAAGCAACAATAATGTTTTTGGAGAAGGAGCACAAAGCCATTTATGGTCTGATTTGGGATTTTGGTTAGCTGGCACTGGGTGCTCTGTAAACAGCACCCAGTCTGATTGTCTCAGAGAACTGATATGGACGGGTGCCACCCCATCGCGCTATCACAACTTTGTGTTATCCTCTTAGTGGACGCACAGGATGACAGGAAGCGAGTCCTGTTCAAATATGTGGCAAACCCCTGTCTGCACACTGGTGAGATTTAGAGGTCGCACAGAGCGGTAGGCTCTTTGTGCTGTGGGATAAATGGAAGTCTTTTTTTTTTGGAAGGTGAGAGAAAAGATATTTTCAGCACTAATTTGCTGAGGCTATCGAGACAGGAGACTGTCCACTTCGTTGAGCACAGCAGGGGCAACCTTCAGAAGTGCTTCTGGGTTCAATGTCACATCTCCTCTCTACACAATCCCCTAGAGTGCCTCTTAACATGTTTAGAAGGAAAGAAGATACAGTTTGCCAGCACACATGCGTCAGTTCTTTCATCTATCATTCAAGAGGATGATGTCATGTTCGAACCACACATTCTCAGACAGACGCTGTAACCTCAGTGAACTGACTTCATGCATTTTTGGGTGGCTCATGCATGAATAACACCTTAGATATGCAAAGGTTGTAATGATGATTTAGGTTGATGGAGGAGGAACGCAAACAATTTTTCAGGTGTGTGTAAACGCTCTTATGTTTTACTTAACAGCCATTACACACACGAGACGGCCTAGAGAAGTCTTCTCAAGGCTGGAATGATCCTCAGAGTCAGTGTCTATCCTGCTGAAGTGTCCTTGAGTGAGACACTCTAAACCTCTAAATGCTTCAGTGGTGCAGTAAAGTGCTGCTCTTTCTTATGATCCACATAGATGTTCTAATGCTCCCTGATATGTTAATAAACAAAACATCTCAGCGTCATCTGCGGGAAAAGTCTCAGCCTTCTGTGATTATGAACGTCACCATGATATAACTGATTTCTCTGTGCGATGTGTGGGTAATGAGACCAATTTGTCATTCTCTCTTATTTAGTGCCTCATCATCGGAGGGGGGCCCTGTGGCCTGCGGACAGCCATTGAGCTCGCTTTGATGGGTGCCAAAGTGGTCGTGATCGAGAAGAGAGACTCCTTCTCGAGGAACAATGTGCTGCATCTTTGGCCCTACACCATTCATGACCTGCGGGGCCTCGGGGCCAAAAAGTTTTATGGCAAATTCTGCGCCGGTGCCATAGATCACATCAGTGAGTATCTGAATGTACAGAATCAAAACATGATGCTGGATTTTGCTTTTCACTGACCTGTGATCACATACTATCAGCCTCTTTGAACTCTGACCTTCGGTTTGAGGGAGTGATAGAGTTCAGGCCTCGAGCTCGACAGCGTCAAGACAACATAACACAAAACACAAAGTTTGGCAGTGTTTTACATCTGTAAAAACTAATATGTGTGTGTCTGTGTCTAATAGGCATCCAGCAGCTGCAGTTGATCCTACTGAAAGTCGCCCTGATTGTTGCAGTGGAGTTTCACATCAATGTGGAGTTTGTCAAGCTGCTGGAACCTCCGGAGGATCAGGAAAATGAAGGTATCCATCCACATGTTCACTTCACTACTGCTATGTACGTGTCCAAACAATAGATTAACAGTGCTTTTATATTCACCCACTTGACAGTTGTTTTATGACCTGCAAGCTTTGGGAAGCTGAGGAGATTTAAGCAGCTGGAAAGAATATGACTGGGACATGAAGTAGGATGAAACTTAAGAAGTTTAATAATGTGTAAAGCTAGATATAGACATCAGGCTTCATCTGTTTGTTAGACACATACTGTGTAGCTGCCTCGAGGATCTGTATGTACTCTCTCACTCTGTAGTTTGGTGCTCTTCTGCTTCAAGGCTGGTCAGGCAGCAAGGGACTTCTCATCCTGCAGTATTTAATTTCCTTGACAGCCACCAATAAACAGGAGACAAACATTGGCACTGATCTCGTTTTTCATCATACTTAGATGATTAACGGACGTCAGGTTTGCTGCCAGACTTTCCTGTTAGTGATCAAATATATGCCTGCTACAGCACCCACTTATCACATTAATACCAATGAATGAACATTGTTTCCCTTGTTAAAAACAAAAATGTAGGGGTAGTGTACTTTTTACTCTCATCTCTCATTAATGTTCTGTAGCACGTACTCTGCACTAAAGATGACTCCTTGACCCTCTCATATCATGTTGGACTATAAACTCTCAGGAAGAAAATAACTTGCACACTGTTGTCAGGTGTCTCCTCAGCTGTAATATCAATACACCGATAACAACAAGAGCCTTGCCTAAATTTAGACACAAACTTATCCCTCCTGTTCTGCTGTGACGGACTTAGCTGTGCCCTTGACATCATGGAATGTATTTTCCACATGGTGATGTTGCACAACAAACTGCCAAGCTGTTACTGTGATCGTCTCACACTCCTGCTGCACCCGCACTGCATACTTAAAATGGCTAAAGTTAACTCTAATGAAACTGTTAGTCTCTTAGTTAAGTTTGCAGGCCAGATGCAGTGGACTTATGGGGCATCTCTGTACTACATGAACATACTGAGAGCTGTCCTTCCATGCTTGCTCTTCATTAATCACAGCAATAAAATGTCACAAAGGGAATATTACTAGGATTTATACTGTGTTTTTTTGTTCATCTTACTTATCTGTGTCTTTTGTTTCCATCTTTCAGGGATTGGGTGGAGGGCCGCAATCCGACCTGCTGATCACCCTGTGGCTAACTTTGAGTTTGATGTCGTGGTGGGGGCTGATGGACGCAGGAATACTCTGGAAGGTGAGAAGACAGCAAACAAAAGGGGTGAACAGACGCCTCAAGGTTTCACTTTACTTTGCCTACAAAGTACGTTATAGAGTTACCTGTGTCTGATCATGGAAGGAACAGTCCGGGACCCAATTGTATATTTTCCCATCATTAACAGCTAACAGCTAACTTTCCCATCAGAGCAGTATTGGAGCCTATTGTCACTCTGAAAATGACATAACTATATTTTCAGTTACCCTTTTCAAAGTTGTTTTCTGTGAAATTCTAGTGTTTGTATTTAAAAATCTCTGAGGCATCACGTGGAACAAAAAGTCATGTTTAGTGTTGATTTAAGTCAGATAAAACCCAGCACACGCTCTGTTTACTGAACAATCCAAGGCATCCAACAGGACTGTTTCTGGACTCTCACTTTGAATAACTGCATTATTTCTGTTGTGATGCTATAAATGAAGCTCACCTTTTGTAAACTTACACTCGCCTGAAGCCATTGATCTCTCCCAGTGGGAAAGGATATACATCAAACCTTGAAAGACTGTACAGAAATAGAGCAGAGCTGGGGCTCAGTGCAGCAGCTGATGCATGCATGCTGGACTCTCTCCATCTCTCTGTCTCACTATTTCGGCCTCTCTCTTAAAAATGCTGTCATCTAACAGCCAATTTGCATCAGATGCTTATTCCTAAAAAGGGTATTTTGGGGCAGAACAAGATGCTTAGCTCATTCTTCAATTATGAACAAGCCTGGGGGAAATGATTTCCCCCTGCAGTCAGCCTGCTTTTGAACTACTTTTGTGTCCTAGCTACAGTAACACACACAGTTAAATACAGCCTGGGGAAAAGGTCCTCCATGTATTATCACAGAGACAGTATGGAGGAGCAGTGACACAAGTTCAGACGCTTTATTTCTGCCCCAAGAAGGTTTTGTCACTGTCTCATACATCACACATGAAACCCTATTTTCTTCTCCTTCCTAGTGACATTTCTAGTGAGTTCTTGCTGGTTTGATAATACCAGTAAATGTTGAACCTTAATTTTAGTCTATTTGATGTGTGCTTGGAGTTTTTGGTGTTGGTTGGTACATAGAAAGTTAACCCTGAGAGAACCCTTGAATTTTGTGTCCCTGTTTTCTGATTCAAACGATCTGAAAAAGACAGTTGTAAAAAGAAAAATGTTTCTGGTGAAGTATTGCATAAGTTTTATTGAATTAGAATCCTTGAACATATGAATATAAAATGAAATGTCTACTTTATACTGTTGACTTTTAAACCATGAAATAAATTGTAAATCAAATGAACAACTGGTGTGCGGCATTAGGGATTTACAAGTGGCCCTCTACTGCTACAGTTACACTTCTGAAGGGTAATTAAGCGAATGGCTTTTAACTTGATGATATCATTTAATTCCTGGTGCTTTTTACAACCCATGGCTTTTGTTCACTTGGCTATATAAAGGCTCACCTTGGTAAGTTGCCTCTTATCCAAAAATAACTGCCTTGTAATTATGGTTCAACGTTAGTTTTACTGTGGTTTTGACAGACAAGCCGAAAGGACTGGTTTGCTGAGAAAGATCAACATCCTCTCTGTTCATTCTCTGCTTCATTCTTTATCTCGCTGTCTTTTTCCCACTCAGGTTTCAAAAGGAAGGAGTTCAGGGGGAAGCTGGCGATCGCCATCACAGCCAACTTCATCAACAGGAACACCACTGCAGAGGCCAAAGTTGAAGAGATCAGCGGTGTGGCCTTCATCTTCAACCAGAAGTTCTTTCTCGATCTCAAAGAGGAGACAGGTGGGTCAGAAGCACAGTCAAACAATGGTGTTAGCTGGAATTATCTGACAGAAAAGTTTTTGTTCTGTTCGCTCTGGTTGTCATCAGTGACCACTGATGAAACGATTTTGAGTGTACCTCTTAACAATTTGGGGGGTTGGCTTATCAACATGATAACATAATTAGACATTGACGAGTTCGAGTCACTCCAAATGTCCTCTACACTTTGATGCCCTGTTGATGCTGATTTTGTCATTCTCAAACCCTATAATTTGTTGCAGGTATTGATCTGGAGAACATTGTGTACTACAGGGACAACACGCATTACTTTGTCATGACTGCCAAGAAACAGAGCCTGCTGGACAAGGGAGTCGTCATTAATGTAAGCAGAACATTGTGACCCGCTGTGTCATATTATTATTTTCACTTTTTGATGAAAATGTGTGTCCTAATAGCTCACTTTTTGTTGGAAATGTGGGCAGCACGGTAGAGGTCTAGAGCCAGAATAGTTGTATACATTTCAGTATTTAATTTCAATCTGTACTTTTTATTATTTTACTCATTTTGTTATACTGTATAGCTTTTATTTCACTTCTGTGTGCAGTATAACTAAAACAATTCTCAAAGGGAAAAGATCATAAAGAAAGTAGTCTTTAGAGCTGCTAAGCTCAGACGTCCTCTGTGTGAACTTCTCATGACTGTCATGCTTCTATTCAACAGGATTACACAGAAACCCAGATGCTGCTGAGCAGTGAAAATGTCAACCAGGAAGCTCTTCTGTGCTACGCCCGAGAGGCTGCTGACTTTGGCACCAACTACCAACTTCCCACGCTGGACTTTGCCATGAACCACTGCGGGCAGCCAGATGTGGCAATGTTTGACTTCACAAGCATGCACGCCTCTGAGAACGCTGCTCTGGTCAGGGAGAGATTTGGCCACCAGCTGCTGGTGTCACTGGTTGGCGACAGTCTGCTAGAGGTAAGGAAATGAAAGTCGTATCAGGTTAAGTCAAGTGAGCTTGGTTCAGGTGAGCGCAGGGAGGTAGCAGGGTGTGGAGGAAGAAGAAAAGAGTCTGTTACACAATCTGGCAGTCATGGCTTGGAGGCTCAGTTTTCTCTGGTCAGATGTTGGAGGGTGAAGAGCCTGTGAAAAGGGAAAGTGTTGATGTTACTGCTCCAGTGGACTGTGAGCTGTTCCACCTCCTTTGTGTGTACATACTCACCCTTGATGATGGTATTGCCAGCAGTCACTGAGCAAGTTGAATTTTTCAGCACTGGGATGATTGTGGTCCTCCTGACACACACAAGGCCAACACTTACTACTTACACAATTTAGGGAGGCCATAAAGATGACTGTACAGACACGTGCAAGCTCATCTGTTCAGTTCCAAAGACAGTAATTACTATAACTGTTTGTAAAATGTAGTCTGATAATCAGCACTTTAATATGTGACCTAGCAAAACAGAACATGACTACGAACGGAGGACCAATGTCTGTCAAAAATAACTCAAAGAACTGTGTGATTTTTACATCTTTTCCTTTAGTGAAAGGAAATCAACACTCACAAACTGCTAACAGATCATTTACACACCACACCCAAACATTTATTACTATATCCACCCCATCTTACACCAATGATGGGTCTTTTGTAATGTAATGTTTGTCTCCCTGTATGTATATTATGTAATATCTGTCTAGACGCCTGTAAAGTGTTTCACAATTTAAAAGTCTTATGCATAATATGCCTAATAATATTTTGTGTTGCTAATTAGTTTTCAATCTAATCACAGTATTGGCTGTGGTGATTTCATTACTATAAAGTTTGTTTCTTCATGTACGCTGACACACAGTTATGATCATTCATATTTGATCTGTGTTCTGTGCAGCCTTTCTGGCCCATGGGGACGGGTTGCGCCAGAGGCTTCTTGGCTGCCTTTGACACAGCCTGGATGGTAAAGAGCTGGGCTCAGGGTCAGACGGTCCTGGAAGTGCTGGCAGAGAGGTACACATACTCACAGTCTGAATAATGTTCAAATTGTTTTGATAAAAAAAGCACTAAGGTGATATAATAACAGAATGTCATTTTGTGTTTCCACAGAGAAAGTATTTACAGGCTACTTCCACAGACAACACCTGAAAACATTGCCAAAAACTTTGAACAGTACACCATAGACCCTGGGACTCGCTACCCCAACCTCAACTCCTCCTGTGTCCGGCCACACCAGGTGAGAAGAAGGACTCACTTATAATATCAGATTCTTACCATTTTTAACAAATATAAGTTGTTGAGTGTGTTGATTGTAATACTTTTCCTTCGTGTTTCAGGTGCGTCACTTGTACATCAGTGGAGAGCTGAATTCCTGCTCTCTGGAGCGCGCTGCTACCATACGCCGGCCTGTCAATCTCAGCAGACGAGGTTAGTGTAACAGGAATTGGCAGATTCCTGCGTGTTGTTTTTATGAGTGAATCTGTAGTTGAAAGCATGCCTGCTGCTGACTCCTCTTCAGAGTATTTAAGGCAGTAATCCCTCATGAAAAGGGTGTCCTCCCCTCTGTTACTTTGAAAAGATCCTCATCTCCCTTTGTTTAGGGAATGAGGTTTGTTTTTACATGTGGGTTCACTGGGAGGAGGAAGCTTTGACAGTAGAGCCGCCGGGCGGTGGAAAGAAGCGTCAGACACACATATCTCAATTCTCGCTCTCCGAGTTCAACGTAACTTTATGTTCCTGTTTAAAATATGTTCATACTCATAAATCATTTTGAGCATGTCTGAATTTATCTTGATAAAATGTACAGTATGTGAGGTAAAAACTAAACATTCGTCCTCCTTTGTAACATAATGTAATTATTGTGCTGCAGAGTTCAGACAGGGATTATATGTACTGGGAACTTATTGTAAAGACAGAAGTTGTACATGCTAAACTGAGCTGTATGTTCGACTCGAGTAACTCGAGTCCTTCACCAGAGGCATCAAGGAAGTACGTGCCCAGACAAAGACGTGTACATACCTCAGTTCCCGGCATGTCTGTCATGGTCTTATTTATTGGCACAGAATGCGTTGTCAGTCTGTGCTTGTGATATCACATCATCTTCAGCCTAAACCTCTCTTTAGTGTTTTATTATTATTATTATTATTATTATTATTATTATTATTATTATTATTATTATTATTATTATTATTATTTAAGGAACTACATTGTCTGATTGAAAAAAATCTAACTTTCCTCCATGTTTCCTTTGTAGAGTCAGAGATCAGACCCACAAGGCTTCTCACCTGGTGCCAGAAACAGACAGAGGGCTACAGGAATGTGATGATCACAGACTTGACATCTTCTTGGAAGAGTGGCATCGCCCTCTGTGCCCTCATCCACAGGTTCAAACCTCAGCTGATGTACGTAACACACACCAGATAATCAGTACTAGCCTGCAGCGCTGCATCTGTACATGTAAAAACACTCATTAACATCTCTCTTTGCAGTATCTAAAGCATATGCACATTCACATGAACAAACCCTTTTTTTTAAATGAACTCTGCACCCTATTTGTAGCAACTAGTTGTGAAGACATCTATTTCTTGCGGGTGTGTTAAATATGCTCGGCATCAAAGCAACTCTTTTATCTATGTGTGTTTTCTGCCGTGCTCTCTACCTCCTCCTCACAACTTGTGAAACACTTGACCCTTTTTAAGAGTGCTGATAGATGTGAAAAAGACTTCATACATAGCTGTCCTATACATACATCTAGCTGGTAGTAGAGGGTGCGAGCAGTGCAGAAGTGCAGCTGTGTACATTTCACACATTTTTACCAAGGGCAATGAGTTTCAACTCGACTGAAATAAATACTAGGTAGTCATGAAATCGAACAAATAGCCCTTTCTGTCTGTTGATCTGGAGTCGTGGTGAAAAACAACTCACGGAGGACAAAATCTTCCTCAAAAACAGGAACTGTACCTTATTTTCCACTTTTTAGGGTAAGATTGCCTTGCACAGCATGAGATTAGTCTTTGCAACTGTAGATAAGTACATTTACAAATCTAATTATATCCTCTCACTCTTTAATTATTGCCTTCATACCTCGCCACATGCCACTACAATTTCATGTGGTTCTGTAAGTTTCCAGGAACCACTGGCATTTTTCCCCTTCCCTCCTCCATATGCATGCCTGTCAGCAGACTGCAGAGAGGGGAGCAGGTTTGTAGAAAAGAAAGAAAGGAAGAAAGAGAGAGTGGTCTCTGTGCTGACAGAGTAACTCCAAAGTTTGTGTGTGCTGCTGCTAGGTTACTGCACTCCTCTTTACATTATTTCTGAAGGTGTCTGCACACTGTCAGTTAAGGTAAAGACGTCAACGCTGGGGAATTTTTCTCCCATTAGAAGTCATTTGCTGCAATTTTCTCCTGCAATTCAAGAAGCAAGGGGTGAAAATTGATTGAGCGCGATACGTTTCTGTGTAAAGTTATTCCATTGTGCTAACTGTGCTCCCTGTCAGTCACCTGACACCTACATGTAGACATGAAAGTCTGTCAGGAAATAAGAAGAAGAAAGGAAGAATCTCAGTTACAAACCTTACTGTTACATTCCTGTCTCATTATTCAGAGCATCTTAAACTGTAAAGGTGCACACAGTATCTATATATTTTTCCCAGCTGCTTTGCAGTGACATACGTGCGTTTTTTTTATTACCTTCCTCTTACTGAACCCTCCATTACTCTCTTTTTCCATCAGAGATTTTGACTCGTTAAATGAAGAAGACCATGCTGCAAACCTCCAGCTGGCTTTTGACATCAGTGAGCGTGAATTTGGGATCCGGCCGTTCACGTCTGTGAAGGAGCTGAGTGACGATCAGGAGCTGGATAAGACCAGGATGATCACCTACCTGTCCAAGTTCTACGAGCTCTTCCGTGGCACACCACTACCTGCTTCAGGTAGCCTACCATACTCTACTTTTTTCTACTCTACTGTCTTCTAGTCTGATCTACTGCACTCTACTATACACTACACTAATTGTGCTTAACTCTACATGTACTCAACTTGACTCGATTCTACCCTGCTCTCCTCTACTCTCTAATTACAACTCAACTCTTGTATATAATATACTTTACTGTACTCTACTGTTCTCAACTCTATTCGACTGATCCTAATGTACTACTCAACTCTACTGTACTTGACTCAGTTCTACCAACTGTGCTGTCCTATATTCAACTCAACTCTACTTGACTTCATACAGCTGTACCTTGTTTGACTCTACTCTATTTGACTTTCCTATTTTCTTTTTTATTGTACTACACAACTAAAATATGTAGAGACAACAAAAAATGAAATTCCAGTGAAAGAAACGGTGTTCAATTTCATTTGGTTTCCTATTAAAAAATGTCTTGTGCACTATTCGTCAAATAAAGTGGCATGACAGGAATCTGTATCAGAGCCTGCAATAGATTCTTGACAACATAAAGACACTGTCTGTCTCTAATGAAGGGCTATTCAATGCCTACCTATATTTTGTTATTTCATTTAACCTCAGCCAACCATTTACCCTCCTGACATGCAGCTGAGTAATTCTTCATTTTTTTTAGCGGAACATTTTGCTATACAGATACAGCAACTCACTTTTTTCCAGGCCACTCGTATAACTTTCCTAATCTATATGGTCATTATTCATTGATATCATCTGACATTTATGGCTGTGCACTGTGGAAACAATGAAATCTCTAATGCAGTCATGTGTTTTACTGCAGGTTCCAGAGGAGTGGATGAAAACAATGAAGATTATCCACCTAAAGAGGTCAGAAGTAATAATAATGTGCTCAATCTTGCACTGCCGAGGAAACGGGTACCAAAGGTAACTCCACACTGAAATGTTTAAATCTGTTGTGATAAATACAACAAGCTGACTGATCTATTTTGTATACATACAATATTCTATTGTTAAAAGAGTTTAAAAGGGCAATGTATTCAATAAGCATGACAAGATTTTCTCCAGCAGTTTTTGGCTTGACTCTTTTGACTGTTGGTAATTTAGTTTTTTGTTTTTTTTTTCCTTGTTCTGCACTTTCAGGATGAAAAGAAGTCTGACGGTACAGATCCCATTTACAAACGGAGGCGGAAATTCTGTTATTTGGAGGAGGTTTGTTGCTAAACTACTTACTCACAATTTCAATCTTAATCATGTTAATAGAACACAGTCATGACTGTTGTCTGTCTCTTGTTAGGCCACCAATCTGTCGAGTAATGGCTCCTCAGTGCGAGAAAGTCAGGAGCCCAAGGAAAACAAAGTGCGCTCAATGGCTACTCAGTTGCTGGCCAAATTTGAAAGCAAACCCAGCCACCCAGTCCGGAGAACACAGGTAAAAACACAACAATGTGTTCATTCATAGATGGATAGATAGATAGATAGATAGATAGATAGATAGATAGATAGATAGATAGATAGATAGATCCCAGAAGGGAAATTCTATATATTTTATTAGATTTTGTTGTATTTTATTGTGGTAAGACCATGTTTTTTATTACAGTCTCTTCAGGCTGTAATCTATTAATCTTCAGACAAATACTTTGTACATTTTCCCTGTCTGCATATAGTTAGAAATGGATATTTGCCCGCTTTTTCATGGATCATAAATATGTTTTAAATCTCCCTTGTTGTAAGCTGGAGCTCTGACAATGTTCTGTGGTTGTAATGAGACAAAACTTTCCTTTTGCTAATGCTACAAAGTCTTCTCTTGTCTTTTATTTCCAGCATTTCATCTTTTCAGCCTTTTCTATTTCTGTGGCTTTTTATTAACAATCTTCTTAACTTTCTGCGAAATCTCAGTCAGACTGTGAGAGGTCCTCCCCGCTGCAAACTCTTGACCTGACTGAGAGTCTGCATCTTAAACGCAGGCCCCCGGTCCCACCTAAACCTCCTCCTGAGATACAGGTAGTCTGGAGCCGCCACATGGCAATTAAAGACACACAAACAGGAGCCAAAGGCATCAGGACAGTCTTTAAATCTAGTGACAGTCTGTAAAGCTTCACATAAAATAGTCAGGTATTTGCATGTTATTTCTGTCCTGCTGCCCCAAGACATGTCTCAAACATACACACACACACAGACATTTGCAAACTATTATGTACATTTACTTTAAACACACACACCACCGTTGTGATGATATAATTTACCTAAAAACATGTCCTTAATCCTGTAAACAGTGCTGCAAGTGTTTTTGCATATTTGCTTTACTCCAGTTTGAAGTTCATGTTACACATATGGAGGCAAAGTCAATGCTTTTCAGTGTTTGGTCAACTGTATACATTTTCATGTTCAAAATTCCACAAAAAAACATTCAAATGAAATTTTGACTAAGCCGACATGAAAGAAAATTAGCTTAGTTGATTCTGGCATAGTAAAACAATCATGATGATTCCTTAATGAATTTAAATTGTTATAAAAATAGTCTTAAATGCAAGTGTGACTGAAGCATAACTCAATTTTTCCAGTTTTTCCAGGCACATAACTAGTGTTTTGATTTTTGCTTAGTTACCAGACACACATCTCGACTTTGTTTTTCCATTTTTTGTATAGAGTGAACTCTGTGTGGTAATTGGAAATTAATTCAGTGTATACTTACACAATGTTTTCAGACAAAAAAAAACATTGCAGTTGCTGAAGTCAAAGCATTGTACTCATGAGCTAGGTATTCAGAAAGTGTCACTAAAAGATTAATGTGAATTTAGCAGTCTCTTTTGTTTAACTGTAACTTTAGGCTGGCTCAGATATCAGACTCCCCCTTCAATCGAAGAAAGTTTTAAAAAACAGTTCCTGCTCACAACTGCATTACCATGTGATGATTACATAACTTTGGCAAAACTTAAAACAGACAGAATATTCACTGTAATAGGTTACCTACACAAGTTGATTTTCATGCTATGCTGGCATATAACTGACACCTCAAAAAACGTCTGCTATGCTTTGAAAATTGTTGGCAGCAAATGTCAGAAGTATTTATGTAGTTAATGGGCTTAAATATGTATAAAACCACCTGTATGGTTCTTTAAATGATCTACAGTCTCTAAGTGAATGGAAAATAACTTATACCAGAGCTCACACGTGCACTATATTATCCCTTTCAGTTTGAAGTCAGTATCAGAAAAGCAGCAGAACACTTAGTGCCTCCAAAGACTCTGCCTAAACCCCGACTCCAGCCTCAGTCCCAGCATCCATTTTCAGTAGTGAAGCTCAGACATGTTGATCAAACACAAGATGAGACGAAGTCCGAGCCTCAGCCTGAGAGTGCAGACCCCCCTGCTCCTTCTTCGTCCTGCCACTCAGCAATCCAGTTCATGTCAAGAGTTCTCCAGCGCCTCAGGGAGGTGGATGAACACATCTCTGAGGTGATCACTATCTCCTCTTTCATATCTTTAACTTCTTCCTTCTGTTTATGTCTCTGTCCTCTTTTTAAACCCGTGCAATTGTTGCATGCTCTCATCCCAAAAAGGGCCCCAGAGTGAATGTTGATTATATATTATGTCCTGATTATACATTTAGGCTTGTGTAATGTGTAGTCAGATGGTGAAGTCAGCCCCTAAATTATCCAGCCTGACGAAAATGGCAAGACCAGGCCTACAGACCTGGCACAAGCTGAGACAGACACACAAATGGATTATTGGCCAGTCTGAGTCTGTGTGGAACAGGTCGGCCAGGGCCAGACTGCAGGCACTGGCTTGCATCTGCAAATAAGCTATTTAGATTACTCAGATTTTGCTAAAAGCCTGTCTGTGTTGGCTCGGATCACCACTGCAAAAATATTCAACTTATCAAGTTATTTAGTGTTAAAGTTCTTTGGTTGAGGAAAAATTGGGACGTGTGAGATATTTTAGTTTAAATGCAGTTTCTTCTGTTTTGAGAATTTTCCTAAAATACAGGGGACAGACAAAATAATTCAAAGTTATTTTTATTGAGTGTAATAACAATTTTTGTGGTACAGAGCTGGAGCCAGGAGGTGATTAGCTTAGCTTAGCATAAAGCAGGGTAAACAGATAGACCATCTTAAATATATATATTTTATATATAGCTCAAATATATAATCAGAGTTCAAATATACATGTTTCAGTTGTTTAATCCATCTGACAAACAACAAATTGTGGCTTTAGGGAGAGTAACATGCTGTAACTACGTTTTAGCTAACAACGGCTGGGTGCAGTCTATTCACTGAGAGGCTACCGTGCAAACGGTAGAGGCGCTGCACAGAGATGCTGGGTGGTTGGCTAACGGTTGACTCTGCATTTGCTGATTTTTTACTTTGGACAGAGCCAGGCTAGGTTTCCCCCCTCTTCCTTTATGCTATGTCTTTATGCTAAGCTAGGCTAACCACCCTCTGGCTCTAGCTCCATGCTTATACAGACACTCAAATAATGAATGTAAATAAGTGAACTACTTCTTTAAGTTGTCTGGTGTCTTTATTATTTTATGCCCCCTGTGTTATCAGTGTGTAGAAAACCAAAGTTTGCGCATAGCATTCTTGATTAATTACTCTTTTGATTAATGTGCCTTGAGATTGACTGTGACTCACTTAAGCCTTAAAGACTCAATACTTCACTATATGATTTATGAACATATTTTTTGGCTGAACCGACTTGCTTGTCTCAGATTTTTCTGCCAGGTCTTTGTGGCTGTCTCAGTTTTCTGTTCCAGTACAGTATGAGTAACCACATCAAGTGGGGTGTGAAATTAATGTAATAAGGTAGCCTTTGTTCCACACAGCGATGTTATTGTTCTCCTCCGACAATACACACTTAGCTGTCAAAGCCTGCTCCTTATTGGGAAAGTAGAACAGAAAGGTCTTTCATCATTTAGCCGTGTAGTGCGTATTAAATGGTTATTAGCCTACCTAATTATGTCTACACACTGAAAGCTCCACATTTGTTGGTGGGAGAATCTGTCTCATTGTACTGTGCAGACAAGACTGATGGCGCTTCTTTTGTTCCTGTGCTCCGTGTCATCCTGCAGAAAAAAGCTCAGACACAACAGACTAGAGAGTTTCATACAAAAAGTATAAAGGAAAAAGCCGTTCACCTTACTGGGTTGTTCTCAGGAGACAGCACAGCTGTACTCAAGGTGACTATCTCAAGCTTGTGTGTGACCCCCCCCCCCTCCCCGGCCTTGTGTTTTGCACTACCTCCCCATCACGGTGTGATTTTTTTTTTTTTTTTTTGTTTATTTGCATGTGGAAACACGTCACGTTTGGGATCATCACGTCAAGTGTTGCATGTAGCCAATTTTCTACCTATCCAGTATTTTGTACAACATAGATTTTTTGTGTTAGGAAATTCAGATATAATAATTCAGTTCAGTCATCAGTGGTCATATCGTTATCATGGTAAGTAGTTCTAATATTTTTATAACAGCGGTGTATCACATAATGACATTGTGAAAGGAATCTCTTGTAGTCATTAACCTACAGAGAATTATCACCTGAATGTGAAGCCCCCTGAGTTCTGAGTTTTGTAGCGAGTTTCAGCTCATCGTTTAGCATCTTCAACTTTACTGTTTTTAGTTCACTCTAAAAGCAGCTAAAGAGTCAGATATTTCCCTCAGAAGAAGGTAGAGGCCAAAACAGAGGCGAAAGAGTAAATATTGGACTTATGTTTGCTAGGTAACCACAAACACATTTACAAATGAATGTTAATGGTACGCCATAAGTTAGAGTGAACATATTTTCTAACCCCCAGACCAGGACCCTTAAGTGTACTGCACATACACGTGCCATAGGTGTTTTCAGTTATTTCAGTGCCAACTTAGCAACATTTTCTAAATCAGGACTATATTATAATTATTATTTTAATGGTAGAAGCTGGGACACTTTGGTAGTAATTTGTAAAAACTGGGACATTTTAGTGTTTTACGAACATTAGTTGGTACTCAGGACACACCCAGCTAGATCGAAACTGGGACAATCCAGGAAAAGCTTGGTTGAATTGCCTTTATTTAATCTTGGTGTACCTAATAACCTGGCAAGAGGAGTTCATGTTCATGACGTCATGTTTTTCTCCAGTTGTGAAGTCTCAACATTTCATCCTAAAGACAGCACACAGAAATCTTCCAGATACAAAAAGGGACTGTTTAAGACAGCATTAAAAAACAAGCATCTTAGCTCAAGATTTATGTCGTTGTCATGTATCCTCTTAATTATAATCGACAGATTTATGCAAAAGGGCTGCTGCTTTGCATGAGAGCTTCCCTTTTAACTGCTGTTTTCTGCCCCTTGTGCTTTTAATTACCAGCAGTCCTCACAAAAGAGAAGTGTGTGTCCTTGTGGTGGCACTTTGTGGGCTTCTCTGCTCCACCCATCCTAAACAGCCTGCTCCAACTCAACAGCCAGATGTTACAGCAGGACTTACACTAGTCTGATGTAAAGGAACTACACATTATGATCCATGTTTTCTTTTTCAATGTTTGGATCAAATTTGATTCCTGAAGAGCGATTGGGAAACTATTTAGACATGATCTCACTGAACCATGTGTGTTTATCCATATAACCTTGTGATTATCTATAATTATCTTGCTTGCTTTCCTTAACTGTGTTTTCCTCTTGGCTGAATGTTAGCGAACAGTTGCGGAGGAGTCTGAGGCTGTAGGCTTTAAAGTAAAGAAAGTGGTCAGCCTCTCTGAAAATGACTCCAGACGCAGAGCCTCACACAGAGCTGTCATTTCATAAAAAATATCCACAAGATGATATCTAAACAATAAGACACTCAGGAAATGACACTGACAAGAAAGGTGTTGATCTGTGTGGAAAACATTCATTAACACAGCTGTGTTGGTCCTCAACTTCTCACGTCGTCACTCTTCCTGCACGTATACCCACCTTTGTTTTTGATAAATGAATATGTTTATTATGCAAGTATTTAATTGCCTGGGGTAAAGTCCATGTTTCAGCTTGTATTATAACGCGGTGTCATTAGTGCTCGTCCTCATCTGCTGTCTTTCATCATCACTCATGTCTGTGCTCTGTTTCCCAGGGCGGCTCATTTCGCAGGGCGTTCCCCCCGTCGGGTGACAAGTGTCACTCTTGCGACAAGCGTGTTTATATGGTGGAGAGGGTCTGCACCGAAGGGCTCTACTTCCACAGGGAGTGTTTTCGCTGTTCTACCTGCAGCTCTGCCTTACGTCAGGGAGCGCACGCTTTCGACTCTGAACAGGGTTTGTAACATCAAACGTCAGCTGTCGTATTAGATCCATGTATTGCTAAAGAAGTTCAGTATTCAGTTGGCTGACGTTTGCTGTAATCTTACAGGGAAGTTGTACTGCAAGCTTCATTTTGATCAACGCAACAATGGGACAAACCTACGGAGGAATTTGTCTCTACGTTCAGTGAGTGCTCTGAATTTCTAACAATATCCATCTTGGCCATATTTACTGTGACATATCTAACCTCTCTGTCCGTCATATCCTCTGCCTTAGAATCGTTATGGAGCTGGAGTTCAGGAGCGATGTGTTAATGATGGGCCGAGTTCTGAGTCCAGCAGCACAGCAGACCTGCAGAGTCAATCCTCAGCAGGTACCTTCAGCTCGTTCATAAGGAAACGGCTGAGCTGGCCCCTGAGTGTGACTCGTGCTGTGTGTAACGCCCCCTGGTATCTGTCCCACCGTGTGCGTAGTACAGCACAGGCACTCGCCGGCCACCTGAGGGACAATGCCCAGGACTATGCATCCCTGTATGAGCTACTGAGCATGAGCTTGCCCCTGCTGCTCGTTTTACAAGAGGTACTGCTGCAGATGTACACAGAGGCCGTGCCTGATGGGCCCAGCTCTCTACAGCCTCTATTGCTGTGGGTGCAGGAGCATATAGGCCACAGGCTCGTGTAGACACTCAGCAGACCCCAGCTGTTAATATTTGACTTCAAATGTCATTAAATCTGTGGCTGAGTGGCGCATTAGCTGGAGTGTTCTCATCTTGTTATCATTTGTCACCGTGCACAAGCACCTTTTTTTAATGTTTACTTGCCTTTTATAATGATAATGTAGGTAGATTAGCTCTCAGTGTGTTAGATGTACTTGTACATCAGCCAAAGAAGAGACACTGTAGGTTGCTCATGCAGCTTTTTTGCAATTTACTACAGGCAGTTGGGAATAATAATGAAAAGCTGCACCAAATAACTTTGCAGTGGGTTTGATGTGGAAACTGTACAGTACTCGTAGGGTTAAAATAAGTTAAAGAGAAGAGGCCACAGTCAGTGCATTAAAGACTTGAGACTGCTGAAATGTCCAATCACCGTTGCTGTACAATCCAATCTTTTACAAACTGCCTTGGAAAATGGATCCTGCGGTTAAAATATCTTAACTCAGGTTATATGACTGACTAACTTGATGCACTTTATGTTTGAGAACTGCCTTGTGGACGTCGCAGTAAACTGTCACATTAGATAACAGCCTGGTCTCATGTTAACACTGAAACATCTGGCGGGTTTTCTCTTGACTATACTGTACATATGTGCTCCTGCCATATGTTTTTTTTTTTTTAATATATATATGCAGATATGCGTATTCCACACACATGCCACCAATTTACTCATAATCTTTATTTACTCTGACCACTAAGTTTACGTTTATGAACTGTTTTTATTGATTTGTCTACGGATAACACCAAAGAATCTCTTTTGATGCTGTGGTCTGGGGAGTTTTCTTCTCAGTATTTAGTTTTACTTTGCTGCCATCTACTGTTCACTCTCTGAATAACCATGAGAGCAAAAAGAGATACCCGACCCCTCTCCCAGTATAACATTACCACAACAGTTATGTTTTTTAAATCATTGATTTAGATTTACTGTAGACAATAGATGCTGGTGAGCATGCTGTGATGTGTTTGAATGTGCTTGCCGCTCTTGCCATAATTTTAAAGCATGTTGTCGGACGATCAACTGCAAACCTCTTTGACTGGGAGCCACACAGTCGCTTCCTATTCAGATACACTATCTAACGATACTTATGAAGCACTTTAGCGTTTCAGAGTATTTTGTTTTTCTTTATGAAATATTTGAAAATGATATTTGCAAAAACGTCAGCTATTATTTTTAAGTGTTTACGGCATAACATGCTGGATATGCAATATGATGTTTGTGTTTTCTTATCAGCTGCCTAATATTTCTTGTTGAATTACTGAATCTGCCGCATGTAATATGAGTTAAATATCTGGTTTACAGTGCAGTTAAAGGGTGGAAGACTTCAGTGTTTAAAATACCAAAGAACTCTTCTCACACACCCTGGCTGGACTGGGACATCATTTATTTCTAAGTCTGTA
The DNA here is from genome assembly GCA_033000465.1 of Sciaenops ocellatus. Classification (NCBI taxonomy): domain Eukaryota; kingdom Metazoa; phylum Chordata; class Actinopteri; family Sciaenidae; genus Sciaenops; species Sciaenops ocellatus. Next base: position 9,247,359 of record CP136888.1, on the reverse strand, counting down.
TAACGGGAGGGAAATCATGCAAACTGTAAAATGTACAACGGTGCCAACATACAAATATCATCTTCATTATGAATGTCAGTATTTTGTTTTGTTTTCATAAACATTTTATACTTTTGTGCTTTCATCTGTTGTCATTTAAGTCTGAATGTTTTCGACCATTTTCCTCTCTTCCTCTCGTTCAGCTGAAGACTTTTATGAAGTGTGTGATCCAGCTGGATGGTTAGGAGAAATGACGTTTTGAAGGTGATCACGTGCATGGTCACATGGTCGTGTGTGATGTGATACTGACGACAAGTAACTGACGCAAAGTGTCTGATATGACTTAACAGCATTTATATTGCTGAAGTAATTAAACACATTTCTTGTGACACTGAGTGACTGAACTCATGACTAATGAACGGCTTTAGTGTTTGTCATTGATCCTCGAGCTATTTTGGGAATGAACTAGTACTAACTAAGCCTGATTTAAGACCTCTGAATAGCTGCCTACGCCGCCTATTTCTTTAGTGATTCAAATAGTATGAATAATGGAGTGGAACCAAACTGTAATTCAGTCTGATTATTGGGTTTTATGAACTATAGAAGAGAAGAAATCAAGGGAACTTCAAATCAGCTTTTATTCCAAGTATTCCTCTTAAAACATCAACAAAAATCAGCACGAAAGAAATCAGTTCCGTCAGTACTAATCAATAGTTACCATCTTAACAGGCTCGTTTCAGTAGCTGTTTTTGACTGTATGACAAAATCTTCCTCAGCAGATCAATTTTCTGAGCCCTTTTTCATCTGCACTTGAAGAAACTTCTGTTATCAAGGTCAAAGAAGACGTTTCAAACTTAACTTTAAAGCCAACATGGATGTGAAAACATCTGCAATTCAATGCTCGAGCACAGCTACTGTACTTAATGGACCTTTTGGTGAGATTGTTTTGTCGGCTACTGTTTCCCAAGTCCAATATTCAGCTGTTAAAGTCAACAATGAGTGAGCTGATGATGAAAGGGATTGAAAGGGATTTTCCGGAAGTCATCAGATCAAACTGTGGCTGTATTGAACAGCTTCCATCCGTCAACGTAACTGTGGAAAAAAACATTTTAATGGCACAGAGTTACATTTCCATGATGATAACGTTAAGCTGACAATAGCAGCAAAGAATCACTTAACGTTCAGTATGACTCAGAGAAACTTTCACTTCCAGTGTGTACACTAAGCTCTGTAAATTTTCACTGCCCAACAGGACTAACACTTCGTTAATAAAACACATTACTAACATTTTTCTGCCTCTTCTTCAAGAACTTTAAATGAAAAGAAACTTTACGTTTTGTTAGAAACAGTTAAAGAATGCAGTTAGAGCTCAGCAAACTGAAAAAAATCCTTGACTACAGTTTATATTCTGTTGAAACTTCTTGTAAATCATCATTTTTCATAACCGGCCTGATAAGTGTCGTGGGGGTCTGGAGCAGACACTGGGGTCCAGTTGACATTGGGCGAGGGGAGGGTCACCAGTTCATCACAGGGCTGGGCAATTTAGCGTCACCAATTAACCTTTTAATCTGCATGTCTTTGGACTGTGAGAGAAAGCCAGAGTACCCAGAGAGACACAGGGGGAAACATGAAGACTCCACAAAGAAAGTCCCCGATCCATCCACAGAAAGACCCCACAGTGCTAACCACTGCACCACTGTGTTGCCATTTTGAGAGTAAATATTAATGATGATCTACTATCTAACATTCCCACTGACTCCCAATGACTTCTACTACTCATGCAACAATAATAAATTCTGCCATTATCTGCATAGAGATATATAAACATTAGATGGAATAAAGGCATGACTTACTAATCAACCACAGTCTACATAAACTGTTTTTAGTATGCAAAAATCATCTGAATAATGTTGTCCATAGGATGAGGACACATGGGTGCAGATTTTAATTTCGGCCTATAATATGTTGGTGCATCACTTGAAATTAAATCTTTACACAATACTGAAGTGCTTTCCAGCCTCAAAAACTCACAACAAATGTGACAGGGGCTCATTTCCCATTTAATATAAGTACATATGTGATATGTTTACATGCTCTATGTATAAAGTAAGTACTATGTTGTGCTCTCCGCCCCATGCACAAACCTTGCTGCAGTGGCCCAGGGTTCGAAATCAACCCACATTCCTGTCACTTCTTCAGCTGTCTCTATCAAATAAAGCTTAAAAAGGCCCAAAAAATATCTTTAAAAAAAAAAAAATAATAAAATATTGCCCGATGCCTGAACAAGTTCATGTTAAGATGTCACACCTCAAAGATCCACAGATTTCTTTGTCCCCTTTTCCAATGTTTGTTTCCTTTGTTTTTTATTCAGAAGCTGCCACGCAAGCAAGGTTATCACTTCACCCACAGAGGAGGGAGGAGAATTAAAGAGTGATGATAATTCTTCATGACCTCATGTATATAATACTGTTGGAAATGTTTTCTTGTGTTTTTGAACGATTCCTGGATTGTTTTTTGTGCAGCTGTTGCTTTTTAATAGTAAAATGTGTATGTTGTTACAGGTTTCTTACTTTGTTTCACATACAAAAGGCACATATAATATTTTAGATGATCTGAAGCTGGTTCAGCCTTATTGTCATATTACCTCAAAAATAAGGGGTGACAGATCAGGAAATGGTCATTGTGGTTTTAAATAGAAAACTATAATCTATAATTTAATTATACATGTACGATCACTCAGGGCTTCAAGTGTTAGTGTAGTATGTGTGTGTATAAAACTGGTTTCTTTCTAGTTGATCTATTTTTTTTTTTTTTTTTTTTGCAGTGCAGTCTTTTACTGAACTTTACCAACAAAAAATACTGATACTAAAGCAAATGTCCATAGCTACAACCTCCAAACTAAAATATTATGTCACATTTCCACAAAGATCTGAAAGTGAAGAACCATTGTCCGTTTCTGTCCAAAGGTTCATGAAAGCACCATTTAATTTAGGAATATCCTCAGGTACAACCTCTTTGCCCATTAAAGTAGCTACATAATACATTATAATTCACCTGTGTCCTCTTTTTCTTTTTTAACCTTTATTAGTAAAATCTCACTGATACACGGGGTCTTATTCTCGCTAGGGTCCTCATCAAGACAACACAGACAGACAATGTTGTCTGTCAATGTTGTTCAATACAGAAACAAAACAGAACAAATTATAGAAGTAAGAAGTGCAAATGTGCCAAAATAGCAGTCAGATTTTAAACAGACAGGCTCTCCAGATTTCATAAAGTAGTTTAAAATCCCTTACAGTTTCTGCTGTAGTATGCTCCAGGTTGAAGAGAGCGTGATGAAGCCCTGAAGGTTGTGGCAGCATTATTTACTGTACACGACATACATAGTGAGGCCGGATAAACAAGGATGCAACAGTCCAAGGATGGATTTATGAATAAACTTGATGACCAGTTCACTAAAGAATGCAGTGTACAGTGGTGTATGAGCTCTCAGAGCTTGGTGATAGACAGCGTCCAGCAGATGAAGAAAGCAGATTAATGTGCGAAAGGGGCAAGAATTTGGCAACCGGCTAGCCGTTTCCTAGAATTAAAGATAAAACAAGATTTATTGCTAATAAAGAAGCAAAATGTAAACGACATTTTCCTTTAAAGATGATCAATATGAAATATAAAAGAAAAGCTTTCATCAATTGTGATGCTAAAATATTTGTAGGTGGTCACAATCTCAATAGTTGTTCAGACATGATGGATGTAACAGCCGGCAGCTTTTTTTTTTTTAAGTCCATGTGAATTAAGAATACATATGCGTAATGCCACGTTCAATTATAAGACATGTCTTAGATAAATCAATAAAAAGCACAGTGCAACAGTTCTTACCATCCAAGGCTTCCACAATATAATTTACTGCTTTCATGGCAGTAGTTACTGTACTGCACCCCTAAAACCAGACTTGTGTGGAGATAAAATGTTCAGGTACTTGTATTCCTTGATCTGCTCAGCCTTTCAAGGACCTTAGCTAAAACAGAGCATGTTGAAATGGGTCTGTAGTTATTCAACATGGGGAGATCATCGCCTTTCAATAAGTAAAGAACTTAGACAAAACATCCAAACGTCAGTAATGACATGGTTTTGTATAGAGAGATGAAAAACATGCAGCACTGTCAGCTATATTAACTGCAGGCAGGAGTAAGAAGTGGAGGAGTGAAGGGTCTTTTTCTTGGGTCTAGGTCTTTTAAGGCCTCCCTGACAGACAGTGGAGGCATGACTGGCAGGGGTGGAGGAATAATTTGCTGTTGGATAATGTGCCAAACAAAAGATCAGGAGGCTAAAAACATTTGAAACGATTCAAAGTATTAAAAGTATAAAACCTTAAGAGGAAAACACTTTCTTGATGTTTCACTTGATGTGTTAGAAACTGTAAGGGAATGCACTTAGAGCTCGGGGGGACAAAGTACAGAAAATTACCGCAGTTTTAAGAGCTGGACAAATGTACTTCACGGTGTGAACTAAAAAAAATCTTTGACTCTACAACACCACTTCATGTTCTGAACGTTATGAAGTCTTGTCGCCAGGCTCCTTTAATTAAACTTAAGTATCAAAGACCAAAGGCCCTAATTGTGTTGAAGAAGAAAAGAGTTAAGTGGGTAGTATATAGGGAGTAGTCTGAATGATCTTTGACCTCATTCATTATCAACAGATAATTTTAAGGAGCAAAAGACAATTGTCCAGTTATTCACAAATATAAAGATACTGAGATATAAAATGGAATAAAAAGTACAACCTACAAATCAAATACAGTACGTGCCAGTAAAAAAGAGCCGAAAATTTATTCTGAGCAGGTTTAATTTATTAATAATTTTTGGTTTATTGCAGTGAAGAGTCCGTCTCTGAAGCTACAATACAGACTGTTTCTTCACAGATGAAATACTGAGAGTTGTGTACAACATGATTTAAGGTAATTTGGGACAATTTAAAAGTTCACTGAGATCTTTTAATTTAAATGCAATTAAATATTTAATTGCATCTTTAATTGTAGCTCAACCCCATGTATAAAGGCTAAGTCCTTACTGCAGCGTGTTTGATTCTGGCCTGTGGTCCTTTGCTTCATGCCGACATCTCTCTGTCTCAGCTTTCCTGTCTGTCTTCAGCCGTCCATCAAATAAATGCTCAAAAAATAATTTAAAAGATTTGAGAGCTGCTGTTGAAGGTAGGTAAGTTGTCTGTGTGTCTGTCTGTCTCTCTTTAACTCACAGTAAAATGTAAACTTTAAATATTTAAGTCTAATAAGTTTAATATGTGCATAATATTTTTAAATTGCTTGTTGAGAGACTCAGAATCAGTAATAAACATTTCTGTAAAGCCTTCAGAAATCAATTAAACATCCTATCATTATTCATTTAATAATATATTCAATTAGTTCAATTAATTGTGCAGTTTTCTATAGTATTTTGTGCTGTTTCCATGCAGAAAATGCAGTTTGCTCTTTCCTGTATGAAAAAAAAAAGATTTAGATGTTAGATGTTAAAATAATAAATGGCAAAACTTGTAAATCACAGTAACAAAAGATATGACAATAGCACAGGTGGTACCATGACAGGGCAAATAATAATGATGAGTTTTGTCAGAATATTTATGTGATTACTGGCTGATGCTCCGAGGGTTTATTTGAAGGAGCTCACTTTAGAGATTTCATTGAATCAACGTTTTTGCAAATCTGATCTGTCATCATATCGAACCTACGAAAACACTAACATGCTGGACTAAATATTTCAATTAATTTTAGAATTTCAAGCTGGTGCTTTGATTAATTTTCGACAAAATGTCACCAGTCATGAAGGCACAGAATATTTAATTTGAAAAAAGAGACCTCACAGAACTGTGGTGCAGCGATGTGAAGTGCGGTTTTATAAAACACAGTCCTGCAAAACAAGTTGTGCCATCTGCTTCCTGACCTCTTGTAACTTTTTCATTTCTTCTTTCTTTCATTAAACGACCTTTCCTTAAAAGCAAAGAGAGCAGAAAAGAAAACAAGTTATACAGTAGCAATGATTAGTGTTCAAGCAACAGAGCAATCAGAGCCTGAAATTGCATTGAAATTACAGAAGCTGTGAAAGTTGATGAAAAAATAGAAAAGCTGGGACAAGATGAATCTAAAAATATAATGTCATTATTTGAGCACTTTCACGCAAATCATCCATTTAAACAGTCAAACACAAATCTCTTAAAGGGAGGAGACACTCGCCGGGCTGCTAGAGTAAATAATCTATATTCTGTTTAAACATTCATATTTACATTTCCTCTCTATGCAGAAGGTGGAATAAACAGCTGCCATTTAAGGTGCTTTGCCCAATTATTAATAATATTGTGCAGTTAAGAAGGTATTATAAGGTAATATGCAAACATAACAGAGCATCACAGAGGAACTGATGCTCTCATAAACAACCTCCTTGTTTCATACTGACAGATGAAAAGGCAGCCATTGTCGCCATATAACATATAAGCTTCATATAACAATCTCATACAAAATAATAATGACATAATAAAACATAATAATACATAATAATAAATACATAATATAATAATAAATTATAATAGTATAAGACATTCAGGGGCCAGTATTCCTGCATACTTTATTTACAGTTACCTTTCACTTACATAGTTTTACTTAATTAATATTTTCAATGCAGGACTTTTACTTGTAATGGAGTATTCATTTTCATTTCTTTTATCAGCTGTGTTTCTTCTTTAAATCAGTTTACTGGAGCTTAAAGGAAAAGTAGAAAGCTTTAGAATATAGTAACTGTATTACTTGATGTTAGATTTTACATTGTATTTACAATTGCATACTGTATAAGATTTCTTTGTTTCTTTTGTTCCTTTTCCAAACGTCACTCATCTAAATGTGCAAATGCCACAGCGTATTCAGTGATCACTTTCTGAAATCACCACTGTACATTTTAATAACTGAAAGAATGCTGTTGAAGATCCTTGAACAAATCACACGCCGCCACTTCTGAATTTAACTGGTGCTCAGAGCAGAACACAAACATTTTTTTTTTTTTTTAAAGCAAATTGAGAAGTTCAAACACGACAGCCTTCAACATGACCAAAATCCTTCAAATGTTTGCTTTTATCTGACACACAAAATTCCATCCTTGCTAATCTGAATGTGTTTCTCAGACATTGCCCCATCAGCTACAGGTTTGAAATAATTACTTTCCTCTATAATACTCTGTTTGTGTTTTATTTACTTAATATTTCACCTAGAGGCATATCTTAAACATTAAACCAAAACCATCTTTAGCCAGATGCTGATGTGAGTTACTGTGAAAACCTCTTTCTATCTATCTATCTATCTATCTATCTATCTATCTATCTATCTATCTATCTATCTATCTATCTATCTATCTATCTATCTATCTATCTATCTATCTATCTATCTATCTATCTCTATACATATATACTTTATGTATATAGTATATCACTAAGTATGCTACTCACAATTGTCATTGGTTCAATTCAAAACAATAAAACAATCCATGTAATTTTATTCAGATATCTCAGAGTGACATTGAGTTTGGCCAGGCTTCTCTCAAATATCATGAAGAGATACTGTTCGTGCTGCAGCTCTGGCAAATGTTAGACTACTTGAAATATCTGGAAACCAAACAATCCAGTCAGTGAGAGAAGGGAAGCATGCCTGAAAATGGCATCTCAAAGAAACATTGGAAAGTACCACACAGAGCCATGATTCTTTGTTCAACAAATATGTGTTTGCTATTTCTTCCTGGAAATATAAAACAACGGTACCACGGCTAAAAAGCTCTTATGAAATAGGTAAAGGTCGAACCATAGATGTTTTGTTACGTCATTCAATCAAGCTTTTTTCATTTCATTCTGCCTTTATTAGACATAATGAGAAATTAAAAAGTGCACACAGCAAAGAATACATAATATTTTTTATTTATGGTCCTTTAAGTGGCTCCAGCTTTATGCATCTCTGTCCGCTAGAGAAGATATGACTAAGAGGACAGGCTGCTGTAGAGCTACATCTGCAAACCTATTTGTGTATGTCAGCTCTCTCTGGTTAGCCCATATGTTGAGTATTTTGCTTCTTTACTTCAGTACATGATCTGAATACTTCTTATTTCTACTTATTTAAAGAAGTATCTCACTCATTCCCTCTTTGTTAACCTGATTCTGTCCTCTGATTATTTCCTGCCCGTTTAATCCTGTTACCTGCCTGTCGGTGGTGTGCCAGAATCCTGCCTCATCCCACTAGTTTACTGTCTATACTCTCATGTGTTCACTAATCTTCTTCAGCCACACTCACCATGGTGCTTTCGGTATTCGGCAGCAGTCAAACAGCCCTGTCAAGTCTCCAGTCTGACCTCCTCTGTTTTCTACTGACCTTCTACTCGTGTTGTCTAAAGACAAAAGTGTTTATACCTGTTCTAAACTTGCCACCATAGTCTCCTCCTGACTACCACTAATAGAGCAACATATGAGCATTTGAGGGACTCAAGAGAAGCATTTTGAAAAGCAAAGCAACAGAATCAGAAATTATATAATATATATAATTTTTCATATAATTTTTATTTTATTCATTCTTCTTTTTTTTTTTTTTTTTTTTTTGTCAAAAATGGCACCCACAATGCAACTCATACATATCATGCTAGTAGTGACTAATGTAGTCTTGAGCTATTAGCCTCAAGCAGAGATGAGGAGCGGGCTACAGAGGTTTTGTAAAGTCCCTTCTTTCTAACTCCACACTTCCTGACAGCACGTGAAGACATTTATCAGACTTCACACAGCTCCCTCTGGAGACACAAAAGACTTTGTACAATGTATCTCCTTAAAGTCAAAATGAGAAAATAGTGAACTATCCTTTAAATTCCAGTGCCTCAGCTCCCCTCAGTGATTTATAAACCTGTAAACCATCTGCTTCATTCTGCTCGTGTGTGCATGTGGGGCAATTTCTTAAAGTCAGTTTTCATTTATTTTTGTGTGACTCTGAAAGCCTTTAAGTAAGTCAAACAGATGGCTGACTGTGATACATAAAATGACTTATGATCAATACTCTGCACTGCTGCTGTACTGTACTGCTTTAGTTGAAGTGTAGTTTGGATTATGGGAGTGCAGGAAATCTCCTGTTTATATACAGTGAAGATATCATGCTGTATTCTATGTCACACACTCGTGTGTGTTTAATGATATAAGTAGATGGCGCTACCTACTGTCAGCCGGTGGTGGGATGATAACTAAGTACATTTATTTAAAGCATCATTCTGTAACTTTCAACTGGATCATATTTTATGGAGCAAATGTTTTCTGCTTCCCTTTGATGTCCTCCAGCTGCTGCACATCAACTCTGTGAAATCTCTGATGAACAGTCAGAACTATAGCTGCTGTTAGCTAATGTTAGCTCAGCTTGTTAGCTGGGCTGCCCGAACTGTGAGCTTAGATTATCTGGGGAGTGTTAGCGTTTGTACCACAGGCGTTTTGGACCACCGGGAAGAGGAGTTTTTTTTTTTTAGGCCCGGGCTCAGCAGCCTCAATGGACATAATGACAGAGGCAAAGAGACCCAAGAGGACCTTGATGGGGGAAGCTAAGAAGAGAAAATGAGAGAGTGACGGAGCAAGAGGCAACCAGACAAGATTAAATCTGGGACCGACTTTTAGTTGTTGGCAAACCTTCATGAAATAAAAGGCTGAAAGACAGACGCTGAGCTGGGCTTCTTGCTGTGGGACTAGTTAGTAATATTAGCTGGCTGCTATGTCTTGTGTTGTTGCACTTGTTTGATATTTGGTTAACAAAGTTGTCAACTCCCTAGTTTTTTTTTTTTTTTTATCATAAGTAATGTAATCAGAACAAATGAACAACTGTCCATATTTTGATGGTGGTATTACACTCAAACTGGGAGCGCTAAATTACAAAAATACCAATTTCTACATATTGTTCCTTTAATACAATATTGTATTCCTGATGTTTCATCAGGCTTATCATTTTATTTCTGTGTAACATTAACTTTTGTCATTACTAAGGCCTTGTCATTAGAATTAGAATTTTAGCTCATTACAGGACACTGCTGGAACAAGAAGAAAATAATATCTTTACATTTGACAGTGTATATACTGTATATTTTATTATTTTATTTTATATATATGTTGGAGTCAATGGTAAAATGCCACCCCAGGGCTGTTCCAGTTCATAGCATTATTCCAGCTGCTCTTAGTTTTGGTTGAGGATGTGACTATAAATTGAGCCTTGGATTTCTTGCCAGCCTTATCCTCTGACATTTAAGCTGGGATAGTGACAATGCATTTCAATAGCCCATTGTTCTGAACCACTATCATCAGTAAAACCCTGGACCTGGGAGCTGTGCTTTTTTCACCAAAAAGCAGAAAATGATCACCCATAATCAGACATCATACACACGATGTCTTAAACAGGAGCATTTCCAGTCATTAGGTGTAATTACACTCCTGTATCTGCCTTTATATAGAACTGTATTCATATCAAATAAGCCTCTCTGCACATGCTAAGACCACAGCCCTGTGTGTCCTTTAGGACAGCAGCAGTTCTGGCAGCAGTTAAGAAAAACACACACAAAAAGGCAAGCAATGCAGGACTGACACTGAGCACGAGTAGTTTACTTCTATTAGAGGTTCAGGAACTCATGTCTTTTTGTTATTGATTTGTGCTAATGCCTCAGAACAGGAGAATCTATCTGTGCTCTCTGCTATTACCGCAGCTCTTTCTGCATTCGAACATGGACATTTGCGGTTTGTAATTTTCTTCTTTTTTCAAATTAAGTCCATTTCACTGCTGAGATTGTGTGCCAGAAATCATATTTTACAATAAGCACTATGCCTTTAATATAAACATATACCAGTGTTTTTTTTTTTTTTTTCTGGTAACATATACTTTAGGCCTGTGCAGGTTCAGCTATATTTTGCCAGATGGCAGAAATTCAAGGGGGCATTGATTCTTTTTGACGGCAGGACCTAACACTCTGTTCTAAAAGCATGCATCTGTGCGATATCACAAAATCCTCTGCCTCAGATACAATCTGCGTGCACATCTGGTTATAATCACATTTTAAACATTGGTTATGCAATAATCTGTCTTTAATGTTTGTGTCCTGCTGGCAGAACCTTCTATTGAATAGAAAACCGAGCTGCCAAAGAGATAAAGAGATTTGTAGGGAACTAGCAGGTATGCAAACTGTGAAAAAAACACCCAAATGGATGCACGCTGAAACATTTGAAACTGTATTGGTGAGGATTTAGTTAGAACTTTGTTAGAACAAAGCAACATTGCTTAGAAATTGCAAAAATGCAATTTAGTGCTCCGAGTTTCAGAGTGCAACAGAGTACAGACAGCTGTACATACTGGCTATGATTATATTAATTATGGTCAAAAACTAGAGAGTCAACACCTTAGCTAACTGCCGAACGTCAGTCAAGGTCAACAACACAAGACATAGCAGTTAGCTAATATTAATAATATTTCCCAGAGCTTTCACCAACGACTAAAAGTCAGTCCCAGATTTACTCTTGTCCCTTGGCTTCTTGCTCGATCACTCTCATTTTCTTTTCTTAGCTTCCTCTGTCAACGTCCCCTTCGGTCTCTTCTCCTCTGCTATTATTTCCATAGAGGCTGCTGAGCCAGGTTACATTGCCTGCTCATCTGGCTCCGACACCTGTCTGCATTCCCCTGTGAACCGGGCCTGAAAGCCTCCTCTTTCTGGTGGTCCAAAACACCTGTGGCACAAACACTAATACTTCCCCAGTGCTCTGCAAACAGAGCTAACAGCAGCTATAGTTTGCCGCAGTTTACTTTACTGTCCATCAGGAAACTCTGTAAATCACAGAGAGTTGATAGACTCTTCAGCTGGAGGATATTTTCCTGATAAAATATGATCAATTTTCACCAAAATCAGTAAAATAGTTGGTGGTGTGTGACATAGTGCTGTAAAGCGTTATAGCACTATGCATCCTTCTTGCAGATGCACAAAGTGGTTTAAAATCTTGCATAATTTTATCTAGTAACCATTTCTCACAAAGAGTACTGCAGAGTGCTTGTACCAGTATATCCAGTATTTTCTTGGGAACACGTTGCAATAGGTCATTTAATTTAAAATCTTAAGTGGATCAATTGATGTAGCTATGACTGCACATAATGTCAATTCTCAAAATGAAAAGAACATAATATAATGCACTTTTTCCTTCCACAGATGCTGGAGCCCATGAAGCCAAAAAGCTTCTTGTGGCATCTGTACAAACTGACCAATTCCATTCAAGTAGAGAACATATTATAGTGAAGTGGGGAACACAGCGACACAAAGTAAAATGTCAAATATACAGACAATTAGGGATAAAAATTTCTGCATGTATTCACATAAAAAGGAACTATTGAAATGGAAAAATAACAGATTACTTATATCTGCATTCAGGAACAGGAATATGTTACTTAACAGGTCTGCAGTGATGAAATATTAAACCTGATAGACAGTGAACCTCTTGTACATATCTGCACAATACACAATATAACAGTCATTTGCATTCATTAGGTCTTTTGATGGTCAACCACAGACCAACCTCCAATTTAATGGAACCCAGCTTCATGACCAGAGTGGTGGGCACCTGGCTGTACTATAGACACTTAATGTATCTAGCATAAAATAAAACATAAGCAGCATAAGCAGAAAAAGTGAGAGCCTGATCAGACTGAGAGGGTGTCATCATACCATGTGTTTGTGTCTGTTTTAGCTACAATCCTCTTCATCACTCTTCACTTTTTAATTAATTAAACAATTATTTTGTCCATATTTTGACCCTGGATAAATGGTCACTCAGTATAAGAAAGTGGGCTGTTTGTATGTTTTGACTGAATCCATGTAATCTGGTACATGAACAACATGGGTTACCATGGTGACCAAAGTGAAATGAATCTGTCTGATGCTTTAGATGCTTAGAAAAAGTTGTGGAGTGGAGTATACGGCCATAGTCTAAAAGTGTAGATTACAGCAGGGGACAGTAGGTCTTGACCTACAGTTTTTGATGCAGTTTGCACCACTTTGTGCACACGTCTTGTGCTAAGGTGAGGATGCTCTCGATGCCACTGTAATATTACATCATGCCCTAATGCGACATGGAAATGATGATTATGTTGTAGCTTCTGTTTAGATTACCACTACTACTCACCATACCTTTTATATTTATTTTATATTTTATCTGTTTTTATATTTCCATTCGACTACTTACCATGTGCAATATTATTTATATCGTGGCCACTTTACATTCAGTACTCGTTTTGCACATCTGTACACTTGTCTGTTGTTTGCCCGTTGTTTTTTTTGTTTAGGCTCAAGGACACTTCTGTCTGTTCGTTGTGTATGCCCTTTTTATTTTACTTCTATAGTGTATATTACACATTTTCTGCTGCTGTTACGAGTGAATTTCCCTGTTGTGGGATAAATAAAGTATAATCTAATCTAAATCTTTTTAGCTGCTCTAAAAAGAAAAGTCTTACACCAAATGTTGGATTTCCTTACTATGTATGTTTAGAGGTAAATCTTACAGTAGTTCACAGCTTCTTTCTTTGTTTTAAAAACATTCAACTCAGGTTCACCAGGTATGAAATCTCATGTATATATTATATACGTTATATTACTGTTTTAGAATTTATAGTCCTACCAAACTGCAAACGTCAACAGGCTGAGAGTGAGAAGTACACTCAGTTGTGCAAAGTGAGTATAACAGTGGAGATAAAATGCATCCCTATGTGTCCCCAGTGTTAATAATTCAACAAGCGAAGCCTTGCATAATCAGGTATCTCGAGTTGTTGAAGAACTGAGTGCAAACATAAAGACGCTATATCATCAGTACACCTATTTTCTCTATATGAAAACTGCTAAGAAGCGACACTGGAAGTGGCTGCAAACCAGGCGCTCAAAGACCTTCATGAATACAGATGTTAAGGGTTTTTTTTAGACACATTAACAATAACAGCATTGAGCCTTTGCTCTGAAAAGAGATGTGAAAAGCCTGTCTCTTAACTAATCAGCTCTCTGTAAAAATGTATTATTATGTATTTCAACAAGAGGGCAAACATACTGCATTCATATCAAATGTCCAGTAGTGTGGTCACAGTCAGACCTTCGTGATCTCACAGTCCATCTATTAAAAACACACTAATAAAAAACACTGAATAATTGGTTGACAATTTTTTTGTGCAGAATTAAATTTTCTGTAATAATAAATTCCATTATAATTGCACTGAATTTCTTCAATAGAACAACAATTGGATCAATGCAATATAATCATGTTTCATCAGAACTGTCCCTGGGAAACATGATGAGGCAACTTTGGGAACAAAAAAATATTTTTAAAACCCAATTCGATGGCATGATATCATAGAAATATCATAAAATAATGAAGCTGATGAGAAGTTTCTGAGTTGCCACAAGGGGGCATTTCCAGACACCTTGATTCATTGGTTCATCAGTGAGCCTTGAAAGCAGCATTTCATTTAATTACGCCAAAACTGACAGGGCATTTACATATTCAGAACATACTAAAATGACATTTATCTATTTAACACATAGCTGTTATGAATCACATGGAAACAAACTTTAGTTTGGGTTTTATTCAGACACATTTTTACATACTAAATATATGTTTAAACAAACACGCGCACTACACAAATACAACATATGAAACAATCAGAAGCTCTGCTGATGTGGGCTCCCCCACTCCTTTTCATTTAACCAGTAAGTGGCCCTCACTAGTCCCTCTCTTATCTCTGAATAAAGCGAATCAGTGTGGCTGGCTGAGCAGTCAGTGCAGAGAGCCAGGGAAGCACCTGGCCTTACGGCTATCTGATTAGAGGAGGTTGCAGGCCAGGCTGAACCAGACCAGGCCAGGCAGTGGCAGCGGCAGGACAGATCTGGAGTAAAATGAACTAAAGCAGGTTAATTCTATTGCACCATGGCCTCCCTCAGAGGCTTAGAGCAGCAGGTTCAAATCAAAGCAATGCTATAGCACAAAGCAACCTTATCAACACAGGAGTCAGGAATGAGGACTGCAGTGGAGAAACTATAGCTTCACTGGGTTCAGAGCAGCTGATTGGTGTTCTCTGAAGCATGCATTTAATGATTAAGCTGTTGTTATCTACGGTGTCCCAGAGGTCCCAAATTGGCTCACAAAAAAAGAGTCCTCTGACATATTTTATCTCAGCTGAAAATAACATGAGTGACACAGCAGAGTGAAGGCATTAGTGAGAGAATTCTGCACACATGCACGCACACACACACACACACGCTTTTATCTGTCTTCATTTTTTAGGAAAAGATGATTTTCAGATGGAAACAGGACGGACCATATACATATATATATATATATATATATATACACACACAGAAGATATATATAGCATAGATTAGTTAAACATTACACTTTCATGACAGACACAAATGTATAAAAGCATAAAATAGAAGCTTGGTTGGTAAGACTTATGCAATAGTCTTTGTGAAAGTTGATTTATAAGGATGATGCATGCTTGGAAGCAGCAGCTGAAGAGAACAGAAATATATACTTGTTAGGGAATGGATCTAATTTATCGAATGACTACAAGAAGAGGACAAAACTTCCCAGGTTCAAGGTGAGAGACTGGAAAACATAAGGAGACGCTGTAGGCTGTCACCGGAAAGCACCATCCTAAGTCACGACCTGCTGTTGATATCATACTCATTAGTTAATGAAAGTAAGAGATACTATTAGGCGATGAAATCAGAGGCACCTAAAAACAGCAGTCTGTCATGAAGACAGGAAATGTTTGCTATTACAGTGTTACTTCTGAACGACTGTAAGGCTATTTCATGGCACACATTAGCCTGTTTTTGTTCTGTTTAGTGAAAAAAAAAAGACCATTTGTGAGCAAAGTGTACAAACAGTGCAGTGTAAGTGCAGTACAGGAGAGTGCAGGTCTGAGTAATGCAGTAATCTGAGCGAGCGGGGCCCAGGTTTCACCTTTGCATTGGCTCAGGGGCCATGACACCAACCAATATGATGTCAGCAACCACATCATATTTGTCGTTTTTAAGATACACATTGGTTACACTGGTTAATTTGGTGTAATTTAGTGGGGTTTGTTGGTTTCTTTGTCTTGATTTCTTTTTTTTTCTAATAATGAACAAAGAGAAAAAATAATCCAGTTCTTCCATGTCTGGATTAATAGGACAAGGTAGGTGATTTCCCCAGGTTAACTGTGTGTTAAATTTTTTTTTATTAATAATTTGTTTGAAGATATGCACCATCAAAGCAAAGCATAGTACGTGATGAAGGCCTTAAAGTGGGCTCTATTTACCTGATCATGAGTTCTTGTCTCAAAGCCCCTGTGTTAAAACCTATTTTATATTTTAATATTCCTCATTGAATTTGTTTAATCAGATTACTGCACAGTAAATCAATGACCAGCCAGTATTCTTGCAGGATACAGTGAAGTAATCTGCCTGGTTGTATGACGTGCTCAATAAAGAGGAAAGGATGAATAACCCAACAGCGGTCAATCGTACAGTACTGAAATTTCCATACAAATGGGCTTGCGGGATTTTTAAAAGAACAGCTAGTTTATAAGTCTATTAAATGTATGCTTCCCATGAGATACTGCTTTCAATGAACTCAAGTGACACAGTATCTGTGCTGTTGTTAAAGCGTTGTGGTAAAAAGCTGACAGTAGTGTGTGTATGACAGAGGTGTGGACCTTTACCACCTGTCTCTGCGAACATGCATTTAACATGGGACTCTCCTACTCTGTCTCACATTAATCTGCTCATTCCCCGCTGACACATTTATCCGTGCTGTCTCATTTGCCACCTGTACAGCTTATACCACTGCACTGCTCATGTGGCCACACCCTGTTAGACAACATCTAAGAGCATAAGCAGTGTCGTTGTAGGGTGGGCTCAGTGGGTGAGCTATTTGTTTTGGCTCTTCTCCTTCACCACATGCAGGAGTGATGAAAAACAATATCTGCATGGTGAACACAGAGATAACAACATCAGGAAATCATATATCCATAATTTAAGTGTAACCATTTGACTCAGTAACCTACAAAATGTAGTCCTCCTCTGGGTGCACTGACACTAAAGACTTGCCGTGTTTTTCTAAATTTTGACACATGTGACGAGAGGTTCTTATTTTTAACGTGTGAGCTGATGAATTACCACTGTTACATCTGAGCAACCTGGAGGTACATACTGCTGCATTCATCTTTGGAATCTGGTTGAAGACATCCTAGATGTTAAAAGATGTTATTGAGGGCACAGCCAACACTCTGAACAACAGAGAAAGTGATATACTATAACTGCTTTAAGTAGCTAAGATTGATCATGAAGTGCATTTTCAATAAACATAAAGAACGTAAAGAACACAGTGAACTACAGTCTTGCATAAAGAACATTTAAATCACACTCCTCGCTGTGTTACACTCTCCTCAACGTGCACAGACAGGTGTTAAATGGTGTTGATGGATGTCCTCAGAGGGGCAGTCGTTCATCTTTATAGATCCTTTTCTTTTGAAGGATCGGTGTCAAAACACTGGCTTCTAATGGATGACTTGTTCAGACAGGACCGCGGTTGTGTCTTTGACTGGGTTTTCTGTCTATCTGGTGTTTGAACTCGTACTTGTGTATCTGGTAAACTCAGCCTTTATAAAAATCAAATGTATAAATGTATGTTGGATTTATATTATGATATACTGTTTTCTGAAAACATGACAATCTGATTCATTTCTTTAAGGTGGGCTTAGTTAACAACATTTTGTTTAAAGTAAACTTAATAGACTTTAAGAAGACATATAAGCTATGCTTTGCCATTAATCAACAGCATGACATGTAATATAGCACAGTGCCCTTATTAAAGGAAAATACATAAAGTAATTTATTTCAAAGAATCTGTTTATATCTGTATTCTCACAGTGATACCCAGTTAGACGCCATAGTTTGTTTAGACTGGTGATTACAGCTTCACAAAGTTTCTCCACGCCCAACCTGCATGAAGGCCTGCTTTCCACATTCCCCTCCCTTTCTCTGTTTGAATTCGGGCAGTCTTGTGAAGTCAGCTGTTGCCTTTACGTCCCCTAGGAAACGTTGCAGCCCTGAACTGAGTGATGAGGAATGAAGTCATGGTGTGGTTAAGAAGAGTGGAAATTGACAGACAATGTAGAAACCACGACAGCAAATCACATTGTTTGGTATATTCTTTGAATTGATTGAATCTTTTACATCAACCACACTCCCTCTGCTTTGCTATCTAGCTATGCTGCATTCATGACTAGTTTTTTTTTACTCTAATACTGTTTCAGTTCAAATGATAATTACAGCTGGAGATCAGATAATGCATCGCTACCCTAAAGAATACTGTTTCCTCTGCTACATGTGTGTTATTACCCATCTCTATTTTTAACATGTATAAACACTGTCCATGTTATTATAATTAATGAAAGCATGAAATAGCCTTTTAAGGCCTTTAAAGGCTTTTAACCTTTTGCCAAAAAAGTGCCTCGGACCTTTCTTCTTTTTTTAATTTTAATATTCCCCACCAAAGAGCACCCTTATTACACTGTTTTAAACTTCTGAGCACGCTGACCTTTTCTTTTCTGAATGCCTCTTGTCAACCCATCACTCAAGGTAATTAACGTTAAATGCACAATATTTTTTCATGCAACTGTAGCTCATTTATTTGTAACCGGGCAGTGATGGAGTCTTGAGATGCCGTGCTGTTATTTGTAAGGTGGAAATCTTTTCCAATTGTTACTTCCATCTCATGTGATGCAAATGATTCAATTTTCCAATGTAATTTTAGACATAGACACGTGAAACGTGTGAAATATAAAGTAGAATAAAGCTTTAATGTCCCCCAAAGGTTAACACCTATGTCTCTGTTGTCATCGTCACTAAATCCATCAGAGGAAGCGATGAGATCACATTTAAAAAAAAAAACCCACATACTGTATGCCCTTACAGTATGAGTATTCATCACATTTCACATATCATATAGTTTTTTGAGCGTATTGCTTCCACACTTTTCCTATTTCTGATTCTTACTTCATAATTTGAACATATTTTAGCATATTCATAGCTACTCCTTACTTATTATTTATTATTTATATTGTCACTACACAACATTACATGCACTACACATCTGGTTAGATGTTATACTGCCCTTTTCTTGTCTCAGTACGTGTATTGACAATAAAGCTGAACCTAATTAAAAAAAAAAAAAAAAAATCAAAGGTGAGAATTTTTATTTATTTATTTTTTGTTTGGGTAGTTTGTGGGATATCTCAAAATGTCATACTTACAGATGTGATCATGACATTAAAGCAGTGTGGATCCAGCTGTGACATTTCCTATCATTACACTAAGAAAACCAACTCTAGTCATGGGTTTGGTGTGGCTTGAGGTGATTTGAACTGTACCTGGATCGATACTATTACATGTGGACTTGTGTGAAGCTGTAAAATCTGAGCGTCCCTGAAGGCGTCAGTTCTCGGGATGTTTCGTACCCTCCCTGCCCCTGCTGCTGCTGCCTGCTGCCCAGGCTGGCTGTCGGGGCTCGGGATGACGCCACCTCTCGCTCCGCCCCGGCGCAAACTCGCTCTTTGCGTTCATTTCATTCCTCTTCTCATTCCGAGCATTCTTCGCATCTCTGTCAGTGCGCGAAGCGATTCACCTACACCTTCCTGGCTGGCCCAGAAACACCAGAATAACTTGACATAGTATTAAAAATACCCCGTAACATCCCATTACCAAAAGAAAGGGACATTTTTATATGAGATATCAATAACGAGGTAAGTTTCAATGGTAGTTGCAGGTATCCAAACTGGTTGTAGACTTATGTTCGTGGGGGTTAGTTGACGTCTTTTGGAAAATTTATTAAAAATGTTGGCTTATCTGGGTGTTTACTATTTATCCCATGGCGTGAAGTAACGTTAGGTCGTCTGTTTCCATCGCTGAGATAGATGGCCGATTCTGGTCGCTGTTGCAACAGGGTGCTCACTTTGAACACTCACTGTTGTAGCCTATGGCTTTGACATAGCAGCGAAAATCTTTGACATTTTTCACATTTTTTGAAAAGAAGCCCGACCATACGCCCCTATAAGAGCCTCAGATGCTTGTTTTTTCCTGTGTTAGATCCTCAGAAACTCCCAGCGGGATTCAGGATGAACTAAAAAACATACTGCACGAATAACAATTTTTTGGACAAGATGACGGTTGAAAACGTTGCTGTTTTCCTCTCCGTAGTTGGCTCAGCCGGGAGTTGTTGGGAGATTTCACCGGAGCATTTTCGGACCACCTCGGAAGAAAACACACACAGAGTGGGGGAGACTTGTTGCTTCAACACGTTTGACGGTGCTTTTTTAAAACCGCCCATCGAAGTTTTGTGTGAGTAAAATGTTTTTTATTATTATGTTTGTTACTTCTCTCAACAGCCTGTCTCTCTCTCTCTCTGTGTGTGTGTGTGTGTGTGTGTGCTGCTCTCCATGTTGTTACTGTAACTCTAACGAAACTGAACCGGAGGGAAAGGTTAGCCAAAACTCCTTTATTGTTTCGTGTTGCGAGGTGGATTAAAACTCCTCTCCCAGAGTAACTTGTGTCCTAAAACAACCCGTTTGACAAAAACAATGCAGTAAATTCACATTTTTGTGTTAATTTGGGTGGTGTTAATAGTATTAAAAGGGCCTAACGTGACAGTGTTTAAGCTAAATGTTTGGTTGTCGTTGAGGAGTTTAAAATATGATGTTTATGGGGCTTTTATTTGGGGTTTCCTTCATTGTTTTCCCTTTCCTTCCTCTACTTTGGGAAATGCCTGCTCAGCTAAAACTCAGCTCCCCTCAACTGTAGGCAGCTGTGTGTGTGTAGCAGTGTGTGTGTGTGTGTGTGTGTGTGTGTGACAAAGTTTTACTCCATACAATGATTTCATCCTCATAACTTTTTTGAGGACTCTGGGAAAATCACACAGGCTATTATGCAAAGGGAGAGAGGGATGAGAAGAAGGCCAAAAGCTTTCATTAGCAACAGTAAAGTTGGCTTAAAAAGTGGGTGTACCAAACACTCAAAGATACACCCCCCCTCCTCCTCTCTATTTAGTGCCAGACTTTGGTTAGTCTCCTCTCCCCCCACCTCCTTTATACACACACACACACACACACACACACACTTTACTGAATATTTGCTGCTTTAATATTGTCAGGTTTGATTTGCTTCAAACAAACAGCCCAGTCAGTTCATCAGGCCACAGTTTACACAGCTCAGATATGCTGCTGTGATTCAATCAAGGAGTCTTTATACTTTAATATATATATAAGTTTTCATGTAACCTCATTCATTCTCTCGGGATCTCTCCAGTTGTGCTTTTTTAGTATCTCAGTCATATGTCTTGTCACACTAAATCTTGACAACTCTCGGCTTCAGTTGTGTTTTAGATTCACTTTCAGGAAAATAATCAATTGCACTAAATGTAATGAAAGCTGCTGTTTTGTATTATAATGAGCTTAGCAGAAGAAGTTGCACAACTGAGCAATGCGGTAGAGAGACCCACACTTTAAGAGGAGGTTGAACAAAATCCACTTTCTGTCCTTACTATTACTACTACAACTACAACTGCTACAAGTTCCTGGCTGCAGCACCTACAGCCTCCCTCCTCTTTTTGTTTTTAATGTGAAAGCAGTTGGTTATGGCGAGTGCACAAGTTATCTTCTCTGCTTTCCTAGCATAAAATATGCTTTTTCTTCCAGTTAACTGCTGTCAAACATTTCATGTAACTCTGTAGAAAATAGAGACAAAGCAACATGGAATAGACACAACAACATTTTTCATTTAATTACATGAAAGGGCTGTTATAAGTTCCAGGAAACAGTTTGAATGCAGCCAGGCGTAACCCCAGACAAGTCACAGTGTAAATCTGCTGGCTTGGAAGAAAAAAAAAAAAAAATTAGGGGTAGAAGTAGATGCTTTGTTTTCAGCTTATGCAACCAGTGGACCTGTTGGATGGAAGCCTGCATAACATTTGTGCAAGAATAGGATGTTGTCTTTGTTTGAGTGAATGAGACTTTACCTCTGAAACTAGGACTTTCTAAACACCCCCTGCTTTTTTGACAGAGCATAACGCAGCCCATTAAGCATCAACTGATGACACTGAGCCTATGTCTTTCTATATATTCTGATGATATTATAACGATCTACACTTTTAGATCATTTGGAATTAGCAACTGACACAATAATACTATATTAATATGATCGGCTCATGTAAAATTTAAGCAGGTTTTAATAAATATCTGAATGAGAATGGGTTGTTTTGTCGTGGATATATTGCTACACAGACGATGTGTAACTTTGATGTATTGTTTGTTCAGGTTTTGTTCCTTCACGCTGCCTTGTTGAGGTCTGAGGGCAGGACTACAGAGAGTGTAGTCTATCTGTTGTGAAGTGTGGACAGAATAATGTGCTTTTATGAAACACAGAGTCGACTGTGTTACTTCTTAGGCTTGCTCTTCTTTTCCTCGGCTGTCCATACTGGATGCTGCTCTAGGATTGTCGACTCTCAGAAGGCCGTATTTTGGCCAAACATTTGTGAAATGTCAAATGTGATTTTCTGTTGTATGAGGAAACATTGCAAATATCAATTCTTGCTTTTGTTTTCACAAAGCAAAGATTTAATTTCTCCTCCCTATGACGTCTTGAGAGCCGGGAATTTCATGCAGTTTTTGCAAACAATAATGACAGAATACAACCATGTTTATTGACTTTAGGAGATACACTTACCAGACGTACCATTTAGTACAGTGTTTGGATGAAGCCTGAAACCCTGCACTGATAAGGATACAGTGATAGTGTCAGAATGAAGGACTCCATACTGTCCCTTTAACCACTCATATTATCATCATTAGCTTAAATTTCAGAATGACCTTTTGATTGATAACACATCAAGTGTTGCAGTCTGTGTGTGAGAGTCAGAACTGACGGCTGGAGAGAAGCACCTGCCTGGTCCGTGCTCCATGCAACAGGTGCCCTCGAGCAGTGATGTGTTTATTTTTCTCAGGATGGCTTCTTGTTTAAAAAATGGCACTTTAATTCTGTTAGTATTAGATTGATTATTACTCTGATGTAAACTGATCAAATCATACATTTGGGCGTGAGGTTGGGGCTACATTTATTTTAAGTATTAGAATGGCAATTGTCATAAATTTAACTTCATGTAATCGCTAACAGGTAAATGAAAGTTATCAATGAATTTGACACACTATAATGTGTTTTCTCTGCACAGAATACAGTAACTGCATAAGTTAGCAGTCGGTTGTGCTTACTGGTGTTTATTTCTCGTCTTGGGTTGCATCTTTGTTAACACTTAGATTAGTTATCAGATCTTTGATGAGCTGTTTTCATGCGTCAGGTTATATTGTTACATTTGTTACTGTCAACAGTTAAAAGCTTTGGTAGTTCTCATTGTTTTTGGACAGCATACCATGTTTGAACTGTAAATGGATGCTAGAAATAAACTAAAAATACAAATGTACGTGCAACAAGGCGTGTTTTCTATTTGTAGTAAGGGCTGGTGAAATTCCTCATGGGAATGTGAACACATTACGTGTCCCACATGTTAATTGAAATGATAATACACAATATTATTATTATTTTTTTTGATATGAAAATCCTGGGCTAGAAAAAGATCTGTGATCTGTAATTGAATCTGGACACAGAGTCATTAATTGTGTAATTAGATGTGATGTGTGGCAGGGGGTAGAATCACATCAAAACATCAGCGTTCCACTCGGTCAAAGCACGCTTCAGAAAAAAAAAAAAAAAAAAAAAAAGTGGACACTCCTGCAGGCTTCCAGACTGTGTGTGCCCTGAGGTAAACCCTGGTCTAGAAAGGGAATTTTAGAGTATGCACTGCTGCTCAGCAGTTTGAGCAGGGCCCACTGAGGCCAGTGGAGAGTGCCACCAAAAAGGAAAAGCTGGCTCAAAGCCACTGACGTCATCTAAGTAAATCTGCTTCAGTACTGCAGCCATAAAATGACTGCCAGCTACCGAATGCACTTTGGCCCTGTCAACCACCTTAGTAAGTGCAACTACAGGTTTTTTTTTCTCCTTGTGAATACTTATTCGAAGAAAGTCAGTGTTTGAGTCTACTGCTATTTTGCAGACTTTGCCTGTTCATTCAAAAGAAGTCATGTTTGAGGCTTTCCACTTTAACATAAAGCACCAAATGATCAAGCTCTTCCTCTGACCCTTTGAAGTCGTACCACTTTAATATTAAAACCTCATAATTTTTACCATATGGAAATCTAAGTCATGTGTGCTGGAAGAAAAAAAGGCATCAAGACAGCATAATGCCATAACCGCTCATTACTGACGTGTAGTGCCTCAGAAGTTATTTAGATGCTTAGAACGTGTACTTTTTTCCTTCCTATTCTTATTTGAATAAAAAGACAAATAAATGAGCTGCCTCATGATCACACACAGATGAAAAGCAATATGCACTCCATGAATCATTAGATGAGTCAGTTTCTGAAACCACTATAAACATTTTGAGTTCTTAACCACAATGAAAGCAGGAAGTCTCAGCTTCAACAACTTCCTTTTTCAGTGCTGGCCATAGTAGCGGTAGTGGTGTTCAGCTTCTCACTAGTGAAAGGAAACCCGTGGAACAAAGGCACACAGTCACTTCATTTACTGAAACTGTGTAATTTGTGGCTTGTATTCAAATGTGGGTTATTCAGTCTCTCTGGCACCGTATTCCCCAGTCGTTGCTTGTAATAAATTCCCACAAGACCTTTCATCAATGGTCGCTGTATTGTTATCATGGCTGACACAGATCAGGCAGGCTCTCTCTGCCCTGAAGGTGCCCTGGATTCAGTGGAGGCACAGATAGACTGGAGGGTAAGCTCCCAACATTAATATGCAGGCTGTGCCCGGTAAATTAGTTTGGAATCCGTTTCGGGACACAGCAACGGAGAGCTGTATTGTCCAAGTTTAGTCGGTTTAATAGACCCAGATAGTGGACGTTTTCTACAAGGAGTCTTGTTGGTTTCTAATTACATCATTAACACGGGTTAGCTGTGCTGTCAACAAACAACACATCTTTGACGCTACCATTTTTTTTTAGAGATTATGTTTAAAGATAACTTACTGATATTCTATATTTTTCTTATTGTCAACAAAAAGCATGAAAAATTAGTCATATGTCCTTCTATTTGTAGTTTGTGACTTCCTGTCTGTGGCACTCCTTGGGTGCTATTTTCAGTATTGAATTAAAGGAAAGATAGTTTAATGTTGAATCCCATTATCAGGTCGTCAAATACCAACGTTAATGGGAAACAAAGTGTCTTGGAGCGAACCACACAACACAACATGCTCATGTTCATGTTCAACATGTTCATGCTTTCCTGTCTTTAAATATCGACGCTTTGGATTGGTTCTTTGATTCAAGGTAGTTGATTATTGAGTCTCATTCGTAGCACAAAGGCCACCTGTCGTATTATGTAGCTCGCTTTGAGCCACTTTGTTTCCCATTTACATCGGTATTTGATGACCTTGGAATGAGACTCAACAATCAGCTTCCTTTTTCCAGTATGACTACCCCACCTTTAATGCACCTTTAGTGCTCTTGTGAGTATCTAAGGCAGGAAGATGGTGTTTGCGAGTTGACTGAAATGTTTGAAATAGTTTACTAACAATGGAGCTCAGCTACATCTGGCTTTGGCTACACAGGTAACACTTGTTAGTATGATCAATTCTTTATTGGTTTTTAAATACTTTTAGTTGACAATAATAAAAATATAGAATATCGCCAAATGTATTCTTTAAAAACTGTTAATGGTATTTTCATGTTTGCAGTTTGAAACTCCCAAATGTTCAGATGCGTTACAAATCAAGGTGACTGGCTTTTCAACTAGTTGGATCAAATATTCAACATGGGTCGCATTCGGTCTTCAGTGTTGGCTACAATGAAGACTGCACATAGCGTCTAAGTATAGTGTCTAACTTAATAACTACCTGTTTAGTGTCACAAAAAATATCAGCCTTGGATCTTTATTTCTCATTACCCACCGAATGTACCAAAAATTCCAATTAGAGATGGTTTTCTTCTAAGTGCGCTGATCTCAAAATAGATTTTTCTTTTGGATGAACCAGGAAAAGTCATTGTTACATTTTTGGTACTTTTGTGGGATCATTCCTGCTCCCACAAGGAGAGCCTTTGTCTCCATACTGCTGTTAAACCAGATGAAAAAGAAAAAATAAGACATATTTTGCCAAATTCAATTTCTTTTTTTGCTCTGTTAAATGAAAGATTGTTGATCTAGAATATGAGTAATTCAAAGTTTTTAAAATTTTGTTGTATAGCTGACTGAATGTCTTTCAATGCCAAACTAGTATTTAGTTTGAAGTATTTTGAAACCCTACATGGTAAAAAAGGTAAAAAGACAAACAACGCCCCATGAAATTCTTTTACGACAGAATTATTATGCTGTTTTCAGACATTTATTAATTTCCTTAGAATTTAGTGTTAACGTTCTTAGTACATTTCCCATTATTTAAAATACTTACATTGTTAAAAAGTTTAAATAGTCAAGATTTATGATTTTTGACAATTCAAGAGCTTTAGCTAGACAGTATGTTGGTATAGCATCAAATGAACAATAATGCCTTTACCTATTATGTGGTATATCTACAATACTAATGAATACATTTCAAAGATAGTGTAAATATATTCTTAAAACACCCACTATCCTCCTCAAAATAAAGTCACATTACACTGTACATATTTGCTAAAGAAGATAGTCAATGATTTAGTGATTTAGTCAATTTCACCTGGCTGCACAGCACCTCTTTTAAAAGGCTGTTTTATTTATTACAGATGAATCCAGTGTTCTATGCAAAAGTTGCCAAGAGAAAAAAGAAAGGAGTGGGATAGATGGATGTGAAAAAACAAGAGAGAAAGAAGTGTATATATAAATATAAATATATAAATGATAGATAGAGAAGAAGAAGAAGAAAAAAGATGAAAGTCGGTGTGAATTGGCAGAGCCAAATGCAAATGGTGGCCTTCATGCTCATCACTGTGATTTGTTTTTTCATGCCCATCCGCACGCGTCCTGAATGAGCCAGCGGCCAGCCCTCGGCCTGTTCTGCTCTCATAACTGTCAGGAGATCCTTTATCTGACGGACCTTTATTTACAGCTTTAATTTCCTGAGCTTTATGTGTTCCGCTCACACTCCACACCACTGTGACATGGGTGTATGCTGTCTGGAATGCACTGCAAATTTTTGATAGGCAAATATCTTCTAAGCTTTCATTACATTTCATGTTTGAATGGGAAATTGTATTTTTTATATATATGTATATTTTGGTATTACTGGCATGACAGGGATGCACCCCCAGAAGGAGATTTTTTTTTTTTTGGTCTCTTAGATTCACAGTCAGTTTTCCCTCTGTTATTCAGACCTTTAGCTATGCCTCTCTTCTGCCGACGTATCTGATGTTGTTCAGGTCATGTTGTTGCTACCTGTTTCTCAGTCTGAGGCAGGTAGAGAGGGCTGCTTTGACAGAACCTGTAAATCAATCCTATTCTCTGGCAAACAAAGATTGATCCCACAGTGGCCTGATGGTTGCTGGGCGGTGGGATCCAGGCTTCAGATTTGAGTGGGATGATATCAGACAGATTCACGGCACCTAAGCCTGCCGGTTCAAAGAGGCATGAAATAAACACGAGGCCATTGCCAATAACAGAGGCAGCGCAAGTAAGCTTTCTGGGCTCTCCAGTGGACCTTCGGAAATTGGTATTGAAAACCTTGTTTATTCATTCATCTGTACACAAGATCTGTAGATTTATTCATGAAACCTAAAGGAAAATCCAATACAGAATCAATAGTTTTGTCCTGACATTCTTTTGTAGTTTAGTGACATACTGTAATCTGTTTGGAAATGTTTTTAACATGATTTATTGTGGTAATTAAAATTCCCTCTACTACTCACCCCATTTTCTTTTCTTAAATGAAATTGCAGTAGGTTAAGTATGTGCTTCAAAAATGTATCTTTTTTAATTAAAGGCTAGGACTCGTATTCATTGCCGCACCTGTTGATGTTGATTTTGATTTATTTTAAACAGACGCCGCATGCCTGCACTTTACTTTGGGTGGTTAAGCTCTCTAAATAAAGTACATTCAAAGAGTACTTCCATAGATCTTCGTCTTCATTGTATTTTGCGTGTTCTCAAAGATCTGCTGTCAAAGACTTCATTCCGTAAACATGCTTTTCATAAGGTAA
This sequence comes from Sciaenops ocellatus, assembly GCA_033000465.1. Lineage (NCBI taxonomy): Eukaryota > Metazoa > Chordata > Actinopteri > Sciaenidae > Sciaenops > Sciaenops ocellatus. Next base: position 9,219,042 of record CP136888.1, on the reverse strand, counting down.
TTAATTTGTTTTAATGACAAAAACTAAATGGAATTTCAGTAATGTCTGTCATTGTAAATGTTCATAGTAGGTTACGTGTTGCTCAAATTGGAATACTTTTGACATCGCTGTTATAATTATGCAAAGGCCAGGATATGTCTTTACAACATGCTGAAAATGTTGAGTTTTGAAATCACATGGTAATTATAGTTTTACACACTGTGGCCTTAACTACTGTGGGCCATTATGGGGTGCACAAAAGTCATTCACAGAATCATTATTGCACCCTCTGAGATAACGGCACAAAAGAACTCCACATGGAAAATTACATTTGAGACCTCTCATCTGCTATTTCATTACCTTGCTCTGTCTGATGGGTGAAATGGGTTCTCTTAATTTAAGGAGCTGGATTCCAGCTTGGTGAGTGGTTTATGTAATCTCACGGTAAGTGTAATTTCCCATAATGCCATGTCACAGCTACTACTCTGCTTAGCTACCACATTCACTTACTGCGTCGCAGGCCATCTCCACCCCGCATCTTACAAATAAGACCATTTCTATGGTGTACACCCTGCAAAGACAGAAGTATGCAATTATCTGTAAGCCACAAGTGTTTCTATGGGTGACATTCATACCTTCTTTTGATGGACATAATTAGTCCACAGATTCTGCGGCACTAAGAGACCGTCTTTGTTGACACCTCTGCTAGGTTATTCACATGTTGCACACACCAAAAGCATTCAGCTGATGTCACTGGATGCAAAAGGAAACATATTTGTTGAGTATAGGGATGACTTCTATTTTTTTATTTCAGTGTTTGTATGAGGACAAGTCAACAAAACCCCCAGCTTAATTTGACACGAGAAGATATACTGTAGGTAAAGATTTAATAGATCAATATATAGGTTGATTTTCTGTTTACTGATTCTGGTATGCAAAAGAAAAAGTATGTACACACTGTTTACTGTACACACATGAATAACCCTACCCCACATCCTTTTCCTCTTTCAAAGCAAACACTCATTTCCTCCTTCATTATTCAACCACATCCCACATTATCTTGGTAATAATTTGACACTTAAACATCAGCGTAGTTTTGACAGTGCAGCATCGAGGTTGAAGAGTTGAATGAATGGAAAAAAGGTGGGATGATAATTATTTCATACATCATCCAAACAATTACATATCTTGGACCTACAAATAAGAACTAGTGCAAAAAATAGAGGGCCAATTGTCAATTCATAATGAAGGAATAGCATTCATTTGAACATCATCCAATGTTATCACATGTTGCTTTACATAGCCTTTTGTAGGAACCCATAAAGCCTTTTTATCTTATTTTTTAAGCGTGTCACGGTGTTAATTTTATATCAAAGTTTCAAGTTTGAGTATTGTAATCAAAAACAGGATTTACAATTCTCCCAGTACCCCAGTTTTTGCAGGTGAGCTGTTGTACCCTTCTACCATCCAGTTACTCGTCTTTTGTTTTTTTTTCCCCAGTTGTAAGACACACATTATTTAAACCACTGAACATATGGCCTACTTGTGGTACAATCCAAAAAAGATGGCGATTATATAATACACACCATGTAGTTTATCTTTTCAAAGACAAATTTAAAAATGTAAATAAGGGCAAGTGACGCATAAATCCTTCACTAAATTATTTATGGATGGTAAATTGTTGCATTAGTCTGCACACGTTTTACTTATGTCATAAATTCATTCATGTTGTAAATGATTGTTTGCACATTTACCATCTGTTATTTGCCACCGACCTAAAGTTGGATTACGTTTCAGTTCACTTCAAACATTGATAAAACTTTATGAATTAGTTGAAAATGTATTCTCAAAGTGTTTAAGAAAGCATCAGGAAGAAGGACAGTCCACCATATTTGAATTTAAGATAAGAAATATTACTCAGATGACATGATACATCATACACAAATCTAACAATTGTTGCTTTAAAGAGGGCAGGGTGGAAGTTGAAAGTCTCCAGTTTCTCCAGTGTTGTCAGGTTCGTTGTGTTATTTGTTTTCGTTGACTGGATTTCATTTTCCCTCAGATAATGATCAGCATCCCGAAGACACATTTGATCTCATATTAGAGAAAAGTCCTCTGGAGAAACATTGTTTATGGGGTCATATTTGTTGAAGAGACGCATTAATGTTTATCTGAGCTGAGTGATTTGAGACATGCTCAGTGATCTAGCTACCTCAAGATTCTTGACATTTGTTCTTCCCTCTCTTGATGCTCCACAACACATCCTCATGTAGGGGTGGGTCAAATAATAAGTCAATACACAGTGCTTCCATCATAATTTAGGGGAGCGCATTAGTGAACAATAGTTATTTGATATTGGTTCTTACATAAGGGACTTGTACAAATAGGTAGGTAGTAGGTGGAGTTAAGGTTTAATAATTCATTGCATTTTACTGTAACAGTACTCATGTCCTGGTGTGGCGTTGGAGGACGGCACCTGCAGAGGAGGGAAACATCAATCTCAAGTGATGGACAGAGCCACAAAGTGACACAGAGTCACTGAGACTGCTCAACATCTCACTTGAACACTTTTAACATATTATAACAAAACGGAGAACCAGTGCTCATAGAAAAAAATACATATTATTAAGAGGTATAGATGGACATGTAAAAATGTTCGCTGGCTTATGGATAAAAGAGCACCAGATTTAGTTTAGCTGTAATATTTGTTTTGCCTTGGGTTGGTGCTTTTAAAATGTTTTCAAGAATGTACTCGTAGCCTAGGCATCTTTGTTCAATCAAGTTTTATTGAAACATACTAGCAGCAACTAGAGAAAAAACTCTCCAAAGTCATGGTATGCTTAACAGTATTTCAGCTTTTACAAATAACAATATGATACAGTCTTTGGACTTGATGAGGAAAGAAACAAGTATTTTCTTCAGAGCCCCATCTCGCTGTGGAAATATAAGCTGGAAGTGATTATGAGCACAGTTCATCATTTGGTTGGGATGAGAGGAGCACATCTAGAAAGAGTCCCTGCCTTTTAGTGGTTGAAATGGGAATTTTTTTCCCCTCCCTCATCAGTTTGTGAGTTCGTTCTGCAGTGTCAGCAGTCCGCACACAAAAACGGAATTCAGTAAAAGCTCTCTGCGAGTTTTTTTTTTTCCCCCAACAGCTTGCTCCCATCCCCCCCTTTCCCCCTCATGAACTGACATGCTGGAAGAAACATATGCTACTATTCCCACTTCCTGACAGCTTGTGCTGCTTGAATAGGATCTTGCTCAGGGAGGAAGTAGTTGTCTGGAAAGAGGGAAGAGATTAAAAAAGACAGAATCCTCTGTGAATTGTTTGTAAATTATGAAAATTGGAAAGTATGAAAAGTATTTCTCATCATGAATTAAGGGTAAAGACAGTTTGATAGTTGACAAACTCTTAATTAAAGGTCCAATCTGTTTCAGTCTTTGGTCTTGAACTAGACTAGAGATAAAAAGTTGCTCTAACATACAGTAGACACGTTTGTGCGTGTTTGATTGCATGTTAACAATACGGAGATCAGTGTGGTGAACTCACCTGACACATTGTCCTCCATCAGTGTGTACAGATTCATTCAGCCACATAACTATTGTGCACTCAGAAATGTTTGACAGAGCTCACAGCCTCATCATGTACTTACTGTGTTTTGGTCAAAACAAATAACACTTGACACCAATAATGCTTCAGGTTGCACAGTGAGTGAAGCTGTGACACTATAGACAGCTGAGCAATGCAGCTGAAATATTAATAATAATCATGAGGATAATAATTAAAAGATGTACACAGGAGTCAGACAATTCAAGCCTTTTAAAAATAAGCAGTAACACCTTAAAATTAATTTTAGAAATTCACAGGTAACCACTGAAGAGCAGCAAGAATTTGTGGTCACTTCTCCTAGTACACTCTGCAGAGGAAAGGAATGACCTAATATTGGTTAGCTGTCTCAGTTGAGCAAAGCAAGTCTGCACCACTTTAGTCATCTGAACATCGAAGGACAACCCTAATCAAAAATGAGCCCATGGTTGCGGACCTCTTTATGAACTATATTAGATAGGGTACCTTGACAAGAAGATAAATGATTAATGCCGCTAGTGCTCGGGCCATATGGGGTATTATATATTTATCAGATTTAGAGTCATTTAATTGCAGGAGATTTTTGAACATACAATTGGAATTGAAATGAGTATAGTATATAAAGCCTTTCATAGAATTTCCTCCTAAGCGAGCGGTGAAATGATAGCTACAGTATATCAGCTCATGGATGCCTTATCCACTTGTTGCTCATCCTATTCTCTCTGAGTGTGGTCGGAGAACCTGCCTTTCAGATGACATGCCTTCATTGTATCCTTCCATGCTTCTGTGTTCAGTTGTTGTGCCTCGGAGCAAGCTTTTTTAACCGCATGCATACATTATTTATTTACCCCATAATTGGGACAGTTTTGTCTTACATGCTTTGACTGAACTGTGTCCTTTTTTCCTTGCATGAACACATAAAAGGTGTCAAACAGATGAGGATCTGGCAAGTTCAGGGAAAGCTTTTACATTCATTCTAATATTCTAATGCATGAGCTGAAAATTAATTATAGTGTAGACTGTATGTGTGGACCATACTTGCAGACAAAAGTGAACAAATGAACACACCCTTGCGCACTAACCAAATGAACAATAAACAGAACCATAACTGCCGCGTTTGTTTTTGGGCTTTATCCATCACTCTGCTATTCAAATCATAGTATAAACTAAACATAATAAATGATCTATGGTTTTCGCTGAACATCTCAACATAGATTTATTATTTCTTATGTAATTTAACCAACATAATAAACTCTTTCAGAGTGTCTTGAAATCCTTGGTCGAACTCTGTGGCTGCTACTGCCACTATGTGCAGAATGCTTTCCATTCATGAAGGCCACACAGTGTACACTGACCGCAACACTGCTGAATCTCATTTTACAGCGCACATGCTTTCTGCTGCCCAGTAAAATGCCATGATGAGTCACATCTGTACATTCATGAAGTTGTAGTGTGTAATAGTCATTCCCTGTAATGTGTGGGATAGTCTGGTGTTTTATGTTACTGGACATGCAACGAATTCTGCTCCATCACATGACATCACCACAATATGATGCAGTTTATTAGCTGCAGATTTGCCCAGGAGCTTGTTGGTCTTATCAATAGCTGCTGGCAGGATGAGATTTTCTCCAGCTGTGCAAGCAGCTTGGTAAGATGCACAGTGGGGGAGCTGGTTCTTGGATTGTGCCATAGTCTGTAAACGGTACTTTTCATGCGATGCTGCAGGTCTGCAGCCTTTTTTTTCTTTCTTCCTTTCTGGAACCCTTCTGGTTTCTCTATGTGCCACAAGTGTCTGCTTTCTATATGTCGTCATGGTCTGGTGTGGCTGACCTGCTCCAAAGATGAGCTTTTTCATTTATTCAGCATAGTCTTACTGAACATAAGAAGAAGATTTGAAAAAATATCTTGCTACACAATGACAGAGTGATGCAAATTTGCACCTGGAAACCAACTTCAACCACAGTATGGGACTAAATGCCTCTGCTCAAGGGGACCACAGCAGTGGTGTTAATGAGGGAGTGTCAGATACTTATCCTCCATTTTTCCACACAGATTTATCACTCCAGGAATCAAACTAGTAACTGATGGGGTACGTGTTATAGCTTGTAAAAATATATAAAGCTAAAAGCAAAAGCACAGCTCAGCTGAATGAAGGTTGAATTAATTTCTAAATACAAAGCTTGAGCCAAAGAAGGCCATACACATTATCCAGTGGACCGCCTTGTAATTGTGGACTTTCAGACATAGGATACATTTTGCATGTATCTAATCTCTAAACAATGCTCTGTGTCCTGTGATTTAATAAGAAAGACGTTCCACAAGTCCATTAAAATGTTCAATTGTTTAAACCCATACAACTGTAAATCAAGTCAACAACAGTATTGGTAATGTCCAAGCTTGTTTGGCTACTTCTGCTCCATATTGTGCTCTCAACTAACACTGTGCATTGTTTTGCTTTTTTGGAAGCAGTTGTCTGCTGCTCTGTTGTAGAGAGTGACCATTTTGTTTTGTTTATTTATTTGGGAATTCCAGGTCTCTCCCTAGTCTGCTCCAGGCTTCTGCTTGGAGAGCCCAACCGCCACGATTGATCCCAGCAGCTGGAGTGGCAGCGAGAGCCCTGCCGAGGACATGGAGAGGATGAGCGACTCAGCAGACAAGCCCGTAGACAATGATGCAGAGGGGGTGTGGAGCCCTGATATTGAACAGAGCTTCCAGGAGGCCCTGGCCATCTATCCTCCTTGTGGACGCAGGAAGATCATCCTCTCTGATGAGGGAAAGATGTATGGTGAGTACAGATGTGGGAGCTGCAATTGCATATTTTTCTAATAGGTGAAAAATGAAGGAGCTTAAAGAAATAGTTTGGGGAATATGCTCATGTGTTTTTTTTCATCTAGCATGCGGCTAGATGAGAATATCAATACCACTCTCATGTCTGTAGCTTAGCTTAGCATAAACACTTGAAGCAGGGGAAAAGAGGTAGCCTGTCTGGAGGTAACATAATCCGCCCGTAAGGACCCGCAGAGCTGGCTAATTAACATGTTATATCTGGTTTGTTTAATTCACACACAAAAAAAACATAAATGACAAGTTGTGGTTTTACAGAGGGTCATGTGTGGAACTATTTCATGGACTCCAGAAAATAACTGTGCCCAGCCAAGAAATAGGCTGACACATAAACACCCCTTAAGACCTGTCATGTTTGTATGAATTCACAACTGGCTGTAGTTTCATATTTAACGGACAGACATGAGATCGGTATTGATCTTCTCATTTAAATTGATGCATGAATAAGCGTACAAAATGTCAAACTATTCCTTTTTAAAAAGAAAAAAATGCATCAATACAAGGCTCTGCTGAGTAATCTAATATTATAAGACTGTCCCTCTCAAATGTATCGGTGATGTGCTCTGTGATGGTGACCATACAGCCACTACTCTGGTTCACAGAAGTGCAAGTTTATAAGTAAAGCAGCATGAACTATTAGTCAGTAGCAGATGGTACTGCGGCTGCCACCAGCTGTGCCCCCTCTCTCCTCCCTCCATTTCCCCCCATTCCTGGCTGGGTGATGTCATGGAAAGAGGGAATATTTTCTCTCTGTGGTGTTGGACCGTCTCATAGCCTGTCAGTGTCAAGTGAAAGCAGAAAGCCCCTCAGAGCATTCGCTTGCAGCTGTCATGTGACCCCTCCGGCCAAACAAAATGTAAATTCTAGGAGTTGCAGTGAAACCCCTCAGCTGCCACTACAAAGATGTGGGCTCAGACAACAGGACCCTCCCCGCCGTCTCTTCCTCCAATTCCCTCGTCCCCATACAGAGCGAGGCTGCCAGAGAAGCTGTCCCTCTGCTGTTGATTAAAGCGTGACAATTCGGTTTTTCTACAGTTATACATGAGCAGTGCTAAGTGCGTTCAAGTTTTCTTTCTCTGGACTGTAAAAAAATTGTTGCTTAAGGTCGTTTCAAAACCCCAATAAGAAACTCAAAGAAAGGCTTTGTTTTTGTGGTCTTGAATCTACCTTAAAATCTGCTGAAGAGACAACTGTAGTGTTGAATAGAGTTTCGTCCTGCCAGATGTGCTCTGTATCTGGTTACATATTGTCTCACCAGTAGCAGAGTCATTGGGCTGTCTTTCCTACCATTACTGAGCCAGAACTTTTTGACACAATAGTAACATGAATTTCTTTCACGTCCCAGTGTGTAAACTGAAAACCTAGTGCATGGTTCAATGCTGCAAAATTATGACAATACTGCTGACTGCCTGTTTTCAGCTACTGTCTGTGTGGGGAAAAAGCTGTAGAAAGATCAGGGAGGTACAAAAAACAGAATTATGTTTGCTGTTCTGTCTACTAACATATCAGGGTTTGTTGGGACTTTGTAACAATAAGAAAACAGATTGGTATCAGTCTGATCTATGGATGCCTTTTCTGGGGCTCGTTGTTCAGCCCTGCAACTGTTGCTGCATCCTGGTGCCAATCCCATCATGCCATGAACTGCAACAATCCGCCAAAGCTAGTGACAGACATTAAAAGACATTTAAAAAGAAGAAAAAAAAGCAGGCAGATTGAGTTGGTTAAGAGTTTAAAATTGGATCAGGAACAATACAATGAATGGTGGATGGCGTTAAGTCTTATTACAGTGTATGCGTCTATACACACAGTCACATTTTAGCACTAGAAATGGGGACACAATCAGTACATTCACTCTGAAGTTCCAAATGTTTTGCAGCCATATCCCCTAAATCACAGACAATAAGGCTGTCGCTGTAGGGAGTGGTCAGCTTGATTACATCAGTGTTAAGAACAAACTCAGTGTTGTATGAATCTTTTGAGGAATGCTTTGAATGTGAAGCTGTGTCCTTTTCCCCCTCATTCTTCTGACATATTGTTTTTGTGAGCAAATCTTACAAAATGCTCACTGATGTGGCTTTTGTTCCCTTCTTCTTCTCTGTGTCAAAATAAGCAAAACAAATTTTCACATCTGCTATATCTGCAGGACAATATTATTTGAAGGCATGTGGTTTTGTTTTTTTTCCTACTTAACCCTTGAGTAACTCCATGTAACGTTTTCCCCGTTCTCACTGCAGCATGTCACTGAACAAATGTGTGCAAATATTGTAATCTAATTTCAAACCAATATTATTTATTAATGGCATAGGGAAAAAATGGTTTACATTTGAATGCTCAGGGTCACACATGTAAGTATTTTGCTTCATGTGAGCCAAGTGTAATTGTGACATATACTGGTACAGTCAATGATAGTAAAAAAGTATTAATCTATCTTGTCTCCGTATCCTGTTCCCTATAAGGTGCATGAGTCCAAGATATATAAACTATCAAATGTATTAAGGCAGATTTACTATTTAGAGAACTCAACTGGACAAATATTGAATGAAATTCAAACCTTGGCTGCTTGCCCGCTATAAAAAACAAAGATGCTCTGACATGGAATGTGTATTCTTTGTAGGATGCCTCCGTTTTGTGCAGTGCTACTTGCTAACTCTCTGGAATGTCATCAGAGATGATAAGTAACGAATAGAGTGGCCCTCCATGCTGCTACAACGGATTGATTTGTCTAAAACATCCAGTGATTTGTCTTTTAAGAGGGCAAGGGTTCAGCTAAGCATGGTGAGGCTGATACAGCGCTGTAATCCAGGTCCAGGGGGTTTATAACAGCCACAGACAGACACCACATAAAACCTCTCGTGGCATCTGAGATGAAAGTTGGGTACAAGGAGACAGGTATTTTGTAGTTGAGAGACCCTGGGGATGGCATAGTGTTCCATACACAGAGCTCATCACAAGAGGAGCCGCCCTGAGTGCCCTTAAGCCCTTTGTTATCCTGGGGTAGAGTGCAGAGTTAATTAGCAACAGTCTCTATAGCAACTGTGTTGCGGTACAAAACAATTTCTAATTTCTGCTTCTTAGCTTATTGTGGTGTTTACCTGAAGTGTTTCGGATGTGCTGAGACCAGCGCTGGCTGGCACTGTGCCCATCCTGCGAGGCAATGGAAGATACCACATCTGCATAGACTGCAACACCCGGCACTTGCCATGGCCCCAGAGTTTACTTAGAAGAATATTTTAAAAAGTGAAGGGAAATAGAGGGCACTGGCCCCTAGCCAAAGGCCTAAGACTCTGCACTTGCATAATTCACCTGCTGTGCGAGGCTGCATTCATTTATCACAGAAATAGAGTTGATAAATGAAACAACACGCTTCACTCAAATTGTATGTTTATTCATTGAGTTATGTATTTGCACTTGCCCCGCAAGCTAAATGACATTGGTGAATTTCTCTCAGTTACTGTTTGAAAAAAAAGAAAGGAAGAACTGATTTTTATTCCATCTACTCACAAATAAATATGTAAATACATGCTCTATTCATAGGCTATACCACGCCCATGTAGCGCTTTCATTGTTGTTTCTGCCACCAGTTGTATCTGAAAGTCTTTTCAAACACTTACAGTGCAGACATACTCGCCTATCATATCATATCCTATCATAAATCTGATAAAAGAGTAGAAGCAATCACACCATTATTGCGCATTTATCCTAAAAATAAGAAATGCCGTCACCAAATAAGTGAAATACCCCTTTATGCTATAATATTCACCTTGTTGGTGGACTGCTGGACACTATACCTCTGTCCATACCTGTCTTTTGATGTAAAGCTTTTCCTATTACCATTCTGCTGTTCGCTCTGCCATCTCGTCAGTGATCCAGCCCAGACCCCTCCTGTGGGAACTAAGTGGCACTTGGTTTGCAGAGATGCCAAGGATGAGTTAGATATAATGAGCAGACCTGGCTTGCCCCCGATGGCCCAGCACTGTGCTCCTCTGGGGCTCGTCTCGTCGGGCCAAGCATGCTCTGAGACAGAGCGAGCGGACCTGATCCTCCCTGCTGGGCGGATAATGAGGAATTCTGGGATCAGCTCAGGCTCCCCGAGTCACCTACATTCACTCAGAATGGAGTGTGAGGAACTTCATTGCAGGAGAGGCATCACACACCTCCAGAATAATCCCTCATTTGTTCCCCTGCCATTGTCAGTGTAAGACTACCGTGTTTTCACACACATGGTAGTGAAAAAAGTCCAATTATTTTATGTCTTCCTCAAAAGGAGTAACTGTCGAAAGTGTAAATAGTGTTGATGCAGGTATGATGAGGGAAGGGAGAAGTCATTTTGAATTAGGATTCAAGAGTTTGGGGTTGCGACAAACTGGTTATTTATTCATCATGGGTCGCTATGGAGATGTCTTATACTGACAAAAGGATCAAACATGCACCTACGGTTGATGCGAATGGGTCAAGAAGTACGAATCAACCTGGTTTTTGTGTTTTTCCCAAACTGGGTGCAACACATGTCAGACAGTGCTGTATTCAACAGGTGTCTTCTGTTGTGGATGAGGATTTTGTGTAATGCTGCTGATATTAATACAGTATTTTATGTAACTGACTACCTTGTCTATCTAATTCTGCCATTTAGCAGTGACGTGTATGGAAACTACAGTCGCTGACCTCCGTGGTCTCATATGAACGGTCCACATCATTTATAAGCATGTTCACTAGAGAGCGTCATACATGAGGTATAAAAGGTATATCAGTTTGTCCACCTGTCTCTCCGGTGACGTGAAACATGCCCATTTTGGACTGATGCATTATTCAGGACTGAGAGGCACACACAACAGCTGTGTAATTCAAATAGTATATGTTTTTATGTCTCTTTAAACAAACCTTTTGCTCACAGTCCTCCTGCACCTGTTGTTTTGCACTGCAAATGAGATGAGATGCCCACAAGGGTCTAAAATGCCCAGTAGACTAGTCAGAACGTTTGGACAACAGCTGAAAGAAACATCCAGGTAGATTCGAGGTCTTGATTTCACCGCACTTTTTGTTTGTATAATTCGATTTTTATGTATCTTTATCTTGTGAACCATCTGTGTTTCGTTGGCTCTGAGAATGTACAATTAATGAGACTCAGACCCAAAATGGATCTACATTTAGAGCTCCCCTGTTGCTGAGCAGCAGAATTGATTTTGAAGTGCATATTATTTCATGGCAGTCTGTTCACGGGGGTAGATTTTAGCTCTAACTCGTGCCCGTGTTATTGTGACCAAGCATAACATGTTGTGAGTCGTGTGTGAGATTCCAGAGTCTCCTGCTCCCACAGCTTCATGTTGCCGGGGGTTCACGCTTCACAGGGCTGCTCACCGTGAACACAGTGGTGATAGAGGGGCTCACGGTGGAAGCTGTAGTGATGCTGCTGACCAGACTGTGATGAGATGTTACTGGGAAAAGATTTCACAGTCGACAAAAGAGTTGACTTTCTGATGAAACCTCAATCAAATGTTGTACTGAATCACCCTAAAAATGCTGCTCAATGCTAATGTGTTGCCCAAATTAACATTTTTGATTATGTTTCAGTGATTTTTCTAAACAGACAAAATGATCAGTGTCTGTGTTTGTGATTTTCCTTCTGACTGTGTGAAAGTGTTTGCACTGAATGGTTGGATAGCAGGCTGTGGCTCTCTGCCTGCCTGAATCAGGAGTACATGGGGTGTGTCCCTGCTCTGAGGTCTGTGTGAGGCCCTCTGAGGCGGGCCTCTGGTTTCAGGTTGCACGCTCCCAATTGGTTGCTTTTGTTTGACTAAAACACAGGGAGACTTCTTAAAGATGCAGTGTCACTTTCGTGCTCTCTTCAAGAAAGCATCTGTTTGATGCTGATTATATCATATTCCATTGATGAAACACTTTTATTCTGATGAGATCATCTCATACTGATGGGACCATTTTGTGTAATCAGCATATGAATGGAGTCTGAATGCCAGTGTTATTCTCTCATCCAGAGCGCAGGGACTACACTCCAGTGTGAACAGAGACAGTCATCTCTTCCTTTGCTGTTTGTGGAATAGAGAAAGGTCTCTCAACCCTGAACAGCTTCCCTGGAAACAAAGGAAGACTGTATCCGCAGCCATAAAATTATCATACTCAATGCTGTGTTACGGTCTGACCCTCATATTACATATCCCATTATTAATGTTGTAATAGTAACTGCATGTTTATTATGTCGTGACTATCAGGAGCATTTCCTTTAACTGTCTGGGACCTTGCCTCTTTCCAAACTTTGATTCAATTACAACTTTCAGTCAACTGACAATTTACAAAAAAACGTAAACCCATCATGACCACAAAGTTTGACTTTTCATTTATACATATTGGTCACAGCCAACATGTCTTCCTTTGTCCTCAGATGCCGAATTGATCCTGAGAGATTGAAAATATTGATTTGACTCAGTGTCTTACTTTGTTGTGGAGAAGGGGGGCAGTGCACCTTCCTGACTGTTAGTGTCGTGTTCACACATTGGACTTGCCACACAGCCAGTTCCTCAGGAGACTCATAATTACAGCCGTCCTTTCAGATTAGTCCAGCAGCCTGTCCAACTGTGGCTTCACTCCCTGGTCATTTATTTCATCCCTTTTCCTCTCCTGAGAGGCACACCTCAACACAATGAACAGGCCAGCCTCTACAATAATGTATGTGATGATAAACACAGTGGCTCCTAATTGATAGAGTGATTCAGACAAGGGCTGCCTGTGCAAATTGGTCCCCTGTGAGTATATTGCGAGTTGGGACTAGCGGGTTTCAGCTCTGGTCTCGTTTGAGAGGCGTAGAGCGGGGAGAGAGGAAATAGAATGGGCTGGACCTGCTGAGTGATAAAGAGGCTGTCTTTGCCTCCTCAGCCCTGTCTGAATACAGGCACAGTTCAGCAGAGGTTGGCTGCTGTAATCCTCTCAGTGTCTCCAGGAAGGCTCAGGTTAGTGACCTGCTGCTTTGTGATGTCTTGTAAGATTTTGAGAGAACACCTCACCTTTAATCCCCTACTGTTCAACTAACACATTAACTCAACCGCTCCTGACCCAGCCCCTGCAATAAAGCCTTTTATCCAGCTCAATAAGGTCATTTGAAGTTAAGTATTGATTTCTTTTGGTGTCCAGAGAAAAAATGGATTTTTAAAGAGCTGTTAATTACAGTTGCACACTGCATTATATAGAGAACTTAATTTTGCTGTGGCTGGATTGGATTGTTGCTGGTCCCAGTAGCTGTTTTTATGCACGTTTTCAATTTGTGCATTAAAACTACATAGACTATATACTTGCCTCAAAATTGCAAAAAGGTCCAGTGTGTAGGATTTTGTGGCATTAACCAGTAAATACTAAAAAACACTCTCCCTTTCAAGTGTGTAGGAGAGATTTGCAAAAAAAAGAGAAGACCCCGTCTAGAGCCAGTGTTTGTTTGTTCTGGGCTACAGTAGAAACATCAGAGCCACATGGTGGACTCTGTGGAAGAGGTCCCGCTCACTTCTTACACACTAGACCTTTAATACATAAATCTCATTGCATCCTCTTCTTCTGCTGTGGTTTAATGGCACCCAACTGGATAAATAGCTCCACCAGCTGTTTACATCTGTAACAATCGTGGATAGAAATTATGCGGTAATTCGCAAATTCTTTTACAGATTTAGTTTAAAATTTGTGCTAAATTTAGATGGAAAGTAGGTCAGTGAAACAAAATGACAGATTTGTGCTCTGTAGTACTATTTTGTATTTCAATACAGATAAACGCTGATAAAAGAAATATGTGTTCCTAACCAGTTCGATTAGACAGTACTGTTAGATCAAAAGTCAGTGGCCTCCTGTGCAAATAAAAGCACACATGACAAAGAATAAAAAACCTAAGCATGCTGTCATGGTTGTAAAATAGAGAGTATTATCAAATGTAAAAAAAGAAAAAAAAAAAAAGAAAAAAATATTTTTCACACAATTCACATAGAAAACCCCACTCCCCACACACTTTTTCAGTGCAGAAATTCTCAGGCTTTGAAATAAATGAACTGCTCTTAATTATAGACTTTCTTGTTTTTACATCCCTGCTTTCTTGTCTAAATGAGGACTGAATAGAGCTGTTTCCTGTGGATATGGGAGGAACACTCTTGTACATTTGAAGCCAGAACTGAAAGAGGCTGTGAGAATTTTACGAGACATTAAAAAGACTGTTATGCGTATGTAAAAAGATCTGCTATAATAACTACCTTCCAATAAGTCATAAAAGTGTGAAATTCTTTGAAAGCCAAATACATCACTACACATAATGGGACAATAAAAACATTATATTTCTGTGTGTACATTTACTTCCTGGTTATTGTATTTACATAATAGAACCTGAATCAAATACATGATACACAAATGGGGAGGCAGTTTAATAAAAAGATACAGTATGTTTGGCTTTAAGTTTCCCATTTTAGCCCACAGGCATTGAAAAAGTTTTTTTCTGTGTGTGAGTGTGTGTGTGCTGTAGTAGGAGGAGGGATTTCTATTGTGTCGTAGAGAATAGCTTTGTGATCATTGTGGTGTCACGCATGCAATGTCTGTCCTTGAAGTCGTTCTTGTTGGCCCACGTTTCCAGTGTGAGGGTTCCAACAGTACAGGAAGTTAAAGCACTTGTAATGAGCCGATAGTGGACTGGAGTCAGATGTTATGGTCAGCAGACATTCATATTCTGACTTTCACAAGAGATTTCAGTGCTCAAGGGTCCAGAGTGCTCGGTAGAGCTGACCTGCATTATTACAAAAGATGTAAAGCGATAACAGAGATGTTGGAGCTACGTGTCGGGAAACACCTGCAGGGTCTGGCCTGCTGAAGAGATTTTATAATTAGTTGTAATTGTTTAAGCTTGGCATATTGTGTTCTCACCACAGCAGATTTATTTCCATGATAATTATTCATCGCAGAAACCTAGCTGTCAGCATAGTCTTGTTCAGCATAGTCTTGGCTATATAATGGCTGTATAATGCTAAACTGATAGCATAGTGTTTTCCCTCCAAAAAGGGCACTGTCACTTTTCTTTCAAGTCACAGGTTCGCCTCCACTTGGCAAGTGGTGGTTTCCCATTGATATTTCAAGTAAAAGGCTTTCTGCCCCTGCCTGCTATTCCCAAAAAACCTGGGACGAATGCCTTCATATTGTTGGTTTAGTCCATTGTGATGCTAATGTCTGCCTGAGACCCTTGAGTCATCTATCACGGATGACAGGAAAGCTGGGACCATTGTGTTGGCCCACCACACACACACGCATGTGCACGTACAAACACACACACATACACGCGCGCACACACACAAAACAAACAACACATGCTGGGCTGTGGTCTACATAACTTTAAAGTGGGAGAAACCAAATCTAAAGGTTTGTACCAACAGACTAAATCAAATGTTTATTAAAGATTGAGAAACAATCTTGCAGAAAGATTCCTTGAGTTATTATGAATAGTTGGAAGTGATTCAATTTTGGCAGCAACTATCTTATTAACTTGTTAATGATTTTTTTGTTGATATATCAATAATTATTTAGTCTATAAACAATAGTGAAAAGAGCTCAAGATAACATCTTCAAATTGCTTCTTGGTTATTTAATTGTTTCAGCAGTGTATTAGATATTAGCTGATTGCTTTAGAAGTTAGTATTGTCTATAAAAAAAATCTACAAAATGTCAAACAATAAAAATATCCAACACTATTTCCTGAAGCCCAAAAAGTGACATCATCAAATGTCTTCTTTTGTTCAAAACCCCAAAATATTCAGTTTACAATCAGCCAATCGATTAATCAGCTAATTGCTACAGCTCTAATGTGTAGCATTGACTAACTTTTTCTATAGATGCTATCAATAATTTCAAACTATAATCTAGCAAGGAAAAATGATATGCATTAAATTACACAAGACGTACAAGTATCGTAACAAAGGAAGGCATGTTGCTGTTATCTAGGTCATCCGTATTTTAGTTTTTGATCATCTCCAGCCTGTTGCACTATAAACACTCCCAATATAATCACAGTTTAATCATATTATAATAAGTGTTGATTAAAATACTGAAGAATTGAATGAAGGGTTAATGACAGATCTGTCCTGAGAGTCCGGGCAGCGTCACATGTGTACTCTCTGTTCTGTGAAGCTGCCCTCTCAGGCCCTGCAGAGAGAGACAGCCGAGTGGTAGAAGCCACACACATGTAGGCAATCTGCTGACTGATTCTCTTCCAGGCCCAGCGCCGTCTCATGGCAGAGTGCTGCGCCAGATGTGACTGTGGTTGTGCCTGCATTAGAAAAAAGTGCTGTTACAGGAAATGGATGCTTTTAAAAAAAGGGGAAAAGAAAAAAAATGGAGCAAAGAAGTATTGTTCTTGCCCCTCAAAGGATGTAACCAAGCCAGTTAAATTGTTTAATATGCCATTACTTAAATTAGCCTCAGTGTTTGTTACACAGGTGCATAAAGGCTTTGTCAGTGAAGACAAGGCTTTGTGTTTTACCTAATTGTTATGGAAATCCAGAAAGATTAAAAAAAAAACGGGCCATCTGCGGTATGGTTTTGTCTTTTTTTTCTTTTTTCTTTTTTATGGCACAGATAAAGTGGTTAAAGTCCTAGGGAGCAAATTCTCAATTCTTCTTCAAGCTCAGGGATGATTCACAGACTTAACATATTTTTTTTAAATGCAAAATGCAGGAAGAGCAAGAATAATAACACTCAAGCAAGGCTGTCATTGTGATTCATAATTATAAATTACAGGTTGTACTATAAAGCTATGGACTGTCCGTGCTCAACTAAGTAGAGTATGGACAACCAGTTTAATGCATTTAGTGCAGCTATTCACATCAGACGTGAACAGACTTCACTTGAGAAGTTAATGTAGCCATCTGTTACTTCTGTGTTTTCTGACTGAAAATAACCCTTTTGTGCATTTTGTAATAATAATAATTTTGATGATGACCTACATTGAACTTTGAACTGTTGGATAATATAAACCATTTGAAGACATCTTAGGCTTTAGAAAATTGTGTTTTTCACTATTTTATGACATTGTAGGGAGCAAACTATTGATTAATCAAAAAAATAATCATCAGGTTAATTGATAATGAAAATAATTGTTAATTACAGGCCTACTGTTTAGATGGTTCTTTTGGGTGATTGGTCAGTTTGGGTGTAAGTCTGGAGATGAGGTGTAGCTGTGGGTGGCAGAAACAAGAGGACAGCAGCTATAAAAAGTGTCTAAAGATACATCTTTACTCAGTTCCTTACTTTGTGTGTTGTCCTGGTTGTAGAGTTTAGTTCATAAAAAGTTGACTCAGACGCTGAAGGTCTTATGGGAGGTTCTAGGAGGTTATTTCTGGATGAGTTGTCTCTGAGGTTGGTCTACAGTGGGCTGTGACAAAACACTCCATTGTTATTCACAACAGAGGGAGTCTGTCCCAGGTTCCTTGGAAAAAGGATGCTGAGGGCCAAATTGGATTTCTGACTGAATGAGGAATCTATTTGGGGACGGTCTGGAGAAAGTGGGGCTGCTGTTGAAGTGCCATTCATATGTTGCAGATCCAGTCTGAGTCATTGAGATTTAGAAGAGAATCCACATAAATATTTAATCCTTTTCCTGCTGTTTGAGTGTCAGGAAAAGCCCATAAAGAGTTAAGTCTGCCCTCTCCAGGCCTCGCTGCAACTGGAGGACTTACAAACTTATTTCAACATTCAGAAACTGACCCTTGAGTGACCCTTGTAGTGTGGATCTTACATTTTAAAAAGACATCAAGGCAGGAATTAAACTAAAGGTAGAACTTACAGTGTACGTAGTTTAAAAAATATTAGTTTATTCACTTAAAGAAACAGTGTGTAGGATTTAGTGCCATCTATGCCAGCTGTGCCAGCTGAATGCCCCTCACCTCACCCTCCCCTTTCAAGTGGGTAGGAGAACCTACAGTGGCTGCAAAGCTTGCAAAAATCACCCAAGGCCCTACCTAGAGCCAGTGTTTGGTTTGTTATGGGGTACATGGAGGTTTCCGCGGATGAGTACCTGCTCCCTCTGTAGATATAAGAGGCTCATTCTAAGGTAACAAAAACACAGTGATCATTTTTAGATGATTGTACACTAATGAAAACATAGTTATGAATATTAAATTCCATTTCTTTAAATGTATGTTTTAGTGGCGATTTAGTTGATGAAAATTACAGACAATATAATCTAGCTTTAGTCAATAAAAATCTTGTATATATATATATTTTTGGTCAGTTCGTAATATTTTATTTTGAACATTTGATTTAACACACTGATAGTTTAGTTGGCTGACTGTCCATCTTTCACAGTATGAATCAAAGAAATTATCAGGGTCGCCGGGGGCTGGAGCTGAACCCAGCTGACATTGGGTGAGAGGCGGGTTACACCCTGGGTGTCGCCAGTTCATTAAAGCGTTAACATGTAGAGACAACCATTCAGACTCACATTCACACCTAGAGGCAATTTAGAGTCACCAATTAACCTATAGATTAACCTATTAACCTGCATGTCTTTGGACTGTGGGAGGAAGCTGGAGCACCCGGAGAGAACCCACTCTGACACGGGGAGAGCATGCAAACTCCACACGGAAAGCCCGCTGGTAGATTCAAACCCAGAACCTTCTTGCTGTGAGGTGACAGTGCTAACCACTGTACCGCATTAATGTTGATATTATTGCTACTGTATTCTTTAATACATTTATTTGTAGAGACACTGAAACTCTTGCTATTTTGGTCAAATATCTGAGGCTTATGTCTTGGTTTCATAATATTCTACAAGGTTAGACAAAATCACGTCTTATTTTAGTTTACAGTCCGTCTAAACTCATTATTACTGTTATTACTGTTACTGTGTTTGTGGCGACACTTGACTGCAGGTCCTCCCTGGGAAAATAATCTTGATTTATGTCATTTAGTAAAACATACTGTAAGATGTGAAGTGAATTTCAAATGTCAGCAGTGTTGGTGACACTTGTCTGCAAAATTTTCATAAAAAAAAACTGTTCACAGCTACTGTATGTGCTACTGGTGCTGCAGAATCAAGGAGAGATCTTCACTGTCTGTGGATTTGATAAAATGACAAGTGCACAAGCTTTCATCAAGGCATGTGAACTCACCGCAAATGGAATTATCATAAGAAGACAAAAAATGTCTTGGCATGATGAAAATCTGAAACACAACAGTTATTTTGATTAAGTAGTTTTTGAAAAGCAGATTTAAATTTTACAGAAACTGAAACTGTGTGGATAAATCAATTACAGGTTAGTATCGTGAATGATAAAATCAGCTTCAACAGCTTTTTATTATTTAAAAAAAAAAAAAAAAAACATTATTTGTGGAAGACTATTTTTTTCAATTTGCAGAGAAACGTATAAATTTCTGGTGGAAAAAAGCAGAGTTGTGTCTAAAGCATTTTTAATCTTGAATGTCACATTTTTGTCAGCAATTGTTGTTTTTCAGTGTAAACACAGGCAGGGAAAAAATACAGGCTAGCCAGGACCCACTGAGCTTTTTTTTTTTCCAGCCTGGTGTAAAGAATAAATTATTCACCAGTAAGCAAGCTTTCAGCTGGCCATTTCTGTGTGCTTTGATCGAGGAATCAGGAGTTTGCATGAATGCCTGTATTGTCATGTTATGTTTCCACAGTGTGTGAATTATTGAAAATAGTGCAGGCCCCCGCTTCATCTGGTGAAGTTTACACTGCAGGCGCACTGGACAGGCAGGCTGAAATTGTAAATCCCCAGATGTTGTTTATTTGTTCTGTGAAGTCACGTGACTGGGTTCACTAAGGCTGGCCTCGCCTAAATGTTGTGTGAAAAGAGCTTCGGGGTCAACCTTCAACAAATCCTCTCTCCACTCAGCCGAACAACGAAATGCGTAGGTGTGGCACACAGACAGGTGCTGCAGGTATCAAAGATCTCATGTTGTTGACACGTTTATACTCTGTGTTTTTATTTAAAGTCACCTTTCACCCAGTTTAACTTTACTCTGATGGTCTAAAGCCTATAAAATACAATCACTCTGAAAATTTCACTTTTCTTAGGAAAATTCTAAGAATTTCCCTGATTAAAATCAGCACTTCTTTTGAAAGGATTTCAAAAGGAAAGGAATTCAATTTCAGCTTCAAAGAGACAGTATGTGGTAAAGCTGAAACAATTAGTTGAGAAATTGATTAGCCTATAGACATAAAATGAATAAATAGATAATAGATCTTTGGTGCAAAAGAGGCAAAAATTCACTGGATCAAGATTCTCCTGGTTGTCTTCTGTGATACAAAACTGAATATGGTGTAAATTATTTAACTCTCTAATGTATTTATTATGTCATGTTTTATTTTTTTAATATTTAATTTTCTGTCATATTTTTGTTGGTTTGTAATAATATATTAAAACAAAAAATTAGGGCTTCCTTAAGTATGTATGCTGTGCACACTGCTGTGCAGTGCTCGGGTAATTCTGCTGAAGAAGCCAAAGGTGAAACGCATTGTTCGCTCCAAATAAAGTCACAGAGAATTATTTAAATGTGCGGTGGTTAATTTTGATCCTCCCCCTATCCTAACTGAACCTGACTACTACTACTAGCTGTGCATAGGGAGCTCTTTCTCAGAGAACTGAATGTTTTGGGTTTTTGTAGTGTTGGAGACAAAAGGAGACAAATATTTCTCAATATTTGTCAACATTTTATGGACCAAACAATGAAACGTACTGTATATTAAGCGTTAGTCGTGGCCTTACTATCTGGTCATAATGTGATTTTGGGGTTTTAATTAAAAAGCTGCTATGCCCAGACCAACAAGCAGATAGAAATATATCCATCAAGTGTTTTCTTCTCTGTGGATTTCTGCAACAAGTCTTCCCTTTTAAACCTTTTGAGATGTACTCTTAACGCTCTGCCACATTCTGTGATCCGTGATGTAAAAAGAAAATGCCTTTTCTTCTGATTACCTAAGATACGGCTCATTAGCACATGTGTGCTACATTGTGGTCCCATTGTGTCATAACAAAAGTAAGGCCTTTAATTGATAATGAAGTGAATGTAGAAAAATGTTTCATTATATTGAGGGTTTGGTGCATTTCATAGAGCAGTAGTGCAGATCCATGGCATTGGTTAGCTACAGCTGGACACATAATTAGAGTGCCTCCTTACCTATAATTTGTGTAATAGTTTTGGTTGGCGGCATGTTATTACCATATGAAAGGGCTAAGCAGGGGTCATGTGCATTGCTACAGCAATTAGAACAGAGCTGAGGGCAGAAGAATGTTTGGAGCCGCTGTTAATTGGAAATCTCTACAAAGCTATGCTTTAATTATAATTTAGTCAGAGCTGCACTGTTTTAAACCCAATATATTCAGTTGCCATTATTTTCTGTAATAGTATGAACAGCTAGGTCTGTTTCCTTTCAAAGCGTCGGGCTTTGAAGAGAATGAGATTGAATTAGATTAATTTGAAAGGCTGAGTTTTTTTCATGCTAATGTCTCGTGGTGTTTTCACAGAGGAACTGGATCTGGTTTGTATAGAAAACGTACATACAGACCTTCTGATTTAAATACACTCCAAATATGATTATAGACCTTTCATATTGTGTAGCTTTGTGTGTGATTCCATGACTACTTCTTAAAATGCTTCAAAATGAACTTATGGCGACTAATTAGAAATGTTGTAATTATCAGTTGTGAATGAAGCCATGCATTAGTCATCCAGACTTAAATATTCATTATTCAGTTAGGAATGGGGTTTTGTTTAACTACTACTCTTACAATGAACAAATTAAGAACTAAATTAATATTACTTTATTTTCTTGCACTGTACAGCACATTGATTGCAGTCCATAGAGATATTTAAGAGTAATGGAATTCATGACTGACCCAAAATCTGCAGATATACTCTGATTAGACCTTGACAACGTAGGTTGGTAAATTGACTAGCCAGTTAACTTCATAGACACATCGGAGACTGGTAACTTAGCAACTGCACTGCTTAAATGTTATTGTTAGCTAACGTGATCTCTCCATCGGTAGGGACTGAATGTCCAGAGGATTCACTGAGCGCTCTGAAACTGTGAATTTCTAAAGGACAGATGACAGATGACACTCAGCTGGCTGTGGTTACTGAAAATCATCAACCAATGTTTGTATAATTTACTTAACTCTGTGTGGGCTCTAGGGTGCTAGCATACATATACCTGAGGTGAATGGGACAACAAGCAGTCGAAAACTGTTCATATCTCTGCCTGTGTGTGGTGCTCTTTTACATGTCTGGAATGATGGCTCGTGTTTCTCTTACATACAGACGACTTGTTGCACTTGTGGCAACAAGCATCGTCCACATCGACCCAGTGAAGTGTTTTGAGAAGACTTTTGAGTGCTTATTTCTCTATTGTCACAAGGAGAGAAGGGCAGAGCAGGGTCTCATCTTTGTGTGTGTCTATATATGTGTGTGTGTGTGTGTGTGTGTGTGTGTGTGTGTGTGTGTGTGTGAGAAAGACAGAGAGGCAGAGCACGCTGGCCCCGCCCCTCGCACATCACAGTCTCTCAAAGAGGTTAAGAGCAAAATCATCATGGACAAATGTTTCTCTAATAATGACAGTAAAACAATAACATCTGAACTTAACAATACTACTGTAAGGTTCAAAAGTATTTATTGACTTTACTGTAACACATACAGTAATGCATTTGACTTTCTGGAGCTCAACAGTATTAATTAAATACTTCCAGATTTTACATTCAGTCAGTCAAATATTTAACAGCTGTTTTTTCACCTGTTAATATTAGAAAAATGAAGCACTGAAACCATGAGCACGTCTATATAACAACCTAGGATGAAGTGTTCAGACTGAAGAATTTATACTTTTACACACTCGATAACTGAAACTACTGACCTGATGCCATGCTGAGGTTTTCATCTGTTTTTTAAAAATTCCCTCTCCTCCCCTGATATTCAGTGTTTCATTCAGAGTTCATCTCTAAATGTTTTTTATTGATATTTTAAAACATGTTTTTCATTTTCCTGTCTGTGCAGGTCGAAATGAGCTGATAGCCAGATACATCAAGCTTCGTACCGGGAAGACGAGGACTCGGAAGCAGGTAAGACAAGAGAGGAGACGTCTCTTTGGCATTAGCGTCAGAGAGCTGTGCTGCCTTTGTTGCTGCAGGAGAGAAACAAACTTAGACTGAAATTTACACAATGCTTAGCTGTCCATGAAACCTCTGAGGCTGCTGTGTTGCATGAACAGATGCCGATGCTGGATTATGACAGGCCCAAAATTATGACCCTTACTTACACTTGGTATGCATATAAAAAGTGTAGTTGTAGTTGTTCTTTCACACACACAATGCAGCTTAGAATACAGCCTTACATTTTCTACAGTAAAGCAACATTATTGTCATTATAAAGAGAGCATCCACTGTAGCTCACTAGTGCAAGTATTCTTCCTCATGACTAAGTCATGGAGGCTGTGCACTTGGCCAGAGTAAAAGCTTTTATTAATAGGAAGGTGAAGGCTTTAATAGATTGGTAGCATCTCTGATCACAGAGAGGATGCGCTGCAGTCTTTGTTGGAGAGTGCCTCCTGTCTTCTGCAGACACACACAGCTCAGATTCCTGAATCAAACTGTTATTGTAAATCAGAGGAATTAAACTGCTAAAATAAATCAAAGGATACAGTTGACTCCTAATTATCTGATGATGAGCCGCTCTGATGGTGCTTCAGTAACCCACCGACCGACTGATCTTCCCTCTAAACAGGAAATTCCCTGTATGACCGCTGACTTGAGTGACAATGATAAACAAGCCAGTGTCTACGGTGACGTTCGATCACTGTGTGTGTGAATTGATCAGTCTGGAGCATAAAGGCTGTGTGGTTTCTCTCTCTGTGACTCTTCTGCTTGACACAGAATCAGAAAGAGTGGAGAAAGAGTTGTTTACTCACAGCTACGCCAATAAACACACATCTCTTTCTATTGTTCGTTACAACGTGCGATGTGTGTGTAATTGCCATTTTATTCATGTTAGAGCTGCAACTAACAAGTATTTTCATTAGAGATGAAACGACAAAGAGGATAAGTTTAAATATTAAATTACTCAGCAACAACTGTGATGAACGAGTAATTGTAAGGTCATTCTTTTAAGGCAAATGTATCATTCAAATGCTAATCTTTTATGATATTAATTGTAAATCCTTTGGATTTTGGACTTGTGTGAAGTTGGGCTTTAGGAAATTCCGGTTGACATTTTTCAACATTTTCTGACATCCATAGCCTAAATAATTGAAAACAATCATCAGATTAACTTAAAATGAAAATAGTTTTTAGTGGTAGCCTTGATCGGTTAACCTGCTGATGATTTTCTTGATTGTTTTGTTTAAAAAAAAAGGAAAAAAAAAAGCCAAAAATAGTGAAAAATGCCCAATATAATTTCCCAGAGCTCAAGGTGACGTTGTTTAATATCCTGTTTTGTCTGAGCAACAGTCCAAAACATGAAGATGTTGGATTAACAATAACATAGAAAATAAAACAGTTGCAGATGAATTTTTCTTTCGACACCTGAACAGGAAGAAAATGTGCAAATAATCTAAATATTTACCCACAGAGGAAGCACTTGATGCTCTTTCTGTTAAATCAGCTCGTTTTCACTAGAAAACTCACCTTGGATGTGATTTGCGTGAACAGTGTTGGAGGAGAACCTCAAACGTGTCATCAGCACATTACTCCTCTGTCAAACTGCTATTCACACTGCTGAATGTTTCATGTGAGATTATTAAATAATTTTGAACTGTGTGAACGTCAGGGGTAAACTTGGCCGGTGAAATGCCTCGCCCAGCTCCCGTAAGAATACTAGACTAGCAAATTCTCATTCAGCACACAGCAGATCACATCTGGGTGCTCTTAATGTGTGCTAAAGGGGCCTGCATCCTCCTTAATCAGTTCACTTAAGTGACGACAACACACAGCATAACGCTTTATTGGCTGTTAGCTCGGTGTGTGGTTTGGAGATGCTTCTGTTATGCACATTATCTCCTTCAAGTGTTCTTTTAAACAAAGAAATGTATAACCCACTTTGTACTTTTTGGGGGTTTTTTTCTTGTTTTTTTATTTTCCGTTTTCTCTTTTTTTAATGGAGGTGTCTAGTCACATACAGGTCTTAGCAAGAAAGAAAGTTCGAGAAATCCAAGCTGCCATTAAGGTACGTCTGGCTTTGCCCAGTTGCAGGGGGCTTTTCATTGCCATGGTTACAGGCTCTTCCTTTGTTTTCCTTCCCTCCCCTACCCCGCAGGTGTCTAGTCACATTCAGGTTCTTGCCAGAAGGAAATCTCGTGAGTTTCATTCCAAGCTAAAGGTATGCGCTTTTCTGCTTTTGGGCTTGTTGGTTGCTGTGCCGTCTTAACTTCCTGTTTCCCGTGGTGACAGAGTGAATGCCTGGTGCTCTGATTTCCCCTAACCCAAATCCCTCTGCTGACTGAAGTCTGTTCAGATTCTCTAACCCCTCCATTCACCCTCTCAGTCCATCTCTCACCCGTACTCAGACATGCTGTCACTGTCCTGTCCACTTTCATCTTTTTACTTTCAACTTTTCATGACAGGGCCTTCGCTTTGAGAGCAGCTGCTCATCATTTTCATGACTAAAAATAGGAAAGACGTATTGTCTTTTTATTTCCATTCATAAAAAATGATAAGTTTGATTTACGTCAAGCATGCCACAGGAAAAAAATTCTACTGGTAGTTTGTTTGTTAATGATACGACAACCTGACAGATACTGGATTAGGAATTAAAAAATCCGATAACTATATAAAAAAATAAGCATGAATGTTTGTAGCAAATTTCATAGAAAACCATCTAAAATTTGTTGAGACATTTCAGTGGTCGTGTGTTAGTGTGGCTAATACAGTACCAATGGGGACACCCTTTATAATAATGTCTAAATATTCCTGCAATTTCTTGTGACATATACACCAGTACAGGTCATAATAAGCTAACTCCAGCCAGTAAAGAGGCCTGGTTCATGTACTGATAAGGCTGTAATTTTTACTCTATACATAGTTGTAGCATTTTAGTCGGGGAGCATGCTGGCATTGGCTGTTGGTGAGTGGCTGAACGTCTGATGAAATCGGTCTGATGGCGGCTGGCTGCTTTCTGAAATTCCCTCTTTACTTTCTTGTTCTCGCTTCAATCTGTTGATAACTCCAGACTCTCACAATGCCATGGCTGTCAGCCACTTTCCTTCCTCCCAGTTCAGATGTCATCATTTCAGAGCGATCTTGTCAGTTATTTTAGCAATAAGTGAAATCTGTTAAAATCACTGTAGAGGGCTTTTCAGACGAGGAGATTAAAATGAGAGAAAAGCATTGTGAAAGAAGTAATCTTGTATAATATTGACGTGTAATTTAAGGTATTTTATGAAGTAATGCTTGTATATCAAAGGACACTCCGCCCATGTGCCACTTTCTTCTTTTCTTGGGGAGCCAACTATACGTTTTGACTTTTACACTTTTCTCCGCTCCCATTATTCAACACGAATTAATGACCCCTCGTTAATCTGTGTATGTGTGTGTGTGTCTACGGTGAGAAACCGAAATAGTCAGATAGGCAGCTAGCCACATGAATGCCTGTTCTTTCAAGGGCACAGGCGGCTGTCTGAAGAAAAACAGACAGCTTTTGTATGAATCCCTGTCTTTTCTCATTTAAAGCAAATTAGAGTTCAGGGGCAAAGAGAAATACAAGTGTGCCCTTCGTTTAAGGGGACAACAATGAAAAAACCTGTTTCTGGCCTTGTGTGTGGCATTTTAGTAATAGCTAACAGAAATACCTGCTCTGTTTTGTCTTGAGTGATGACTACTGATCATATTGTAAAAATTATAGAGCACCCTTTCTCCCCAGAGATCAAGAATAATTTGTAAATACAAATTTCATGATCCTTTGTTATTAAGTGTTTGTTGCTCATTTGTGTCGTGTTGTACTCTGTGAAGAAGGCTTAGTAATCTAAAATTCAATTATGTTTTTTACTGACTGAAGCTGTAACACAGACTTTTTAACAGTTTCAAATGTTGAATTATACACAATAAATGAATCACAAATAAATAATAAAATAAAACCATGTTTGTTTGCATTCAGGTTACAAGTATGGTAAGTATTTGTTTTCTGTTTGCGATGCTGTTTGTGCTTTTCTTAGGGGCTGCCTCGTCCTTCAGCTGCTAGTTTCGTATTTGTGTTCCTGCCATAGTGACACTGCCGCACAGTGTTTTTCCAGTTTATTGGTGTCTCTTTGTGTCATCATACTATTATCATACTGTAGCTTGACTGTGCTCCACCAGCATGTTATCTTTTTAACTTCTGGCACCAGTGAGTCTGCATGATTTTGCTAGTGTGTGTGTCGCCCCAGTGTGCGCTCTGCTACAGTATTTACACTGAATTTAGCAAATTCAGTGACTTTAAAGTATGTCCAAAACAACATACAATGTGTTGTGCGCTTCCACAGGCTTTGGTGGTTCTCTATGAATTACTATTCCATTAAATATTCATGTCCATTTACAACTGATGTAGATTTGTTCTGATAATTTAAAAACACTTTGCTCAAGACTGAAGAAAAGGAACTAACTGAAGCTTTGAAAGACTCTTAACCAAGTGGGATTTGTGTCCTTCAGTTTACTTGAGAAATTCTTCAAAATGTTTAGATGTTTTGACATGCAGACAAATGCAGCCTTGATAGAAGAGCTGCTGAATGAGGTTTTTTTTTTTATTAGTATTTTAGTCAACAAGCAAACTTTTACGTTTAAGTGCATACCACTGTGAGCCATTGTATATTGGAATTCAGTTAGTATTGTTTGACACATTCCTTTAAATAAAAAAGCCTACACTTTAATAGCAATGTAGATGCATCTTCTTTTAACCTGCTTGCTGTTTACTGTTGTGAGAGAGGTCAGCGGTGCTTTCAGTGTGTTGTTTGGAGTCTGGTTGTTGCTACCTCTGCAACATGCCCCACCCTCCCCCCCTTTTTGCATGAATGCTAAGCCTTTTGTGACTGCTGTTAAAGGACCAAGCAGTGAAGGACAAAGCCCTCCAGAGTATGGCCTCCATGTCCTCGGCTCAGATAGTCTCTGCCACGGCTATTCACAACAAGCTTGGACTACCAGGCATCCCACGCCCAGCCTTCCCTGGAGCCGGGGTAAGACTCTCGTCCACGCACCACTATTGATCCATCCTGTCCAGCTTCA
Organism: Sciaenops ocellatus; assembly: GCA_033000465.1. Lineage (NCBI taxonomy): Eukaryota > Metazoa > Chordata > Actinopteri > Sciaenidae > Sciaenops > Sciaenops ocellatus. Next base: position 9,190,413 of record CP136888.1, on the reverse strand, counting down.
CTCAGTGCAGTCATGGGGGCCAACCGTGCCGAGACCAGGGCCAAATCACATTACACACAACAGCTCTGCACAACTGCCCCTATCAGATAAGCACACGATCAAAAGGAATGGTAGTCAAGATAACTACATCCACTGAACATGGAGCTAAGAGATATTTTGATCTTGTTGCTAACAGCTGCTCACAATTGGATGTTCTTTGTTCTTTGTTGTCTATTTATATATCTAGTTATGGCAGGGTATGATATCGACTGGCCAGCCAGGATCCTCACAAGAGTAAGTCATACTTTGGTGTCAGAAAAAAACTACTTCATTCTTTTTAAGCAATAAATAATACTATGGAAATGCTTTTTTTCTAATAAAGCTGTCATTTTGTGTTCCAGTATTAAGCCTTTCACACAACAAGCCTATCCCATCCAGCCAGCAGTCACAACAGCCATTTCAAGTGAGAATTTACCTTTTCAAGGAACTTTCAAGGAAAAATGTACATCACACTTTCTACAATTGTCGCTGAATCTGAAAAAATGAAAATGCAGCTTGTTTTTCACATCTCCACCTGAATGTCTTTGTCAGACAACAATAAAATGTACCAACTATTCACTGTATTGCAGCTCACTGCATCTCTACATGTGCATTCTCGTGCTTGGTGTAAAGCATTCAAAATCTCCTCAGTTGTTAAATCTGTTCATTTAATCTCACTCTGGCAGACTGTCTCAATGGAAAACAAATAGAGAGGTGAAACTGCTTGGGGATAGCCACAACAATAAAATCACGTTGTGATACTTTGAACCCACTTACATTTCCGCTGGAGCACCTTATCTTCAGTGCAGCTCCAGGAGGGTGGAGGAGAGTCACTGTTGGTTTGAAACTAAAATGAAATCATTATCAGAGGTGGAAGTTTTTAATCAGTTAAGTTTGGAAAATTTTAAATTTGTAAGCACCTAAGGTTTCTTTTTAGCACAAGACGTGCACAGACAACTGATTTATTCTTAACCAGCTAAAGTTTGAGTTTTATAGTGGTTTTAGGATTGATTGAAAATTAGATGGTGCTCCCGTGTGAAACATTCTGTTTTAAAATCTGTTGGCCATTAATACAGAACATATTTTATACCATGTGACAGCTTTAAAAAAAAATATTAATTATATTTTGCATGCAATTCCTCTCTGATGTAAAATGCTAACTAGCAGCAGCCGCAAAAGTAGGACTTGCACTTGGACCAAGTCCCCTCAAATTCCTTTTGAAGTGAGCAAAGTCAAGCTAATAATAATAATAATAATAATAATAATAATAATAATAATAATAATAATAATAATAATAACCATGAGGACAACAGAAGCCTCTCAAACAGTACTTCTAACATGACATCAGGGTCTTATTTGTTAAAGTGAACATCTTCATGCTGTGCTGTAGAGAAACCCACAGACAGGATGGACATCTTATTATTATTATTATTATTTTGGTCTTACTGCAGGTTATGAGCCCACAGCAGCTCCAGCTCCCACGGCACCAGCATGGCAGGGCCGCTCCATCGGTACCTCCAAACTCCGACTGGTGGAGTTCTCCGCCTTCCTAGAGCAACAGAGAGACCCAGACTCAGTGAGTAAAGCATTATACCAAAGCGTGAAATGTTGCTATCTCGTTGCGTCCTTATCTTCCAGTCCTTTCCTCTATGAATACACTGGGACATTTTCCCAGGCAGAGAGTCAGCTGAGTGGAGGCCAAAACAAGCTGAGAGGGGAGAAGCCTGGCCTGTAGGGACACCCAGCATGAAAACCTGCAGAAATAATGAAGGACTGTATATTAATCAGGTCCTTAAAAAGGCATGCCAAAACTATATTTACGCTGCAGACTTTCAGCTCAGCGAGACGTTCCACAGACTCACAGAGTGCGAGTTGACTAATCAGCAGCTTCAAGTCTGTGTCACAAATTTCTTGTTTGCTCCAGCAAATTTTTTATGTTTCTTCAAATTTTCCTCTGCACTTTCTTCTGATATTAATACCACACGACAACAGCCATTAATCTTACATTCAGCTTAATGCTTGAAATTGTTGCATTTGCCCTGAGGGCTACATGCTGGAGAGGCTGCTCTGTGAGCTTTTAAACTGAAGTGCAGCGCCACATGACAGGGTTTCAGTCATGACGAGGGCAACGGACCTCTGAGGATCAAACGTTATTCTCTGATTTGATGCTTTCTCTTTCTGCTTTTTCACAATGCATCATGGGTTTGAGGTTGCTGTGCAAAACCAAATATTCTCAATTGAAACGTCTTTATAGAATACAACAAACCTCATTTATATTTTCTATAGCAAAGCACATTTCATGTTGTCAATTTAGGTTGATTATAGTTACCTTTGATATCAAAATATTGCTTTTCATGTAAGCAAAAGACTGAATTATGCTCATCTACCATTTAGCTTTTGGGAAAAAGACTCATTTTACACTATGGTTTTGCCTAATTTAATAGTTGAGATCTATCTTGGATCAGAATTTGTGGTTTCATAGCTTTCTGGCCTATAAAATAAAGTCACAGTTTAAGCTTTGGGTGAAGCAGTCTAGCATTCCCGGCTTGGTTTCATACAAATCAGGGGATCAGTTTGTTGTTTGTGGCTTTAGTGGAGCAGAATGATATCATTTGTACATCATAAAATCAAAAAGACAGCCAAATAAAAAGCAATGTTGCATCGGCTTATTTCTCACTGTTACCAATCTAATTCCAGGTACCACTTGCTCATCATAATTGTTTCATTTTATTTCAGCAAACCTTTCTGTGTTGATGACTTCCTGGATATTGATATGGAACACTGTGATAGATCCTTTTTATGTCTGGTTCTAATCTTAAAATTCAGACAGACTTGTGTTTCACCTCTTTGTTGACACACCCTGAAATAGAAGAACACATTTCAAAGTATGTTTCTGATACTATTTATGTGTTCTTTTCAGTACAACAAGCACCTATTTGTACATATCGGACAGACAAATCATTCCTACACCGACGCCCTGCTGGAGTCGGTGGACATTCGTCAGATTTATGACAAATTCCCAGAAAAGAAAGGAGGACTGAAGGAGCTGTACGGAAAAGGTCCCCAGAATTCCTTCTTCCTTATAAAATTCTGGGTGAGTATAATTTGTCAGCCACATTGTTACAGCAGTCGTAATATCATTGTGACCTTGTGCACATAGTGAATCCTGTTCAGTAACGGTCTGTTCAGGTTCATCTTTAGTGATTGGTTGTAATCAGTCTACACAGAGAAGATTGCTCTCTTAATGTTTGCAGAATGCACTCTGCTGTATTTGGACTTGCATAGCAGGAGAGCTTTTGATCAAAGCACTCACTAATTCAATGTAATATCTCCAAACAATGGAGTGACCTGGTTGCACTCCTAATGGCTGTTTAAACATTGCATGTATTTCCTGCCTGATGCAAAATGCTAACTAGCGGCAGCCAACAAAGTAGGACCGTATGCACTTGGACCAAGTCCCCTCAAATTCCTTTTGAAGTGACCGGCCAATCTAAATTTCAAATGAAAGACAGAATCTGCACAATAATGAATGTATAACTGCTTTGCTTAATGAAGGAGGACAATGTTGTAGGAGGATGTCTCCTCTTCTTGTATCCATAATGAACAGGATGTTGAGGGCAGAGAAAGGCTTCCCTCCAGGAGCAGACCCGTTCAACCTTGTAAATCAGTCTTTTAACATAACTTCATTTAATCCTCTTTAGAATCTTCTTTTCAGTATGAACACATTAACATGCATATTCAGATGTGGCCAAAATTTTCTCATTTGATATGCGATGTACATGTTTAATCTTTGCAGCTCCTGATCAGACAGTGAAAGAAATTCTGAATGCAGAGTTTAACATTTTTAGCTGCCGCATTTAAATAAAAAAAAATTCTGACTTTCTTTAAAAGACCAAGTACAGAAATGTATCTTAATTCCACACCACATACTAAACGTATACAGCATATATATATAATAAAAAAATAATCTTGGTGGAACTAAATAAGTAATAACAATAATAACAGCAATGAGTAAAATAAAGTATGAAAAGTACTTTAGGAGCAACAAAGAGTCAGATATTTCCTTCAGGAGTTGGTAGAGACCCAAAACGCAGCTAAAAATTCTGGACTTCTATTCGTCAGGTGGCAAGAAACTTAAAATGACCTCAAATAAATGATAATGTTGCTCAATAATGGCTGGATGTGTAAAAAAGCAACTGTATCCTAACAAGCTGGCCAAATGAATTTAAAAGGTGAAGATATATCAGTGCTGTGTTAACGTCTTGTTTCCACGGGTCCCCATGTGGCCAAAACAAATCCAATATTGCAGGTTTAGAAAAGTAATCTCAGCTGCGAGCAGCTCATTAATTTCCTTTGTGCACTGCATTGTGGGAGGATAGTGTGCCTCAACAGCAGATTAATAAATCGGGGGTTTAGTCGACTTTTTTAGGGGTACTTCAGTCATTCAGAATTAGTATCTAGTAAAAAGCTGATTCTTTTGGGACTGTTGTATGGCAGCCAAGAAATAGTTGCGCAAAAATCCCAAACTAGGTTAGAGATGATTTAGAAAAAGGGTTTCCATGACTTAGTTTGTCCACCAGAGAGCACTGACAGGCTTATTCAACTATCAAACGTCTTACTTATGTGCTGCAACCATAGTTCTATAATCAAGGTGTTTGGATGTTTAATTGTGAACTGATCGGATTTTATTGTTTTGGGGTTATAGACATTGTCCACAGATTGTTATATTCTAAGTTTCATTGGGTATGTTACAGAAAATATTTCCCTGGTGTTTGTTCTCTGTGATCCTTTTGGTAATTAATTGCTTGGTCTGTAGAATTGGTTGTTCCCCTTTTGAAGAATATACAAACAGTATGGACGTTACATGAAATATCTGCCAATGGTCTACACTGAAACAGGATTATTCTTTAGTTTTGCACTGTATTTACCGCTTTTCATGGCTTTGCATATTGTGTATTCCTGTACTCCCTAAATATTCATCTCCACTGAATGCTCTCTTTTTTCTTCCTCGGGCTCCCAGGCTGACTTGAACTGCAACATTCAAGATGATACTGGATCTTTCTACGGAGTCACAAGTCAGTATGAGAGCTCAGAGAACATGACCATCACATGTTCAACAAAGGTCTGCTCCTTTGGCAAGCAGGTGGTGGAGAAAGTTGAGGTATGAGCTCAGGTCTTTCCATGCTGTGAATCAGAACAAGTTACTGTTGTGTGTTGCCTTTCATCTCATATTACTTCAATTATGTGTCTCTTTTTTCCTCAGACTGAATATGCACGGTTTGAGAACGGACGCTTTGTCTACCGGATAAGCCGATCACCCATGTGTGAATACATGATCAACTTCATCCATAAGCTAAAACATCTGCCAGAGAAATATATGATGAACAGTGTGCTGGAAAACTTCACTATCTTATTGGTAATCACCTCTCTGACCTGAGTGGGCGTGATCCCTCTCCAGGACTCTCAATCTTCTTCTCTTTGCTGTCAGGGTGTGTTGGTGGCTCCAGCTGGCTTCATACACATATAATATATAAAAAAAAAAAAAAAAAAAAAAAGGGGTGTGGGGTTGACTCGGCCTTGAGATGAGTTCCTCTTGCTGGTCTTACATTGCTGTCATTCCACAGAGGATGAAACACAGTGTGAGGAGCCTCATTATCTGCAGGGGAATGGGGAGGATAAGAGGGGGCAGGAACCCCTGTTATTAGCCATCACATGGGGTCTTAAGGGGTCACTCACAGCTACAGAGAGAGAAAAAATAAAAATAAAAAGACAGACAGACTCATATGTGGGGGGTCTGGATGCAAAATAGCAGCCGGGACCCAAAAGAATCTTAAAAGGGATAGTTTGAATTTTTTTGAAGTTGTATGTGGTACTATAGAGTATTACCTATAGTAGACAGTGCACCCCCAGTTTGTAAAGGCAGACAGGAGCAGAGTTATGTCCTCCTGTGGACAGGGTCAGCAGAAAACAAACATATTTTAGCCACATCAAAAAGGCCCATCTAATGCCATAAAGGACCTCTACCTTCTGCCTAATAAGATATTAATATTTTGTGTTTACTGATTTTGTTTTCACTTTTCATATTAAAAATTATAAAGCTCTAATACAGAAATGATGACGTGCATTTTCATGAACTGAATAAGAAAATCACTGCTTGACTTGAGGTTTAATATCAGCTTCAGAGTAAGCTAAATATCTCTCAAATGTATTTCCACCCAATACTGAGTAGTAAGATACATTTTCGTACTGAAGGATTCCACATAAAAACATTTCTAACACCCGTCCTTCAACACATTTATGCGTTGTCCTTCTAGACTGTTAAATAAGTTACTTCAGTGTATTCAGTATTCTCTTCAGCACTTTTGAAGAATAGCACCTAAAAATTGCCGTTAACTTGTAAGATGTTTTCATTATTGACAAACAGGACCTTGTTCCTTTTATTCTATTCTTGTTTTTGTCGTTTTACACTTTGAAAGATTACACCAAGGATCGTACCTCTCTACTAGAAAATGACTATGTCCATTTCTTCTGTTGTAGGTGGTGACGAATAGGGACACCCAGGAGACGCTGCTATGTATGGCGTGTGTGTTTGAAGTTTCAAACAGTGAACACGGCGCCCAGCATCATATCTACAGACTGGTAAAGGAATGAGAGGCTCTGTACTCCCCGTCCCCCTCCCTTCTTTTCATAGACTTACCAACCTCAAGACAAGTGGCAGTGCCTCCACCTGAAAGTCACACCTACAATGCTTTTTGGTCATGGTATCGGGTGAAGTCAGTTGTCATAAATTTGTTTTTAATATAAAGTGTTTGTTATTTGACTGCAGCTGTGAATTGCGGTACAGTTGTTTTATGTTTAAATATGGGAATTCTTGTTTAAAATATGTTCAGTTGGTCTCCGTTGGGTATAAATGTGGCCGTTCTTAAAGAATTGACTAGATTCATTTGGTAAATATATGTGCTGTCTCTTTCTGCTTTGTTATGTAGACTAAGAAAAAAAAGGATGCTGGCCTTTTCTATCAGCAGCCTAATGTGGTCTGTGTAATACGTTGGAGTGTGTTTTGTATGTCTGTAGTTCATCATTTTGTGAGCATAAATACTGTCGATATACAGACATGCACCCACAGCCAATAGATTTTCCAAAGAAACCAAACTAACAACACTACAAAGACAGAAGCTGGTAGTAAGTGATCATGAATATTGCAAAATTACTGTTATTTCTTTAAAAACAACTCAACTTTCAGTTGTAGATTTATCCCTGTTGAAGCACTCTGAGTGTCAGACACTACAAGAATGAATGCGCTGTGAAAATACTACAAACAGACTGCATCTGCTCCATAAATGTAGTAAGTCTCACCACCTGCTAAGCATTTCTGTGCTGCAAACGAGTCATTTCTCTGACAGCTGATAGGAGGAGAATTAGGTTTTAGACAGGTCAAAGTACTGCTTAAAATGACTCAGACGTTCATCTGGTCCAAAAGCACGTTGTTCCCCTTCCTGAACTTGCCTTAGTGACGCTTGCTTCTTTTTTCCCCCCGTTAGATCAACAGTTTAAATAATCCTAACACTATAAATCACTTGAGACAGCAGGCCTTGTTCAACATGCTGTGGCTTTGCCCCCGTGAAAGACTCTCAGAATATCGTTCCCCTCTGGGATCGCGGTGTAATAACTCCGAGTGTTGCTGCCTTCACACTATGTTCACATGTTTCTGTGGCCTAAACCAATCCCCAGCCTTAAACATGTTATAGCTGTGTGAACTCCAAAAGATGCCACTAAAACTGTGATCTCTACGCAGGAAGACTCTTTATATGTTTGCATTGTGTAAGAATTTCACAATATTATCTGCCAAAGTGTAGATGTACAGTGCCTTAGGATATACTCTAACATTACCCTTTGCTTTGTTTTAAGTCGAAAATCAGTTTTGTGGATGAAAACAGGCAAAAATAACTCACTGGTATATTACTTGGTACATCGTCACATCTGAGAAATAATGTATAATTGGTACACTCCTAGAAATCCAGTTTTTTGTTGTCGTCAAGCAATAGTACACTTATGTTAAATTAAGTTATAATAACAGTAACAGTTATAATACAGGTTATATTTTACTCTAACGCTGTAATATGTTCCTAAAACATCAGCCTTTTAATGAGTGTACTATAAACACAGACTGACTGCCTTTCCTGTTGTAAAAGACCAAAAATACAGAGATACAGTCAATCTTTTTTTTGTCCTGGTAGCAAGGAAGTGCCTTTGGTTTTAAAATTTCCAGCTTCAAAAAGATCAAAAAGAAATCAAAAATTAAATATTACTAGACCAAAAATGAGACAGAAGTGAAACCAATCACCACATTGCCTTTTTAAAAGGGTTGGAATGACAGCAGGGGGAAGCTGGTTACTGGTAAAATAAAGAAATGATATATTGATTTTTATTTACATTGTAAATTGATTTCACAAATGATGTATTTAAAGAAAACCTATTTCTTTGCGTGAGGTCAAAGACTGAAAGACCTGCTGATAACGTACAGCCGCCGACTGCATGCAGGATGTCAACTCATAGAAACGCCGCAGCCGTCTGCTTCGTGCACACTTGCAGGTTCAAGTGTTTTGTTTGTTTTTTTTAAAAGGTTTTTTTGGAGACATTATGGTTTCCTCTTTGCCGCGACCGCACGCTCACACAATGTGAAAAACCACAGAAAACATCACACTTTCACAATGTTACCGTTGATGATGCAGACGCAGCTGTGATGTCGATGAGGCAGGGACAGACACAAGCTTTTATCATTTATTATCTTTCACAACAAGAAGGTGAAAACTTATTTAATAGTAATTCTAACAGTACAATTTTTTTAATGTGGTTGAATCTGAAATTGTTTCCAAAATCTCTTTGAGAAACTCATTTTTCACAACTGCTATTGTGGACGAGGCCGTCGAGGTTAATACTTTTCACCATAAGGACCATAGCTACTCAAACATTTACTGTTTCTTACAAAACATTATAATCATCATCAAGTATTTTAACCGAAGAAGCTCTAAATAATTGCAGACAATGTCTCTGGTGGATGCAGATAAAGTTCAATCATTCAGTATTTTGCCACAGTCCTGTGGACACTGTGGACCTTTAATAGGCTTTTTCTTATGTTTACCCTGTGTATCTGTTCACATTTATTGATTACTTAGTGAGATGTTCCTGTTTTCTTATTGTACTTGTATACAGTTGTACTTGGTTTTGTGATGACATTGTCTGTATATTGCAAGCCCAATAAGATGGTAATGATGTTGCTGCTGCACTGCTGGTACATTTTGACATGTCATTTCAACACTAAAACAGCAGGACTGATGCCTTTCGATGGCACGAATGTCTGGTGGACCATTTAGAGGGAAAATGGACACGTTAATTTAAAAAAAAAAAAAAAAAAAAAAAAAAATCAGCTACATTGAGGAATCATGCTACAAACATATCAGCAGTTTAGCTCTTGTTATTTGTAATTCTGTCGAAGAGTAGGTACTGGTACCTTTGTGTTTTATGACCATTTTCAGATGGTGGCTTTAAAGTGATTTTTCACATAGCTCACGTATAGTTATCATACACACCTTTGGGTTTTATGTGCAGACTTGTTTTTGTAAAAAGGTGCTTTGTACAAAATTATATCTCAGCTTTTCTTGGTACAGATGTGTGATATCTTTTCGTATCCATGACAGTAAAAAGTGTTGGAGCAAAGGAGAGAAAAGAAGCTCTGCGATGTTTCTGTGTTCTGCATATGGTCTTGTCTTTGCTCCGTAACATTATGATGCCTTCTTAATAGTAGATATTTTGTAGCTTTCTAGATACTTTGTATGTATGCAATATTGAAGTTAAATAAATCTGAAAATATTGCCTCCTCTGTCGTCACTTTCATTAAACATTTAACATAATAATTACTGTGCTGAAGGTGTATTGACTCAGAAAGCAGCATTACAGACATGATTCTCTGTTTTATAGACTGACACACTCAACAGGGGATGGAGCCTGTCACTTGCTGTATTTCACCTGCCCCTATAGGGAAAATACATATTGTACTGTAGTAACCGAAACCATCACCAGAGGGAGACATTGTTTAATTAAAAGCCTTATGACTTCCTTAGTTAAACCTATATATGAAAGCACCTGTAAACCTTATTAATGTGTAATTAAAGCACATCCACGTAGAAAACAGAAATATTAACCTGTTTCCCTGTTCTGTTTACAAACTGATGAACTGAACATTTAAACTATGTTGTTGTCCACTTAAAAATATCAGCTGATTTCTGTAGTTTTGGATGCAGTAATGCTCTATCCAGATGACCATTCACAACTTTTAGACTGAAAATCGTGATTGTTGCATCCAACAAGAGGCTGGCACAAATTCAACATGTGAAAGGGTTAAAACCTAAAGTCTGTCTGCAAGACATCTGAAAAAAATAAAAAAATAAATGTGGTTTCAGTAAAAAAAGAAAAAAACGGAATAGTACATAACGCCACCATGTGGTCATTTTTTTTTTTAACCAATTCATACTTTGAATAATCCTCCTGAACTGTGGACACCATCAAAATTAGAGATCTTGGATTCTGTAGAGCCATATTTCATGTGCACATACATGTGCGCCATAACTCAGCCTGACTTCACTGAAGTTTTGTCATTTATCCTTGTAAGAAGGCATAAATAGATCCAGAATATAAATATTTTACATGTGTAATGTCCATGTGTACGTGGATCTGGATGAAGATAATATGAAGAAAATATTCCATTTTATTGATTATTTGACTATTAAGAGGTGTGTGCGCATTGATGAAGGTGTGTGCTCAGCCTGAAATGACTCCGAAGACTAATGTGGTTAAAGCAAAGATGAAATAGAAGCACTCGACATAATCCACCAAAGCCTTAAGAACAAGGAAGATGAAATTTTGTAGCACCACAGGAGGCATGTGCAAATCCTGGCACACCTCTTACCACAAATGTTGATCAAAGTAATCAGTTATAATGTCTTATTATAATGTCTCTTGATTTATTTGCAGGGACACATGCAGCAGCACTTACAACTCAGCAAATGTAAGTAAAGTTTGTCTGACGTTTCTCAGAGACAGAAGTGAGCAGCGGTCAATGAGAAGAAAAAAAACAAATGAACAGCTCACAGGGTCAGAATGATGAATTAGTTCTCCACACTGCATTTTGAAAAGACATCACTTGCTTTTAAGTATCAAGGACAGAGCAGTCAACGCAGCAGCAGTCTGAGCTGACACTTATACAACATTCAAGTAATCTCAGCCATTCTCCTTTAGCACAATGTTTTCAACTCTAGACACATCCTCACCATAAACTTTTGTCTCTGTCCACTTGTGCATCTGAAGGAGTCATTTACACCATCCAACGTCTGTGCCCACTCACTCATATCAACAAAAGCAAAGTGACCCTGAATATTCAGATCACTGAATACAAAAGTGTAATCCAACAGGAGAGGTCACCACAGCTCCACTCAGACTTGTGAACGTGCCGATCGTATCCTTGTCTCTGCCAGGCAGCCTTGATGAAAGTACCGTTATTGTCTGCTCTGCAGTAAATTGAATGTGTTTCCCTTTTTCCTCTGTCTGAATTTATATAACAGGTACTCTGTATTTGAAATATTAGTTCACTGTTGATATTTTACAGTTTACAGAATCACAGATTCAAGTACAAAATCTGATCCTAAAAAAATCAAAGAGCTGCATGATTTGTGCTTAAATCTTAAAAAGTGTTCATGTTATCCCCCTGAGAGCTTTTTTTTTAGATCACGTGACTGCATATTAAGTCAACAGAAAGACAAGAGTCTGGAGAAAGAGGAGGACCTGAAAAAAAACAAAAAACAAAAAACGAGATATATATATATATATATATATATATATATATATATATATATATATATATATATATATATATATATAAATATAAATATAAATATAAATATATATATATATATATATATATATAAATATATAAATATATAATAATAAAAAAAACTTCCTTTTTTTCATTTGCTGGATTTTCTTGTGGTGCTGATATGAAGTCATCTTTACTGACACTTGCTCCTTGCAGTCATGTGATCACAGCAGTCTCGTGAGGGCGCAGTAAAGAGTTTCCTTGACTTGGCCTCATGAAAAGTGCACAGAGGGACACATGGAGCACCAAACCTCCTGCAAACTTCTCAGACGTGTCTGGGACGCAGCGCGCATGCACACAGACGCAGCTGCGCTTTTCTCCAGGCATGCGGATTTAAATCTCTTCTAAAACTTTTATGACCCTTTTTATAAGAAGTGCAGTTTATCGGTCATTCGTGATGGAGTCGGACGAAACTAAAATTTCAGTGTGGGTCTGCCGAGAGGAGAAGCTCGTCTCCGGCTTGTCAAAGCGCACAACCTGCGCAGATGTTATCAAAGTGCTCGTGGAAGACCAAAACTCGCAGCACGACCCCTCCACAGCTTCGCTCTCAGGGTGCTCACAGTCTTACTGCGTCGTGGAGAAATGGAGAGGTTTCGAGAGGATTTTACCGAACAAAACCAAGATTCTGCGGCTGTGGGTCGCGTGGGGAGAGGAGCAGAGGAACGTGAAGTTTGTGTTGGTGAGATGCGAGGCGTCTTTGGCGAACCACGGCGCGCGGAGCGCAGAGGCGCGTGTGGTGCTCAGCAAACACAGCCCCTGTGTCACCAAGGGGGCCGCGCGGGCTCCCGTGGGTGGCATCTCACCTGAGAAACAGCGTCGGATCGTCAGGAAAGCCTTCAGAAAGTTGGAGAAGATCAATAATAAAAAGAGAGCGCGGGCGGCGCACAGAGACGCGTCCTCTGCGGAGAAGATGGAAACTTTGGCTCATCTTGTGATTTCCCAGGATCACACGATCCGCCAGCAGATCCAGAGGATCTCGGAGCTGGACGCAGAGATCGAGAGGTGCGAGGCAGAGGTGCACTTTGACAGAATCAAAAGACACGGGATTAATTATGTGCAGGACACGTATTTAGTGGATGCTGCTGCAGCCTCCGGCCGAGAGGGAGACAAACTGAGTACACCTGAGAATCTCGCCAAGTTTGAGGAGTATGTCCGGCAGTGTGAGGACGTGGTTAGACTACATGAGGAGCTGTGGGAGCAGGAAGCCCTTATGGACACCATCGCCACGCAGGTGCAGGAGGAGCTGAACCACCGCTGGATGCAGCGGAGGAAAGAGGAGCTGCGGAGCAGCACCGGCGAGGGCGCACCACCCCTCCCCAGCACAGAGGCAGACGCATCATCGGAAAACGAGCTGCTTTTGGAAGCTGAGAGGATCAGGACACAGTTAGATGCGAGTTTATACATCGGTCTGCGCCTCAACACGGATTTAGAAGCTATTAGGAGCGATTTAGAGCTGACCCAGGAGATTTGCGGGGCGAGGGAGAAGGAGATGAGGGATTTGCTGGAGAAAGTGAACAGTTTGGACATAGAGGAAGGGACAGCCAGTGAGGAGCGGTGTAGCCACGGGGCGGACGACAAGACGGGGATGATGAGCACTTTGGAGAGGAAGAGCGAGTGGGTGGAGCAGGCCAGGGGTCTGTCCAAAGTTCACAGTGTGAACGACGACGACTCAGACACCGGCCTGAGTTCTCTGCACAGTCAGGACTCAGACAGCCAGCCAGTGTGGGAGTCACTGGTTTAGGATTTTACCAGTAAAGGTCGCTTATTTGATAATGAACTTGTACACTCTCAGGGATTCTCATTACTCTGAAGAAAAGGCAAATACACCACATGGACGGCAGTGAACTTAAAGTGGACTTGTCTCTGTATGGCAGCCTATATTTTTTATAACATCCTTCTTGAACTGGTTTAAGAGCTACTGTTCTCCCCAATAAAGTTGTTATTTTGACACAAAAATAAATACCTTTTTTCCCAAGTTCATTTGTTCCTCTGTTCTCTTTGCAATGACCCAGAAACACATCTAACAAAACTCATAAGCCATGTTTAAAACCCTGCAGCCAGCAAGAGATGACATGAGATGAAAGTATGAAATATGGCAGCTTCACTCTGTGGGATAAACAGATCATTTCCACAACCTCTGCCATGCTAATACATACCTCAGAGACAGACAGCAGCCAAAACACAAAGTCAAAGGTCTTTGGATTACTCTGTGAGAAACAGCTCAGCTTTCACTGTGACCCAGACACCGAGTGATAAAGAGAAACCTCTTTGCTGTGAATCATAAAGTCATAATAATATGTGAAGTCAAAACAGAGGCACAAAGCTCAGATAGGAGGTCCTGGACTGGAAAACTGGAAATGACCCTTTTTCTCAGAAATGATAAGATGTGGCATTTTACACCCACACACACAGTGAGCGCTTTATTCCCCACATGATTATGCATGTTGATGCAGAATGACTTCTGTTGAACAGGAAAAACATTTCTCAGAGTTTTGGGACGGCAACATAGAGCGTCCACATTTTATCTGTTAAAAAAGAGGTTTCATCCTTAACTTCCCCCTAAATGAAATTAAATTCAGTAAATGCTGGTTTAGATCTTTGAGAAAAGATAGAAAGCGACAGCTTTGAGGGGAAAACAAACTTTTCAAATGCACAAAGTGTCAGGGACAACTCCTGCAAAGACAATTTTCATGTCAGCTTAGCAATTATGTGTTTGAAGGTTTTGGTCAGACCACTTCATTCCTTCACCGTCATTTTACTGTGAGATTACTTTCCATCTGATGACATTGTGACACGATCTGCAGACTGTAATTCTGTGAGATCAAGAAGATTTTCTTCTCTCTTCCCCTTCACTCTTCACTCCCTCTGATCCTGACATCCAGTAAACTCTGTGCCACATATTTGTGGTATATTTGAAGTTCAGTTGATCTTTGTTAGTTTGCTCCATCATGGTGTTAAACAGAATCATTAATCTCACAGAAGAGAGATTAATGATTCTGCTTAACAGCCAAAAAATAAATAAATCTCAAGACACTGCTGTCCATATCAGTAAACCAGGGCTCATATATTGGTATTTAACTGAAGCCCTTTGAAGAATCTTCAGTTGTCATTATGGAAATAAGACTATGGGCCAGTGAATATCATGACCCTCTGAGGACATTGATAACTAAGGATGCACAGATCAGGTATTCCAGATTGTTACTGGTAATGAGATGATGGGATTAATCCACACTAAAAATATATCTGTGCCTCCTTTTTAATGACTTAACACCCTGGCTATACTTCAGTCATTATTGCTGCAAACATATCCTTTACAGTCTAATGCATGCATTCTTTCATACTGTATGATATTTACATTCAGCCTAAACATACTTTAGTCTTACTGTGTGCCAAATAAAGTTGGTTAATTCTAAACAATTACAAATAAAGTAGTCAGACGCATATGCTGCCACAAGTTTAATGTGATTTCAGTTTTGTGTCATGAAACGTGGTCGATTTCTTTCATAATGCTGCCGTTATAGAATTGGCTGAACCGCACTCATACTAACACTGTGGTTTGCAGATGACAACATTTAGAGTTTGATTTGTAGCCCTGAGACATCGTCCAAGGTCTTCCACATAAACAGAAACGCTCTGTTTATATACAGTGCGGTCCAGTATGTGACAACCGGCATCCTCTGCAGCCACTGAAGAACACCTTCCATCTGGACTGAAGACAGAAATATGATACTACTGCTCAGTGCTGAGTTCATTTACTGTCAAACGTTTCAGCACTAGAGAATAAAAAACATCAAATACAGCATTAGAACAGTCTCGAGTTTCCTCCCTTAATAAACCCGCCCATGTTCTGTTTTATACTTGAATACACAGTGATACACAAGACAACACAAACGTATACATTACTACCTCCGTCCTGGGAGCTGTATACCTACTTAATAGGTGTATTGAATTATTCAAAACCACACGATGACAAAAAGTGTTTTCTCAGCATATACAGTGACCTGAGTGACACACCAGCCAAGAAAATGTTACATAACTCTGATATATGTGTGAATATTAGAGGATCATTTGGGATAAACCCCCCCAATGTTCCCAGTATACCGTGTTACACAGTGATGTGGGTTTGGCATTGTTTATTATCATAATGATATTTTCACTCTGGTACTCCTCAGAGAATCTTTGTTTATCATTTGAAAAAAAATGTGACCCTGGAACTCTAATGGATTTTTGTGTTTTGTCAGCAACATGAGCTGAAAATATTTATGCAAACCTTAAAATGCATATTCATAGCAAAGGCAAAATATGTAAAAACGTTTATTTAACATGATGCCAAATGTAACATTAGCCTAAAACATGTCTGACTGCCTCTTTCTCATGTGCTTCCTGCTTTCAGATCTCCTTGTTTGACATCCCAACATGTTGCCACACTATGGTGAGATTATTTGTATGACATCAGCTGCACTAATAGATTAATAAATTATTTAATAGATTGCACACTTCTCAGTAGAAATCAGTATTTATGTGTTCAACAATGAGTAAAGAATTGTGTCCACAACATCTAACAGGCACAATCTTCTCCTTATACTGTCAAAAAACTGGACAGTGGAGTGCAAGTTTGTGATGATGCAAAATGATAGTGAAAGGGAAAGGCTGTTTGTATGATACTGAAGCTAAAAGGTATGGAAACATCATGACAACAGTCCAAACAGATAAACTTTGGGAAGAAGTTGGAGCCTTGTTATGTTTTTTTTTTTTTTATTAGGGAAAATTATAAATAACTTTAGTCTGCAGTGAAGCGGAGAGCTGCTGTGTGAAAGTGCTCCAGGCTGCTCATATTAATCTGTGTAGTAGTATTCAGTGATCTGCTGTGATGTGTCTGCGTGCAGTAAATTGTTTTTGTCTTGCTTTGCAGCTGAGGTTTTGAAGAGAAGCTTCTTCTAAAAAAAAGGACAAAAATGGAAGCTATCCGAGTGCAGACAAGATGTGTCTAACAGGGAACAGATTGAGAGGAGTGAGTTATTGACATATTCAAGGTCCTCTCAATGAAAAGAAGAACACAACAACACAACAGTCTCTTTCTTCATATTAAAACTGTTTTTGTACTCACAGTTTCTCTAAGTCTGCATTTACACTCACAAATGTCAGGAGGCAAACTTTAATACTTGTGTTGACATTTTGTTGTGCATTGTTTAGTTTGTTGAAAAAGGACAGATATTATCCATAACTCACAGAGCAAACAACCCACTGTGTTAATCCACTGTCACAGCAGCAGATGTGACCTACAGAAACCTGACATCTCTCCATCCTGACAGCAGCTTGTAACCAACAAGCAATTAAGAGATTTGGCTGCATCCAGCAAACTGTTTTATTGTCTACTGGATGACATCACTAAGTTTGATGACAGAAACAGAAAACACAGGTTTTATGTTTATGAGGTAGCTCATATAGACTCCAACATGAGATTCTGACAAACTAAAACACATAAGTACAGACGTGCCAACTATTCAATAGTCAATAAGGGAAAAGTTTAACCTTGTACTGGACAAAACTTTTAAATTCCTTTTCTGTGTGCAACCAAAATTCAGAGTGGCATACTCTCCACTGAGTGGAGTTTGATGCAGTACTAGGGACGGGTCATGATTTTCAAATGTTAAAAAAAAATATATATATATAGTTTATGCAACTATAGTCTTGTATAAAAAATATTTTCCTTTGTAGTTCATCACTACCAGACACTGTTAAAAAATGTGTGGCATGTTCAGTTTTCTTCTCTGCATGAGGGCTGCTGTGAGATGGCCTAGATGCTCCAGTTGCAGCCTAATCAAGAGTTAGATGGTTGTGTATTGTGTTCACTGCTGCAGAAGACCTGGTTATGAACGCCACCACGATGTCTTGCTTCCATCCTTCATTAAACGGAGCAGTCTGGCAGTCTGGCACTATGCTAGTTAACAGCTCTGAACCAAGCTAATTTAGTTTCACGAAACCAGCACGCTCCAAAGTACATTTTGGCTCAGGTTCACCAGCCCTGTCACAGCACTAACACAAAGTGTGTGGGGTTTTTTTTGTACTACATGCAACTTTTTAACATTAAATCTAAAAAGAAGAAAACTCTTAAGCTTGAAGTAGTGAAGACAGACTAAAATGTCCTCACTGTCAAGACTTAATCTTACAATGGTCCTCACAAAGATAGAAGAACAAGAGGGCACACGCACACGCACACACACACACACACACACACACACACACACAAGCCACCTTAAGTGTCTTTGTTCTTTGAATTTAGGACAGCATCATTGTCAAACAAGGGGAAGTACTGTATTACACGCCCTATGAATGGCAGCCTTCCTGCCTCTTGACACACACAGCAGCACTCGCCCGTGCTCGACACTCTCATGTGGCTCTCTATTCATTTATCACTTTGTTACACAGAGGAACATAAATTAGCCTGACCTGATAGGAAAAAAACCTCCCTCATGCAACAAGCACAGATGTAATACTACGTACAGTATTCTCCGAGGAAAACATGAGCACATTCTTTGTCTTTTGTTTCACAAGTGAAGTCTGGGTGTAGTGTTCCCACATCGCTGAATGGGGTTGCAAAAATGTCAAGCTTTGATTATGTGGAGTGTCCCCAGAACTCCGGAGCCACTTGAGAGGAAATTCAGGAATCTGAAGTGTCCTCTAAAGCTTTTTGCTGTGCTGGCCTGATTAAAGAGACAAAAAGGTTTTGAGGGATGTCAGTCATAAGTCTGAACATTTCTCTCTGTCTGATAGTCTCTTTGTCGTCATTATTACACAGGTATATACAAGATTCTGTCTCTCGTTACAACCTCCTGACATGTACATAAACATGCACAACTCACATTTCTGTGCACACTAACAAAAACATGCCAGGCTTCAACAAAAAAGATGTCACAGTCTTTGTTCTGGGGTCATCACAGAGTTCATGGGTCATGTTATCAGAGGTTAAAGCTACTGAAGCATCACTGCCATCTGACTCTCTCTGCTGGGGGGACTTGGGGTCATGAAGGTGAATAGTAGGGGAGTGGGAGTCGAGAAAGGAAGCACACTTTAAGCAGCAGGACACCCCAACTCTGGCTCTTCACGGACAGAGCAGCAGGTTTCATGTGGTGGTACCACAGAGGTCTCTACACGGCCACTAAATCATTATGTCACCTTAGTTAACTCCACAAACAGCTGTGAGACTCTTTCCATGCATCAGCTCTGTCTAAATGAGGAAATGACATCCTGAAGAATATCCTCTTCAGCAGAGACTTTCACGTGTCAGCAGATGGTGTGTTTACGTAAATGCTGACACTTCAGTTATACTCTGATTTTTGCACATCTTGTAAAAACCTCGAATGTGTTTTTCTCAGCAGCAGGCCAAATTAAAAGAAAGAATAGTATGTTGGTTACTGGGCAGCATTAATCTGAAGAAAGCTGTGTTTCTATGCAAAAAAAAAAAAAAAAAAAGGGCCGGGGTGGAAGAACAAGATTGAAACAACAATTATGTTATAGCAGTAAAAGTTCTGTTACATGAAGAACTTCCTGGTGGCCTAGTGGTTAAAATACTAAAATACTAATTGCCAGGGGTCAGCAAATAGATTTAATCGTAGGACAGTCTTTTCCCGCATTGTTCAATATAGTTTTCTGGGTGCAGTGGAGATGCTGCTGTCAAGGTTTACTGGAATGTTTTATTTTTTATATATATTTTATTTCTTTTAAGAATAAAACAGTCATAAACCTTTTTCAGGGTTGCATTCAAGAGCCGATGTACTTTTATTCCATTAGCTCGTGACTGCTCTATTCTTTGTGTTGTACCACAACAGTTAAATTGTAATTGGTTGTCCACACTCTAATGTAATAATGTTCTACACCATGCTGATTAAACTACACACAGATTTTGTTTGTTGTTACAAAGTCAAGTTTATTAGGATTTACAAACACTTAGTTACTACAGTATAGTTCTTTCTATATAACTATAAAGGCTTTCATTGGGGGGCCAAGAATTTGTTGGATGGACGAATTTGGCCCATGTGTCACTTCCATATGCATAACATAACTGATTTATCTGGAGGTTTTTATTGTATATCTCTCTCCCCACGTTTCTTCACTGTATCTTTTTTTGTCACCATCAAATAAAGGCAAAAAGTTCATGTTTTCATTTAATAATGAAATAGGAACTGTTGTTTTTGTTACGGTACAATGATCATATCATATATTTATATCTACACGTGTCGCAGGTCCAGTCCACCACGTTGAACAGCCATGTTTCTACAGTAGCCCAGAATGGACAAAACAAACACTGGCTCTTAATAGGACCTTTTTCACATTTTTAAACACATTTCATGGCCACTGTAGTTTTTCCTTCGGTTAGAAAGGTGATGCAAAGTGGTAGAAATAAGCAACTATACCTATACCTACAGATGCTGCTATATCCTACACACTGGTCCTTTAAGAGTAAATAATTGTCTTAATTGTGGTAACTGTTTTGTGTACCTAGAATTTGTGGTGATTTATAAGTCACATGACTATATATAGTATGACTATACTAGAAACCAGAAATAACCTCAGACACCACCCTGACAAATCAAAGTGTAGTAGAGAAAGTCCACAGGATAACAAGAATGCAAACACACATACGCTGTGTTAAACACTACATCAAACTACATCAAACTGTTGAGTGGAAGAAAAATCATCTCATCAAATTAATTACACTGAAAGTTATTATTTTTCCTGTTGTCAAAGTAAATTCCTTGCATGTCAAGAAAAGAAATTAACTTCTTTTAATGGCACAACCTGCCAGCTCTCTAATCCCTGGAATGTGTCACTTTGTGTTCCTGCGAGCCTTTGTTCGGCCTCAGAGAGTGATCTGCCATGAAGTCACTAATGAAGGTATTGACTCGAGAGCCAGGACTTCAATACCAGCGTTTAGGTGTTAGCCACTCAGAGAGTCCTTGGCCTGCTGCTAGCAGACTGGGGCCACCAGTGTGCACTCATTAGACCTCATTGTGCCTGTGGCAGGTGTGTTAATCCTGTAAGGCTGGGTGCTGACCCCAGGACCTAGCCTGTGGGATACTGTACAACCTCTTTCCGAGCATCTCAAGGCCTGTCACCTCCTGTAGGACCAGACGTAGCCCAGATCTGTCACCAACAGGCTCATTACCCTCCAATAACCATCTTCAGAGAAGCTAAATCACAACTAGTGGAGTAACAAAGTGTAGGACTATCTTATGCTAAAAAAAAATCATAACCGGTGTTAGGGTTATCTAATTGTAATCTGAATAACCCTAATCAAGACGAATTCATAAGGAATCAGCTGCTTTTGGTATAATTCACCTTTGTGAAATCACTCGTCATCATGATTCATCCCAGTCTCTTTGGAGCAGACATACACTTTTAAACACAGATAAGTAATAAGTGTTTTGTCTCTTTTTCAGTAACTCAACTGTAACTGGCAACCATGAGCACTACGGCCACATACTGTTTTAAGAAACAGAAATGATTTAAGAGGTACTGGGTTATTGACACATTATAATGTGTATTATTGACACAATATAATCAATAATTCATTTTTAATTTTCATGATTATAGTCAATATCAGTATAATTAAACAGCCCTATTTCTATACCATCTCATTTTTAACTAACTAACGATTTAGCCTCTGGAGGCAACAACGAATGTCTGAAGAACAGATATCCAGGCCAAGAGTTCCTCTGCAGTCCTTTTAGCAACTTTAAACACAATGACAAGAAAAGAACATTTCTGCTTTTCTGTATAAACAGATATTGCATTAAAAATGCAAAAAATGATAGTTGATGGGTTCTGAGATTGCATTTTGGCCAATTCTGTCCTCTTTTGCTCTCCACACAAAGTGTTGACTGTTGAAACCAAAGCCTGATCAAACATGAGTGGTCAATACCACTTGGACCACAAACAGACACCAGAAAACTTATGGTGCCAAAATCTTGGTCCCTGGCCTCCAGATTCTGCATTCATATGCAGATAAATGTTTACAGAGATTATGGAATCAACTTTTGCTGAATTAAAATTACTATCATTGAATTTGTTCAGGACTGTTTTACAGTTCCTTTTAGTAAAGATTTCTGAGGTCAAACTTCTATCATAAAGATGACAGCTGTCAAAGATTATTGGCATTAATCAAACTTCAGTACATTTTGTAGTTTGTGTTTGAGTGGATATCAATGTGCTAAAATGACTTTACCTCAAATCTATGCTTTCAGAATCAAATACTTGGAAAGGTGTAAACAAGATTTTACAGAGGGAACCGTGTCTGATGCTGACTTGAATACATGTGAGTTATAGCTGATTAAAAATAGAGATTTTCACATGCACAGCAGAAAACGTGTCACTTATCTGCACTGGATTGCATTGTAAATTAACCGACATAATCCAAAGTGTCCAGTGGGGCATTTCTTTAGTAATTTGCAGGTCAAAACATGTCTAGACATCTAGGTCTTCCCCATTGTTCAGATGCTTTGTCAGAAACAAGAGACCCTGTTTTGACAATAGGTGATACAACCGAGAAAAATGTGTTTCTTTTTGCAAAACAGCACATTATACTCAAAACTGTGCTGTTTTCTCAAAACTGTCTATATCATCAACATTAATAAAGATACTATAATCAAATGTTCTCACTCAAGACGGCAAATAGGAAAAGCAGACAGAAACACATTTATGTTTAATACTCCATATCACCTCCCTAACAGACACTGACATTTTTATGTAACAAATTCAACCTTGGCATGCCTCTGCAGTGACGTTCATTAGCATGTACATTTTCAGTTGGCATGCTAATGGCTCTGTGAGGCTGCACACAGCAGCACTTTGAGGTAAATGTTAACTTGGTCAAAATCATAATGTTAACATGATGATGTTCATCCGGTATAATGTTGACTATGTTCAACATCATAGTTTAGGCTATTAACATTTGCTAATTTGCACTAAATGCAAAATACAGCTGAGGCTGATGGGAATGTCATTAGATTGTTGGCATATTGGACACGTTTAAAACGTGACCCAAGGTTAGGGCAAGAAGAAAAGTCAGGAAATTCCCAAAACTACAGTTCAGGGGAATAAATGTCATGGCACTGAACTGTTGTTGAGATATTTTATTCTGAATCTAAAATGTCTGTCTATGTCAAACTGTTGGTGGTGCTAAAGAAAAAGTCAGATGATCAACAAAGTCAAATTGTTTTCTGAAGGGGCCATGAATGTCTGTACAATAATTCTTGGAAATCCAGCATTTCAAGGTATTTTAGTCTGGACCAAATTGCTGGACCGGCCCACTGACTGACCGTCAATACTGCCACCACTAGAGCCATTCAGCTAATATGGAAAGCAGCTTTCACAAAAAGGAACCTGGAAAGACAGAGAAGTCTGTTTGGTGGGTATTGTTGTAGGAGCTCTCGTTACACTCCCTCTTGGCCAAGCTCGTCTCAGTTGGCTCTCCATGGCTCCTTGCCTGGTGTCTCTTGGTGACACTGTTCACTTTTAATTAAAGTGTTTCAGGGTTTAGTGTAGTGATACACCACATTACATCTTACAAGTGTTCAACAGCTTCAGTTAGTCTGATGGCAATATGTGCCACACCCATAAGGGAAGAAAAGAGAGCTGTAAATATATTACAGCTCTGCATGTTTGCTCAGTTATCTCCCCCAACAACACACAGACAGTCTCTTATCGTGCATCACAGAGGATTTCATGGGCGTGCTTGATGTATCCAGTTACAGAAAAACGCATGAAGACGTCTGGGTGTTTCTGAAATTCACTGAATTATCTTCCTGTCCATAAAAGTGAATGGATTCTGCTCTAGGCAAAAAATCAAAGATCTTTTCTCCAGAACAATCGCTGTACCCCCCCCACCCTCTCCTTATCACCTAATGGGAAAGTTCAGTTTCACATACAATGGGAATGGATTGTGTTGCAGTACTTTTGTGGGTCACACAATTTCTTTTCTTCAAGACACACACACATTGTGTACAGAGGAGACTGAAATAGGATAAAAACTACAAGGATGTGGCAAGTTCTGTTGCACCTGTTCAATATAAGTATTCAAAAACTGTGGCAGAAGCAGAAATGTACACATGATTTGAAAAATCTGTCTGACAATGAGAATGCAACATAAACATAACATACAGCACCAAATCTGCTAAAACAAACACTAAGACTCCCCACAAAAAAGCCCTGCGATACCTGGAATGGACCTTTTTCATAGCAGGCATTTTGATGGCATAGCAGTAAAGGTGTAGGTGTGGCTGAACTGCATTCAGGCGATCAATCATTTTTTCAATAATGTTTATATATTTATAGTAGCAGTGTAGTAAACCTTTGTGCGCAATAAAAGCTCATGTCAATCCACATGTTTGGAAAGTGTTTAAAGTCTATTTCTCACTAACATGTAACAAAAAGATCTTTATCTTTACAGCTTGCACTGTCAGATACTGATCTGACAACAGATACATGAATCCTGATACTGTAATCAAACAAAGATCATTATAGAACAACATTATGGCCATGGTGACCAAAAATCACTGGTGAGCGGCACCTTTCTTTGTCTATTTTAGCCAATCCAGATCATCCTTGTTTCTAAGTGAAATATAACCTGTACATTAAATTCAAATATACCACACCACTGCCTCTGACAGTCACACAGCCAAGCAGTCTCTTATCTACCCCGCACCTGTTCTTCTCATGTTTAACATTTTACTATATTTTATACTGCGCGTATTGTTTTGTTTGTTGATTAGTTTATTGTGTTTTATAGTTTTTAAGATAACCTTCCATGTAGGGCAATAAAAAGACTAAATGAGCTAAACTGGCAGTTTTCAATAAACTATAACTCACAATAAACTATTACATGTGTGTATGTGCAACTTTAACATTAGATTTTTTAATTTGGGTTTTACATAACACATGGACATTGTTTATCACATACGCTCACTGATCATAGAAGTCACTGTCAGGTGTAATTATTGCCCGTCTTATCTACTGATCCTCGTGTTTGCTGTCACTCAGGGTACAGCAATGGGTTCATCCAGCGATGGATAATCAATAAACACTCTCAGTGAAGATAATGCCCATTAACAGAGTAAAGACACTGTATATGTGGTCCAACAGCCCTATTTGCAGAATTACAAGTTTGGGTTTATGTTAAAACATAATATTGATTTATCATAGTACAAAAACTAAAAAACTAAGAGAAAAAGGAGAGAGGGTAAAAGCTCTCACGCAGTCTTCCTCTGACTTACATGCTAATGGACTGAAGCTTTTTTGGATTTCTTTTGTGTTCACCGCCTCAGCAAAGTAGTAGTAAAGGCAAGAATAATTATGCTGCAATTGGTGGTGCTCCACAGATGGTCTGGCCCTGAATAAGAGGCATGCTGATTAGCATTTAGAAACAGCTGATGGGAGCCCACAACAGAGTTCAGTCACACAGAAACACTCTCAGTCTTTAGGGAGGAGGGCTGAAAGCTCTTTAACAGCAGTGGGGTCACAGCTAAAACAGTATATTGCATGTCTGGGAGGCTGGGGGCCTCTTGTCCATTATTACTGGGTATAATGAACACATGAGCACTTTCTTAGCCTAACCTCATACTAACGGACCCCCTCTCCTCCTGGAAGAATAGACTGATGGAACATGGAGCTGCTGGTTGCTCATTAAGAAATATACGACCTGTTAAACATTTTGGCATTAAGTGTGTATGGCAAATATTCTCATTGGTCAGTTAGATTGTCCTTTCACTTACTTTGTCTCAGCCTCATAAATTAAGTAGTATGCATGTTGATTGGTAATTTGCAGTTTCAGAATATAAATGAATGAGAAACCTGCATGACAGAAAATGTCTGGATTATTCATGTGAATCACTTTTCACAATTTCATCTACTCAACAATAACAACCACCTAGCTTGATTCATTTCAGTTTGTCATTCAAATGAATCATTCAATGCAACCAGACCAACTTAATTAAAATCATTTGGAGCATGAAATAGCTGCAACAACAGACAATTTCAGCACTCTGAGTTGTGTAAAGTGAAACTGGAATATCAAGGATTTGTTGGAATACATATTTTTTCAGCTTGTTTCTTACATACAAGACCACATATGTTTACTTCAGCACAATAAACCTTATCTTAAAATTAAAGACATAAAGAAGTTGTCATGAGATAGTCATGTAGGAATGTTAATTAAACTTAAACTAACAAGTTCAGATTAAACACAGTAAAAATGATGTATGTCTTTTGTCATTTTAACTGCACAGAGGAAGGAGGGGATGGCGCTGGATAGCAGATATTTATATTTGACTTATCTGTAGAATTAAACAGACCAGACACAGCTCGACACTGAGTGGTGATATCTGACCTTGAACGGTCACGTCAGAAGGTCTGATGTGCATGTTGTTTTCCAAATTCCTGATTAACAAAGATCCTTACACCAAAGATAAAATGTTGTCTAGAGCTGCCTTCTAAAAGGATACAATTAACTATTAGTAGAACAAGTCATATTAGGGTTAGAAAAAATAAACCAGTGCTGACTATGGGTAGATGGGATGTGAACTACAGTCTCCAGTGTCTATGTCAGACACCTTACAACAGAACACAAAGATGAGTCATTTCAGGAATTTGAAGCACAGATGATGGTGTTTTTCTGGACAGGATACAGTCTATGACTGCTGGTTTTGAGACCTTAGTAAATCTACTGAACTCGAGACTGAAGGTCTCATTTTCACTCAAATAGCAGCAATATTCCCATTGACAAATAAATAAATAAAGATTACAATTCACTTGTTCCAGCAAGACTTTTGTGTAGGACATGAAAACACCAATGAAAACATGCATGGTCATCTTGCAACGAAGTTTAACTTTTTGCTGGAAGACACTACATCTGCCATGGTGTTGTGTTTGCCAGTCAAATACTTACTAGTACACATTGCTGGGAGTTTACTCAGTAACATGAATTCTGTGTTATATTATAAACAGTTGTACAGTTTTGGTACTTTGGTGTCTGAATATCCTTCAAATTCATAAATCTATTACTCAACTGGACTTCCTGGATTTTATTTCATCGTCCCACCAATACTTCAAACAATACATCCCACCAACACAGGTCCTTGTATTATTTAAACTCAGGGCTGTTTTCAGTCAGAACGCTCACCAATATATGTTTGTACCTATATTGTACTAAGCAAAATGCTGACTCTTTATAAAGGCAACAACGCACTGTAAGTAAAAATCAAGGGCTATCATCAATATGTATAGCTTAAAAAGCAAAATCATTTTTAAAACCTTGTGTCAGTGGTCTCTACAGTGCAGAAAAGTCTAACACAGTGAGGATAAGTACACGTGGACATGGAAGTGAGAAGGAGCCCTGCTGTGGATAAAGCCTCAAAGTGCAATTTTCTTTCAAAGCCTTCTCCTTACCTACCCTAATCACAACCCTTTCCCAGGTGAATTTCATGCTGTTGGACACTATTTCAAAGATAGAGAAGCAAATCAGACCCACAGAAATACATTTACTCTCACACCAGCTCCAGAACCACACTCATACAGCAGTTTGGCTTAACCCCTTTCAGGTCAGTCGGCAGACAACTCCAGCTGATCAAAGACGCATCATCAAACTCATATGTCCAGTCTTTGAAGTGAGGACTGCACTCCACTCCACTGTCTGGAGAAATCTCTCTCTACAGCCAAACTAAAGCTGGGAATACAGAACAGCAGCCAATCGCTTAGTTTCCCTTCTTATGGCTTCTTTTTTGTTTGAATATGGAAACAGGACATATCCATGTCCTTATAGGATCACTTTCAGATCACAATAAAACTTAAAAGGACAAAATCTAAAGAAATGCTGGGAGACTGCTCCTCATTCAAAAAACTACTCAGTGTTCAACTCAGGAATTTCTGTCACATCAATATGTGCTGACAGCAGAGCACTCTTGAGACTCAAGTGCAAACCTCCCTAATACGATTAAAAGTGGGGCCTATTTCAAGTTGTCATCTGGACCTTAGTGGGAACCCCAAACACTAGACACTGAAAGGAGAAACTTAATGAAGGGCAATATTAATGAATTTTGCCTTTGTGTTTTATATTTCTCCGTTTTTCTGACCTGCATTCATTTGATTTATATTAAGTGAACTGTAATGTCACATTTTTATTTTGGTCCAAAGGATAAGCTGTAGAAGGACATTCATATTCAAAGAAGAGGCAGTGAGGCATTTCTAGCACATTTAAACCACGGGCCAGCTAAATAGACTCTTGAAATTAAGTGCTCATTTCATATGTAGCAGGTTCAGAAGACAAGCCAGACAGAAACAAAGTTTACAGTCAGAACATTTGCCATTTTACCAACAAAGGATTAAATAATAAACTAAACCAAATCCACAGACAGAGAAGTTTAAAAGTTATCAATGCACGTTTCAAATGCATACCATTGTACACTCTTATGTGCATGACATACAAAAAACAGCACCCTACAAGGCCTTTAGTACTTAGTCATTAAAGCTCATCCTGAGTGTACAGCACAGCTTGAAAACAAAACAAGGATGAATAAATCATCACAAGCAAACAGCAGACCTCCTGCACAGGCTCACAAATCACTGATAATCAACAGTGGCTAAACATTCATTTTATATCCCTGTAAGCTCTGTCCCTTTGTGGAGAGCAGCAATAACAAACCAGCCTCAGTGACCAGACAGACCTGGTACAGTAAAGAAATGCCCTTGCAGCCACATAGGAGAGACATTTCACCTTCATGACAGACAAACAGAGCGTGTAGCTTTCTGACTCACCTTTGACAAAAGCTACACTTCCTCATGGAGTCTCCACATCCTGACATGTTGTAATGACGGCCTCCTCTCCTCCCCTCCATCTTTGTTAGCTAACTTGTCAAAACGGGAATATTTAACAACTCTACAAGCGAGCTTGTTTCATTTAAATGATGTTACTAACTAATAAATTCACTTATTGTGAGGACAAACCTACAAACAAACCTACTTCCCAGAGTCTCTGTCCATTCACTGACCACTTCCGGCTGTTTGATAATTAGTGTTTAATCAATTTCACCTGGATAGACTCCACCAGATTGCTTTGACTGTAGGCCTGTAATACCCTCAGTCACCACACAGACCCATTGACATTGAATAGCCATTACAATCCAGAGGGGCGCTGTTTCACTTGTTTTAAGAAACTCGAAGGAGGAGGTGACAAAAAAAAAAAAAAAAAAAAAAAAAAAAAATGTTAATGTGACAGAGACAATTGATTAATCTTTGTATTAAAATACAAACATAGCCACCTTCAACAGTAAGGTCACCTTTGGTTATGAAGACAAAACATGCCAGTGGTGTAAGGTAGTTGTGACAGGCCTCTGTGCAAACTATAATGATGGACCCTAGCTACCCTATATGCTATCGTCTGGTCACATGACAACATAGAAACTTGACATTGGACAACATACGAATTACCCAACAATCATTTTTGTATATCTGTGCAGTATGTAACAACCACCCAACACCATGGGCCCTAGTCCAACCATACTGCCTGCACTGTCTATATTTATGTCCCTGGTCCAAACTGTCAGAGCCAACAAATAAATGCACAGGATGTTACGTAAAATTATCCTGCATCGGGAATGATGAGCACAGATTTGACAGACTGACTCAATATGATGTAATCCTTTTTTAACATAGCAGACATTAATATACATTTGTGATTTGTACCACAGCAGGCTACATGATCCTAAACTAAAGAAAGCAGCAGTGTTTGTCTTGGTGTTTAAAGTGATTTAATTAGGCACAGAGATGCTTGGATTTCTGTTACCCGACAGGTGGCCACTGACTGGCTTCTTCTGTCTGGCTGTCTGTAGGTACCACAGCCTTCTGAGAGGTAGCACATGTTTTGGCGAACTGAAAAAACACAACATCACAATTTCAGTATGTTAAAAGAACATATCTGTGGGCAGAAACATGCAGTCATAAGATTATGTTTTGACTACTTTCTGATCAGATAAACCAGTGATTCAGTCTCTTTAATTCAACAGCCACACAGATTTCACCAGCGTGACTTTGACAGACAATAACACAGTTTAGTCATCATCTGATCCCAGTTTGAGCCAAATTTCTCTATGAAACCAAACGTTGCAACCTCGACATGCCCTTGGATGTGCCAAAAATTATCCTCATGACTCACTGCTGACAGATGGAGCAGTTGCACTGGGTTTCATGAATACAATAAAGCAGTCTTTTTAAGGTTTTGCACCAAATGAATATGCAATCTCTTCATTTTATATAGGTCAGCCAGGAATCTCATGATGAATTTATACTTTTAGCTTTCCATCAGGACTACAAATGAATTTCCCTAAAATTGGTCTGTGAGAGACTGAGCCAATGATTATCACGTACATACATGACATACAGCTGAAATACACATAATGCTGTTATTGATGGATGATTCATTATAATCACATTTAGGGCTTCTTGTCACATTAGTAAGTTGTTACATTGTTTATATTTCCACCATCAGATGGTGCTAGTATTTGTGAATCTATTAGGTCTGATGTCATATCCTGTGAAAAGCATAGCACACTGTTAACCGAGGATAACAATGATTTGCCATTTTTCATATTCTTAAGTAAATAAACTTGACAGCTTCTTGTTAAAAATCTTCACAATTATATATTTGTACTTTATAGAGGAGAGAATAAAGTGTCTTGTTATACTTTTGCTAATGCCCTACTTTAAGATAATTTTTAGATATAGCAAACATTAGCAAACATAGCAGTTTGGGGTAACTTGTCTCAGTGATTTTAGGATAAGTTGACACTTGGGGCATCTTGTACCATCTTATCTGAGACAAGTTGCCAGTATACAAAGACAAAGGGAGTCTGCTTGTCAATTTTGAATTTTGTGAATGTGAAGGCAGGACAAAAGAGATGGTCAGGAATTATGAAAGAAGAAGCAGTGAAGCAGGTGAAGTGGCCAAATAAATCAATCAGGAGTACAGCCAAGCATTGCAACATTTACTACACCAGATCGATATTGTAAAACATTCACCGCAGCAGAAACAGACAGCCGTCCAAACTACTGTGGTTGGGTATAAATCTCCACAGCAGTTTTTTAGTCCAAGAGCTGCAGCTTGAGCTGTACCTTTTACATATTTTTTTTCTGTAGCTGAATTTAATTTTTAATTTGAAAAACAATAATGAATTGTTTTATTTGTTGCAAAATACAGTGTGACCCCACATACTTAACTGGTAATGGGGCAACGTGTCAAATCTGTACACTCACTATCTAAATACCTATAGCTGTACTGAAATAAGATGTGAAAATTGACATACAAAATATGTCTGAAACTTTTTTCTTTTATTTGGGATGACATTTTTAACAATATGATGTTTTGACCCTAAGACATATAAAGGAAATAATGTGTGAAATAATGCCCTGGTCACTGGAGCAGAGTATCAAGCCTTTCATCGGTGGATGTTCTGAT
Source organism: Sciaenops ocellatus (assembly GCA_033000465.1). Lineage (NCBI taxonomy): Eukaryota > Metazoa > Chordata > Actinopteri > Sciaenidae > Sciaenops > Sciaenops ocellatus. The sequence goes on along the minus strand of CP136888.1, from coordinate 9,158,965 downwards.
ATGGGACAGCCAGCAGACACAAATCTGCCCATTAGCACATTTAGTCTCAGATTACTTTTGTGAATTAGACACTTGACCTTTTGTGTTGCTGACTCTTCTCTGGTTTCACATTGTGCTGCTATGTTATTGTTTTATTTATTTCATTTTTAGCAAGAATACACATAGCTTCTTACAGTGTTTTAATGATTCCAAAATATACATTTAACTTTCTACATTCTTCTTAATCCTGAAATATAAACTATGAAATGAAAGCAAACAAAAGCAGGGTGACAACCTTGAAATTTATTGTGGGAAACACTATAAATAACAACACGTGGGCGTTCATTTGATTTAATCACAGAGAAGACTTTTATTTTAGGATTGATGAAAATGCTGCATTAAAAACAGGCCACACACTGTTCATTTGATTTTACACATGTCGATATGTGGTACACTGACACATTATCCCAGAAAAAGAGCAGATGGTTGGAGTTAAATAAGGTATAATGTTGCATGTTCACATCTCTCTGCCTGGATTATATTAAATTAGAAGACACCACAGCCTGTCCTCTCCCAGCTGCTAAAAGAGGAGGATAACAGCAAAAAAGCCAAACAATTAGTTTTACAACTCATTCCTGAATCTATTGCTTACATTCAAAACCAGTTTTAGGTTTTTATCTGGCAGATAAAAGATCACTTTTATACCACAGCTCAAATGTGATGATATAAATGTCATCAAGCATAGAACTCTCATTCTCCATGATCATTCAATGCATATCTGTGCTGCTCTAATTATGTAGTTTTCCATATTATTAAATGTATTAGGTGTGTGGTGTGGCTGAATGATGTCTCATCACTTACTGCACATACATTTTTCAGTTATTTAGCAGGTTGTCGTGTCTCAGATCTCACATTTTGTTCCCAGTATTCATGTTTTGTTCTTATTCAGCTAAATCAAAAAAGAAGTGTGCTTGTTAATACATTATTAAGAGGTTTGGCTTAAACATTGACACTGCTCAAGATGTTATCTTGGTTGCATGCACTTACTATGAGTTTGGACCAAGGCATCTGTCAAATAAATGTAATGTAATGTAGCAGAGTCTGAGGTTTCTGAGGGAAACCCAGCAGCAAGATGTGCTGGTCTGAACTCAGTAACCCTGGACTGGCTGGAAGTCTGACTTTCAAACTGTAATTGTGTCTGAGGACATTATAACTGACCCTCTGAGCCAAGTGAGAGCCACTGTCATTCACAGTACACATCAACATCTGTCAGTACTCCTAGTGGACTTACTGCAAATGGCAACACAAGACTGGTTTAAACTTACAGTGAAATTGAGTCTGTCTTTCTCACTGCTGTCTCTAATGGGAAATGTAAGAACTGTGCAGTCCATGAGGATGATCGTCCAGCTCTTTCACTTTGGTTTCCAAACCCATAATTATTTGCATCACACATTTGAACATGTACAGTAAGCAAATCATTGCACAGTCTGAATTGTTGTTAATCACTTAGTGTGACATGACAGGGTTATATACATCTTCAGTTGTGTCTGTGATTTGGGCTAACACACCAGTTTTCGCTGTTGATACTTCAATAAATTATAAATAAATAAATGAAGGAACAACTTGAACCATTGACCTCAAACAGAAAAAAAGACATTTATAGACATCCTGTCAACAATTTTTCCAGCATCTTCTGCAGCAGAACATCAGAACAGTTTATATTAGGCCTGAAGTCTGTGCCTTGCATAATATCTTACCAACCTATTCAAATACTAATTGTTTGACTAATTGTCGAAGTATTGTTGCTGGTGATTTACACTTTTGTCAGCAATACTTTGTTTACACATTTTAAACCTGTTGGATAAAATGTTAAGTTAGTTACAGTAGTGTGGAGATTTTTTAGTTGTGCTCTACTGCCAGCATGTGGTGAGAAGAGGCAATGGCCCAAAAGAGATCATCTATTAAACAGTGTTTGAAAGACAATACAAACCTTTTGACTCTTGAATTACTGTCTTATGTCACCTCTATTATCAAGGTGCTAAAAATGTGTTCTTTTGTTCTTTTTTCTCCATTTCAGGAGAAAAAAGAACAGCAAAAACAAAAGTTACTGTTGTTGCTGCTAGAAACAATAATAATGATCACATAGTCATGATGGTTTTCTTTTGAGATAGATTTTTTTCTTCAAATGTCATTTATGAAGCAATTTCCTCGAGTCAAATCAAAGTAAATGGAGATTGTTCATTCTTCTGGGACATTTGTTTTTCATCAATCAATACAATTTTAGTAAACCACATTGTGTCTCTTATCAAAAGGCAGAGTAGGTGAGTCCCATAACAGTTAATGTACAAGGTATATCAACACCAATAACATGTTCAGTTAAACACAGTATAGGGCCCTTATTGTTCTAGTGTCACACAATTGTGGCACATACTGTATGAATCACTGTCTGTTTGTATGATCACTGTCATTTATCCTGTACACACTTTCTGGATTTTTGAATAATGTCAAACTGTAGGAGCTGGTGGTGGTGAGGAAAAAGCTGTGTTGCATCCTAATACAAGTATTGCCTTTTTATTTATTTATTTTTTATCATTTAAACTTCTTTTAGCAGAGACATGCAGAATTATGTTTTGTATTCAATTTCAAAAATATGTCTTTTTCCATTTTTGGCTGAGTGTGGTGAGATGAAAATCAGGGTGTGGAACAGATGACGATATAATGTATCAGGAGCCAAAGTCCTCATCATCCCCTCTTTTAGTTTCTGTTAGACTACTTTCTATGACTTTTCACATAGATGATCTCTTCAATCATTCCTGCCAAACAGTTTAAACGCTGAAGAAATGCTATCTACCTCTGTACTGGACCGCATTACCTGAGCAATTTTAACAAAGATAAAACAACAATTACTTTGTTAGCATTCAACAGCAGCTCCCACGAGGCTTTGACGGCATAGCTCTATCAGTTTTATGTCCCCTAGAAACTTTTGTCTCAGCTCTATTTTGTTCTCTTTTGTTAGGTTTGCTTGTGTTTCCTGCATTTGCAGTGCATGGAGAAGAAGAATATCTTAAAAACGCATTTAGTTTGATCTGATGAAACCAGAGATGATGTTATATAATAATAAAAGAACCAGGCTAATAACAATGTAGTAATGGGATATAAAAAGAGGGATTATAATGTTTAGTAATATGAGGATTTTTCGTTGGAAACTGGGTGGACAAAATTATGCTTTAATCCCCGGAGCCAACACAAAGCTCATATGACTGACTCTGATAATGTGAAAACAGGTGTGTGATTATTCTTGCCATCTGTTCACCCTGCTCATCTTTGTTTTGTTTATTTTAAGGCTGACTTTATGCTCCATTTCTCTATTTCTGGATTCCACTATGATAAATTTGAAAAAGTATTTCTAAAGAAAACTGATTGTAAGTGACAACTCAGTTGTAGACTGAGCGTGTTACTACATACGCTACAAAACAGCAGACTTTTACATAACTGATAAGGATCCTTTCACAGGACAGTTACATCACACTGGTTAAATGTCACTATCAAATGTATCATGTCTTATGCAAGGCTGATTTTGATCAGTTAAAAAAACGCACATAAGCATCCTGTCTGATTGTGTTTTTGACGTTATTCAGTCAACAAAGTTAAGATTACTCAGCTTAAAGGGTTTTACCATATCTTGATTGAAGTTCAGCTTCCTCTTATATATGTCGCATCTGAATCCACCTTGTTCAGGTGTGAGCACTGACTATCAAGCAGGTGAATGAGATGTGTGGAGTGTGTCTGCCTCTTCTGGGTCTCATATGCTGCGAGCTGCAGCTGTTCATGCTGCTTTAAGTTTGATATCTAAATCTCATTATTGTGCTCAGCTGTTTTCTCATTGAGGCAAGTTTTATAATGACCTGATGACTGCGTTTTATGTAACACCTTCAGCACTTCTATGAAGTCGTCTCCATATGGACAGATCAAAGCATGGATGTTTCATCTATGACGAGCAGGTTCGTGTCCAACCTGATCAGCAGCTCCACTGATACAACCAGCAAGAACTTCTCTCTCAAAATGAAAGGAAGCTCCACTATATACCCGTAAGTCAGTCTACTGACACACACATTACACCTGAAGACTGTTCACAAGTGTTGCTTTTGTTTCCTTTCTGTTTGCATATTTATTCTAGATGCTTCAGTGTTACCTTGTTTGGATAAATGTTGTAAGATGACCTTTGTTTATAGATCTGCTATCCATCTAACACACACAAAGCTGCAACGCAATACAGAGTTACAGTGCATTGAAAGTTAAAGATAATGTGCTTAAAAAGTAAACAATGCTAATGTCCAGACTGCTCTGTGATTTACCAGATTTGGGATCATGATATGAAATTCATGCAGGTTTGTTTAGTAAAGGTCACACTGAATGATGAACATAGGTTTTACAGATTTATTTTTAGTATGTCTGATCTTGCACCATGTCAACAAAGAGGTTTTTAGGTACATTAAACTGATTTGAACGACACTTTCACTTAGACATTTTGTTAGATAGAATTTTTTTGCTTTTCAGATATTCAGCTGTGGTTGTTAGTATGTACAGTATGCAAATTAAACAATGCATGTTCTCACGGCATGTGGTTTTGGATTTAAATCTCAGCTCTGTTCTTTTCTATTTGTCTCTATGTTCAGTTAATTTTCCCTCTACAGTCAAAAGACATTCAGATCATTTGACTCTAAATTGCCCATAGGCATGAATGTGTTAGTCTGTCAGCCCTGTAGTGTGCTACAGTACCTGTCCACTGTGCAATATCAATATCTGCAATCATGATCAGTTTAATCGTGTTGTATCTTCTTTAAGACAAACAGAATAAACATATTTTGTTACCTTACATTACCAGTTAGACATCAGAATACAATATTTAGTATATTTGCTCTGGGTTTTATAGTCACACAGAGCAAATGTAAATGTAAAGCACTGTATACTATAAATAGTATATAATCTAATAATACATGACGGGTGCATGGATGAATGGCATCTAATGAAAAAGTGCATTTGGGTCATAGACTTTGGTACTAACATCCACCACTTTATCATTTTAATTTGTGTGAAACGTTGAGCTGGATCTCTAAAAAATGTCACTTAATATTCTAATTATATACAAGGCCTAACATGTTTAATCAATCCTTTCTACAGGGACTGTGGCAACCAGCAAGGCTGCAATAAGAATTCCAGGTGACCACAGCTGCTTTTGTTTTCACACGATCTTGACAGGATGAAAACAAGAATTGAAATGATCTCTTTGCTGTTTGTGTGTCACAGGAGGACTCACAGTCAGATAGAGAAGAGACGTAGGGACAAGATGAACAGCTTCATAGATGAGTTGGCATCATTAGTGCCTAACGCTAAATCACGCAAACTGGACAAACTCTCAGTCCTGCGTATGGCAGTCCAGCACATTAAGATGTTACGAGGTGAGAGGATGATGATTGATAATTGTTACAGTTAAAGACTGAAGATGATCCATGTTTAAATACATGATTAACATTCTGTCTCATGAAAAGCAGGTTCTGCTGGCAACCGTTACGCAGAAGTTAATCACAAACCTGCATTCTTATCAGATGAGGAGCTAAAACACTCATTACAGAGGGTAGGTCTACCTTCGTGGATGAAAATGAAAAATGTATGTATTACTAAGAGTGTAATCTTTTCTACAGTATTTATCAATTCATGCAAATCAAGTTGTACTACAAAAAGCCATTAGAAACAGCCCTGTGGAAGAAAGCACCCACTTCACTGCTAACTACAGGAGCTAATTGTATGCTCAAAAACACCCTGAGAGCACATCTCATAATCTGAATCGGTTTTATTTGAGTTGGGATGAGAACACCTCCCTTGTTTGCTTGGCTTGATCAGTAATGCCCGCGTATTATAGTATTGGTAGTGGTTATTTTGCAATGAAATTCTCTACACATTTATTTGTTAGTTTCTGGTGCAATGTGGTTGTGCAATTTAATTTTTCAATATTGCTTTGCCCACAAATAACTGCCATGTACAGTCATTTACAGCAGGCATGTGGCATCCTCACAGATACTTCATTGTCTGAGCGGTGCTGTTACTTTTCTACTTGTCACAGTTAATGAATAATAGTCACCCATGGCTCAAACATTCTGTAAGGTCAGGCAGGGCCACAACTGCAGAGGGAAGCCACATAATCAAGTGGTTATTTGTAATGTAGTTTTTATGGTCAGAGTAATTTGATGGTTAAATTTAGAGCCATCATTGGACCATGACCAATATGTTTGGTGGAGTGGTTTGTAGGGCAGATGGGGAGGATCACAGAGGCTGATTTGGATATGGTTCTCTCTCAGGAGAAGGGTTTGTTGATTAGTCAGTTAAAGTGAGGAGGCAGCAGGTGGTGGCCAGAGGTAATCCTTTTATGTGTGCGTGGAGAGCATGGTGGATAATTCACCCAGGGGTTGGTGGAGACCAAAATCAGAGCTACAAGGACAGGATATTAGACTTACATTCATCAGGTGGATTCAAACTGGACTCCAAATGGTTGCTAATGTTATGCTAATGTGCTAACTTTTAGGTAATAATGTGTTAGTATTTTGTTTACAGATCGTTACACTGCCCCCAAGTGGCAAAAAGTCACTTGATGCAGGTATCAATTATTTTAGGGATTAGTCTTTAGTAGCTAAAATAATACAGTATCAGGGTTCCTTGCATCCTGGAAAACCTGTGAATTTCAAGACTATTTTTCCAGTCACGAAAAAACCTGGAAATTGATTTAAATGGCCAAATGTACTGGAAGTAATCAATGTTGTCTTAGAAATGTTGTGTTGTATTTTAGCCCCTTACTTGGTCAGAGAAGCTGCAGGGTATGACACTTCAAAGCCAAATGAACGTTCTGGTGAGAAGAAGTGTGAATGTACAGTTCATTTGCCAGAGACCTCAACTCCAGTGGAGAAATGGTGCTGGTGAGAACAGAAAAGTGTGCCATGAAGGCAAGTTAAAACAGAGTGTCCTATAAACACTGACTACCTGTAATGAACCTGACACCCTGCATCATTAAAAGGGGGGAATAAAACTGGGGTTAGATGTAAATACTAGACCTACTAGTAAATGATATGACCATTTGTGAGCATGTGCTGACCTGTATTGTCAAAAAGGACTCCTGGAAAATGATTTCCTAAAAAGAGTGGGAACCCTGCAGTACTTATATCACACCTTGGCAGTAAAAAGAGAGCCATACAGCACAATATCAAAATCAATCAGTCTCTTTTACAGCCCTCAGCTATGGTCATGAGCTCTGGGTAATGACTAAAAGAATGAGACTGCAGATAAAAGTAGCTGAGATGTGATTATTCTGCAGGTTAGCTGGTGTTTAAGGATGTCCCTGGGCACTTTAAACTTGTTCCAGGTCTGAAGGATGGAGTGAAACATCAAAGGGCAGACCCAGAAAAACACTGCAAGGATGACATTTCCATGCACAGGCGTCTGTTTTCAGACAAGGTGGAGAAGGTTGCGGTCAAAGTCTCTGAACTACTCTACTCACACTGTCAATGCAAGGCTAGGAAATCAATGGGTCAGGGATTGAGGTGTATTCGCGAAACAAATTCAATCTTGTTTTGTGCCACTACGAGCCTTGGGTCAGCTCTGGCCTCATGTTTTACAGATTTGCTCATTTAGATGTTAGAACCTGTGAAAACCCTCTTTGTGTTGGTCTGTCCAGTTCTCTGTCTAACCTTCTCTATTGTCCGCAGGCAGCTGATGGCTTTCTGTTTGTTGTTGACTGTGATCGAGGAAAAATATTGTTTGTTTCTGAATCAGTGTACAAGATCCTAAACTACAGCCAGGTAGGTGCTGTTGAGAATCAATCCTTTATGTTGAATGATACATGAAAAGTGTTGCAAATCTTACTTTACTGTGCTACGCATTTCACTTCACTAGTGAACATTTTGAAAAGTATCCACAAATTGTGGATACTGAATTGTGTATTATGGCCCAAGATAATAATGTTGTATCTTGAACCCTGATTACTCCTCCTGCATTTTGTTTGTTTGTCCCCAGAATGACCTGATTGGACAGATTCTGTTTGATTACCTGCATCCTAAAGACATTGCCAAAGTCAAAGAGCAGCTGTCCTCAGCGGTTACCATACTACAAGAGAAAACCATTGATGCAAAAAGTAATCTGCAATAACTGCATGAGCATGAACTACAGGCTTAATGAAAATGATTTCTGTTAATATGCCAACATAAACACTGAATAAAACACCACACAGTTAGAAACCTGTACTTGTAGTTTATTGGTGTTGCACAGTATTATTAAATTAAACAATAATTTACAGGCTGCCATCTCTGTTAACTTCTTAAATGTTTCTTTTTCAGGAGATTCTTTAGTGAAGACGGATGGCAACCCACACTCTTTAAGACTTTGTTCTGGGGTGAGACGCTCCTTTTTCTGCAGGATGAAGTGCAATCGCAGTATGGAAGATGAAGATTTTTTGTCCAGCTGCTTGAAGAAAAATGGTAGCATCCTTTACTGAATTTTATTGTGTATTTCTGGTGCACACACAGTAGCATTATCATTTTAGAAGACACCTGAACACTTCTCCTTTCTTCACAGCTGATCGTAAGGGCTTCTGCACCATTCACAGCACTGGCTACTTAAAAAGTTGGTCCCCCACTGAGGTGGATCTGGATGAAAATAATGAGCCGGACAATGAGGGATGTAACTTAAGCTGTCTGGTGGCTATTGGTCGGTTGCATCCTCACACTGTTTCACAGCCAGTGCAGAGTCACGTCAAGGTCAAACCCATGGAGTTTGTTTCACGTCATGCGATCGATGGGAAGTTTGTCTTTGTAGATCAAAGGTGAGACTTTTACCACAAAATCTGGTTTCATATCAATAGATTTGAATAAACTTGAATTTGATGTTTATGATCAATAAGTAATCTAATATAATTCAAATATATTGAGATAGTACCATTGTCAGTGAATATGCTCTTTTTCTTTTTAGGGCCACTGCCATTTTGGCCTATTTACCTCAAGAGCTGCTGGGAACTTCATTTTATGAATACTTTCATGAAGATGATATTGCTCATTTAGCAGAATGTCACAGGCAAGGTATTTATCTTACAGAAGGGACAACACTACACTTTATTAACTGTATGTTGCACACTTCTACAGTATTAATATAGGACTGCTGTCCATGTAGAGTGATTATACTGAGTGATGTATGGCAGTCTGATCTGCTCTGGTGGAATTACAGTGCTTTGCTGCCATTTCTGTAGCAGAATGGAGCAATGGGTGAAAATAGTGTTGTAATTCATCTTACCTGTGGACGGTTCATCCATTACCTGTCCTTGTCCCCCTCTGTCGCTGTCTGCTGTAAGTGCTGCAGATGAGAGAGAAGATCAATACGAACTGCTACAAGTTAAAAATAAAAGATGGCTCATTCATCACACTAAGAAGCCGCTGGTTCAGTTTCACAAACCCTTGGACCAAAGAAGTGGAGTACATTGTGTCTACCAACACTGTAGTCAGGTAAGTAAAACTGTCCTTTTCTAGCTTGTAATATAATATTGTGTTTTATCATCCTATTATTTAATATTCTCTTTTGATTTGCTGTTTCTAGTGTTACATTTTGTGTTGTAACTTTTTTTATGATGCATTAGATTGCCACACAGTCCTATATTATAAAGTTTTATTTTTTTATTTGTTAGCATATTGATGTTACTATATTCACTGTGTTGGTTTAGCATGTTAGCATGTAAAAAATTGCTAATTAGCACTGAAGTACAGCTGAGGCTGATTTGGTCATAAACCAAAGTATTGGACAAAATAAAATTTTGACCAGATGATAGCCTAAAAAGGCAGGAGGTCAAAATTATTACAATTCATCCTCTGGGGACCATGAATGTGTGCAGCAGATTTCACAGAAACCATCCAATAGTTGTTGAGACAATTAATGTATCAATACAATATGTATTTTAATGTACAGTGTATCCCCCGGTGACCTTAATCAGTGGTTAACCAATATCTTTTGTAAATTTCATGGCAATCAATCAAATAATTGTTGAGATATCTAAGTCTGTAGGATTCATCCTCTGGGGAGCATGAATGTCACATTTCAGTTTGGGCCAAAGTGGTGGACTGACCAACCAGCAGACCTTCAATGTCATCCCTAGAGTCACTAGTGGCTAGCATGGCTTCACATGAAGAAGAGAGCAGGATATCTGCAGATGCTGTTTGACGACTATAGGTTAAGCAGTCCAGTAAATACTGTATGTTTAGCTATGAGATGATACACAGACATGCCTCTTTGCTCTTTCTTTTTATTGACAAAGCAGTCCTTCAGAAGACAGACCTGAGAGCAGTTATCTGTCTGCTGACTCACCTCGCACAATGGCCACTGTACTGATGCCAGGTGACAATGACACAGCCTTTTAGTATTTGTGTTCAATCACCAAAGCAAAAGCAGCAGATAAAGACATCTTACAGCCATGTCTTGTTGCAGGTGATGGGAAGCCGGGTCTCCAAACAGTGCCTGGAATTTCTGGTGGTACAAGGGCAGGCGCTGGGAAGATTGGGCGAATGATTGCAGAGGAACTTTTGGAAATCCGGAGGTATAACTATTTCCAGTATTTCAATTGCCTGACTGTTGTCAAACAGTTCAAGCAACGTCACAAAAATAGAGTTCGATTCATTGTTTTAGCAAACTGAGAGTGAGAATTCAGGGTCAGCGGAAAGTGATGAATTCTAAATTGAACATCCTTTTCTCTTAGTAATGCTTATGATATGAGCATAAAAAAATGAAAGCTGTGAAGTCAAATATTGCAGATTGGTTGCTTTCATAAATAACTATGTTTACCTCCCCCTGGTGAAAGGATGGACATGTCTACCATGACCTCAGAGGGCCAGAAGGCAGTTTCATCTGTGGCATCTGCAGCTCTGGGCAGTCAGGTGGACGTAAGGGTGGAGAAGGACAGAGGCAACCAAGCACATGACTACTCAACAACGCAGGATGTGACAACATCAGCTCAGGCTGCGGAGGATGTACTTGAAGCACTGGTGGCTGGACAAGATGTTTATGCTGAACGTTGTGCCTGGCGTGTATGCCATCATCATAGGATACCTGCATACACACCTGCAGCAGAGGAGCAGGAAGCCCAAGAGAGAAGGACATGGCTCAAAGAGGGAGGGAAGTGTTTTCACTGGAACAGCAAGTCATGACTTCTCTCCACACCTGATCTGACTCAGCACCATCAGATTACAGCTCTGCTCCTCAAACACCAGAGACACGGGGCTCTATAGCTGACAATATCTGACGATTCTTTATCAATTACCTTATTAATTCCTGAGCAATTTCCTCTATGGAAAAAGTAGGCCTACACAGGTGTTTGTTTTTTTAGGGTTTCTTAGTCAAAGAAAGAAACTGCTAAGCCCGCCTATGTAGGGCTAAATTTATTATAACAGGATATTTACCCTCTGTAACAGATGTACTGCTTGGTTAGGAGGCAGTGTCATGGTATTTATGGAATTTGAGTTTATGTTGTGTAGAAAGATGCTTCAGCATATTCCTGGTGTTTCCACCTTTACTTGAAATTGTGATTTTACAGACATTGAAACTAAGCTTCAGACCATTTCTTCCTCTCTGCTATCACCTGTTCCTGTTCCAAGTTTCCAGCAGGGTAGGCACACAGGGTAGTTTGACGTCATAAACATGCTGGCAATAATAAAAAAAGAAATCATGTCCAGTGGATTGGGCAACTTGGAGCAGATTCTGTATTCCCATCATAATGACTAAAAAGTCAATGACCTTTAAAAGAAAGTGTTCTGGTACCAGGTGCATTAGAAAATGCTAAAGACATTTTGAACAAAGAGTTTCTTCTCTGCCATAAGGATGAGGTAAAGAAGGAAAAATATTAATATAATAAATGTTTGGAGGAGATAAAAACTCAAAGAGTTATGTTAAAACTATTTCATTTAATATTTCCTCTGTATGTTTTCCTGTGTCTTGATTTGTTCAATGTATGACAGGGCTTGTGTAGGGATTTAAAATCTTTGATTCTTATATTACTGGATTTTTTATTTACTATCTAATCTGTTTTTAGTTTTTGCTCCCACATTAACTGGATTAAGGATATAATCTATACTTAAAGTAAAAGCCAAGTTAGTTTTTAAATTGCTTGGTTTTAATTCGTCTAGTCTAAGTAAAGTTCTGATCATAGATAAAACTTGTTTGTGTAGATTGCTTGTGGACTCTGCAAATGCATACTGGCAGCTCAGGCATTCTCTCCCTTTTGATCATTATGCAAAACAAATTATGAAAGATTGTGGAGTGCGGAAGTGATCCATTCTGGTTAAGATGTCCCTCTTGAGTATATATTACTGTTCACTCACTTTCCTATTCAGTCACAGGTCTTATTGAGACGACAACAGGCTTTACAATCAAAAGGACCAATATACAAAAGAATTATTTTGATGTCTTTATTTGATGATTTTACGTTTTATTTTTAAACAACAATTTCAAGCTTTGCACAAAAAGATTCTGACCACAACAGCCTGTGCTCTGCTTAATATCTTGGCAGCGGGAGGAGCATAACATCACATATCAGATCCAGCCAATGACTACATACCCAATTACAAGATTCAAAGACATCTGAGAGAAGTTCAGCTGGAGATCATGACACTAAGTGGTGATGACTGATTTTCTCCATGACCAGAACGTCAAGTTTTGTATTCTTCCCCCCCCCCAAAGCACGTTTAGTAGTTAGGCCACCCAAGAGAATCAAAATCAAACTTATCAGTGAAATAAATCCTGTGAGGAAACAGTAACACCACAAGAGTGCTCGGCCAAACCATCAAATTAAGGTACGATAACATTGTAAATAATAATGTTAATAATAAGCGTTTTACTGTTTTTTTCCCCCCCAGAACAAAAAAAATAAGAATTCCTTTGGTCAAGTAAAAAACAAAATGAAAACAATAGTGAACACTTCTTTTCACCAGTCTTATGTCCCTCACGCTTCTTTCTCTACAGTCAACCAGGTTCTTGAGGCTCTAAGGCTGCAAAGGAGGTGTCAAGGCAATATGGTTATGGTGCCCCTGGCGCTCCATGCTGCAGCATGCTGGGAGTAGGGCTAGAGGAGTAAGAGGGGCAGAGGCATTGAAAGAGGACCAGTGTGTCCTCAGACAGCAGGTGATGGTGCATCAGGGTCAGGCTCGTTGCTGTAGTTGTTGCTGTAGTGATTCCCACTAGGTGGGTGATTAGGCAGGATGTCCAGTTCATCCACTTGGGGGCCAGGGTGCATCACCACCAGCTGGTCCTGGGGGATGTCTGCTGCTGCTGCTGCCAGGTTAGTGATGGACTTGGACTTGACACACTGGAAATCCACATGGCGACTTTTACCCTCTTCCTTTTCCCAGGACATGCGGATGAAGGGCCTCTGGACGTAGTTGTAAATGACCTCTGGACGGCCACCTGGTCGTTTTTTCACCTTCTCTTTGTATGTAGGGTAGCCTGGCGGAAGAACAGTGTGGACAAATCATCAGCTCAGTTTGTTAGCAAATTCACCTAGAATATAAAGTGCTCATGATATTTCAAGTACTTCTCATAAACATTTGATTTGCTTTGAATGGTGAAATCAAATATAGTTTTGCCTCAATGGATATTTGTCTACTTTTGTCCATAATAACTAGCACCTATTAAATAGCATGCTAAAACCAATCACACCATGAAACAAAGGTTTTCAAACTATCTTGTATCTTGCAGTCTTCCCTGTCCTTTCACATCCACTTCTTTGTAGCTATACTACACTAATTTTGGCCTCAATTACCTGCTATAGTATTAATCTGAATGTTTGACTCCCTTAGCATCACTGTATATTTAATCGTTTGGATCAGACACCAACAAACTGATGCCTTTTTAATACATATTAACAGTTTTCCTGCCATATCCAATCTGCAGCAAACTAGCAGATCTGTCATGTTTGTACGTTTTTCCTTTGCCTCTATTAGCATGTCTGGATGATAGTTGTCTCATAAAAACCTTGCGGCTCAAAATAAACACTACTTCCAGTGCAGTATTCCGCTCATACATTATGCACTGCTTTAATGAAACCTCTGGCTTGATTTCAGTGTCTGGAGTTTTCCTGTCAGCCCCTTACGCTGTGACTTGTCTGAATAATAAACATTTCACTAAAAGCTTGCTCCACTGACGGAGAGATCAAAAACATATTCATCATTAAAGGGTTTAACTTACCTTCAATGCCCAATCTGATTTTCTTTAATCCTCTCTCCTTTAAAACTGATTTGGCAACATCTCGGTTCTCGATATACTTGAAAAATCTGTACAGTTTTGTGCTGTAGATGACTGCAAAAACAACCAAAACAACATTTCTTAATCACACATATGTCTTTGTTGGAAGTGTCTGTATTTTATATTACAATGTGTACTTACTCTGCGAATACTCTTCTCCCATTTGTGGTGGATATTCTTCATCCCAGTCGACCACATCATCATCGGTAAGGACTACAATGTGACATTCCCTCTCTCCGCTCTGGGCACTGGCCACCATCAAAGGCAGAACCATTTCCTCCAAGTAAAACTCAAATTGTCGCCGAGCTCCATCATTGGACAGCTCATGCATCAGGGCACCTATCAGGTGGAGGTTGAGATGATCAGTTAGGAGACGTGAACAAATTCTTAATGGCTCTCAGCTTTATTTATATAGTACCTTTACAAACAACGTCTACAAAGTACTTTAACAGACAAGCACAAACAGGAAATAAGATAGCATAATAATTAAGTGCTTCCTTTGCTGCGTGACATGTTTTCAGCTTGTGTCAAGCTACAGAGGGTGAAAGTGACGAGGTCTCTTATTAAGTTAAGCTGACGCACACGGCCACTATTAATGGATAACACTAACTGCTTCAATGCTTCGCAGAAAATACTCACTAAGGTCTCTGCATTTGATGGTGCTGTAGTCGAAGGAGATGCATAGATAGTCACACGCTTCCCGTAACTCAGGGATGGAGATTCCATCAGGACAGCGGATTATCCCAGATTTATAGTAATCCTGTCAATTAGACAGAAGGCAGTCATTTCAAACACTGTGCTCTTCCATTAAACTCATAAGACGAGATGTGCATTAACAAAGCTCTCAGTAAATAAGATGGTAGATCATGGTAGGTAACATGCAGCCAGGAAATGAGATGTAAGAGTTAACCAGTTGTTAATATGTAGTATGTATGAATTGCATTGTTATTCTGTGAAGTGTTTGTAATTTTTAGTCTACCATCATTGATATAAAGAGAGAAAATGTTAGATGACAGAGAGACTGACCAGAATTGCTCGGAAAACTGTGGAGCTAATGCCCTCTGCCACCTCGTACTCCCCCTTCTCGTTGGGCCGTGTGAAATTATGTTCTCTTCCAGATCCAAACATTCTGAAATAAGAAGATTTCCATAGTGCTTTTATAGCTACATTTATATGCATATCCATACATTACTTAATCCTTTCAGTTACTGTTGGTACAAGGTGTAAGAAATATAATAATGATGGTCCAAGTATACTGTACCTGCCCAACATGGTATTGGGTTGTGCAGTAAAGATGGAAGGATCTACTACGAAGCGCGTGTTGTCAACAATCAGAGTGACTCTTTCTGAGGTCCTCATGCTTCGGTTTCCCACAGTGGCAGTCGCTCCTCCTTCCTTGGGATTCTCGTAGACAAAGACCATTTCTCCAACTCCTAAGCCTTTGAAGGTGCCTTCAGTGCTGGACAGACTGCTGTTGCGACTGCTCACCACCCCGCTGCTGCTGGAGCCGCTAGGAGACACTCTCTGAGGCCGCGGACTACTGGGCCTCGATGACGGGGCACCATCTCGATCACGGTCTACAGACAGACACACAGAACATCTCCATTAGAAACAAGTAACAACTTAAAGCACCATTGTGTAACTTTTCTATCATGGAAAAACTGATTTTAAATCATGTTGTATGTAATCAGGTGTATAAAACACTTCACTATTTTACTTATTTTGGTGAAAGTGGATCATATTTTATGGTTTTCCCTCTGATGTCCTTCAGCTGTGCATCAACTGTGTGATTTAAAGACTTTTCTAATGGACAGTAAAGTAAACTGCAGGCAAATGTAGCTGCTGTTAGCTCAATATGTTAACCAGTTAACCTCTTACTGGTTAACCACCAGTTGAGAGGAGATTTTTAGGCTTGGTGGCAAGTGATTGTTGATGGGGGACAGAGCCTGTGTCATGCCAGAAGTGGAGCTGGGCAAGTGGACAATGCAACCAGGCTCAACAGCCTCAGATAATGACGTAGACGCCAAGAAGCTAAGAAAAAAAAAAGAAGATAAGAGCGACAGAGTGACCAAGCAAGAGGCTGCCAGACAAGAATAAATCTGGAAATGACTTTTTAATGTCACTGGCAAGAGCTTTGTGAAATTAAACACTGAAAGACAGATGCCAAGCTGGGCTTCCTGCTGTTGGCTGGCTGCTATGGCTGCAAGTTGTCCACTCGCTAGTTTTTGATCATACGTAATGTAATCATGACAAATGTGCATGTACAACTGTCAACTTTCAGGCCAGTGGCATTGTACTCTGAAATTGGGGACACAAAACTGCAAAAATACCAATTCCTATGTAATGTCACTTTAATTAAACATTTTCATCATTTGATTTGTTGGTTTTTGTATTCATCAGAAACATTTTTGAGCAACAAATTTGATACCATGTTTGATATTCATCAGAGTAACTGCACATTGTTAGCAATATATAATCTAAAACAACCCAACTGGAAAGGGCCCTACTCAGAACATGTCTTGTATCCGTACAATCCAACTACAAGCCGTCATGCACTAAACACACAGACAGGTGGATTAGTGCTGACTTGATCCATTCACAGCCAAAAACAGCAGAGATATAAACCATGTCTGCACTGTAAGTTGACAAAAGCAGTCAGCTGTTCTCAACAGTAGCTGCCAAGAGCTGTGGACCTCTAACATGACATCCATATAAGCCCTCTATTCTTTCCACGCACACTCACCGCTGTTGTGTTGGCGGGTGGGTGAGGTGACGTTGCGAATGCAGGGGGTGAGCTGGCCTTCTCTCTCATGTGAGGAGTCCCTGGAGCGATCGCTGGAGCGGCGGCGGTCACGTGAGCGGTCACAGCCTCCACTGGCACCATGCAGGCTCATCTTCCTCTGTTCGGCCTCCACTCGAGATGTTCGGGCCTGGCTGCTGCTTTTCAAGACAAAAGCAGACTTAACATTCCTCTCCCTTCCTCAAGGCCACAGGATATTTTTATTTCGCAGATGCAAAGTTATTATGACACACATGCAAATCAATTCCTTGTGGACAGACGGGAGCAGATGTTGTTAAGAAAACATGTTAACACAACTGTACAATTGTTAAGAAAATTCAAAAGCAACACATCTACCAGAACATGGGATAGATTGTTTGTCACACTGTTTATCTTCATCATCTGGATTACACAAAAATATTCTCAACATTTAGAGAAATATAAAACATTGTGATTAATATACAACTGTAACTCCAAAGGGCTCAAACAGCTTTGTAACATCCAGACCGACTACATTTTGTAAACTTAAAATAAGAGAATGACTCTTTAAGAATGCAGCCAAGCCACGTTGCTCTCACCTTTGATGTTTAATCTGACTCACTGTTAGTCATAGCAGGAAGTGCACTTTGAGTCAAGTGCAAAAAAATTGTAAATGCACCAGACAAGTTTTTAATTAGAGCCTGACCTATACGGGATACTTTTTAATTTAAAACGTAATAATTAGAAATAACTGTACATTGGAATTGCACAAAAAGGGATAAAAAGAAGAGGTGAGAGGCACAGCTACCGTGTTATGATGTGTAGTCGGTACAAACCAGAGCCACCGACCACAGGCGAACATTACAGGCACACAGGTACATCCCCCTTGGCCTGAGACCAAACGCACAAGTCTCCGCTCTTCCTGCCTATTCTACTCTGCCATCCTGTGTGTGTCAGAGGCGATAAGACGTGATGTATTCTGCACATTGTTTCATCTCCTGTGTCAAATTTCAAACCTCTTCCACTGCAGTGTTTCAGATAATCTGCAGTGCATTTCCTGTTACAGAACTGCCTGAATCATGATGCTGTCATTATAGTCGGTAAGGGTGGGCAGAGTAACGTATCTGATACACAATGTACAGATAAAATAACCAAATGTGAATCTCTGTTTTTGGCTAATCCAGTGAATAAGACACCTGGGTATTCAAGGAGTTTAATTAGATGAACAAATATCACAGATACGGCCATAAAACAGTGCTAATTGACTCATAACCAGTCATATTAAAATGGATAGTTACAAATAGTTAACTTTAAACATATTTGACTTTATTTAGGGTTATACCCATCATCTATGTATAACATACGGATAAATAATACACAGACCAGATCATGAACGTATCTGAAATCCCTTTGAGCAATACCCAATATTTTTACTTTTATCCCATGTTACAATTTCATATTTGGAGTACCAAATGCGTGACAGATCTATAATCCAGCATCAATCGTGTCCTCACAGTGAGTGTCTCTACATGTCTGCTGTGGACTTGTCTCATGAGGTCTGACAGATTGTCAGCTGGCTCACCTCGAGTGCTTGCAGAGTTTGCGAGGTCGGCTTGTTGCGTTTCGTTCCCAGTTTTCGGTGTCACTGGAGTTACTGTCATATGACTGCAGACGTGCTGCCATCACCCGTACAGAGGGGAGTCCGGTCTGGATCTTTCACCGTTCATAATCTGGCTAATGGCGAAATCAACAAGTCAGTGCGATACCCCGAGCAAACCACGGGCTAGCTGTTGTCAGCTTACAGAACAGTTTGTCAT
Source organism: Sciaenops ocellatus (assembly GCA_033000465.1). Classification (NCBI taxonomy): domain Eukaryota; kingdom Metazoa; phylum Chordata; class Actinopteri; family Sciaenidae; genus Sciaenops; species Sciaenops ocellatus. The sequence continues at coordinate 9,140,095 of CP136888.1, read as the reverse complement.
GTGTTCAAGTGTGCTGTCGACTTAAACGAAGCAGGAGTGCCGCGCTTGTCGCTGTATGAACACTGCACACCGCACAACAAAATCTTATTGCTGTCAGACTGAGTCAGCTTACGAGCAAGTCAGCTAGCCGTGTTAGCGTACCTAGCTGGCTAACATTAGCTACCGCTGCTAGCGATACGATAAAACACCATTAACATAGCATTCTGAGACAGCTGTGGTGGCTAACGTAGTTGTCCCAACAGCACTGATATATAGGCTGTCATATTCTAGGCAGATATGGCGAAATATAAAGAAATAGCTACCCAGTTGGCTACGTTTCCGTTGTACTGTAATCCCAATCGCTTCCCAGCTAACCAGCCATCTCCGTTCAAAACACTCACCCAGCTGACGTCCGACGTGACGACCGTTAGTGGCTTACGTGCTGACGCAACACAGCTGGGAAAACTTTACCTATCGCTAAACTCTCCAAACGCTTTATCTTTTTTTCTGTAAAGTGGACTATATTTTAAATTTAAGACTTTCTGAAGGTAATGAATTTGTTTTCAACAACTGGTAGAACGAGTTTGACTTTTTCCTTAAAAGGGAATCGAGAGTTGACCGGCTCTGGCAGATCTCGCGATATGTCTGCTTTTTTTTTTTTCTCACTTTGTAAGCACACTGTCCAAAAACATTTGAAACATGATGAACACACGAGGAAACAAACATAAAAACATAGAATATAAACAGCCACGGAGAAAATAAACAATGACATGTATTAGAAAAAAAAAATCATATTACAAAAGTTACAGACAGATAAAGTTCAATGTAATATATAATTGTATTCTAAAAAGATTGAACAGTTATGTTTTTAATTCCTTGTGGGAAATCAAATTATAAAAAATGAAATGTTTTTTCTTTAGATCTAGTGACAATTATGTTATCTGAATGGGACACAATATAGTAGTACATCCATCCATCCATTATCCTCATCAGAGTCATGGTGGGGCTGAGGCCAATCCCAGCTGACTTTGGTTGAGAGGCGAATATAGTAGATATCATATATTATTATTTAACAAAAAAATGTTTAGAATGTGCTCAACTCATGTCATATAATCTCATGTTATATAATCTTTTTCAGCGGGCTGGTTTCAGTCTGCATTCATGCTATAGGCACACAGCTGATTAGAAAATATGATAGAAAGCCTGGTTTATTTTAAGGCAATAAGCTGAATACCACATACAGTGTTGTTGTTGTGTCCAACTCAGCCAGAGGCCTCTGATGAGAAAAACCTCCCCATAAGCCTTAGCACCTGATGAAATGCAAGAAACCTTTGAAGAGAAAAAAAAGCAAGAGCCATACAGAGGAAATAATAGACAAGTCCAACAATAGGCTTGTAGAAATCCAACATTTAACAGTTATTCAGAGACCTGGTCCGTTGCAGGGTAATACTGTTGAAGCTTACAGATGATACAGGCCAAGCCCTTTAAGACATCTGCAGGTGAATGGAGCATGATGTGGTGTTGGGGGGCAGGAGAGGACAAAGCTCTCTGTGTGGGAGTGTCCAGGAAGGCATACAGCTAACAATGATGGACATTAATGAAGTTGGTGGGGTAAAATTCATGCATAATTGAACTCCATCTGATGCTGAGAGGCCTTCTAACACATGCTGTGCCTCATCCTCTCTGCATAGAATAGTATGACATTTTACCTTTTGTAGCTGAGTTACTGTAATACTAACCTGCACCATGAAGACTATTTTGACTTCTACCAAAATAAGGTTAAGGATATTAAGAAGCCAGCGAATAAGTAATAAAGCCTTAATGGCAGCTAAGAGTTTGTTTCAAAGAGAGGCAGAATGATCTACTGCCATTAAATATTATAGTATTTTGTCTTTATTATAGGGAAGGCCCATCTATGAGGGCAAGGGTTAAGCTGAAGACATGCAAAGAGACGTGGATTAAAAAGGTATTTTATGTATTTTATATGTATATATACAATATGCATGGTTGTATATATTATGTATTTGTTTATTGCAGTTAGATGGGAAAATTATTTTTTTAGATGTAGTCTATGTGTCGTAATGTGTGTTAGAAGTTGAATGGAGAGCTGATAGACTGTGATAACCACATAGAAAATCAGCATTATAGAATTGGTCTGAAGTAAAATCACCCTCAGAAAAAATAATGTAATACACTACAGTTTAGACAGCATTAATCAAAGTATTGAGCAACTTTTACAGGGGACTTCTGATAGACATCAAATGAAATATCTATTACAAGAAAAAGACTGATCACTATATACTATAGGATATGAGATGGATAGAAAAACAAGTATTTATGAAATAAGTTTGTTTCAACTGTTACATCAACAGACTAGAATCGTTTCTTATAGATTCAGACTTGACAGGGTAACAGATTTTGTAAATTGAATGGAAAAAATGAGAACTATGGATTATTTATAAGCATAGTGGACATTTTTGCTACATTATTGTCATTTAATTAATTAATTAATTAATGTGGATATCAAATGGTGTAGACTACCATGAAATTATTTATATGCAAGGCAAGAAAAAGTTTTTGACTTAGTAATCATCTGAGTTGACATTTTACAGGCTTTGCCTCATAAAGGGACACAGAAAAACAAAAAGGTTGCAGTGTTAGGGACCAACAACTGTAAGATTTTTATGTGATAATCAGAAAATAGTGAGGTGCGAAAGTTTTTAGAAGATGTTTTGTAGAAATAAGTTTGTAAAGTTTGTTGTTGAAATCAGGAGCAGCAGAGAAGGACAACCTGACTCATGTTCCAGCAAAGGACAAGCAAAAGAGATCATGGCAATCAAAACCAGAATGCAAACAAATCATCCCTCTTCCTACAAGTAAGTACACAAAAGGATGTTTATATTTTGCAAGTGAAACAATATATACACTAAGACTAGCTGGTTAGTTGGTCCTTATTTGCACGTTACAAAATACAGTAAACAACATTTATTTTAAATAATGGATGTTGACACCTGAACAGGAGAGAAGAAGATGATACTTAACTTTTTAAAAAACGTCCTGTATGAAGGCCAAGTTTGACTTTAATCTAAAACTGTAAACAAATCAATTAAATGAAAGATATTTTAAATATTTAACATACAAGTAATAAATAAAAACAAAATAACTTGACAAAAAACATAAATAAAATAATAAATAAAAACATACATAAAACATTAAATAAATAAATAAATAAATAAATAAATAAATAAATAAATAAACAATTAAAAAAAGACAAATAATAGCAGCTAGAAAAAAATTGCTTCACTGTCAGATCTTCAAATTTTTCAGTGGGGCTTCTGTTTGGTAAGATACAGGACAGTATAACCCTAACCCTAACCTACTCTGGTTAGGATAGGTTGTATTCAGCTCTTCCACACGTTTATTCCAAGAACATCATTTGGGAAAAGATTTTTAAGATTCCCGGATTGTCCATGTTGTGGTTTAGCACTGGCAACAATTATGTCCTTCAACTTCCCTTGAAGCCAGTCCTGTCTTTCTCCCACTTGCTTGTGTTCCCGAACGTTGTGCATGAGTTGTACCTCACTGATGGTTCTCTTTCTGTAGAAGTAGAAAATACCACTGTTGACTCAAGAAACAATTTCATCAACAGTGAATTATTTAGGATAAATTGGTCATTATCAATGATTTATTTTCACTCTTTACAAACTATAAACAGAATCTACCTCAGTGGTTTAGCCTCTATGTGTAAACTGGCCAAGAAGAGTACCAGAACCAGTGTTTCCAAGTGCCTCAATGAAAACATGTTGAGTAACTGAAACAAATGAAATCAAATAGTGGTTAGAAAATTTATTTCAGCACCTCCTAATATGAAACTTGTGTTTCTTTGATCATATCCAATGGTATTGAAATACTGATCCACTGTCATGCCATTCTTACCCGATTTTCTGTCCTTGTATCCAAGAAAAAGTATGACAGGTTTTCTTGAGATAGTACCGTGTCAGTGCGGCAAAGAAGTCAAACTTGTTGATCAGTCTTTCGGGCAAGGAAGGTTCTCTCCTTTATATACAGCGTAGCCCTCCCCTGGTCATCAATGAGCAATTTTCACTGTTGATGTTGATGTCACTTTTCCAATGCATCGATGGGGACAGGCATCTGCATGACACCACCTCCACCACCACTCACTACTAACTCATCTTTCAACACCTCTGCAAAGTGCCCTGTTCGTCACACTGTTTTTGAACTTGTCACATTTTACTCTTCATGCTGAATAATGTTATTTTGTATGTTGCTCTCTGTTAAACAGATATTGGTCAGGATATCTCTAATTAGATGTGTCTCATGCACAGGGACTGCCGTGAAAACATATACTCTTTGAAATGGCAATGACTGTCAAACTTAATTTATTAGCAATTTATTTTATGGTTCACCTCATGCAAGAATCTAAAGGTCGTGAAGAGGTGCAGCTGGGCCAGCCCGAAGGGTATGAAGCAGAGACCAGTCCAGTGCTGTTCTCAACCAGAGAAGAAGAAATAGATACTGCTATTCAGTGCAGGATGTTCATAGTCAGACTGCACCTGCTCATTGATTGAATTTCTGAAGATTATCATACAGTTCTCCCACACTTTCCAAATGATCTGTCTGAATGTCCTAATGTAGAACCTGTTGATTGTATATCTTGCATTGGCTGTGGAACCGTCACAGGCATCTGGTCATTATCAAATGTAAGGATGAGGTAATTGTTCACATTTGAATTAAAATAAAGCATTGTTTTTCTGGTACTGAAAATGGAGCCAAATTTGAATCTCTACATGTTTCTTCTTCTAAAAGAAATCAGCTGTATGAAACACATTGCAGTATGAGTGGCCCTGTCTGTAGAGTCAGGCATTATATCAGTGAGAATGAGAGGGCTGTACATTGAAAAAAACACAACATACAGTTAACCTATTCTTTTTAAATGTGTAGCATTGCAATTGTATGATGTATGGGTAGGGGATCACCTTGTCACAGTGTCACAAGGTGCATTAGGTAACCATGAAAGACATTTTCTAAAAGTGGCAAAGGAATGGCTATGCTATGACTGAAGGAATAGGTGCCCCAGAAGGACCTATATCTTTCTGTCATTAAGGGTTCCTGCACACTACGCTGTCCTCGCGTGAATATGCACGTTTTCAGTTTTACAGTTTCATTTGGAGATTTAACTCCCAAATCATTTAAAACTTTTTAATATTGTAGCAGTCCACCTTTATATTCAAATGTTATTACTTATTTCCATGGTTGTGTTACAGAGCTTGAAGTGGCTCTACCCCATCATTAGAATATATCAATATCCATAAGTCAGTATCCTAATTTAGTGTTAGACATATTGAGTAAATAAGATCAACAGCATTTTCTCCATGTATTAGAACCACCACTGATCTTCCACAGAAATCCATATAAGGCTGTACGGTTGTTATAACAGGCTGGTCCTCCTCTGGGAGAAACAAAAGGGTAGAGTACTTGTAGGGCCATATAGTTGATGCTGACCTGTGTCTTTATCAGCTCTCTCCATCATGCACGAAAACAGCACTCAGCACCACCCGTGGTTTCAACTAGGCTAGATTTTTTGTACATGTGTAGTATACTCAACCGAGTTGCTCTCATTACCTCATGCGGTCATAATGTGAGCCATCTCAGTAATGGTATGCAGCTGGTGTGCAAGAGGACTTGACAGGGATTGATGGGAAGAATTGCACGCAAATCATTAACTTGGGTCACCCCCATGTCACAAAGAAAGTAATGCACATAAAAATGACTCATCTCTTTGAACTATATATGTCTATGAGCTGTAAATAGGCTGCCTCTATACATATTCAGGTTTTGAAAGCACTTTCATTTATTTTCGGATACTTCCTGTTCATTCATTGGTTTGTCGTACCTGTCGAGTTAATAATAGCAGTTTAATTCATTTTAATAATGATTCCGTAATGTGTGTATGTTTGTTTTCTGTATATCCAGCAAGTGACAGATTCATTTATCTCTGTATTGTATGTTTGAAGGTATGAGGGCACCAGGACCATATAATACTTTCCCAGAAATCTATAAATGGAGTTACTTTTTTCATGAAATGAGGTCACCTCACTTGAAGATATCATGTAACCAAATAGGATATATTTAGATTGTCAACATCATCCCATCTTTGCCTGTGAAACCAAACAAACACATAGAATACATATCTAAATCATACCATTTGGATAACAATTTATTGCGTATGAAGCAATAAATCATTCAGATGTGTGCGCATCCAAGTCCTTGGAGCTACTCAACAGTTTCTTTGCTAAACTACATGTTTTTATTCCTCCATGAAACAAGTTCGCAGGGTTACTCTATGCCAGTCTTGTCAGTGTCATTTTATGTGGGTACCCACACTCACATCAATCTATCACATACTTTTGCAATGTCCAGCTGACTACCCGGCACAGGTGGTAGTGGTGTCAAGTTAGTAGTTAGTATCTCTTCACTGTTGTGCACATAGAGTATTGAGTCCACAGACTACAAAGAAAGATCGCGCTAACACAGGGCCAGGAGCCAACTCTGGTCAGTTTTTTCACTATCGTTATAATCATCACTGTCATCCTCATCTGTTGTGGAGAAATTGCTGAAATCAGTGGTCAATGGTGAAGTCAGGAGAGAAGAAAGTGTTCAGGAGCCTCTGATGTCTTATGACGTTAATGGAACATCAACAGTTAGCTATCTATTATGTCTAGGAAGACAACATTCAGTTCCTTCGACCCTGGCCACCACAGTGTTGAGGTAGGCTGGCACCTGCTGTTCTCAAGCAAAGCCAAACAACTACTACTGCCGAGGACCTCAGGGCCCACATGTGACCCTGTGTAGCCTAAGGATAGAAAATTCCATAACATCATTATCAAACTACATGATAATTATTAGCAGTCTAGTGATCTCTGATTAACTACTAAGCAAACATCTCTACCTTAAAGGTGAACAACACTCATGTTATACATCAAAGTCTGTTCACAGGTCTTAAGGAGTATTACTGCATATGTGAGGAGACACATAAAGTCTGGTAAATGTCCTTAATTTATGTCACATTAGTCATCATCAATTAGGCTGAAGCATTGACAGTGTAATCAGTGTGGGGCTTCCGTGTCTGAAAACTTGAAGAGAAGTAGAAATATTTTAAACCTGCATTTTTTTCTAAAGGTCAGCAGGGGGCTGCAAACCTGGGTGCAACAAAAAAGGCAGATTGTATGTGAGCTTATGAGAAAATGACCCTGATTCTCGCTTGATTTATTACCTCAGTAAACAGTTCCCTCATGAGTTTATGGTCTTAATCACTAGTTTCAAGTCTTTTCCTACACAGCATTATGTTCATTTTGTAAATTATGGTCCTATTTAGAGTAAAAAAGACGATAAAGCAGGGAATGCTTTAGGGAACGGCTACCTTGTGATTGACAAAACTCAGATGAAACTGTTAAACTAGGCAGTGTTGATCAAATATGAATTAATTCTGTTAGTGCTTCGCCAATTTCTCACCCTCAATGTTTTCAGAAACATATTTTAGTGTATTGTTTAACTTTCGTACTTGCAGTACTTCAACCGCCAGCTGAATGCCCTTGTCCAAATACGATTTGCAAAACCAAGATGACAGTGACCATAATGACAAACTTGAGGCCTTAAAATAACTGTCCACAAACCAATGGGTGAGGTCACAGTAAGTTTACAGAAGACTGAAGATGAAGACTGATGAAAAAATATGGCGGATGTGGAGTTAGAAAGAAGTGAGCTGACCCGATGTATGTATCCCGCTCCTTACCTCTGCTTGAGGATAGCAGCACAATGCTACATTAGCTGGTACTAGCATAAGAAATCTGAATCTTTGACCAAAGTGGCAGTGGTCAAGTTGCATTATGGGTGTCAAGTTATGCAAAGTAAGTGAAATGTGTGGAATAAAAAATCTGATACCTCGGGTTTTACTTCATTGATTTTGCTATTGATTTAAAAAATGATAATGCAGTGCCTAACTGGTGGAATATTAATTCAAGTATCCTCGGAATTTGGAGCATATTCATCTTCATCTTACTCTACACTGTCTGACAGATGGAAAAACTCTAGATATCTTGAGCAAAATATTACACACATTTCCCCAAAATTTACCCTCACACAGTTGGTGTCTTTGGAAAGTTTAGGATTTCTGCTAGAATTCAAAGTTCCACATGCTTGGTTTTGTGAGCTGAACAGCACGAGTTAATGAGATTTAAAGGGTAAAAGCTGGCCAAAGGCAACTCTGTGCAGGAGATGAGATGGACTGTTTCTGCTCTAGTTTTTGTAACAGCTTTATTTATCAAGTGGAAGTTAAGCGTGCACACATGCTTTTCTGGTTATGCTCTGCTGGACATTCACAGAGATCTATTTCACACCTGAAAGCTCCTCAGTAGATCTGGTTTCTTCTACTATTGTTCAAGACACAGCTTTAGAGGACCAGCATTGTTAACAATAGCAATGCATTGGTAACTGTTCATGTTGGGTACATGCAACCTAGAGTATAAAATGATCTCAACCTGTCTGAGATGTGAAAACAGACATCACATCAATTGTCTTGATAATGAGTTTGATGTTCTATGTTTCTGTCTAAAACATACTCAGTTGTCATATTTTCCCACAACTGCACGTCATAATTTTAGGTTTCATCCACAAGAGGCCGCTGTGATCCACCAGTTCAGTTAAACAGATCAAATCAACTGTAATTCCTTCACAGGCAAACTCTTTGTTCTTGACTACTTCTAATAAATATGTCTACAACAACACTGAGTTTATACTCAGCAGTTCAATACTTGATTAAAATAGGTGATTAAAAAGTGAAACGGCAGAATGAAATAAAAACACAGAAAATGGTGTTTAAATAATGAGAACAGGAGGCTCTAGTCCGACAGTACAATAACGATAAAACCAAAGGCTGAAACACAGAATAACAATCAAAAGCTTTGTGAATTAAGACACATGGAGGTCCAGGAGAGCCATTTCATCTGCAGAGGCTAAATTTAATGCCAGGCAGTCAAGGGAATTTGATCCACGCTAGCTCTGTAAACCTCTGATATTGGCCTTAAAATGATGCAATTTATGTGAAGACACCTCAAGTCAGTCAGCTATTCCTATCTTTCTGATCACTGGACTCTATATTAGTGCTGTTTTCTATAACTGTGCATGAATAGCTTTGTGCGTTCAGTGGTCATACATTTGTATTTTCTGCATTTAATTTGTCCTTTGTAATGGGCAGCACTTCAAACAACAAGGACAGAAAAAACAAAGACAGAAAGGCATTAGGAAAAGTCATAAAAGAAACAAAAAGAAGTATATAAAACGCAGACATGAATAGGATTTTAAAAAGGTAAACAAAATAAAAAAGACCATAGACAGAAATAAACTAAAATATAAAAAGACAAATGAAATGATAAAAATGACTGTGCAGCTACAGTACAGTACAAACTTAATAAAATGCTGAAGCAAAGCCCTGATTTAAGCTGACTGAGAGTTGGAGTAGATCTCAAGTTTTCTGGGGGTTTGTCCCAGATATGTGGTGCATAAAAAATGAATGTTGCTTCTCAATGTTTAGTTTTGACTGGAGTCATTAAGTAGACCTGACCATCTGAGACATTTGGATCTTTCATAATGCAGCAGATCAGACTGAGTTTGGCCCTAAGCCATTCAGTGCTTCATGAACAAACAGAGGTATTTTAACAGGAAGCCAGCGTAAAGATCTGAGACCTGAAGTGATGTGATATCCACTGTCCTCGTCTTAGTGAGGACTCTAGCAGCAGTGTTCTGATTCAGCTAGCAGTCTGATCCAGTTTTAAGAGAGACCTGTAAGTTTTTCTAAATCCCTCTGAGACACAAGTCCTTTCATTCTTGACATATTCTTAAGGCGATGGTTTGTAATTAGATGTTAAAATTTAGTCTGGCCTGGTTGTTTAAAGTTTTAAGTTTTAAAGATCGGAGGTGATCAACATAAAGTAGTCAAATGTGATTCACACCAGTTTATTACTGTGTTTAGTACAGAAAGTCCAGCCCAGTTTTCCAGTCAGTCTAGTAAGATCTCAATGTTGAATGCAACACTGAGATCTACTTATATTGTTCAGGGCTGATAGGGTGTAAAGCAAAGAATAATGTATATGTTACATAGGCTTCTGGAAAGCCAGTGTTAAGTTCAAAGTTTGGTGGTTCTGGCCAATGCCTCTGCCGGCTTCCAGAGAAAAATTAGGAAAGAGGTGTCATCTGGGAACTCAACTTTGGACTGTTAAAATTGAAAATGAAAATTGAAAAAATTGAAAAGAAAATGGTAGGCAGATCAGTGTAGTCAAACTCTTATCAGCCAGTTTGGAGAAGAGCGAAAACATTTCCATCAAGAAAAGTCTTCAGTGCTGTTCTTTGCTGCTTTCAAAGAAGAAATACTCTGACTCCAATTCTGATATAACTGATGCCAGCAGCATCTACGCCAACCTCTTTAGCAGCTACCATTGTTGTTTTCGGGCAAATCCATAGCTCATGCCACACCTGCCTGTAGTTATTCATTGGACGGTGATTGGTCTTAACTGCTGGGGTTCAGACCTAAGTGCATAGCCTCAAGTAGCCATTCGAGGAACTGCGGTTTTTGGCACTTTGCTTTGGCTTCTTTTCACAGCCACAGAGGTTGCCGCTTGCTGTTAATGCTGTTGAAATCAGCCTTTTCAATGTTCTTACTTAAAAATGAGAGGCTTGATAAAAGCCTGTAATGGATCCTTACTGAGTTGTCTAGATTGTTCTTTTTTTATGAGTGGCTCAATAACTGCAAGACCTGTTGGAAACAGCCTGAGAGGAGATAAGTGTTTTGCGCTGTGTATTCACAGGAGATCTGATGCCATATAGTGAAACACACTTCTGAAAAAGCCTGTAGTCGAATATATTTTCCTCCAAGGTTATGTGGTTGGCAGGATCAAATTGTGTCATGCTAATTGAATCAGTTTCAAGTGGATGGAAAGACAATACAGACCCAATACCTGATATGGAGGAACTGACAGCTTGTCTAATTTTTACAATTTTGTCAGTGAGAGCGTTCAATGTGTGATTTAGTGGATAAAAGCTACTGACACAGGAGAGTTTGTCAGCCTGTCAGCAGGAGCAAATAAGGCATTATGCATTATTGTTTTTGGCAACAATGTCAGAGAAGATAGACTGCCCTGCGTTTGTCAGTTCAAAATCATAAGTGCAAAGTCTCTCTTTATAGATGTCATGATGAACCTGGAGCTTAGTAATTCACCACCTGTGTTAAACTTTTTGACCCTCTCTTTTTACCAGCGTGACATTTGTCCATGATGCTTTTTTATTATACCAGGGATTACCTTTACCTTAGCAGGGGCACTGACATCAATAACATTCATAATTTTTAGAACTGAATCATCCACAAGATCATTGACTGAATATCAAGCAGGGGCAGGTGTGGAAAAGAAAGCCGGAAGGAATAATTCACTTGTGCTTTTTGGTGGTATAACATTTTATGATGACTTCAGAACATGTGCGTACACAGAGAGGAAAATAAGTCACAACAACCAATCAGAAAATGCTCCAACTAGCAAGGGATGTTTGCACAAAGGCAACCAGTTGGTAAAGTACATGCAATTTAGGCTTCTACATGTTATGATAAAGATGATGCCCCCTATAAAAATGTGCAGATTTACATGTGATTTACATTTATATACATTGTGTGGTGTACTGACTTCGGCAGACATGAAAAGTCACAAAAATTGTATTTAGCAAAAATGAAAAGCTGGCAGATTTATCAATATTTTCCTTTAAAGCCAATGTACTTGATAATATAAAACTAAACAACCACCTTCTTTTTTGCTCAAATAAAATACCCAACAGTTCACTTTGGGTCTATATGGCCAGGTAGGACAGGATAAACATGTCATTGTCAGAGTGAGTCATGTGGGTTAAGCATGTGTCAGCTTTGACATGAAATAAAAAATGTCACAGCAGCACTGTCTTGGGTAAAAACAGGGCATAAACAGGATAGAGAATATAAAGATCTTTCTATACTGGCATCCACTTTTAGATGAAAAACATCTTCTGCTGGGCTTCTCCAGCATTTCCAGGTACTCGGCGGAAGGTTCCCATGTGGTTTGATATGAACGAAATACAAAGGAAGTGAGACGGTTTTAGAGCAAATGGAATTGAAAGTAGAAGAGGTGTTTCCAGGTGTATAAATATATGAGTGGTGAATTTTAGCTGTCTCTGTCTTTGGTTTTTGTATTTTGTGCGATATATATATATTGTACCAGTCTCATATTTGGTGTGTTGATAGCTTTGGATTCTCAAGTAATAAACAGCGGCATGTTTTTGTTATACTCAGACACATTGGAATGCATTTGTGGGAAAAACATTTAAGTTGATTTCCCTGCCTTAAGAACAAACTATTGTATTGCATACATATCAGCAACAACAACAAGAAGAAATCACTTTAACAGCAAAATACAACACTGCTTTTGCTGCCAAGACCATGAGGATTGCTGAAAGAAAAACACACTTAAAATGCCTCTTCATTGGGTTACAGGTGACAACACCGATGCAGGATTCTGTCATTTCCATGAAGCTGTGAAAACAGTCTCTATTTACGAAGTCAAGTTTATTTTCTTGCAGTAATGGAAATGCTGGTGCAACGTATTGAATCACTCAATCTGGAGTCTTTTTAAATAATCTGAATGGATGTAATGTGTAAATAAACCTCCTTCAGTATTGATACTACACCCGACTATTATAAACTGCCTGGTGTTTGATATAGTTGGTGGTTTAGTCTTGATTTAATGAACACAAAGTTGGGCTGACAGCCGCCAATAAAGGCTTTTCATATATTTCTTGGATCTGTGCCACCTAAATGTTACCTTAATAATGATATAATGTATACTGACTCAAACTGAGCCACTGCTGTGAAAGCAAAATGCCAGAGTTGGCTCAACTACCAACTTTTGCCTACTGTGTGCAGTGAAGGCTGTAGATGTTGCACACTGACCACTGTTGGAGAGAGTACCTGTTGAGGCAGCTGCTAATTATAGAGTCAATAGTTCATACTTTGGGATAAAAAATTAATATATCAATTATGTGATGCTCGTGGGATGTCGTTTTTGTCTTTTACACAAGTACTCTTGTTGTTGATTATGCCACATCCCATGGCCGTTGTGTGTTTTACATAACAGATAGGTAGAGCAGAGGTACAAAACCAGAGAAACTGAGCTGATGGACTAGAATGATCAAAAGAAGATGGAGTGTGGAAAAATCAGGGGCATGTATGTAAAGTAAATTGATGCAAAATTAATAGGACACTTCCAAAATTTGCCTGAATCACGTTCAATCATAACTGCCCAATCTTTTCTGCCTTTTCTATGACTCATTCTTAAACCTGCACTTGGGGGGCAGTGGAAATAAGTTGTGGGAACAACAAGTCGATGGGGCAAAGTCGTTAACAGTCACTTATTTACACATCCAAGAGTTATTGAGCAACATTATCATTCATTTAAAGTCGTGTCTCTGGTCCCCTGAAGAACTTTAAGTCCAATATCACTTGTCTTTACCAACTCTTGAGGGCAATATCTGACTCTTTAGCTGCTAATGCTCCACTAGTCACTAACCGTGTCTGTCTGCTGTTTGGTACTTAGCAGGTAGCGTATAGTTGGTCTTTAGGTCTTTCCACTGAAAACAGCTGCCTGTTGTGACCAAAATCTCTATGAGAGTGATGACAGTGAACCAAAAACCGTTGCAGCAGATGAGCTGAAACTAAAGCTCAGTAAAGCCGAGTGGAGCTTCACATTCAGGTGATTGTTCTCTGTAGGTTCATGACGACAAGCAACTCCTTTCACACTGTCTTTGTTTTCAGATTGTCATTTTGTTATATAAAAACATTTTATTATTACAAAAACATTTTGTTATTATAATTTTCAAAATTATTTAAATTAACTGAGCTTTAACAACCAGGACTATATGGTAGGCAAAGATACTACTGTTATTTAAATTACTATTTCCAGGCTTATACAATGAATAATCATAACTTCTGACTTTTTGGGTAATTTAGAAGTTTGTTAAAGGATAATGTGCTTCATAGTGTTGCTGACACGTATTAAGTCTGATTAAAGGAGGTGGAGTTTTGCTTTCTTGTTGAGAGTTAGATGAGAAGGTTGATACCACTGTGTCAAATAAGCATTCCCGAAAAAGTTGAGCTCTGTTGTAAGTTTAGTCTCAGAGTGAATTGGAGGTGGTGTTAAAAGAGGCACACCTTAGCAGAATTTTTCAATTTTAAGTTTAGATTAACGTATATTGTCTGCACCATTGTTTATGAAAGGATGTATGGGCTATGTACAGTAACATTTTACCAGTTGACATCAAATATACAAGTATATTTCAGTGTGGTAAATGCACACACACACTCTTACCTCCAGCCTTTCCTGAAGTGCTGCTATTAAACCTCTATCAGCGTCACAGTAGCACAATCTAATTATAAAATATTCCAAAATAAATAAATAAAATAACAGCAGAAGCAGATTGCATTGTTTGAGACAAAAACCTTCAAGACTGTTTTTGTTGGTGCTCTGCATCACGTATTGATTTCCTATCAAATCTTTTACAAAAACTGTTCACAGCCCAAAATAAAATTCATGGGAGTCCAAATGAAATTCATGGAATAACTCTGTTTCCAGAATGTAATTAGTTCTGATCAGCGTGTTTAATGTTGGAAAACAATTTAAAATGAGATTGATTTTCCATCCTCTCATGCACAGTAACTTCCTCAGACATTTTAAGAAATCAACATTACAATCGCAGTCACAAAGGAACTGATATTTACTGTGTCAAACATAAATATTGCAGCTGGTTTGTTGCCTGTATACATGTTTAAATTCAGAAAATAGTGACTGCTATGTACAAATATTTGATTTGTTCTAATTTATTACAGTTGTTGGCAGTGTCTGGTTGGCCTCTCCAACACTGAACAAAGCTGAGAGCACAGCAAAGGTGTGATTCATCATTTAGAGCCTTGAGCTTTTGATCATTTGAACATTTCTGAATTTTAACGTGCACACATTTGATGTGTTTCCAGCTTAAATAAACAGAGCATCCCCCTCAAATGGCTTGGGGAGCACACCTCACTTACAAATGTTTGTGTCATTTTTTCCAAAGCACAATTTTTCTAAATTTCATCTGTGCAAAAATTACTCATATGAAGTCCTGACACATCCTTTTCAATGGGAATGGAAACTTTTTCTTTCTAGCCAATGAATATTTAATGCAGAGAGAGGTTGCTTTAATAAAATAGTGTGCAGGCCAGTCAAAGACATGTTGGACCAAGAGTGTCTTGGGGGAGCTTCTGTTGCTTCTGTGAAAGAAAAAATATCAGCCTGTGAATACTAAAAGGGACAATAACAAAGCAGCGAGAAAGACAGGGAGAAGGAGAGATGTATCTGCATATTTATGTGGGAAGTATGAAGTAAAATCGGTTTTGAAAGTTGCTAATTTTGTTTTCTGTAATACAATCGAGGTAGAAGATTCTCTCACAGTTGTGTCTGTGAGTTAAGCATCTATGATTTTCTCATTTGTTACAATGTGTGGCCCACAACAGTCTGCGGCTACTTTACTCAACTGTCATGTCATAAAAATGAGCAATGAGCTATTCAAATGCAGTCAGCAGCCTTGTTTCAGTCTCTGCACAACACTGCACTATAAGCCACAAGAGTTTGAGCTACATAATGCATACAGTATTTTCAAAGATTCAAGTTAAAATAACATCCCGGCACTACCCAGTGTGGCTCAAGACTTAAAGGTCATCCTTGTAGCCCCATGTTCAAAGGCTCAGTCCTTATTGCAGGTAATGATATGGCATCCTTCCTGTCACCTGAGCTGCCTCTATCAAATAAAGGCTCAAAAGGCCAAAAGAAAAATCTTAAAAAGACTTCAAAGAGCAACACCACCTGTAGAAGTTAATAAAAGTTTAACTTTATGCAGATGATTGAGTGTGATTAGATTTAGGCAACCAATCATGCTCGTCTT
The DNA here is from genome assembly GCA_033000465.1 of Sciaenops ocellatus. Classification (NCBI taxonomy): domain Eukaryota; kingdom Metazoa; phylum Chordata; class Actinopteri; family Sciaenidae; genus Sciaenops; species Sciaenops ocellatus. Next base: position 9,124,054 of record CP136888.1, on the reverse strand, counting down.
ATTACTGTAAGGAAACAATGACAGAAAAGTCCTTTAAAGATCAACTACAAAACTTGGTCTCTACTGTAGTACATGCAAAACAAATATAACTTCAGTCTAATTCCTGCTCTTCACCAGGAATCACAGTCGCAGGCACAGAATGGGGATGACAGAATCACCTTTCACCTGGTTACACATCAGTGTAGCATTGACATGATTTAAAATCTGTTATTTTATGGTAGAAAAAGTGCTTTAAGATGAGGTGGAACCACAAGCTCAAGGCCAAGTGTGAGAGAGTTTTTATACTACTTTTAATTAAATTATACCAGAGCTCCATTGTCCGGGTTGCTTTTTTATTTCAGGTTAAAGCAACTGCCCCTCAAAATGTCTAAGGCTTACTGGGACTTGAAAAAGAAAACCAATCTATGAAAACACATTGCTCAGTAAATTAACCGCTTGCCTGAGTACCAGTATTGCAGTACCAGAAAACATTAACTGCCAAATTGAAGCTGCTTATTTAACTTATGTTAAACACACCATCCAGCAATCCATATGTGTGAACACAAACAGAGGTCATACAATGGGCAACAGGCTGGTTTTCTGGAGCAGGGAACAGGCAAGAAATGACTGTTATATACAGTATGTACACTGAGTCTTATGCTGCCTTCACGTCATATCATTCAGGCAGAGCAGACGAGTTGGAAAAATACCATTCACTTCAGCCTCCAAGACATAATTAGAAATACTGGGAATTTCTGACAACTATGACACCTCTGGCATTTTAGTATTCCAATTATGTGACTACAAGACTAGTAGTGGGAGTAACCCTCTGAAATAAAGCATGAGTTTTCTGCACATGCCCTGTGTGCCAAAATTGCGTTGACCAAGATGTCACTACTGTAACACTGTCTTTACAGGTGTCACTAAAAAGTGGATCAGACAACTGCAGTTCATTCAGAACAACCGCTGCTGGAGTCCTCACGAAGACAGAGAAAGTCCACGTCTTAAATCTTTACACAGGCTTCCCATGTGTGACCTGACTTGACTTTAAATTACTGAGTGAAGTGCATTTTTGATCTGTCTGTCCGGAGTTGAAACTAAACATGGAGAAGAAACATTAATTTTTTATGCAACACATGTCTGGAAATACTAGAAAACTTGAGGTCTGTTGCAACTCTCTAGTTCTTTTACAATCTGGGCTTCAGAATTTTTTGTCTTTCTTTAATTTGGGACTACTCATATCTTGCACTGACATCACTGCAATGGCACTGTCATTTTTATTCTCCTATTTTATCTGTTTTGGCCTATTTTTATGTTCTATTTTATTTGTTTGAATCCTAATTAAAGGTGTTAATACATTAATAAAACATACTTATGCATATTATATTCTATTTCTGCCATATACTGTAAACTGAGCCCTGTAAATTGTGCACACTGGACTTTTTAATGTGCCTTAATTTCCCTTGTGTGTCTTTTCTAATGCCCTATATGTCCTATACAAAGCACTTTGAATTGACTTGTTGTTGAAAGGTGCTTTACAATTACACTTGCCTTGACTCGTGTAATGATCCTTCATTAAACAGTGTAGCACTAAATGGTTTTCACCTACTAACAGCTTACTTATCTCTAAAAATAAAACCATTCTTTCTGTAGCACTTTTTTAAAAGACGTGTCAAAGTTGCAAAGAACTTTGCAGGGTCAATAAATTGTTTCACAGACTAACAAGAGGACAAAATAGCCGAAAAAGAATGGAACACAAAAGGCAAATTAAAGCAGGAATCAAGCAATTAATTACTTTCTGAATAAAATTTTAAGACAACAATAGAAGGCGAGGAACAGAGCAATTGTGGATCAAGGATAAAAGTTGAATACACAAAGCCCTGAAAATGACAAAAATATAACAGAACATAATGCAAAAAGCCTGTTAAATCATGAATTTAACTCCAGGACTAATATGAGAAGAATGGCCGCAGTAATTGTCTCATTTATTTTGGAGTTTGCTCAGAGCCCTGCAGCAGCTGCTTTGGCCAGAGCAGAGGGAGTCATGTGATAGTCGAGATGAGACGAGATGAGATGCATGGATGGACTGGATAACCTTCTGAAGGTCTGTGAAGGACAGACAGCAGCCTAATTTAGTTCACCAAGGCTCTGCGTGCAGCAGACCTTTTTTAACTGTGGTGTTTGAAAAATATTTGGGAAGAAGTGATTCATTTTCACTTGAAAACAACAAAATTTGAGTTATTCTTGGAGCTATGGGCAGTTTAGAGCAATGTCTGTTCTCTGTGAGCGTCTTTTCTTACTTTTGTTCAGTTTACATGCTTTGTTATAAAAAACAATTTGTTACAGTGACTGCTAAGCTCACCCAGTTCATCCACAAAAGTGCAAAACAGTATAAAACAATAAAAGGAAAATAAACCTGTCTTAGGCTGCAAATGTATGTGATGCTTACACTCCCATTGTACTGTATATGATTGAATAACTATGTGTAATTTCTTAATAGTCATCAGAAATAAAACATGTAAGGCCACATGTTTCTTGCATTACAAATGAATAAATATTGTCAGCTGTTAACAATCTGTCAGGTTGCTGTTTAAGATCTAGCCAAAAACCTTTTTACAAATTATGCCAACTAATTACACAGCCAGTGACTGACATTTTTCTAAACATGACCAGCTTGTCAGAAATGTTCTGCGTTGCTATTTTTATTCTTTTAAAAAAATCAGATTTTTCCCTTTCTGGAGGCATTTGGACCTCTGACCATTCTTCTATTCATACCAGAGAAAATGAGTGCTTGAATTCAGTAATGATGTCTGACACACAATAAATCAGAATTCATTTCACACTTTAGATAAAACTAACCTCACAGTTTCTTACTGAAGAAATTAAATAACTCAATAAGGAGAAGGTTAAATTGAAAAGTGACATATTTCTATTTAGGCTACAGGTACCAAAACCTTTTGCACTTCAAACTGTGTTGGAGTTGAATGAGAGGGTCAGTACCATTTTCATTCTTGTACGCTAAATATGACATTATCGCCAGCAGCGTAGATTAGCATAAAGACTAGAGACTGGGGAAACAGCTTGCCTGGCTCTGTTTGAATGTAATGGAGTCTTACTAGCATAATCTCTAAAGCTCACGTGTTGGTTACCTGGCAACCACATGTTGGCTAGGTCAAATGCCAGCAACACTTGTAGTCTATTGAATAACTTCATTGTTAGACCAACCAAATATGTAATGTGTTTCATGATGACCTTGATGAAGCCCACAAGCCAAAATCTGTTGGTCTAACATTAAAATTGTTCTATATACCACAAAAGTATGTGCCAGAAAGTTACTGCGTCTGGCTGTGAGAGGGGTGAATTTTTTTTAACTCACCCATTCAGATGATATTAAGGCTCGCATGTGCGCATATTTAACAGCATGGCTGCGTAGAAACCTACGGGAGACATCACTCAGGCTCTGTCCATTCTTTATACTGTCATTGATAATACATGACCTTTAAACACAGCCACAGTTGTTCCCAGTCTTTATGCTAAGCTATACTAACTGTCTCCCAGCACTAGCTTCGTATTTACCAAACAAACATGAGCATGGCATCTATCTTCTCATCTAATGCATGGCTAGAAAATGAATAGGAGTATTTCCCAATGATTTCTTTAAAATCCAACTTATTATATAAATTGTTTTTGAAATTATTGTGATTTAAAGTCATTCATATTGTTTTTCTGTTCGCCTACATACAGTGGGCGAACTACTCTACTATGCTTATGCCCACGTTTCTGCCAATAGAACCAATTGTGTGGGTGTAACAATGAAAACCTGTGCGTACAGTAATCAGTGTCACTGTGATTGTGAGGCATATAATTCACCACATAGAATGCTTTAAAGTGGAATTAGCATGTCCATTGTCGAATTAATTTGAGGAGGTCAGCCAACAACATTACTAAACATTCAAATGAGACAAATGCTGGCAGTGAAGAGTTTAATTTCCATAAGAGTAGAGTGATCATATCATATTTACCAGGTAAAAATGCAATGCTGAATTAGAAATGTTTTGTCATGTCATGTATCAGATATTGGAGGTCACCACAAATTAAAATCAATGTTCAAGTGTTTTTTTGTTTTTTTTAAATCACAAATGTATTGTTCTATATGCCACCTAAAACTCAGTATCTGGACCAGGAATGCCAAAAGTTTGTGTCAGTTTGTAGATATTTTCAGTCAGTGGTATTTCAGAGTTTGTAATTTCCTGGAAAATGATGATGAATATAAAAATATGGATGATGCCCTGCACTCGGGGGTGTATACTGATTTGTGGATGGAATGGAGTGGAGTGATTCTGAGGGCCGGTGTTGTGCCTCACCAGGAACAGCAATGGGCTTTGAACCCAATTTGACATAGTGGCCAAACTGTGTAGTGACAACAATGGTCAAGTTGTATCTATGGATCATCCTATTTACTGCGGGACTGAACAACATTTCATTTTCGTATGTCATGGTAATGATTTTTCCAGGTATGAATCCTGCTATTAAACCCTTTGGTGTTACCAGGGAAATGTAGTCGATCAATCAGATGTCTAATCAAAGCTGGTCCTTGAGCTTAACACAACATCTAATGGAGAAACTGACATTTTTCTCTGATGTTGGTCTTTCAACCCACTTAGTTTCAACAGCTCTTAGATATCAGTTCACTTGGTTTCACCATGGAATAGACATTATCTCAATGAAATTTACTTTTGAGCCAAGCCACTACACACCCACATACTGTACTTTACCAAACACCATTGTATTTAGAAAGAAATCACATCTACCTTTGTAGTTTTTATAGTAGGCCTGTAGCTTCTACTATTTCCTACACAAAGCAAGCACAGCTCTTGAGTTCTCTTGAGGGTCTTTTTAAAACTCACTTGTATCTTGCTGCTGCTGCTCCCTGTTGAGCTTGATGTGGAACTGATATCACATGTTGGCCACATGTTGTGTTTCTTGATTTTTCCAACTCTTCAATTTCTGTCATTAATTTCAGTGTTTCTTTTTTTTTTTAAATTATTATTATTATCTTCCTCGTTCATCCTGTCCCCTTTCATCCACCCAGCCATGCTTAGTCCACCAAGTACAATGGCTTTGAATGCAGCTCAGTAAATCATCATTGGTGACTGGAACATAAAACAGACTGTGTTTTAACCCTTAGCTGTTCTGAAGCCACTGTAAACCACGTCCTCGTGGAGTTCATTGCTTAATCTTAACAGCTTCAAACGCAGCTCAGCCAATCAGAATCAAGGACTGTAAACATCGTTTTTATAATTTAAAGTTAAGTGTTACCACTGTAAATCAGACTCTGACTCTGAAAGTGATTTAGAACATTGGGTTGCCATCGTTTCAGCACTGACCGACAAGTTTCCTTCATCATAGTACAAATATAGCTAAGAATAACCATGATGAAAAACTGCTTACTGTCGCCATGGTTACCATAAGAGCTCTGTAACAATGGCTTGTAATTATCTAAATTGTGAGCAAGATTGAAACAAACCTTTACAGTTTTAGTATGAAGCGCACACTATATGTTGTATTAAAGAAAACAAACAAACATTTTTCTGTATTGGAAGGAAATTGGACAGGAAATTGGCCTCTAACTGTGCAGGTCAGTCCTGCTGCAGGGGTTTCAGTTTGGTCTTTTTTGTAGGTGAAGCAGAAATAAAGAATGATGAGAGGTTATTTGCAGTTTATGTTTGAGAGCTTTGCCAAAAAGGAAAAAAAAAAGCTGGCAATGCTATACTGCTCTAACAAGTAGTGATTCCCAACCTGCAGACTCGAGCAGGTGACAGAGATGAGTGCTGAGACTGAAATAAATTGCAGAACTGTCAACTAGAATAAACCACAGAGCTTACTGGCAAACTGTCCCCAACAGTTTGAGTACAGAAGGAGCTCTGTGCATAAGACTTACATCACCATGGATGAAAATATAAAATGTCTTTCCTGGAGTTCTCCCGAGATAATGCCACTAAGTCTGTCTGATGCAAAAGTATTTTTCAGAAATATGTTTCAGTGTCTGTTTCTCTCATAGAGAACTTTATGATTTCCAAGATTTTTTTGAATAGTTCAATACCGAATATACATACCAGCAATTAAAGCATTTTAAGAAAGTATCCTCTTCTTACTAGACAGCCGAAAGTTGAACAGCCTTTAATGGAAGTAGATGAAAGCCACTCACAGTTGGTGCAACGCAGTAATCCACCTGCAAATTACAACAAAATGGCAGTCTAAAGTGGAGTTTGAAAGTGTTTTACTTTGTTGGAAACTGTGAAAAAAAAGGTTTGTATCAAATTGTTTTGATAGATTGTAGTCTGTAGAGTTAGAAGGGTAAAGAATGACCAAAACATAAACACACAGGAATAAAAGAATTGAGCTTCACCATGGAGAAGCACAGTTTTTGCAGATTTAAGTACCTCTTTATACCGATCTGACAATTTCACAGCTTGGAGAGCATATAGGGACACAGCATGGCTGCTTAATTTTATTTTGGTGTGTGACTGCAATATAACCCATAAAAATGTTATTTTAAAAATGAAATGGAAGAACGAGAACTACATAAATTCAAGATCTGAGATTCAAAGGATGTATGTCACTTCCTTATCCAATACGTGTAGTGAAATGCAGGGTGGCATACCCCTGAGGAAAAAAAGAATAAAATCAGAGTTAAGAATTGAAGAAATAAAATATAAAGAATAGATTTCAAAGGGAAAAAATATAACATAACACATTTTCAATACATAAAAAAATAAAATGTACATATGTCACAGATTGGAAGACCAAGAACTTCGTAACAAACTTTTGTACATGCTTATGCAAAAAAGGTCACTGTGCAGTGCAATGCACATTATTGCAAAGGACAACAAGGCTCAGCATGTACAGAGGTCAGAGTTCACCATCCTGATGGTCTTACATCTAAGTTTATTTCTTTTTCTACAGAAGCGTTTGACTGAGCATACATGCTAGAATAGTCTAACGCTGAAGTGGCGAGGATCCTTCATAATCCTACCAGCTCTGGTGTAAAAGCAGAGTGAGAAGCGTAGGTCTGATGGTCTCTCAGCTGACTGCACCGCTATCTGTCCTGCTATATGGTCCTGAGCAGAACAGTTCTCGGACCACAGCACCAGAGTGGAAAGTCTTTAGGACCCCCATAAAGTTGTCTGGAGGTGGAAAAGCTGTTTATCACCAAAGCGTCTGAGTGGGTGGACCACAGACATCTCCAAATCCACATCCATCTCTTTGGTTTTACTGACATTCAGTAAGAGGTTTTGCCCTTGCACCAACAACTTCAGCTGAACACTGCTTGACTTCACATAATGAGAGCTAAATTGAGCAGTGAACAAGACCACACACACTGTTACAGCAGCTGGAGATGTGATGTAGGTGTTAAGTAATGCTCTTGAGATGGTTGCAAAAGTCAGAGAGACACAAAATAAGAAATGCCTGTCTACCTCGAGAGTATGTCCTGTGCATACATTTGTAATACTAGCAGGCCTGTTTTCATAAGTACTCCATAAAGTGTCATTCACTTGGCTCATGTAGCATTAGATACATTATACACTCATGGCTTGAACCACTAAGTTATCTGCTGAGACCCACCAATTTGTCACAGCCTATGGTTTGACAATCACACACTTGGACTATAAAATACAATTCATTATGCATGTCTTTACAGTTTTTTAATCTTTAAAGGGTGTAAGTGAATAATTTCCTTTGCTGGGAACCCTGGCTTTTGAGATTAGCCTCCCTACTGCTCCAAAAGAATTAAATTTGAGAAACTTGCATGCACTAAATGACTGCAGCCTCCCACACACACTGCTATCAGTGAATAGCTTTGTTCTCAAAGGTATCTGAGCTTAGGCCACAACTTTCCTCCAGGCCTCAAGTCAACAAAGACATGATTTAAAGTTTTGTTCAAAGGTGGTGTGTGCAGAGGCTTTTAGGGAAAATAAAAAAAATAAAAATTATACAATATACCTACACTCCACCTTCACTTGCTTAAATATAATGATGCAATTTACATTCAAACCATTACTTAAATGTCTGAGCATGAGCAACCCTGTATTCCATGTTGGGAATCAATCACTTTTCTCACAGATCTCAGTCTCTCCTCAGAAAAAAAATCATTATTTCTGCCTGAGAGCAGAAAAATAATGCATTAATGAGAGGTATTGATTTAAGGGGATGGAAAACTGCTTTGCATAGCAATTTATTAAACTGACTTTAATATCCATCATAGTGAAAGTTTGACTACTTTTGCATAATGTGAGAAAGCTACACATGAAACATAACAGACGTGTGCAAATGAAAACTTGTAGCCCTGCAACCCCCGAAGGTTTTCAAGTCTGCCAGGGATGTGCATTTTAAGTAATTTCCATATTTGAGTACTCATATTGAATTACTTGCCAAAAAAAAAAATCTAACATAAGAATAAAGTTGTGACGAAGATGTTGGTAGGGTTGGGTTTTCCTTTCACGGATTGTAGAGAGTAACATGAGGAAATGTAAATGTTCAAATGAGTACTCGAGTACTCATGCCCCAGTCTCTACTTTGACAAATCTAATTTTAACATTTAATAGTTCCTTACAAAAGAAATGTAAACATATACTCTAGTTGTATAAACAGTTTTGACTTGCTGAAAATTTACAGTTTACTGTTCACCAAACTAAATGCAATAATTTATCACAATAGAGAGATCCGTTTCACTTTGCCAGAATGATGTTATTAATTCACAGAAATGTCACACTGGACAGACTACTAAAACAGCATGTCAACAAGTGTTTCAGTGACAGAAAAAGTGACAGATGACAGAAATTCATTACCTGGAGATTCAATATGACACTGATTGACAACTGGCAACGACATAATATAATTGTTTGCCTGACCAGCCATAGGATTTGAGCCCCTAATAGCTGAAAAGCAATGTGGTATTCCTATTTTATGCTATCAAACTAGCATGGAGCTCGGACTTTACATTTACCACCATCAGTGGTGTCAGCCCTACTTATGCGCACAACCAGAGTTTTGATATGAATGTTTTTTTTTATTACTATTATTTTCATAATATACAGTTATTATAGGCCTGGTTCTGTAAGGATGCAAAAGCATTGCACCCTCAGTTTAATATTTTGCACCCTTTGAATAATAGATGCCAAACGCAAGGTGGTCGGCGTCTGTGGATGTCTCCATGCACCTTTTATTATTACTATTATTATGTGTGTGCAGTGGCAATGTGAAAAAAGGGTGAGCGAAGGTGAATATAGATCAGCAGGTGTGTGATTATTACCCCATCCCCTCTGTCATGTCACAGATCTCATGGGCCATCATCTGTGCCAATCACAGTTAAATGTGACAATGACACATATCACCACAGATCTCCAACTAAGAAAGATGGTGTATGATTTTCTATTATGTAGTTAATATTCACTAAATGTAACAGTAACAAAAAATACATTTAATTTGGTGAGACTGTTCAGTCTATAAACAGTATAACAATTATTTTTTCATACAGAATACTTAATACTTTTATGAGACAAAATGATTTGAAGAGGAGGAATAACCAATGAATGAAACATAATGGTGTCAAAGCTTGATGATGACGGAGTGTGAACCAAACCAAATTAAGATCAGGACAGAAACACTTGTGTTACTCTAATCTCTGACACAGTAAGATTTTGGCTTGCACAGGGTGGATATTTCAGTCTTAAGCAGTCATTTTTCTAAAGAAACATTGTCGCTTACTGGCCAGACTGGCTGGATTTTGCAGCTCACGTTTGAGCATTTCAACACATTATATTTTAGCTTTTGTGTTTTTGGCACCATCACCTACTCTTCAGATACAGCCCTGCTTGTAACTGAGCACCATGATCACAGTTTCAGTCATTTGGAGCATGAAGAGTGGAGGGAGCAGAGAGGTTTTAGAGCTTAACATGAGAACATCTGAAAGAAAACACATGAAGCTAAATAAAAGAGACATTTTTAATCACTGTCAGCCATTGAGACATGCTGGCAGGTAAACACTGCATGGCTCACGTATAATGTGAGCTAAAGATGACTACTGTAAAATGACATACAAGCTTAAATCACTTTAGATAAAGGTAGTGACTGGGTCCTGCTTCATGGATTTTTTTCAGTAATTGCTGTTCATCTTGTATAGCGTGTAGCTGATGGTCAGGTCTACAGTGGGTGGACACAATAACACAAACACGGGTATCATTAAATGTGGTACAATAGCTCTGGGATAGCATAAATACTATCTTTATGAAACCTTTTTGTTGAGGCTGTCAGAGCTATTGATTGATGTCCAACTGAAATAATTTATTTTTTTTGTCTGCTACCACATACATATCTACTCTGTAAATCACTAGTCCTGTGTAATTCTAGCAATAAATGGGGGACAAACACACGCAAGGCAAGGCAGGTAGGACGAAAGGAAAATGAAAATGGATGGATGGAGGGATGTTGGACTCCAGATTTGTTCCTTGATAATGTAACCTGAATATTGTCTCCCACTAGTCTCATGGACACACTACTGGTCCCGCACCCCTGTTGCAAATGTTATCTTTAGACTTTAATGTTTGATTTTGTAGCTATGTGGTGTTGTTGTACAAATCACTGCTAATTAACCCCTTTTTTAACAAATAATGTTTTGAATGATCTGATGGTCTGAGTGTGTTCTGCCTGGACTTTGAGCTGCACTATGTGAAACACACAGCCGCAGGCACAAACACACAGAAGAGAAACACACACAAGCTTTCATCTTTCCATGTACCTTGCTGTCACAACACCTGGTCAAAACTGGGAGGAGGTACAGGTTTTCATTTGTCCCCAGGCCTTCTCTTCCAGCTAAAAGGAGATGGATGCTTGAATCAAACAGACTTTGTAGGACCGGAGGTCAGGTTGCACAGCCAGAAGATTTCTCTTGAAAAGATAATCTATAACAACTGAACTCAAACTTTCATAATTATTTGAACCTTTTCTCTGTCACAACTCACTATGATTTCACAACACCTCCAAACGAGGTGGGGAGATTGGTCGAGTCTCCATTAACATACAGATTCAGATTTATAATTTTCCTCCTGATTGTCTGAAATGCTGCATGGTGCTCCTTGTCTGTCTCTCTGCTGTTTGTCTCCTGTCTGTCTCTCTGCTTTTTGTGTCCTGTCTGTCTCTCTGCTGTCTGTGTCCTGTCTGTCTCTCTGCTGTCTGTGTCCTGTGTTGTCATTTTGAGAATTTTGAGAGGTTTGTAAAGTTTTGTCAACATGTGAGAACACATCTGACAAGAAGAAATGCGTGCTACATGTGTGAAAAAAATGACAATGGTCTGAACTTTGTCTGGAGTATATATGTGTAAACGGCTTCACTCAGCATCTCTCCCTCTCCTTTGGCGCCATGAGTTACTATGGTTACGGGGACGCCCTGAAAATAATTCTCAATAAAATCATGAATGTAGCCTGATTGTTCCTCAAAGCTGAAATATTGTATTATAACATAAGTTTATGAGACAAATCTGAAATAAATAAAAAGTGAAGCCTCAAAGCCCCTCCATCATTAAAATATTATGTATGATAAATGTCCTATATGCAAATCATCATTATGCTTTGATATTTATCCTCACTCTTATTGATCAGACAGGACCTCTGGTTAATACCTGTGTTTAGCTGTAAATGTGTCAGAAGATGAACTGTCATCATTGTCGTCATCAGTAAATATTCAGTTAACATGTGGCACCTCTGACATAATAGGTGAGAAAAATATGATAAATCCAAACAAAATAGTTCAGATAAGTACTGTTTCCTTCTACTCTATTTCTAAGCTGGCTTTCTAGTTCAATAACAACTAGTTTGTTTGTTTTCTGGACAAAATGATGCTGCAGGATTCACAGACTTTGAACAATTTGTTATCATTTACTGTTCACATAATGTTTCTGTTTGTAGCTATTTGCCAAAAACTCAAAGAAAGTAAGAGATTTCATGTGAGTTGATTTGTCCATCTAATGTGTGCAATTTGTAGACTGCAATAGGCGCTTTTTTGGGGGCATATGGACAAATTCACAAGTAGACAGTACACTGGTGAGTTTAGTTGCAGTGGAATATTTGTTTTTATTCTTGTGAGAAGGAGGATAGTTTCTTTACTATGTCATAAATTGAAAAATTACAAATGGTTAAAAGTAAACCGTTACTACTTTGTTATACCACAGTAATACCATAATATATTTAACATATATATTGTTTATTTAATGCTATTATTTTTTAATATATTTAATATTTAACTGTAACAACCCAATTCACATCAGTTATTTTGTTTTTCTCTAATCTTAATTGCGGGTTATTACTACCAATTATTAATGAGATGCATAACTCTCAGTTGATGTTGATTTGCATCACAGTTATTTAAAGGTACAGTGTGTAAGATCTGGGGCCTGTATTTTCAGAATAAGGCAAACATGGAATACAATATTCCTAACTATGTTTTGATGCATGTATAATCACCTGAAAATAAGAATCTTTTTATGTTTGTTAGTTAAAAATTATCTTTTTATATCTACAGTGGGAGAGGGTCCCCTTTCATGGAGGCCGCCATGTTGAAACCCCTTATTTATACAGTAGTCCAGAACAGACAAACGAAATACTGACTCTGAACAGGGTCCTTAAATGTTTCTCCTTTACACCAGGAAGGTGAGGGTGATGTGAGGAGATTGCAATGCAGCGATTGGACCACTAAATGCAACTAAATTCTACACACTGGACCTTTAAATGTTTCATGCAATAAGATTCAACTACTGGTATTTTATTCAAATATGGATTTAGCAATTCACGTATAATTCATTTATTTTTTCAAGATGATTTAAGATGTGTTCAGTACTTAAAAGCCTGATAATAATTACTTCTTTTTGATAATTAATGACCTGGGGTGTTTTATTTCCTGCGGTTACTTCTAAGAAATTGCGTGAGAAGAGAGTAAAGAGTCTAACACGAGTGCCTTTGGTGATGCTTCGGACACTTGCTGTACCTGCACGGTGAGACCAAGACAAGCAAGTCAGTACCTATCTTTCATAGTTGCAACTTCTTATTGCTTTATAGATCTCACCTCCCTTGTATTTAGTCTATATAAGAAGATGTTCGAGCAAAGAGATTATATAAATGCTGTGGTCCCAGACGAAGACGACGACTTTGCACACATTTGGCCACCACCACTGGAACACCCGATGGACGACATGGTTGCTGCTGGGGATTTCATTCTTCGAGCTTGCGGAGAATTTCTTTTTTATTCGTGAAGAAATGGACGTACCACTTCCAGGTGAGCCTGAATCAGTCTGAGGATGAGTCTGAGTATGTGAATCAGGATGAGAATGAGGATGGGGATGAATTCAGGTGGAATGAATTGGCAGACAAACGCTGATAGCGTTTTGTATTTAAGTGAAAGTGAGGATGATACGCTTGAAGAAGTGGATCCACCACTTCCTGAAGCCAGCAGGAAGATGGAGAGAGATGAGGAAGATAAAAATGATACAAGCGCCAAAAAATCCAGATGTGAAGACATTGACCCATCTCAAGAGGAGGAAGAGGATAAGTTCATGTGGAATGAACTGGCAGACAGCGATGCCGATAGCCTTTTGTTTGAAAGTGAGGATGATATTGCTTGAAAAAGAAGAAGTGGATCCACCACTTTCTGAAGCAAGCAGGAAGATGGAGAGAGATGAGAAAGATAAAAATGATACAAGACGTGAAGAAATTGACCCATCTCAAGAGGAGGAAGAGGATACTAAATAAGAAGATGCCTCAAGAAGACAGTAACACCATCAATTACTGTCTGACTGTAACACCCCCTCCACTCCATCCACATCCGTAACATCCCTGACACCCTTAATACCTGATCAGCATAACCCCCTCTTCCTGCAATAAAGCTACAATATTAATCCAAATGTTGCTAAAGGACGGCACGTGGCGCAGTGGTTAGCACTTTCACCTCACAGCAAGAAGGTTCCTGGCTCTGACCCAGGCTGGGGCCTTTTTGTGTGGAGTTTGCATGTTCTCCCCGTGTCTGCATAGGTTTACTCCTGGTGCTTCGGTTTCCTCCCACAGTCCAAGGACATGGAAACATTTACATTGCCCTTAGATGACACCGATAAGGATGAATGTTTACATAAAAATAAATAAACCAATAAAAAAAAGAAACTCCATTGAAACAAGCAGCATATTTCAGTATCAGACTGTACATACAAAAATAATTATAGCATTTTTTATAAATATTTTAATTATACATTTTGTGTAGCTAGATGCATTAATGTTTAAACAGAAACAGCAGAGTGATACAACATTAAAGCAGAGTGCTATTTGCTTCCTTATATTTACATGTTTCATGTCAAAAAGATAGGAAATTGCATGGATGGTCCAAAAGTCAGTCTGACCCTGAGGCAAAACTTTGTTTATTTATGTAGCACCTTTCATGCAAACATGCAGCCCAAAGTGCTTCACAGAGCCAGAGAAAATAATCATCCAGGTAGGAAGAATCCAGCAGAATTGATAATACATAAACAAAATTAGGCCATACAATTATAAAACATAAAAGCCAGTAAGAAAAACAAAAACTGAAAAGAAGTTTAAGAAAAATCACATAATAATTAAGGACCAATTTAGCAAACATAAAAACTACAACAATAAAACCAATGAAATGTTTAGAAGTAAATTAAAAGATAGAAGATAGAATGGCCAAGACATAAATAAAAATCAGGCTTAAAAGATATGTTTTTTTTTTTTTTTTTTTTAAATGTCTACAAAAGTGCAGTCCCCCAGAACCACAGGCAGAGTGCTGCAGAGAAGGGGGCCATAGTAACTAAGGGCGGACTCCTCGTATTTTTTGTGGAGGTCCTCGTAATTCGTAATTCATGCGGAGCTGAGCAGAGGCCCGCTTCTGGGACGCTTCCCGGTGGAATTTGGGGGCCACCACAGCGATACACAGCCGTTCTGGTCAGTGTTTTAAACCCCACCTTCGCCGCGGTCTGGTTCAGAAGCATTCCAGTCCCCTCCGTGTTAAATACGTGACTGTTCTATTTTTGATGGACTCCGCAAGCAGCCGGCCTCAATTTACACAGAGCACCTCGAGGTGGTGGAAGCCAGAGACAGAAACAGTGTAGAGAATCCGGTGGATTTTTAAAAAAATAAAATACCCCATGCAAACTACCGGTCATAAAAACAGACAAAAGCTAAACAAATTAACTACGTAGCATATTTACACATGTAGAAGCATATTTAGAAGCACATAAACCAGGAAAATGACCAAATCTGTGCAAGCAAACAAAGTCTGAAACGCTCTGCTTCTAAAACGTTCCCGGTGGGGTTTGAAGTCGTGTGCCGGACAGAGCAAAACAGCATCGCAGCTGCGACATGACAGAGACCGATGGGACTTCAGTCTGTGCTGCAAAATAATGACAGTTTGATAGAGAGGAAGAGCAACACACAGACAGAGCAGGAGACACACACACAGGGAGAGAGCGAGAAATACGTTATTTTTTAATCGTTTTATATGGGTAAAGTTCAGCATAAATAAACTCCTCTAGACCTCCTCTAGTAAAAGAAATGTCCCACACAACTATTTTGGTAACTTTTGAAATCAAATTTCAAGCTAAAAATCACTGTGACCCAGTCAGTCCTGGCTCACTTCCCCCGGGAAAGCAGCCTCCTTCTCAGGCAGCAATAGCTGAGTAGGTCCTGCTGTTTACCAATGATGATTACATGACGTGATTGCAAAACTCGGTGACTTTATAACTTCCCACAGCGGTGTTGTAGGTTGTGTCTTTGGAAACTTTACAAGGGGAATAATTGATGATTTTATACGTGGAAAAGTCACCATTACCTGCCCAGTCCTCCACACCGACACTATGCTGAACTCTGTCCCGGAATACAGCCTCCATCTCCCGCAATAAGAGCCGGGTAAGTCCATAACTTTTACAATGTCTTTGTCACTTTCCACGATGCACTGATATTTTTTTTTGATTCACAGAGGAAATCAGATGGAAACCTACTGGAAAAAAACAAAAAACAAATAAACAAAAAAAAAAAAAAAAACAGGCACTCTGGGTCCTTTTGGGCTCTAAACGTCTTCATCTTTTAAATCATCTCCAATAATTACCGTGTTTTACCACGTCTGCTCATGGAGGTTCTTAGGCTGGACAGAATCTAATGGTCACTCCGTAAATTCACTTTATTTGTTTCCATGGCTTCAGTATGTTTAATATCTGGCAACCAGGAGCTTCAGCATGAGTCGTATAGTTATCAAGCCGTATCAAAACACACGGAACAAAACAAAAACAGACTGCCCGGTCCGTCATGGCAAATTTCAAAATAAAAATATACTGACTATAGTAATTTGTCAAGAAGCTTGTCTTTCAATAGAGCATCTTTCCTTAATCTCTAATCTCTAATACAGTAAATATTTATTGATAGTGAAAATGGCAAGAACATTCTGGAACTGGTATAATATAAACACGATGAACATAATATAAACATGTATAACCAAATCACTATCAGCTTCCTCATCCAGTGTTGCCAACTCCTCAGTAAGGAGCTACTGGCTGTCCACAAAGTCGCTAGAAGTCGCTAAATGATGTCATCGCCTAATGTGTATAAACACCCGTGTGCATGTATTTATAATGGACACTGTGGACAAATATAAAATGAACTTTCCTCTGGGATCAGCCAGCGGCAGCTTTGCGCATACGCGATTCATTTGCAGTCTGGATATAGAGGGGTGAACATCTCCTGCTCTGACTGCAGCTGGGAGGGGCAGCTGCGCGAGGACCGGGCCGTCTGTGAGTGCTTTGGGACAGAGGAGGGGCCCACAGCAACACACACTGTTCGTTGAGAATACTATACGTGCTTTCACGTCAGTCTCCAAACATCTCCAATACACCAGAAAAAGTTGCTAGATTTGTTGCTAGTCGCTTTTTGAAAAAAAAAGTCGAGGGGTATGAGAAGTCGCTAAATATAGCGACAGAGTCACTAAGTTGGCAACACTGTCCTCGTGGAAGATCTGATCAACGGCAGTAAGTCTTACTGCCATAACCTCTGTACCTCTGTCACTATTGCTTGGCAATAGAATACATGATTACAGCTAAAATGGTCTGGTTGTGTTGGTATTGATTTAAAAGTGTGGTATGAAGACTGCCGCCATCATACCACTGCCCAAAAAACCCACAATCTCATCCCCCAACAATTACCGCCCTGTCGCACTCACTCCCATCATGATAAAGTGCTTCGAGAGGCTGGTGAAGGACCACATTATCTCCAAACTCCCCCCCCTCTTTTGATCCGCTCGAGTTTGCATACCGCTCCAACCGCTCCACAGAGGACGCCGTCTCCTCTACACTCCACCTGAGCTTGGAACACCTGGAGAAGATAAACACCCACGTGCGAATACGGTTTCTGGACTTAAGCTCAGCATTCAACACTATCATCCCCCAGCACCTGGTGAGCAAATTGGCCCCCCTTGGACTCAACACCCCTGTGTAACTGGCTGCTGGATTTCCTCACAGACAGACCCCAGTCTGTGCGGGTTGGTAGAAACACCTCCAGCGTCATCTCCCTCAGCACCATCTCTCCCCAGGGCTGCATCCTGAGGCCATTGCTCTTCACCCTGATGACCCATGACTGCTGTGCCAGGTTCAGTACGAACCACATCATTAAGTATGCGGACGACACGACAGTGGTGGGCCTCATCAGGGACAACAACGAACTGGCCTACAGAGAGGAGGTGAAACACCTGGTGGACTGGTGTGACATGAACAATCTAATCCTGAATGTCAACAAAACAAAAGATTGTCGCTGACTTAAGGAAAAATCAGCCATGTCACACCCCCCTCCTCATCAACAACGCCGCAGTGGAGCTGGTCAGCAGCACCAAATTCCTGGGGGTGTGGATCACAGACACTTTGACCTGGTCCCTTCACACCTCTGCTCTTACGCCTCAGACTGGAAATGTGTAGAGAGAGTGGTGAGGACAGCGGAGAGAATCATCCGGACAGCACTTCCTTCCATCCACGACACTGCTCGCAGATGCTGCCTGACCAGGGCTCAGACAATCACCAAAGACCCCTCCCACCCCAACCATGGACTGTTCTCCCTGCAGTGCTCTGGTAAGAGGTTCTGCAGCATCAAAAGCAGAACAGCCAGATTTTACAGCAGCTTCATCGCCCATGCTATAGGACTGTTAAACTCCCAATAACCCCCCTCCCATATTACACTACTCACTTTACATTGATACTGTGAACTCTATTCACTGATAATTCTGTTAACTCTATTTGCACTATTCATATTGTGTATTTATAAGTCACAATTTTATTGTTTATTTTTATATTTTATTCTCTTATATTTCATATACTTTTATATTTATACTGTGACTACTGTGTCTCTTGTTTTTATTCTGAGCCTTTGCAACGAAATTTTGCTCAAATGTACATTGGAAATGTGCAGTTGGATAACAATAAAGTCTGTTTAAGCCTACTGAGAAAATTAATTGTGTGTGTTTTTTTTGCTTATCCTTCTTTCTTTTAAAAAAAATAAAGAAAGCGAGTAGCGACAAATCTAGCAACTTTTTCTGGTGTTACTGGAGACCCTGACGTGAAAGCACGTATCGTCTTCTCAACAAGCAGTGGGTGCTGCTGTGGGCCCCTCCTCCTCCCCAAAGCACTCACAGGCGGCCAGGTCCTCACGCAGCAGCCCTTCCCAGCTGCAGTCAGAGCAGGAGATATTCCCCACACTACATCCAGACTGCAAATGAATCGCGTATACGCAAAGCTGCCGCTGGCTGAACCTGGTAGAAAGTTGATTTTGTAGTTCTAAACATAGTCGGGGTTCTTTTTACTCACTTTTTGTCTCTCTGGTGTCATTAGTCCTACAGTGTCCATTATAAATACATGCACATGGCAGATTATGCAAATTAGGCGATGATGTCATTTAGTGATTTCTAGCGACTTTAAGGACAGCCAATAGCTACTTTCCTTACTGAGGAGTTGGCATCACTGAATGACAGTATATGTTGAGACCCTTTGATCGATTCACTTCTGACCTGGTGCCACCGGTCATGGCGTAATGTTGATGTGACGTTGTGATAGGCTACATGACGTACAGGCTACATGACATGGCGTATTGTGTTTTATTTTGAAAGGGGGCGGAAGTGTATTACGTTGATTCTGTGTCGGATTTCCTGTCAGGTGCAATCTGCTCTGTTGAGCTTGACGCGAATCAGCAACGGCTCCGTCAAAAATAGTAGTGCTACGGAATGCTCGCACTGCAGAGCGGAGAGCCGCTGCTGGGACGCTGCTGAGACGTTAAGCGGCGCGCCCGGTGGGAATGGTCTCATTGACTAGAGTGGCAGCGATCAGCTCTGGTGACCGCAGCGCAGCTGTTACGCGGCCGTTACGTCCCCTGTGTAAATTAGGCGTGAGTGATGTCACCCGTAGGTAGCCACCGCCATCCTTCTTCCGCCTCCCGTCTAATCAGAATATTGGTAAAGATGTACATCATCAGGAGACAGATATAATAACCACCTACCTTGTGCCTGTACCAGGTATTTAAGGCAATTGCATGTCCAGTTATTCAATTACCTTAAAGATTTAAATGTAATAAATCACAACTTGCATATTTGGGTGTCCAGCTGGTCGGATATGCACCCCATGTACTCTAAGGCTGTGTATTGTAGAGTGGATGTGGAGTGGGTATGGAGTGGAGACCATACCCACTTAGAAGGCAGGTAGTGTACACCATTTCATATCATTGGTGCAGCATGTAATGTGTTTTCTTCTGGTCTAGAGCATCTTTGTATTCTCCTACTGTATATACTATGGCAGGATTAAGTGTAACCAGCATTTTAATAGAAAATCACAAGGGAGTTAACAGTGTACCATATCTCTAATAAGCCTTGGTGCCTCCAAGGAGGTCATGCAGACCTGCAACAGACTAAATGTTTCTTATTGTCGTTCTGACACAAATATTTTACATTCTTTATCTATATCTGCAAATCTTTTACAAGTAAATATACAATTTATTTTCGTTTTGTTTGTTTCATTTTGCCCCTCTTTTTAGATAGTGGATAAAAGAGATGTGAAAATGGGGTATAATGTAAAACAAGCAACACAGTTCCCACATCAGACACCACCAGGATGTCCAAACAATACTCATCCAAACTTTTTTTTTAATTCACTTTAAAGGACCAGCATGTATGATTTAGTAGCATGGCAAATGGTAAATGCACAGCTCTTCTGATCTACCAACTACTAAGCTCACTCCCACACACTCACATAGCAACGGCACAGCCGTCACAGGCTATGTGGACTTTAGCATCTTGCCCAAATATACTTTTACTGGATCGTGGTTCCTTTTCCTATAAAATATGATTATTAGACGTTTAATTTCCTCGATTCTGGGGACTTTTAATGCATGTCAAGTACAAGTCCCCAGAATCCCAATGTTCCTAAGCTTTATCTACATGCTACAGTATCTGTTGGTCTGACTGGAACCTATATGGAATACTCTGTGTATTCTTGATAGTGTTACCATCTGTTTGTCTTTGCAGTTTAAGATAACAGGTAGTTGTTCCTTCCATTGTCTCTGGTACAGGTGCAGTGCAGTAGCTTCGAGGCAGAAGATGTGTTGGAATCAGTTGACCCATGACTGTCTGCAAAGTCCAGCACGTCAAAAAGGCACTGTTTGAGCTCTACAGAATATGTTGGAGCCAAACTATCTAGATGAAAAACTCTGTAAGAGGATGTTAAGACAATGGTTGATGTTTTTATTTACTGGAGGTAGAGCCCAGAGTAAGTCACTAGACCACCATTCAGTAGAAAAGTAATTAGACTTTCCCATGAGATTATTTCCATTAATTAGAATCATTCAAGGGTGTCATTGTAATTGGGTCAGAGTGAGGGTTAAAGAAGTACAACACAAAGGTTAAAGAAAGTTTTTTTTTTTGTTAAACAAACCCAGGTTAAAAAGACAAAGGCAAATAAAAAAAAAAAACACAAATTGGTTGCATTTAATAGAATCTTTCATGCATTAAAGCAAATCTTTAACTCATTTTAAATGTTTAAGCAATTTAGCTGGAAATGTATTGAAGTCTGCAATTAGACAAAGAGTGCAGTCAAGTTACAAGATATTTGAAAGAAGGCAGTTGGTTGCTTTGGTCTATATTTAGTAAAGGGTTATAAAATAAATTAAAGCTAATTAAAGAAATTAGAAGTTAATTAGAAGTCTAGTGCCTAACTTAAGAACCTTTCATTCTAACTATATTTTACAAGTCGTGATGAATATTATTAGTTATAATTATTAGTAAATTAATACACGCAGCACGAAAGTTCAAGTTGAAACACAAAGCTGAATGACAAACTGTATACAAACTTTCCTCGAACCTAAATCTGGCAGTGTTGTGTTTTATGGTCAGCTTTTGATGAGTAATCACTTTATTGAGATTTTAAATGAAGACACTGAAGTGCCGCCGTACTGGAAGTGCTAAGTCACAACCAGGCTCTGGCATAAATGCCACTGATTAAGACACCAATAGTTTCAAATAACTTATGTGCGCCCTGTGCAGGTAAATGGCCTCATAACTCATTTGAAGTCCCAGGCCAGACCATCCTCTCTTACATCACTTCCACAGTATAAAACCTAATCAGAGACAGTCATTTATCCTGCTGAAGGAATATGACTGCCATTACTGGACTGAAAGTGCTGTGTGTGCAGGTACACCACACACTCATACATAATGCCTATCAAACTGCTCATTAATATTGTGAAGCTATTTCTAGATTCCCTCACGGGGTTCTTATGCTAACGTACGCAGGAGAGCGTCATGCTTTGTTTGGCAGATGGGTTTGGAGACGGTGACCCGAGATAGTAAATGCAACATTTATTTTTTGACAAGGTTTAAGACAGATATCGCAAAAGCCCATGACAATGACAGTGGTGTGAGACTCATGAAAACTATTCATACATGGTAGCCATTATTACTCAAAAATTACATTTGTTCATATTCTTGTGAAGGGACAAGGATGACATCCTTTGCGCAAACTTGCTGTCAAGTAAGAAACTCACATTGGCTATCCTGCATAATGAAAATCATTTCCATTTATAGAACACTGTTCTGTAATATGTAACTGTGCTATCGGGTGTAGCTGCAGATTAAACAGATGGCAGACTGTAAAGATCTAGTTTGACATTTGAAGTTGTTTGGCTCAATGCCCTAAACTCCAGTATGGCAGTGGATGTCTTCTTTTAATACAGGCAGATGGGAACAGGAGACTGCAGATAAGTGAAGTAGTTTTAACTGATTAATTCAGGCATAACCTCAGGACCACTGGCTGGGTTGGTTTATTGCTTGTGTTTTCATGTTTTACCATGTGCATGCTCATACTTTTTTGTGGATGTGTAGCACATGCAAAACAATTAAACCATCCCCACATGAGATGTTAAAACCTTCCCTGCACTGATCAGACAGGTACAGGATCCAGATATGGGGCTGACATTGTGAGTGGTGTATGGCATTTGGAGGAAACTCAGGCAAACTAAGCCACTTTGTTTTTTAAAAACTGTAATGAATGGTTTGTTTTTCAACTAAACCTGGACAGATGTACTTTTAAAACGGTGGCTGTGAAAGGAATTAAAAGGATAAATGCCAAGGTTGAGGATACAAACACAGACTCTGAGACAGAACAGGTAAAAGAAAAAGGACCTTACAAATCAATGGTGAAGCTGACAGGCTTACAGTCAGATACAAGAAGCTTGTCCAAACAAGCAAACAAATCCAGAGGGACATCATGCACATATGGGCAACAATAACCTCCAAATTACGAGGCAGCCACAGTTTTTGGAGCAAGGTGCTGCAATAGCTATCTACTGACTGCAAGACCCTGGGTATGATGGGAAACTCTTGGCAGTCCCCTGATCAAAGATCTGGTTGTTTGAACCACATTTTATTGAACATTTTCTGTGTAAGTGTAATATTTAAAGCTAGATTGTAGGCTATAAGCTCAGACCAAGAGCTACAAGGGGGGCTGAAATGTTATGAATACATCAAGAGTGACTGTAAAAAACATTACTTTTTTTGTTTTTTTGCTTTAGCTGACCAGCTTCTCTATGTGCTGTAGACCTGCATGCCAGAGTGCAGTGCACCCAGATCCCTGAGCTCCATGCTGAACTTTGAACTCATCCAGTTTCTTCGGCGTTCTTGCAACACGAGCAGGAATGATGCAAAGCTCAGTCTGGTGTTACATATCTAATTTTGGTTGGAAATAAGAAAATACAGTTCACTCCAAGCGCACACTGCTCTCATGTTTACTTGAACTTACTCATCACGTACTGACGACTTCTTCTATACAGGCATGTATTTTTGCTCACTACCTTCTCCTTTTATACCATAACCAAATATAACTAGTACAAAACATTTAAAATGTCATCAACTCGTACAACTCAATAAAAAATGCAGATTTTCTCTCCTTACAGGGTATAGAGAGATAAGCAAAGGACCACTTTAGTTTACATGATGACCAAGTAAGTATTTTGTATTGTATTCTGTATTTGTGTTTTGCTCATATGAACATCTTACAACATCTTGTAAGTATCATCTATGAAAAGCAACAATTGCAGCAAACAAAAAATTACAACAACAACAAAAACGTGTACATAGGAATAACAGTCGCCTGTAACACTAGTGACAAATCCAGGCAACCATCCAGCCTGTTTGACACTGGCACACCACTTAACTACATAAACAGTCCCTCAGTGCAGCCATATTTCACTTGTTTATTACCACACATAAATTTCTATATCATAACTTTGTTCATTTATTCAACTGACTTTGACTCACAGCCAAAGATACCGACTGTCTTTAAGTGACCACAGAAGCTAGGTAACACTGATTTTTAGCTACGATCAAATTCAATGTCTCTGCATGTCACAGTCACAAACTAAGGCTTTAATCAATTACCTGGAGTTTTTTTTATGGTCAGCTCCCCTGTTGTTCACTTCAGAGGGCTACTTGATCTCACTCATCATGTACTGAGACTCCTGGTCTTCTGGGGTTAGTTACTGATGCCTAATTCATGGAGCGTCCTCTGCTGACAATGCTGTGCTTAGTAGAAATGAAATAACCACACAGTAAATAATCTAATAACAGGAAGATACAGGTAAGTGACAAAGTAGTTAGATCACGTTTTTTGAGACCTTAGTTTCCAGTGAATTCCAGCACTGGAGTGTGGACTGGTAGGAGCAGAGGTGCCAGTTTAGCACTGCTGAGGTGCCCTCGAGCAAAGTACAAAACCTCTAACTGCTATAGGGCTGCCGATCACTCCACCATCCTTCCACATTGGCATGTCTATAAGCGCTTTGTGTGTGTGTGTGGTTGTATTATGGGCCAATTTGTGTAAAACCTGAGTGAAAAAAAAATCCCCATTAAGGAATCAGTAAAGTTAAGCGGGTTGTCACATTCTACAAAGGAAATAAATAAATATATACCCTAGGTGGGAAACTGTAGCCTAGTTGTCTAATTCCCCTTTACTATTTCCAACTCTAACAACAGATTCAGCTGTTACCCTGCTTGTTTTCCCAAAATACATTGACCAAACTCTTAATTTAGTCTTCATTCTTGAAGCCTTTTTATCTTGAAACCTAGTGTTTTAAAATACTTGCATTCAGTAACCATTTTATGCTGCTTTTGTGGGTCCAGCTTGTGGCATTAGGATCAGCAAAGTAGCCCATGAACATGTTTTTAGTCCATGCAGTGTATTCTGGATCTCTCCCAGGCTCTTCTTCCTGTTGGTCTAATTCAGGATACCTCATCCTGATCATACACGTGTCAAAGAGTCGCACTGTTCTTGATATTTTCATTCAACAATGATCATGATCTTTTCCCTACTTTAACCAAGTATTTTAGATGATTCACCTTAACATACTTGGCTCCACTGAGTGCAGAAGTACCTACAACAAAACAAGGTGGATACTGACAATGATGCATGAAAATGAATAAGGCAAGAGACATGATAAGGTAGAAGGTGACACTTAAGCCAGCATAGGTTGCCACTGCTACATTAAATCAGTGAAATGCAGCAGGTGTTTGAAAAGGAGGGAAGGCAAACAGGCAGCTAAGCGCAGTGTCACACTAAGCAGGACCAACACACTCAGAAGATCCTTGTGTAAGCAACACACACTGTCATCCAGGCAGCTACTGTAATGATGCAGCCACTGACTGGGTTCCCAACAGTCAGTGGCTCTATGAATGCTGTGTGAAGAAGACAGTGAGGAAAGAAGCTGTCAGTCCCAAACTAGACAGGTAAAAGTTTGGTTGTTTGACAGTGAAAACGGATTTGCTTTCAAGTTTGAGGTTTGAAGATGTTTTTTTGGTTTGAAGAATTAGCTAGAGGAAGTTGGCTCCAGAGGTGTGGAGCTTGGCAAGAAAATGCTCTGCTGCCTCTATTTTTCATCTTGATGCCTGAGACAGCAAGAAAATTGAGATCCTCTCAGAACACAGGGAACAGAGGACAGAGAGGTTGGATGGTGAGCAGGTACAATGATTTTTACATTATTGAAGCAGTTTAAATTTAAATCTAGCTTGATTTGGGAGTAAAGGTGTTCACTTACAAATATACTATGCTGCACTTAACTATCCACTGAGTGAAAACAACACCTTTTCACCTTTTACCTCTTCTCGTGAAATGATTGTGACAATGCGATTTATTCTTGATAAAGTATATCTTCTCAAAACTTTATTGATCAATCTCTTCCAAACATATCACAGTGAAAATTAAACCACAGTTAACCTGATGTGTATAAATAGGAATAAAAAGAGGAATGTGTCTGAAAACAAAATGATTCTAACTTTATGGGCAACAGTGTATTAACATGTTCTACCAAGCCTTTATGTCCAAGCCAACAATAAACTGTTTTTCTATTTGCAGCCTGTGCAAACTGATTATAAATTATAAACAAATGAATGCTTTTGTAATAAAATGAATCACAAAAGAAGATAAAACGCAAACTCTTAAACAGAATTGACAGACATTAAGAGCTATAGACACAAGCATTATTAAGATACATTAATTACATAACCTGCCACTTTAATAGCGGAATAATGCATCACCATGGCAGCCAACACAGAGATGACTAGACAACATAAACACTACAGCAGATACAGCCCTCAAACACATTAAAGCACAAATATATGGAGTCAATACAGGGACCATACTATTGTAGCTGTGTACGTATGTAATGTCTGTACTAATAGATTTGTGTGATCTGTGTGGTTTTTGTTTAAAGAGCTGACAACGACATACAGTGGTCCAAAGATGATGTCTTTTTTAATGATTTTGTGACTATATTAAAGTTTTTATTTATTTATTTAATATTTCCTTCCTCATTATTATTTTTTTTTTTGGCTGGTTTGCCTTTGTGTTCATCCTGTTTTGGACTAATTTTTCAAAAGAACTGGACATGATTTTGATTTACAGTTGAGCATACAGAGCCAGTCATCTCCTTTTTCCTAATCTTTGTGCTCATATAAAGCACCGGGGGACAGAGACGGGATGACGGGCTGTTCCAGCATCTGCCTTTGGTATCTCTTTGCAGATTATATGCTGTTTGCTTTTTCCTATCTATATATAAATGTTCAGGTAGACTGCTTCAACTTATGATTTAAGGTATCATGAGTGGTACTACAGAACATTTTCTCTTTCAATGCATTGTGTAAAAAAACAGTTTATATTATCGGCTGATATTCAAGCATTGTACAGATAGTGGCCATGCCAATCTGAAGGTGACCACAGACCCAAGTGCTATCATCTCTTGTCTGAGAATGACAACTCAAAATGGGGGACACAACTCTACTGTCTGAAGGTAAGTTTTTGTCAAAGGCACTGTCAGAATGAAAGGAAAATAAAAATCTCCAGGCAACAGAATTATTAATCACCTCAAGATAGTGCTCTTCCTCAAGTGGATTTATGATGTCTCATTTACCAAGGCTGATCAGAGTGTGCTTGGATGATCAGTCCAGCCATCTTCAAATGTTTTGAGCAATGCTTGGAGACGTGGCAGAAAGATGTAGTGAACACAGAGGAGGTGCAATTTGATATGTCAAGGAGACCATCTTAATCAAGTGTGTGAGGCACATAATAGATGCAAGAGCTATTGAACATCACACGACAACGTCTGTTATATAGCTAACGCATGTCCTTGGGAGTCTTCACATTGGCAATAAATGATCATATTAGGCTACCAAATCATCACATTAGACTGCATGTATGAACTGCTAATGTAGCGCACATTATTTCTTGTTAACATTACATGATGTGCAAGGGGGAATCATGTGGACCGATTAACTTTCTGCTAAACTTTAAAGCTTTATATCAACTTATCTAAATCAACATCAGGTGAATTGATTAGCAACATAAGGCTGACATCACCAATCTAACCATTTCTTAAAACCATCACAGGGAAGAATGTTCTTTTATAGCTAGCTAAACTTTATTACAATGAAAAAACAAAGAGCTGCTCACTCACACTTTGGCCATGGCGCCGTGAAGTTGGCTGCCAGTTACAATTGCCCTGTGTTTTTTAGTACTCTTTGGACTTGAAGTATGGATATAAGTGATTTGCCTTTTTTATACATACATACATGACACATTGGTGACCCGTTCAAAAAAAGCCACAGCTCTGTTGTTTACACTCGAGAAAGTTAATGATTGTTGTACAAACCATGCGTACTGTCTGTTATCATGAAGAACGTTAAGATCTCAATAAGATGGAGGAACAGCACGAACCAGGCTACAAAGGGAGTATGGAGAGTGTAGCTCCGCAGAGACGTGGCTGAATGAACTCACTTTGGACTTGCTGGTAACTCTGGAGGGCTATCAACTTTTGAGAGCGGACAGCTGAAGACAGACAGGAAAGCAGGGAGAGAGAGGGGGAATGACACAGCAAAGGATGCGTCCGGAGTTGGAAGCAGGTTGCTGCAGGAAGGACTCAGCATTTCGTACCAGCTGAGCCACCGGGGCGCCCCTATTTATTTATTTATTTATTTATTTATGAGTATTTTCTGATCCATTTTGTATATTGTGAGCCATTGTAACAAGTAAATTTCCCCTGTGTGGGATCAATAAAATCTATTTTATCTTATCTTCCCTAATGTTAGTAAACCTAATGTTAGTGCATTAGATTCATGAATTCAACTTGATCTTCCACCTCTTGTAGACTTATATTTCAATGTTTTGGTCTCCGGTGTTATTTCAGTTAATGTTAGTCAATTTATCAGGAGTTTATCTGACTTGACAGAGTGTCTGGCCCCAAGATGACCATCTACCCTTGTCAGCCCATTGGAGAAAAACTGCTAGAAAGGCTCACCCCCAAGTGTTGCCAACTCTTCTACCTAACTCCAAAAGTCAGTAGAGGTCACCAAATGATGTAACACACCAATTTGCATATGTATGCATATTTAAAACATTTTAATTTGCATAAAGCATAGTGGTTGTGTTGATTGCAATGAGGGAGAGATCACCTTAAGCCATGTAAAACGTATATAGAGAAATATTTAATAATCATATAATAAATAAACAAACTCACTGCAGGGACATCATATATTTGAAGCAAAAAAGATTTTAGAAAAAATCTACAAAGAGAGGGGGATCAGAGAAGCTATTTAAATATTTACAAGATCAAACAATCCATTTACATATTTACAAGCTATAGGAGCATCCTAATCCAGAGATCCACAGAGAGAAAGAGTGAGAGGGAAATGTTCAAATCTGCTGCCCTGCACACCTCCTGCTGCCTGTGTGCACAGAGCAAGAGGAGAGGGGGAGACCCTGCTGATGTGTTCAGAAGAGCTGTGCAGCATGGGAATAAATAACAATATAATATTTGAATACATTTCTCGCCTTTTGTCAGATGGTCTGAATAAGTCACTAAAATTGTCACTAAACGCTTTTTAGAAATAAAGTTGCAATGTGTGTCTGAAATTTTGCTAAATCTAGTGAGAGAGTCGCCAAGTTGGCATCGCTGCTTACTCCCGTGGCTCCATGATTGAACATGATATTTCCGATTGGATAATCAAATAATAATTAATCTGAGCATCTCCCATTTGCTATTCAGGAGGAATTAATTCTGTGTGAACTTTTTAAACTCACAAACTTTTTTGTAACTACAAACCTTCGTTCAAATCATCATCACACCGGAAAATATTTTTACAAATCTTTTTCATTTGCTCACAAAATGTCATGTAACACTACAGAGCTTCTTTCAGAAAGAAAAATTGAACGTATTTGTACAGATATTTTTTACACATTCAAATATTTGAATGTTTTCATACATTCAGATATGGTGAGCTACAATAGTATTGTCCCCATATTCACTTCATATATATTTTTACTTTCATGTGTTAAAATTGTGGGGTATAACTGCTGTAGTGTTTATATTGTCTACTGATCTCTGCTGGCCTTGGTGATGCATTATTCTGCTGTTAATGTGGCAGGTTGTTTGCACAGCTCCATCTGGAACACTATTTACGTGAAGTGCCATGGGATCTTTACATGGTACTACAGTGAGTCACAGTCACAGGACCACAATTTAACATCTTATCTTAAAGATAGCATCTCCTACAGCACAGCATCCCCATCACTGCACTGGACTGTTGGAATTTTATACAGACCAGAGGAAAGACTGCCCTCTACCGATCCATCAACACCACTTCAAGCAGAAGCTTTTTCTTCCATCCAAGTACTAGCCAAGCACTGACCTGCTTAGCTTCAGTTATTCACAAGAAGCAGGGTAAATGTTGGTATGACTGGCCAAACTTTCTACTGAGGTGAAGTCTGTTAAAGGACCAGGGTGAAGGATTTAGTGGCACCTAGGGGTGTAGTTGCTGATTGCAACCCCCTCATTTCACCATTTCCTTCCTTGCATGAAGGAGAAACTACAGTGTCCACAAAAAGTGAAAAATATGAAAGGCCCTATCTAGAACCAGTGTTTATTTTGTCCATTGTGGGCTACTGTAGAAAAATGGCAGTCTGAGAAGATAGACTCCATTGAAGAGGGCATGCAGCATATAGAAGATTAATTCTGAGGTAACAAAAACATAACAATTCTTGATTATACACTAATGAAAACATAGTTATGCATATCATATTCCAATTCTGCCAGTTCCAATAGAGCTGCTTAAATCTTAAAACACACCGGACCTTTAAGTCAGTTACTAATTGATGCAATTTCTTAGGTTACAAAAACAAAACAAATTAACTACACAGTCAGTAATGACCAATTACTAACTGAACTGAACAAAGGCAATTTGCCATTTCACCTCTATTTAAAAGACAGCTGAAGTTGCTAACAATGTGTCATATCATAAAATGTGTTAATATTCTAGCAGCAGAATGTTTTTGTGAGTTTTTAATGATGGTATTAATAGTGAAGTTTTATAAGCCAGGACATTAAAACAACAATGAAATGAAACAAAGGCATGTGCAATAGTTTCAAAATTGTCCACATGGACCAAACATTGAATTCTTCTCATTGTAGAAAGATGGAAACAGTCTGTGTTTTTGATCATTTTCAAAAATGAAAATGAAAGAAATGGATGCACGATTTGCAATTGTCCCCCAACCCATTAATGCCCAATAGGAGCTTGCTATATCAGGATTAAATGGAAATAAAGAAAAAGACAATCACAATCACGTCAAGGATGGGAACAAAATGATACAAAGACGTTGTTACTCTTTAACATAGTGCAGTCTCCAGCCAAATAGTTAAGGGAGCCAAAAACAAAAGAAGAGAGGGTACAAAAACACAAAATACAAGCTGAGGAAAATAGAAACTTGGAGAAAATATGTGGTTTGATGAGATGAATGCATGGGTTTTACTGTGGCTCAGTGGATCCAGGCTGCAAAGGATAATCGATACGACAAATGAGAGGATCTATAGTAAAATGGATTCAGCAAATGCTCCTCTGTCTTGCAGTGGAGTTCTGTACCGAGGCAAGAACAAGCCAGTGCTGTAACACTGAAATATAAATCTGTTGAAATGATGCACAGATGCTTTATAGAGGAGAACAGGCAAACATACAAGATGATCTCATGAAACAAGTTCAGGAAAGTAGGGGTACTTCTGTGATAGCAGAAAGCTACTGACAACTGTTAAGCAGCCAGTGAAAGTGGGACAGGGAGACACATGGATCACTATGTTTGTCTGTAAAGGAGTACAAATAATGATCATAATGAATAAATATGAGAAACACCAAATTGTACTAGCAAAAAAAAAAAAAAAAAAAACAGGAGCTGCTGCCAAGCTCCAAAAAAGATAGCTGGAGGAAAACTTCATGTGTAAGTAAATAGGCTTATCACTGCCAGGTCATTAATGCACTGTGGGGATTTTTTTTCATTAATACAGCAATGTCTTCACACTGAGGCGGCACGAGGATTTTCAATTCACAAAGCTTTGCTTTGCTCTGTGTCCCCTAAAGGCTGCACTGATGTGAATTTGAGTGCAATCTATTGCTTCAGTCACTCTCAAGACTCAAATGAAGGAGCTTCAGCTCACTTAATATGCAACAGCAAATTTCATTCAGTAAATATACTCAACTAGTAATCTGAAGAAACATTTGTATTTGTATCATCACGTTCCCTCCATCATCCACAGGACTCTGGTGATGTTGATGCTATGTCTATTTTTACACAGAGTTCATGGCATTTTATGTATTTTGAGCCCCACAGCTTGAGCAGGTTAGCTTAGGTTCAGACTGAGTCATTGTCGCGGGACTGAAAAGCCAGGGCTTAGCCCAACTTTAGCTTGGTAACCCGCTAATCCTGCTTCGTGAGAAAGGCCCTTGAAAACAAAATCTTAATGTCACATCTAATCCGAGAAGCCTCCATCCCCCAAAGTTCTTTTCAACTAAGCTTCTTCATGTACCCAATCTCACCGCAAAGTTGAACTTGTGGATGAGCTCTTTTCATCTTTCATAGCCCTCGTTTTTACGCATGTGAGCGTTAAGTAAATGTTTACAAACTGCAAATAAAAGTTACAATTTGACAGTTTTAATGTATATACAGAATTAAGCCTTACAGGAGCTTGAATAACTGGAAAAAGACACCTTGGAACA
The DNA here is from genome assembly GCA_033000465.1 of Sciaenops ocellatus. Lineage (NCBI taxonomy): Eukaryota > Metazoa > Chordata > Actinopteri > Sciaenidae > Sciaenops > Sciaenops ocellatus. The sequence continues at coordinate 9,091,924 of CP136888.1, read as the reverse complement.
GGACTAGATACAAACATAAAATGAGAGCAAACAACATGCTGCTGCCTGTTTGAATAGACACACATTGATACACAAGATAAATTATCCAGATTTTATTTCACTTTCACAAGCTCACAGTCTGAAGCCAACAGATGATAATACCTTCATGCCCCAGAAATGAAAGTGAGTATTTTAGGTCAGGCTGTTTTGTGTCAGATACAATAATATTCCCCTCCAGTGATGGGGAAACCACCTCCTCAGCTGTCACAATAAACAATGGCTGCTAGTGGAACCACCCCAGTGACCTCTAACTCAACTCTTTCTGCACACAAAGTCTTCTCTGTTTCTTTATCAGTTCACACAGACTCATACTCTGTCCTCATTAACATACCAAAATGCCTGAGACACGTGAGATACACCTGCTCTCCTCTAATCTCACTCAGTGCAGGTGTGGTAACATGATGCAAATCAGATTAGGCTTGTGTCTGTACCACCACCGCTACAGGTGTGCTATTCATAGTAATTATGTAGCTATGGAAGTAGAACATTTGTGGACTGTTATTAAAATGTTGCTCCTGTTTTTAGGCCCACGTATGTATATCCAAAGTGTGGCTGTTTGGGGTCAAAGGTTATTAACTCCTTTTGTTAAAGTCTCAATCATGAAGCTGATTGATGCAAACTAAAAAATCATCACTGAAATTTGTGCATCTCACTCTGTAGTGCCGAACATAGAAACTGATAAATCAAACTAAAAGCATCCTAATTATTTGGATGTGCAAACTCTTCCTTTTTTGTACATGCCAGAGAAAAGGTGACAGTCAAGACAGAAATGTGGTAAAATCATTGGCTGTCATTTCAAAGTTGTGGCACTAGATCCGCTCTGTGCCCAACAAGCAATTAAGAGTTTTGACGACCAAAGACAGCCGGTATTGAAACTATGACAGCATCAGAAATTTAGGACCAAATTCTTCCAATGTGACTGCTGCTACAGCACACATCTATAAACCAACCAATTAGTCATCACCTTGAAATGACACAGAATATATTGGCCAGTGTGAAAAATGTAAGCACCCACAGACCCACTTTGGTGGAGACTGGAATATCAACTATTACAACTATTGGATGCAAGGTCACATTTGTACATTCATGGTTGCCAGAGGCTGAAACACATGAAATTTAATGCAGATATCCAAGGCGCCTAGCAAAAATAATAAATAAAATAATTTGGGGGATCTTCTGACTTTTTCTCTAGTGCCACCAGCAAGTCAAAAAATTAGCTGTAAGCTAACTCTGGTACAGTGCTTCCAATGGTAACATTTGGGTCTCAAATAAGTAAAACTAAGTAATCTACTCTTTCAGTTTGTCACCAAATACCTGATAATAAACTAATGACATCCCAACCAGCCTCAGCTCTACTTTGATGTCTGATAATTAACTTAAGGTTGCATGCAAACATGCTAAACCATTGTGCTATACCATGGTGCTAAACTACAGAAAGCACTTTAAATATAAACTTATAAACATTGGCATGTCATCATTGTCATTGTAAGAGCTGCTAGAATGGCTTTAAACTGTTGTTTACATCATAATGCTGTTATTGACAAGACATTCACTGCACACTCCATTATGCCTCAAAATTGATATTTCACAGTCTGACACTGATTGTTACTAAGATTTAATTGGATCCATCTCACACAGTGTGATATACAATGAGCTTTAAAGCTGAAATGTGAGATATATGTACAGTATATATGCATGTGATTTCACCAAAAGAAAAGGAGTGAGCATGTACAAACTTTATATCAATATTTTAATTGACTTCAAAGCAAGATGATGGTTCTTTTCCCTTCATCTCTTACTTGTGGGATTTGCTGCTTCTTCTATTCAAGCGGTGCATCTATGAGGGCTTGTGTTCAAAGCCCTTCCGCTCTTATCTCCACCCTGAGCCCGGGATAAAACAGGACAGGACTTGCTGTCTTAAGTTGGCCCTCTTTTTGGAGGTTTGGCTGCTTGCCTATATCCTACCCTGACCTGGAAATGAAAAGCAAGGAGTGAAGGCTCTGGAGAGATGACAGAGCTGTGTCCCCTTCTTCCTGACAGAGCTGATATTTAATGCTGCTTTGCCTCTCCTCAACTGTCAATCTGCTCCCCCGCCAACCGATAACTGGTGGCTCTTGCCTTCTCCTAATTGTGTCTCTTAAGCTTAAGTTTGTCATAACATATTGGTGCATGGTATCGTGGTGGTTATGAGCATGGACAGCCCTGACTGCTCTGACAGCTTGGTGCCAAGCTTATGCCTCAGATGCCCTGTGGTGAAATTGAAGATTTTTTTTTTCTTGATCCTTGTCCAGCAACATATTTCCCAGCGCAGAGGATAGAAGACCACCTCCATCATCCTGCGGTGTCACAGTAGTCCACATTAATAGTAAATGGTAAATGGATTTATATAGCACCTTTCTGATCTACCGACCACTCAAATTACTTTTACAACACTTGTCACACCCATTCACACACACATTCATACCCTGATGGCAGAGGCTGCCATGCAAGGTGCCAACTGCTCATCAGGAGCATTACAGCACTTCCTATCCAAAGCACTCACACTGATACTAAGCTCACACATTCACACACCAACGTCACAGCCGTAAGAAGTGTTTGGGGTTCAGTATCTTGCTCAAGGACACTTCGATTGGACTGGGAGAGCGACCCTTCGATTGCTACACGACCCACTCTACCACCTGAGCCAGCTATCCATTAGGTGTAGTGTTTGCAGAGCAAGGCTGACTTGTCTTTAGTCACTGGTATTTATGAATCAGTTTTCACACTGGCAGGATCATAATAACAGATTAAACTGGGGAGGAAATGGGTGTCATTAGAGTGCGAAGGATGAAGCTGGCAATAACCTGCGTATAAGATACAGGTAGGTAAATAAATAGTTATTTAAATAGATCATTTGAGAGGAAGGGGTGCCATATGGAAACTTGAACAGCATCAGTGGCTAATTTCTGCTGCTCATAAGCCCCTCAATTACTGTGGAAATATGTTGGATACTGCTTCTCTCAACCTGGCAGAAATTACAAAGTCAGAGTAAACTAATTAATTAGAGGAGACAGAACCTGTCTTTCTGAATTGACAGTACATCAACCAGACTGCATGCAGATTACGATGCATCTACCAGATAATGACTTGCTGGAATATCAGAGATGAGCACTCACAAACAGAAGTGTCTAAAGCACTTCATTTCCCATTGTCGAAATAGAAACAAAGAAACAGAAATTCCTGAATTATATGGTGAAGAGATCAGGGAAGAAATGTTTCTTTTTCACTTTAAAACAGTAATAAAATAAAATGTATTCTGCTCACACAAATTTTCCTGTAAACTAATGAAACAAGCACCCACCTACAATTATGTACTACATGTCAGAAAGATGTTCTGATCTGACACCCCCGTATCGGCAGGACATCATCATTTTTCAAACAATAATCTGTTTTATAATGTGACATCAGTATGGTTAAGGTTTAGTTAAGTGAGGACACAAAAATGATGTGGATGTCTGTCTCCTTGGAAGGAAGGTCTAACACAGTTCCAGTTTAACTGAACAAACAGCTTCATGCCACTTTTCTAAATTTCCTCCTATTTCTGAGGTTAAATATATACACTGTTACTTAGAAATAAAGCCATTATATAACATGTCTTGCACTCTTCACCCTGGAAACTAAACATGTGTCATGGCACAGGGGTGCAGGTCTAATAACAAGGTTAAGAGATCAGATAGGATGCGCTCCAGCATCAGCAACTCGACTGGCAGTGCTCATAATGCAAAACACGGACCAGACTACTGACATCGCCGACCTTTGAGTAATGTAGTCTCTCAGGATTCAGCTTCGGACTGAACAGCTGATAAAATTGCTCGGCTTTCGATTGCTTGTTTCATTGTCCTGATTATTAACTTGTCTGTCAGCATGTGGTTATTTTAGTTTATTGATTTTAGTTTCATTTTTGAGGTGAAAAGGTATTTTCAGTTTCTTTGCTGTCTGCGCGGAGGCTGCTCTCTACTCAGTTTCTACCCACAATCAAATAATTACAAACATGCATATGAAACTCTCTGGTTCTGTTTTTAGATAATTCAGTGTGTTCTGTCATGTCATATGATGAACACACTGCAAAAACTCCATTTCTAAGTTAAGTGATTTTCGAGTGTGGATTAAATTATCTAGTGCCCATTATGTAGGTTGTGTGACCTAATTTAGGTAAATGTCACGTATGTTGTCTTGATTGGCAATTTTATGTGAATTGTAATTATTTTTAGCACAGAATAATTAGCTACAGGACCTTTAACACACTCTGAAGTTTCAAGACAAAAAACATCTTATTTTAAGTTAAATTTCTGCTTGTGTGTCTGTACATTCACTTTATCTTGGAACAAACTATCATTTAATTTCAAGGTTTAGATTTTTTTTTTTCACATTACATTGATGACAATAGTACCTCAGATGATTTACACCCTTTTCAGTAATACAATACAAAACTATAGTCTCAAAATAATCATTAGACCTAACATAAAATAAAAGAAGAAGAATAGCATGTCATACATTATTACATTTACATTATTAGTACACAGTACAACAGATAATCATGGAAATGTTATTAGCAAGGTTATAACTAAAACTAAACTAAAAATATGTGTGAAAAAACTGGCACTGGCAGATGAATTCACGTAGTCCGTATCCTCTGGAATCTATATTTATTTTCCTTATTTATATTATAAATTTTTGAAGTGTAGAGTCCGTCTTTATACTGATATTCTCACAAACTGCCCTTGAGGCAAATCGCACATACAGACAAGATTTTGGTTACTGTTGCTTCAAAGATGACACTTCTCACACACCTCCACATTGACCCTAATAACATAAATCAATGGGATACTCTCCACAGCTCAGATTCTCAGAATCTCAGACTGAATATAAAAAATCCCAATGAGGTGCCAAAGAAGCTTACTGTAAGAAGTGTAGATATAAAAAAAACACCCACAAGGTTTGGGCTAGACAGATCTCAACAATTACTTAGTTGTCATGACATTTGGTGTGGACACTCATGTTCCTAAGGTATTATTTCTAATGTTATTGACCACTTGACCTTTTACATAGCACCACCACTGTCTGGCCAAAACCTTGACAACACTTTAAATGTCATTTCAGATACTGGTGGCTGCATTTTCATGACATTTGTTGTAGATATTCATGGTTTCCTTTCCTCTAGAGCAACAGCTGCCAGGCTAAAATTTCCACATGTTCGCAAATTTATATAAAGGGTGGATTTCCCTGAATTTGCTGAGGTCTTTCAAAAGAAACTCTTTCCAATTTGGACACTAGTATGCCTCTGGCACCATCCTCAGGTCAAAGACACACAATTTGTGAGGCACATTCATTCTCTCAATGGTAATAAACCCATTTGATTTTTATGATGCTATGGCTTCTTCTCTCATATTACCTCCCGAGCGGAATTGAAATTTTTTGCTGCACGGTTCATAACAATGAACAATAAAGGTTATGACCTTGCAGGGCATTAAAAAACTTTGTTTTTTTTTATTGCATCAGTATATTAACCACTGTGGTCTCTGCTACATGCTGCAGTATCAGGTTTGTCTTTGTGTTGCTCCACAATACATGAAGCATTACATATATTATTTTAGGTAATAAATCATGCAAAAAGAAATTTGCTGTGGCCAGTGAATACAAGGTAAGATGTCCCTACCAATCATCCACCTGTCAATCATGTTGCTATTTTTCTATTCAATTTTTGTATTTGTTGGCTCAGTTTAATATCACAGTCTGTTTCCTAGCCTTATCCATTTTCACAAAGGAATCTAATTTCCTGAGCCAAACCTCAATTCCAAAAGCTCTGCTGTGACTTTATAATGCTGCTGTAACAGCCAAAACAGGGGAAGGTTGTACATGACGCGTTGAGCAGGTGTCCATGGCTTCTGGTAAAGAGAGATCAATCTCAATATGTTCCACTTGCAGTTTTTGATAAAATCAGCTCAATGTCACTCCAACAAACCAACCAACAAAGAGTCAAGGCAAGTGACTTCCTAGAATGTTTACTCTACTATATATCTGACCCCACTATGGGCTGCTCAACTCAGACGAAGAAGTAAAAATCAACATGTCTTTCTGGGTGATAACCAGGTCAGAAAAGGTGGAATAGGTTTGAGTGTGCTGTAGGCTTGCAAAACTTTAAGACTATGCAGAGAATATCCAACTTTTTCTGAACTTATCTTATCACTAGTAAGGCATGAGACAGGATATGACAAGCACAACTTTCTGTTCTCCTGGTCAAAGCAGGTGGTGCATATATTATTAATGTTTCCACAGCCTCCAGAACTCATGGCCAGGTCCTGTAAACTCTTTGGTCTTGCAAACTCTTTGGTCTGGGCTATCTTGATCCCAAAAAGGTTAAGAGAAATCTCTGATTAAACCTGCATTCATTCATTTGTTGGCCACTTGGGGTTGGCTCAAATAGTTGTAAATACAACTCAGAAAGTTATGGCAATCAATGTTCCACTTCTTTTAGCCTGTTCCTTTAGCTGTTTTGGTCTCCACCAACTCCTGAGGGAAATAATAAACTGTTTGGCTAAATGCTCCACTATGTTCACAAGCTAGTAGTCTGACTGCTGTTTGCTGCTGGGCATGCAACAATGCAGAATCAGTCATAATTCTCTGTAGGTTTGTCACTATGAGTGCCCACTTTCACACCACAAGAAGTAATTTAATCTATTGTTAGTATATCAAAATAAGAGATATGGCGTCATGGTGGCGTTAAAGTAAATGTCAAGGGATCTGTAGGATTCATCATCTGGGGATTATGAACGAAAATTTGGCATGATCCTTCCAGTAGATGTTGAGATATTTTACAGTAAGTGAAACATTTGATCTGTTGGTGGTGCTAGAAGAAAAGTCAGAAAATAACCAACTTTACTCACATCACTTCCATAATACCATTATTATGTATATGTTTTCTATTCTTTTTTTCACCTTTTTACACTATTTTAATTGAATGAAAGAGCTCACAGAAATACATTTCACTCTGATTATACCTGTATGATTATGTGTCAAATAAAGTGGAATTGAATTGAATGTCTGTACAAACATAGCCATCCATCAAATAGTTGTTGAGATGAGATATTTCAATCTGGACAGTGTTTTTGTAAACAATAAGGATGTGACAGTATATTGATGAAAAATATTAAAGATACTAGCTTTAAGTTCAAATTGCCTATAATATATACCAATTTGTTTTTTACTCAAACCTTTATACAGTCTCATGTTAAAGTCAAATGGGATTTTCAAATGACTGAAAATACTGATAATATCCCTACTACAGTACTTCTTAATCAGCCATTTGTTTTCCCAAATTAATTAACTTTACTGAGGTAAATTGCTCAGCCTTACACACTGTGTGGTGTGTGTTTGGGAGCAATGGGTGAATGGGAAATGGTTTGTAAAAAAAAAAAAAAAAAAAAAAAGCTGGAAGATAAAAACTGAACAATAGAAACCCTGAATGCAATTAAGCAAAAAGAATTAGAAGTCTGTGCAGCGAAAAAGAAATGCTTTGCCTCAGTAGATCCTCTCGTTCATGCAGGGAAAAAGAACTTTGGTGTACTGATAACGTAAAGCCTTTCATTCCTCTGTGCTCGGAGCTCCTGGTGTCCAAGAATTGAGGAGAATTTCAGACTTCATTTTCATGCTGGAGCTGTGACTCAGTGTGCATGATATTAAGAACACCTTCTTCACTCGGTGGTACTATATTTTCCTCCCAACACAGCGGGAACTCTTTGAAAAAAAAAAATGGATTTTACAAGATGTTCCACATGAATGCTGGCAAATTCTGACCTACTGTATGTGCTGTTCATGTTTCTGCAGAATTTGCTCATGGTGGGTCTCCACACCCATCTACTGATAACCAACCTCCTGAAGTAACTTTAAATCACTCGGATGTTAATTAAACCATTCCTGGCAAATGTAATCCTTGAGGAATGAGAAATTATCTGATTTGCACATGAAACAGCTGCCATACTGGAATGTGGCTAATTAGTGATGATGTTAAGATACGATGTTGTTGTCAAATGTTTCTCTGTAATAATCAGACAGCCCAGTGCAGTGGAAGACACAAGACACATGCATCATAAATTTATGTAATGGAGTTAACATGACCTTCCCACAAATTTCTCACAGTTGCATCTTTTTTTCTTTCTTTTTTTTTTTTTTTAGCTAAAAAAGAACAAATATTATCTGTCACACTAAATCGGGAAATAGGATATGGCCACCAAAAGGTAAAAGAAACATTTCATTACGAATAACTCCCACTCCCACATAACTGGATTTACGACTACACATTTCTTTTTCTAACCAGGGGCAAAACTACAGATTAGCAGAAAAAAACAAACGCTGTTTTTGATATTTTATACCACATCATGTTTTACTCACATTATTCTGTATCTTCATTGCACTGCACTCCAACAAGGTCATCACTCTCACTCTCAAAGGACTGCAAAATCAATCCATTCAAACTAAATTTGAGGTTTAAAAAATAAACAACAGAATAGTTGGGGGGGTTTGGAGCGTTATCTACACTGTGTTTGTGCAGGATGTGCTCTGTGTGTGGTTGCTTCAGATTTACAGGTCTCTACAGAATATCGCAGAACTGGAATATAACATGCATAACTATGTTTTCATTAGAGTATAATCACCTGAAAATAAGAACAGTTTTTTGTTACCCTTGAATGAGCCTTTTATATCTACAGACTGTAGGTCTGGGTGAAGCAAATATTATGCATTATACAGTAAGTGTTCCTTTCTTAAGTGATTTTGAATGATCCAGAGAAAGGATAACATTTTCCTGGGAGTGAAGAAACCCTGCAAGTGTATTTGTGCATGCCTTTGTTTGTTTTGTTTTTTTCATTATTCTCATGTATTTATTTATTTATTTATTTATTGTAGCTGATGTAAACAAGAACACATAACATGGTAGCAAAATGACTATATAATGTTGTGTGGGCTGCAGGGTACAAATGAGGTGTTTGGGGGGAAACAGCTTGGGATTATTTGGTTTGCACATACATAGCAAGCAAAAAGAAGAAGAAGAAGAAGCATAACCTGAGGGAACAAAAAAGACTATAAATAAGAGGAAGACTCACACAGAGATCAGGTTCTGCTGCTGAACTTATAGAGTACCTAAATTTACTGAAAATGCTGATTAGTTACAAAATATATGAATAATTAATGTATGAGCTTTTTTTTTCCTCAAGACCATAAAAGTGACACATAAATATTCGGTTATAATCTGTAATTTATTCGCCAAAAAGTTGAGGCAAAACTTTCAAACCCTTCTTCACAAAGTTGTGAGAAAATCACCATGAGGGACCGGTCTTGTCAGGTTTTCATCTTCGCTTGTCACTGTTGCACATCATCATTAATTCATCTTGCTTTCTTTCTCACTTAGCAGATGACACATTTCAAGCAGGGAAGCAGATGTACAGGCTGATTGATGTGATTTGTAGAACAGAAGCACACCATGCGTGGAACATTATATCATACAGTTTTGCATATTTAGTCAGTTGGTCTAAAGCAGATGTTGTCAGGAAACAGAGGATGACATGACTTCTAAATTATCTCTTCTTGCTTTCCTTCATGTTTGTAATTCAGAAATAATGTTGGTATGATTTCCAAAATTTGATTCCTTCTGAGCATGAAATCACCTTAAAATGAATCTTGGACTGCTGTCTTTTGCTTTATATGATGGAGCCCATTGAACCTAAATGAATTTGTGCGCTAAAAGCACAGAGAGGAAATATTATGACAACAATCTCATTACTAATGTCTCAATCCCTGCCCACACACAATACAATACACAACAATACACGTTGATTGACATGCAAACAAAATGTATCTGTGTATTATCCTCCCACAACTCTGCATCGTTATCCTTGAAGAACAATCAGACATGCATACTAGGATACACACCATATCATTCACTGTTGCCTCTATTGCTTTGTTTTCTTTTAGAGGATTTTTGCAGTGACAGCAGGCTGCAGTGTAGCGTTTAGTATTTATGAAAAGCGCAAAGTTGTTCTGACAGCTTTCAGTTTGTGACGTTGTTTTCTCTTAAAAGTATAGTTTGGGTACTGTTTGTCTACTATGGCTAATATACTGACTGTGCATACTGTATGTACCTTGTACAACTGCACTTCAGCCCACGACAAAGTGATTATGCTGTGTTAGAGACACAGTGAAGTCCTGCAAAACAAGAACACATGCAGAGATATGTTTTGCCAGTTCTTTCCATACACTGTGACCAAGCAGCTGTGAAATGAAGCCAACACGGAAATGCCAAAAACTGCAGCTCCTCGAACAAGTCAGTCTCCATGACCCCCCATATTAAAATGTCCACTTCCAACGTCCAACTTCACAGCAGAAATAAACATGTTCACAGCCTGGTACAAAAAACGGTTTTGGCCTCCATTTCCCTGTTCATGACAACTGTACTGAGGCTGAATTTTTAAATAATTCACCTGTTCAAATTATGTTAAGGCTTAAAGTTATGCATAATTAAGAGGGTGATTGATTGACGAAGGTGGGTGCCGTCAAAGGTGGTTTGTTTGAGCACTCAGGATTCATCCAGTCTGCCTCAGCTCCACTCACAGTCCATGTCTTTACCCATTTTCAGATTAGCTGGGAGGCGTCAGAGACAGGACTGCAAGATGGTGACGACCAGAGTCAAATCACATCTGAGCTCAGCTCTTCAGAATCATACGGGTTACATCACGTATACAGTACAAGGTCCTTGATTTATACTGTCAAAGACTGACTCTAGTAAGTCAGCGACACTTCATGAGCCAGGACCACACCCCAAACTGAGGTGAAAATATGAAGATTTTGAGTTAACATGAAATGTATTAGTCGTGACTGGCAAACGGGAATGGTGAAATAATGTGGGAAAGGATCAAGCATGTGAACTAAACAGCTAACATATTTCCATTTACAATGATTATTGGTATGGTGAATCTCTGCTAAACTCACCACACAGAAGCTTCAGTTAAGATAACATGAAAGTAACCAGAACCAGGTAACCAGAACCAGATCAAGGTCACATATATGAATTTGTTAAATAAGCATTAAAAATCTCTCTCTTTCTATCGCTTTCATGTTGTCAAGAAATGGATAAACAAAAACTTGAAGAATTTGTGTTTGTTGCATCAGTGGTTGTCTAAGTCCATTACATGGAGTGTAGCCAGCCGGTACTGCAGTCATTACCAGTGTGGGCTGAGAGCAGCTGTATTTGGTCCTCCATCAGTTCCAATGTTGTCCTCAATTTTAGAAAGCCTAGAAACAGTTTGAAACTTGAAATTAGAAAAATAACAAACTTTATATTAGAGGGCATGCAGTAAAGGGAAATAGGTGAGCATGATGTGTGAAAGATATGGGAAAAAAAGCATAAAAAACTTCCCCAATAGTATTTGATGTGTGTGAGAGTCATGCATAAGCAATTTCAGTAGCCAGAGGCAAGCATGGATCCCACAGGTTTCTGCCTCTTTCATCTGTGCATATATGTTTGTTATTTGTTTAGTTTTTTTGTGTGTGTTTGAGCACTGATAATAATGTGTGACTTTTCCAATAACCTTTACATTTTGCAAACCACATTCTGAACACAGTCATTCACCACAAAGCTGAAAGGACATCCTTTGTTAAGGTGCTGAGCTTTAATACCCGACACTTAGAGGATTAAGGACGGTGTGTGGGTGGGGGGTGCAGTCAGGTAAGTGACACTATGGGGTTCAGAGAGGTCCACATCTGAACAAAACACTGTGTCGGTCAGACACAGGGTACTGGGCGGTAACATACTGCATGAGCAGCCCAGAGGAGTATCAGGGCTGGAACAGTGTAACATAAGAGCTAATGTGATGCTGTTTGATAGTGAAGTCGGACAAGAATGCAGCCAAAAAAAGCTGTGTTGTTTGTTCAAAAAAGATTCTAAAAGCCAAACCTTTTCATTTTGGTTGTAAATCAGAAATTCAAGGACACCTTTTCAGTTTTTATTTGTGGTATTAGACACACAGAGAGTGTTAATGACAAAGAAGATCTGAGAAAAATAAGACACATTTACTGAAAACACACACAGTGATAGGAAACCATCTTTATTTTCCTTGGTGTGGTTGTTTCTTTCTTTGAGACCCTTTACATGTTTCGACTTCAACATTTTACTTTAAATTTCATGCGCTAGCATCTTTCATTTCTTTACAGTAGTATTTTACAGGTGTTCTTCACAATGACAATCTGTGGAAGACCAGCCGGCTGAAATTAGTTACTTAACAGAACATGTGCTCTGACCAACACGACATCAGACAATGCTTTACATCTGTGCTGATAGTTCTGACTCATTATTAGCTAAAATACTTGTTCCAACTGAGATGTTCCTCTCTATTATAACAGTAATGTTTTTGTATATTATTCCATTCTAATATTATTCTATTACAAATATTAAACTCTAATATCAAGCAGATATTCTCTTTATTAGCGTGGTATTATCGTATTATTACACTGTTATTACAATATATTTCACAATTACCATTTATCTTATAATTCAAGGTAACTAGAGTTAGAGTTAGAGTTAGAGTTAGTTAAAATATTCAGTACATTCTAGCTTTATAAATTATAAATGTCAGTATGAAGCATTAGCATATGGTCTTGTAACTGTCACAATACATTATAATATAATAATATACAATATTAAATCATACATTTTTTCAAAATAAAACATTTATTCAACCTATTAGAAAAATAAAAACCTACTATTACTTAGAGTAAATTTTATTATCACAATACTACCTGATTATTTCGGTGTTATTACACACACACATATTTGGCAATTATTTTCTTGCTATTCCATATCACTACTGTTTCTGAAGTACAGTATGGTTTTATAAATGTCAATATGATAAGACAGAAATTAAGGCCATGTCTATAGGCATATAACCGTGAGAATAAATTCTCATATGGTGCCTTCATAATATATTTTTTGCCAGATAATTAACCTGTTACAAAATTTGAAACCCTACCATTACCCAGATATTATTAATATGTTACTGCAATATATTTCATGGCTATTACCTTGTTATTACTGATAATTATTATTTGTACTTGTTGAAAATATTTAATAGTTAATATTATTTGTAAAATTGTATTGTTTTATTTATTTGTGGTTTTCTAAATGTCAATGTGATAAGACCATGCAACAATATGTGGATAATACAGTGAATATACAGTAGAGTGTATATTCCATACACTAACTTTACATGTAGAGTATATACAATACAGTGCGACTGCAGTGGTCATTTCAGTGAAAGATACCTTGCAGTTTTTCCTGAAAAGTTTTTTTCAGTTTGAGGGAAATATAGATTTTCTTAGGTAATAAGGTGAAAATAGTTTCAGCAAATCACTTAAGAGTTATCACTCCATCTACTTTCCATTATATTTTAGGCAACAGTGTAAATCAATGTACAATCACCCCTCAGCAAATTATGTTGCTGAAAGTAGCTGAAACTCCTTCTGCTTATCAGGCTCCCTTGTCCTCCCATCCACAACAACATGATGGTGTTTTGTATCAGCAGTTATATTTGAATGTAATAGATTCTCCACTGTCCTCCACATCTGTTGGCAGTTGGAGAGTGACACGTTGATTTATGGGACTTAGAGGAGCAGTAATGATTTAATTAGGTTGATAAGATTCACTCCTCAAGGTCACTGTCCAGTGATTCACATACATCTGCTCACTGACTGCAAATCTGATTAATGCACACAGAACTGAGAATCAACAATCAGAAAATGACCATCCAAAGACCTGACAACATGTTTTAGCTTTATTTATTTGTGTCTTTAAACTTGATTACTGAGGCTTAAACAGTTGTTATTGTTATTGGCACCCCCAGTTTTAGAGTGTAATAACATGATGTAAATATAAACAGTTATGCACATGTATTTTTCATGATTGCATTACTTATGATCAAAATCAAAAAAGTTAACAACTTTGTTAACATCTTTGTCAGCAGCAGGCTAATATTACTGACTAGTCCCGCAGCAAGAAGCCCAGCCTGGGTCTTTTTTTTTTCAGTCTTTTATTTCTCAAAGCTCTCGCCAACAACTGAAAATGAGTCTCTGATGTACTCACCCGGTCACTCTCTTTTTCTCTTCTTAGCTTCCTCCGTCCTCTTCTTCAGTCTGTTCACCTCTGCCATGCTCCGCCTCTGCTGAGTCCAGTTACATTGCCCTCTTGCCCAACTCCAGTTCTTGATCCCATTCCGGAGTCACTTCCCGTCTTCAGGCCTGAAAACCTCCTCAGTCCAGACAGCACGGCTAACTAACTAATCTAACATTAGCTGCTAACAGCAGCTATAGTTCGCAGCAGTTTACTGTCCATCAGAGGAACCGGTAGACATTTTCTCCATAAAATATGATCCAGTTTCACAAACTATGTAAAATAGTTGGTGAAGTCAACAGAACAGTATTACCTAATAACAACAGTACACTTCTGAGATGTCATGAATTCAGTGATTCAATCTTGCATCCTCTGCCCTCAAGCAGCTCAGACATGGTAGTCCCCTGCTGTTGCTTCAGGTCAGGTTGACAGTCCACCAACTGTGACAGAAAATACTCTTTCGCCTCATACTCATTCCCTAAAAAAACTGATCCACTTGCCTGCCATTTGGATCTGTATTTGGATAGCCTCTCCTTACAGGCAGACTTGAGCTGGAGGTATTTGCTCACATCAGAAAATGATTTTGTAACCAGGACAACAATGACGCTGAGTAACAGAAAACTTGTGACAGACAAATTGTGTCCCGTATCGATTCAGAAAAAGACAGCACATTTTATTTTTTAATACAGGTCTTCTTGAGCCCAAAGTTACATAGTACGAGAACAGATGGATGGAGCACAGAGTGAGAATGACAGAGGCACTAGTCACCTGATTTCAAGTCAGTGTAGCAAAATGTTGCTTTAATAGACAGTCAGGAGAGGAGTTTTCAGTTACTTAAACATTACTTTGCACAATTTATTAATTTTACATAAATGCATCTCCAAGGCACCAAAACCATTTTTCATTATTTCTTCATAATAACAAATGGGTCAAGGTGCATTTGATGAAAGAACACATTAAACATTAGGATGAGTTTTAACAGATAATTGACCTGATAAAGAACAAATATGATTAGAAACATAATTAAACATACAGTAATACACCAGTGAAGGACTGTGACTATAGAGGCCTTAACCAAAAGATTGTGCTGGATTAAATTTCAGTTTTACAGGATGGGAAAAGCCACAAGACTTGCAGTGGGCCAGTGCCTTCCTTTGGGCCTGGGTGAGGCTGGGGAGTTGGGTAGTCTACTCTCGCTCACCTCTCTGGAGGCCCGCTCTGACTTGTCTCTTCATTACTGAATTATGTAATGTTAATATAATTATATTGGTTATTATTATATTGTATTACATATAATGATGATAATGACATTTTTATTACTGTACATCATCATACCTGCTTTATGCTATGGTTTGTCTCATTATGTCTTCGATTAAGTAAACACTGCTGAATGTTTTGGGTCTTGCAGTAGCTGCACACGTTTATTTGTATGTATTATTAAAAGCAAATACCTATGTTTGTCTTGTTCGATCTGCAGCATGGTGAGCCTTTGATTTAGATGTCAGAAAGACTTGTAAACATCGCCTGGCACAGGTTCCAAGAATGAATATCAGAAAGAAAATAGATGTTTAACAAATATAGTTTAACTAAGAATCTGAGAAACATATGCTCGTGTATTTTAGCTCTGTTTTTGGTCTCAGCCAAATCCTGAGGGAAATATTTGACTCTTTAGCTGTTCAATTCACCAGCTAGTCGCTAACTAGTCTGTCCGATGCAGAGCAGGTTGTGTACAATGGGGTTTTAGAGCTTTTTTGCTGGAAATTATACTATGAGATTGGTGAACCAAAACAGTACAGTTGTGGGCTGGAAAAAAACAACGGATGGCAAAATTATGCTATAAAACTGAGAGGAACTGTTATGTTGGGTAAAAATTCTCTGTATTTTAAGTATTATGAGCAAACCCTTTCACACAGAAGTGGTCCTGTGATCCATTGTTACCATAAAAATATCTATTATAGTCACTTTACAAACAACACTTGAATTTGAGTCTCTAGGAATTGAGCAGCTAGCTGAAAGTGGGATAAATGACTTTTTAAAGTGCACATGTTCTTCGTTGTTAGTGGCATTCTGTAGTGCCAGCCCGAGTTTAACCTCTATTGGTTCTTCCTTGATACACAAAGCCGTCCTCCTCTCCCTCTATTCCCAGAGGTTGTCCTTCAATTGGTGAATACCATTAGCAGATGCTGCACCAGGAAACCAGATTTAATTGAATCCCAAAATGAATCCGTCACCTGTAGTCACCGCCAATTTCTGCAGTTTAACAGAGGCACTGGTGACTCTTGATGTACCATTGATTGGTCACAGGAAACTAAGAACTTCCACTTTGCTCAGCAAAATACCTCAGACTCCTTCCTGCAGAGGCCATTAGCTCTATGATCAGAGGGAGTAAAGTCAGACAGGCTTTATCAAGGCTGCGGCTGTTAAATAGAGCCGGTCTGTGGGTTGCAGGTTTCATTGATGATGCTACAGAACGTGCTCAAGCTGTGTGAAACACCCGTAGTGACCCAGCAGGGAGCTCAGGGGGAGAAAACTATCTAGCCTGCTCAGCGTGTATACCAAGCAGGCACCATTACATCCCATTTGCAAACATAGGCATTTGGATTTGATGCTGTTGTTACACAGAGCCAATTTAATTTTACTGCTCCGCATGCCTCAAGGACGATATCAGTTAGCGTGTCTACATGAATGCCTTTGTGGTGATCGTGCATCGCTGTTTCTTTAATGCCATATGTTTTGTTTGTTTTTTTCCTTTATTTATTTATTTATTCATTGAGCCACAACGAGTCAGCAAAATATTCAGAAAGGATCTCAAAGAAGGGCTCTATAATTTGTGAGAAAGTAGAAGACTGATGTTGCAACATGTTAGCACGTGAATAACTTCAAAGCTTGTTTCTTTTCATACAGTCCTTCATACTGGGCAAGAAAGACCAATCACCTGTTTGATCGTAGCTTTGTAAGATGAAACTTTAATAATGATGAAATTCTCAGTCAGGAATTGTATAAAGATTAGTCAGATAGATATGATAAATCTGGATAGATACAAAATGATTACATTAGTGAGTAAAAACACAACACTGACAACAAGTGATGTGTGTTAAGGGGGTTTAGGCCACAGCACCTTATACAGCTCCTACTTGACATACAGGGAATCCAATTATATTGTATTCTAACTATGTGTCTTAGAAATTATGTTTAGACATTTTGAGTGAAACATAATGAGCTGAATCATATTTTTTATGAACATAATCAAGAAACGTTTTGATGAGTGTATCTGCAAAGTTGCAAAATGTTCACTGACACAAATTTAATTTGCATTCTTGCAAAATGATTTTATATTGACTCAGAGTATGAAGAGATAGTAGCTATGGCATTAAGTCAAATATGTTGTGTGTTCCACATACTGTATCTACTAAATCTACTAAAATTAGCATACTAGCCAGCTAGCTTTTGCCTGTACTGTTGTGTAAGACTACCTTAAGAGACTAGTGAGTTAGTGAGTTAGTTAGTTAGTCAGTGAGTGAGACTAGAATAGTGAGTTGCTGTAGTGTCTAGTCTGCCCTCATGTTTAAACAGCCAGTCATATAGATTCTTCTCTGATCTGGAGAGTTTTATTTTCTTTTAACTTTTGGGATAAAAAAGTTTTTAAGCCTTTTATTTGATTCCACCTTAACTTGGCTATAAACTAAGAGATAGAGACTTAGAGATCCATCATCGATCTGAGCTGCTTCTTCAAGGTTTAACAGAGATCATCTTTCTTGGTTAAACATTCAGCAGTGACTTGAAAGACGAAACATGTTCACTATAATAATGTTTAAACAAAAACCACAATATTTCCAATATTACCAAAGTGCTTTTGTTGCCCAAGCCTAAGCCTAAATCCTGGCCTAAAGCCCTGCACCTTATCCTACATTCAGCATTCACCCTGGCCTTCTTCCTACTTACAGTTAATAAAACATGATGCTCGTCAGATTACATTTTCTATTATCATAGTATGGAAATGTTGTTACTTAGCCTATCTACCATGTGTTAAACATATTTCATTTGTTTTCCACCAAAATATTAGCTCATAGTGACTACAGTGCAATCAAACCTTTCATGGTCATGTTTAGACACTGTCAGGGTTTAGTTAAATTTACCTCAAGATAATGTTCTTGGTGTTCAATTATATTTTCCACCACAATGTAATCAGGGAATCAAATTAACATAAATAAATTCCAGGAGACAGGGTTGTCTATAAACTCAGTGGAATATTTGACTTTGTTAGTTCGACTGTGTGACAGATTTACAGGTGAGGAGAAGTTTGCAGTTTATAGATCTATGAACACATTAACAGCAGATAACACCCTGGAAATAGTGCAGCAAAGTGTTTACAGCAGGAAAATAGATTTTTTTTTCTTTGTGGCTGAGGTGGAAACAAGGATGTTTCTGACACTGCCGATGTTGCCCCAGTGCAACAGAAAGCTGTGAGTCATGGGAGCTCACAGGTTCAAAGAGTGACATTAGTTGTCAGTGTAAATTTCTGAAGGTTGCAGCATGCTTGTTAGTAACATCTTCACAGAATGGAAAGAATTCACAGGAAGCTCATGTAGGATCAAGGTCTTCAAAATGTTCTTTAATTGCTTCAGTGTTATATTTAACATCAATAAAGTTGGATTACCTCAATTTCCTGCCCCTGCTCATATAACACCGCTTCATATTTATCTGTAAAGTAACAGTGACTCTAAATGAGGACACCCACAACAACACATCTGACCTCATTACATGAGATTCACATTCAAGTTTGTTTTACGTGTGAGAAATAATTTTAACTGTGCAGAAAGGTTTCTGCCTCAAACTGTATTATATTTTACACTTCATATACACACCTACCCTGATGAGCGTCTTTAAAGATTGCCAAGATCAGCATCCATTTCCAAACATGATTTTGTTGTGTGTGTTATTTATTTAGTTTATACATTGAAAACACCCAATTATACAAAAACTGTTATTGTTATTGGCACAATGCACGGTACAAGATGAAATAGACATTTTGACGATGTTAACGATGGACCAGTTTCACTTCAGTTTCTAAGACAATTTCTAAATGATACAAATACATTGTTTGTCCACACCCTCTACAGTGACACACAGAAGCATTTTCTGATGCAAACCACAGGATGACATCATTATAGGATGGGTGAAATACATATTATGCTGATTATTTACAGATAATTAGGTAAGCTGCAATAATATGTTGAATTTTTACATGTTATAATGTAATATTTGTATTTTGTTTTCTTCGATCAATATGAATGTTAACATTAGTTACACTAACAACATATTTAAACTCCTTTGTGTGCTCCATTGTTTGTTTTTGGTGCTCCAGTAAAAGCAAGTGATGAAACATTGTTCAGTTCTTTGCTAGACAGGTCATGGATCAGTTCAGAGTATTGTGAGCATTACCGAGCATTGTAACTACTCTGTGACTATTTAATGAAGCTTTGGGGACCTTCATTGTCATGGTTACCATAATAACTGTGGTTTATGTTAGGAAATGATGGTCATCATGTTTTAAGACTATTTTTAGTCTGTATTATTGTGTTCATGTCATTTACTGAAACATCTGATGCCATCAGTCTTGTCTCTCTATGACTTGGCATTGTATGGAATACATTAAAACATAACATGATATATGATTTATTGGAAATAGTTTGTTGAATGATGATAATGATTCTGTCGCATTAGTAGCGATTTACTGTATGCAGAACTAAAAATATAATTGCATGACTAATTCGGGTGTTCCTATGGCACACAGAGCTGTGAAAACTAACAGTTCAGATGACAGAGAGAAGTGAGAACGAGTGGGTATGAGATATGATAGGAAGTGTGCGAAGCCGAGACTTGAATTTAATAAATGCATGCCTGAGCAGGTCAGACATACCTTTGCTTGAAGATCCGTCTTTTTATCTTATTAGATCTCATAATTAAGACAAGTGAAGACCAAGGTTTGTTATTTAATGTTCCCGTTGGCTTAGCCACAACCTCTGTGATCATAAATTCAAAACAGAACACTAATTGTTATTAATGGAGTACTGCACACATGTAAGGAAGATAAACTACTTGTTTCTGCTCCTACAAAGAGCTCTTTGTCCTGCTCTTTTTCCTCTGATGGTCTAAAACAGTGGTTCCCAAACTTTTTACTTCAACTGACAATTACTGACTAAGTGACATATTTTATACACATTTCATATTATATTCAGTGCATAACAATAACAGCACCGAATATCTGATAAACTGCGCAAATGACCAAAATAATAACAACAATAACTGCAGGAAGTGATCAGAAATGAGGCTTCTTTTTTGACAAACTCTTACACCACTTAAATCAAGAAGGCCTTGCGACCCCCCTGAAGCATTGGTGACAGCCAGCCGGAGTCAGGACTGCTAAGTTTGGTATCCAGCGGTCTGAAGGATTACTTTAGGGACTTTAAGTATCTCTGCAAATGAGCACTTTTGTCTTCTCCATCTGATTTCTGCAGCCCAAACATCTTGTCTGTATGCTGAAGAGTCAACCAACATATGGTCCCCATATTGTTTGTCCGACATGAATGGTTTACTGAATATCATAGGATGATGCTGAATTAGCGAATAAAAGAACAAAGTCAGTGTCTGGATGCAAAGCCTCTACCAAGCGCCTGCCTGTGAGTCTGCTGTGATTTATGGAGTAATGGTGTTTTTAATGCTGCTTTGTAATAATTAGACATTTTCCATCAGTTTGGTCATCAGTGTATAGTTAAAAAAGCATTAAAACAGTGCATAATTGCATTATTCATGTGGATTTTACCTGCAAACCATGCAAAATCTGTGTACACTGGATGCAGGTTGATATAAAGTAAATTCTGCCTGCTATTTTAAGCTATTAGTGTGAGATGAGAGCTATTTTAAGCATGGTAAGCAGCACCTTATCATCTCTGAGCTTAGTCTTGTGTTTTCTATCGACAAAGCAGGCACAGTCCTGACTTCATAGCCGTGTCTAATAAAAGGAAGCGGTGCATTCTCGGTTTACAGCTCCAGCAGAGGCAAAGGTTAGTTACTCGTCCCCCCTACCCATGAGCAACAAAAGAAACGAAGGAAAGAAACAGAAGGAGCAGCGCGATTGGAAGATGGAGATCGAGTCACTAATCAAAGCTGTGCCTGGATCTGTAACTCTACCAGCTGGGTAGCCTGCCCGCCCTGATGGCAAGAGACAAACTAACCTGGAGTGACCAAAGGGAACAAAGATTTACACTTTAATTCATTTCACTTTTATGTTCTCTTGCTTAATGAAAATCAAATCTCTAAGCCAGGGGCCAGTCAGTCTCTCTTTCTTTCTCTTTCTCTCTCTTCCTTCCCTCTTAGTCTTTTCTTCCCCTGTCCCTCGCTGGCTTGCTTTGAAGTGTAAATCAGATTCTACTGATGTATGAAACTAAAGTGCAGACTGCACACCAGAGACCATTTTATAGCACCGAGGGCATCCAGGGTCCAACCAGATGTAAGTGTATCTTTTTCATCAAACGTATAGGTCAATAATGCTTCATGCAACCGTCTGTGTGTGTGTCTCTGTGTGTGTGCTGTATGTAAAGCTACTTACCAAAGGAACTGCCTATTAAAATTTATGAGGCTACATTTTTTATAGATAGACCTGCTACTTGTCTTTTATCGCTGCATCAACTATAGTGGCCAAAAACACAGTAACTATCAAGTGTCCAGTACTTCTTTCAGGTGCTCTTACTTCCTCAGTATGATCCTTTCAAGTAAGTTTTAGCTTGAGTATTATGCTTGTTCTTTTTGTTGGGGATTTCAAAGAAGTACACTTGAGTGTAAATGAGCATATTCTATTATAACAGAGCTATGATCTACAATATATGATTATTAAGCTCAACTGGTGTTGACTTCAATCCTTTGGATACCCACCAGATATCTTACATCTCCCTGACTTGTACTTTCCTTAATTTACATCTCCTCCCTTGTGACTGGTAGAGATTTAATAAAGACATCAGTAAGATGAATGGTAATGACTTTCACCTGGATTTACCTCATCACTGTAGGGAGCAAGTTTTAATAGTGCCTCACAGTCATTTGGGCTGGCACAGAGGTTGTTCCATACTGTAGTCACATGTTACATACCATCCGATCATATGTGTTCATGTCCTGTCACGTGTTCTTGTTCTTGTTCACATAAACAAACTCTGAGCTCTGCATCCTCGCTGCTTTCAGAAATTGAACTCCTTCCACTTAATTAACATTTAGCCGTATGTGATTTTTTTATTTTTAAAGAACAACTGAAAGTCCAACTGAAATTAAGTTCAATTTGTTTAATTTTGTTTTCCCGCTACAGCGTATTTGCTCTGTAAATCATGTCCTGGGTTCTCAGCCTGAAACCAAAAGTAAGAAATATATTTATATACATATATTTCATATTTTTTTGTTTCGTGAAGGCTTGTGATGCTGAGTGAAGTCAATTAAATTACTCTTCAAATATACGTTCATGTTCATCACATGCTGTGTATTTCAGGCTGTGCAGAAGGGTCGTGAGCTCCGAAACAGTTGGTGTCAAACTTGGTTAAGGGGATAACTTTTTTGTGGCTGATGTTATTTGTAGATCATGTGACAGGAAACAAATGTCTTTGTTTGCAATATCATTTTATATGTTGTGTTCATGCAATGGTTAGCAATGTCACCTCACAGCAAGAAGGTTCCTGGTTTGAACCTCTGTCTGTGTGGGTTCTATCCCTGTACTCTGGCTTCCTCCCACAGTCCAAAGACATGCACTTAATAGGTTAATTGGTGACTCTAAATTGCCTGTAGGTGTGAATGTGAGTGTGAATGGTTTTTTGTCTATATGTGCCCTGCGATGAGCTGGCAACTTGTCCAGGTTGTACGTTGCCTCTCGCCCAAAATCAGCTGGGATAGGCTCCAACCCCACCATGACCCTGATGAGGGTAAGCGGTTACAGAAAATGGATGGATGTTGTTTTCATGTCTGGCAACTGATCCTCAACTACAGCAGTATTTTTGGAGTCTAATTGGTCCATGCGGGCTTGGCACTTGTATGTGCATGACACAATAAATAAATGAACAGTGAAGCCACAATGTCAAACTAAAATACATAGTTTTGTTAAAACAAAAGGTTAAAACCTCAGCATGAGTGATTATCTTGATTTGCCTAACATTAGTGAAAAAATACTCGAGTGAAGCATGTTGCAAACACTTTGTACCAACTCATTGGTGCAATGTGCTATTTTTATATATTTTTAATTAAACTAGTTGGCTGTTCTCATCGAAATAGGCATTAAGGACAAAAAAGGACAAACAATATTTGACAGACAATGCATATTAATAGCAAATACAGCATCCATCTGCTCTTTATAATAACAAACAGTAAATGTTTGAATCTATTAGGCTACATTTACTGCTCATTACACTGTTGTCAGTTGTTTAAAGCATGGGATATTGTTTACTGTACAGCTGTCGTCACATTAGTGTATCTTAATAAAAAAAAACACATTTCCACCTGAATCTTATAAAGATGAAGAGTTAAAGAGGTAAAAAGTCTGTTCTTAAAGTTTAAAGATGTTTATAGATTCATTCAGGCGGTATCTCCTGCGGTACTTTTTATTTCTGCATCGACTGCAGCTGTTTAATATGCATCAGAATTAGACGACCACATGTTTTTACAGTACGGTCAGACTTTGATTTATTTTTGAAAGCTGTGCAGTCAGCAGTATGCTGTATATGGCCACGGCTGCATTTGACTAATCACTCTTTTTCTTTATCAGCACATGTTGTATCTTTTGCTGTGATTCAGCACTAATGTAAAGATTTTTAAGATTTTAGATCAGAGCAATAGATGATAGAGGACTGTGATATTTTCCAGAGCAAAAACTGATAATTAAAACTCCACAGATGCCTTTTTATTACTTTGTTACCAGTTCTTTCCTGGAGGACTTGATTGTGACCTCATTTGTTCATAAATCAAATGTGTTTCATATCACGTGATGTTATTAAATCCTTCACACACACACACACTCATCCACACACACACACACACACACACACACACACACACACACACACACACACACACACATGAACATGTTGGGCCTCAACTGCTAAAGACTGAAAACTGTTGAACTCATTCCTAAGTCAGTCACCCATAGCAAACAGATATTACCTTTATTATCAGTCAATATTGTTTAAGTGGATTTGCTGCATGATTTTCTGCTTGTTACACTTATTATATTATCATATTTTAAGAGGGTTTTTTTTTTTTAGACAAATTGAGGTTGAGCATGAACTGTTTAGAGTTGTTAGGAATAGAAAATCATTCCTGGCTTAAAGGCTTATAGACAAAGGGATTCAAGACCGATTATTTTCTTTTGCAAAGCTCATTTTATCAGGATTAAATGTGTGCCTAAGAGTGAGTGCAATGTGGAGAGGGAACACATCATTTTAAGAGCCACAAGTGTTCCTGGATAAAGACAGTTACTTTGTTCATTTACTGTGGTAATGACAAAATGAAACTATTCTGTGTATTATACTGTTAAAAGCAAATATACAAAGCATATTCACTTTGGGGTGACCTGTTCTTTTCATTTCTGCATGAGAGATGAGAAAAATCTGAGGCTAAAATAGAGAAAGTAGGACAAAAAAAAGAGAGAATTTATGCCAGTCTACGAAATTATAATGATCAGTGATGATGAGTGCATTTCTGCTCCTTAGCCACTGAGGAAACGGCCATCAGACAACTCTGAGTACAGGTTATAAATCCTGCAACTTGATCAAAAATACTTCAGCTTCTGGTGCTGAAATATAAATTAAAAAGTAAAATTTGACTTTTGACAATGATGACACTCAAAGATTTATTAGCAGTTGTGTTATGATGATCAATTAATGTGTTTAATTAACCACCTCCTAAACCCCTACCACTAACTACTATTGTCCAATCATAGCTCAGCAACCATAACTAGACAAAGCAAGCTTGTCAGCTTTTCGAGTTCTCCACATTTAGGCGCTGTGTACTTTAATTTGGAGAGTTGTATCTGTTTTTACTTCTTTCCAAAATCAAAAGAAAAAAAGAAAAACGTCCCAGACTTGTTCAGTAACCACTGCTGTAACACACCTGTCGTCCAGCTGTCATGCTCAATTCGATCTTGTCTTAGTTTCAGTGTCAGACCTTGCCACACCACCACCGGCCCTGCACCGGCCACTAAATTCCCACTCACCTGAATCTCCACCCTCCCTTTCACATATCAGCTCTGCTTTCAAATAAACTGTTAAACCACTGTGTTGGTTGTCTGTTCAAACATAAGCCACAATCACTAGCACATCCGGTTAATTAGCTCCCTACCAATAGTAAAATGTCACTTCCAAAACATTGACTTACTGTTAGATACTGTTAGTTTGTGGGTTTACAGGTTATGTTGAAATAAACTTTCTACATAATTAGCTAGTGTATCCACTGTATTTCTCCAGTTCTAGCATTAGGAGGTCTGTCAACTCCATGGTCAGCTTGGATTTACGCTGCAATTTTATTTGTGTGTTATAATGAGACTGTCTGAAGAAAAGCATCAGAAGTTTGTTTATTTAATTTTTTCTTGATGAGTCCTAGTTTTCTACCCTGTCAAAGTTGTCATAAAACTGAAAAGATAAATGTTTTCAAAACAACATTCTGTAATTCATATTCTGTTCAACTTGTCACAGAGTGTATTTTTACATTTTTAGAATTAAGGATGAGGTTGAGTCATTGCAGCAGAAGGATATTTACTGTAGCAGCAGTGTATTTGGAGGCTAATCTTTGTCAACATTGGCTTACCATCATGTCGTTTTGCAGTTTTAAATTAAGCATCAACAGTAATGATGATACTAAAATTTCTTAATCGTCTCCTATCTTACACACAGATGACCATAACCTCACTTGACCCCTTCCTGCTTGCACGGATAAAGTCCTCCCCGCCTCCCTCCCCCTCAGTTTAGGCATCAAACTGAGCTTGTAAACTCTTTTTCCTCTCAAAGCCCAAGTGAGTTCACCTATATTTGTGAACTTCAATTTCCAGCAAAACTGTCTGCTGCTTTCCTTTAAACCTCCTGCCATCACTTTCTGATACATCAGTTAATTTTGCTACATTGCATAAACACCTGAGTGCCTTCATCTTGCTGAATTGTTTCTTCCATGCTGAGAAAGTTCAAACCAGTCCCCTCACTGGTTACCCTCTGGGTTTGGCTTTTCATTTTTAATTATTTTCTGAACTCATTTTCTCTGCAAATACTTGGCAAAATTAAAGACATGCATGTCTTGCTTTCTTGGTCCATTAAGGCTGTATGCCCACTTAAGACCTTCTCATATATGGTGGATTTATTTGAAAAGATGAGTTGCTGTGCTTCACAGGCTGCTTGCAGAGCACAACATGTTATTAACTCTAAACGCACTGATTTCAAAATGCACAGAGAGATGAGATTATTAAAATTATTCTTTGTGAAAGGATGCCGTACTTCAAATGAGATTTCACCAGCTGCACACGGCTTTGATTGAGGGGTTTTTCGTGTTTGTCTGCATGTTCAAGGTAGGTGGTGTCGAGTAGACAAGGCCATGCTTTAGTATGTGGACGCATGAATAACTGGTGCAGCCTAGTGTAATCTTGCACAACAGTCCTGCAATGATCACTACTATGGGAAGCAGAATGTAGTCAAAGACCTCAGTGTGCACAGCTCTGCTCAGGCACAAAGAGGCAGTTTATTGTCTTCCTGAAGA
Organism: Sciaenops ocellatus; assembly: GCA_033000465.1. Lineage (NCBI taxonomy): Eukaryota > Metazoa > Chordata > Actinopteri > Sciaenidae > Sciaenops > Sciaenops ocellatus. The sequence goes on along the minus strand of CP136888.1, from coordinate 9,064,926 downwards.
GATAAGACTTGCTCTATTATGTGATTTAGGTGAGAACTGCTTACAAAGTCCATTTCATGTTTTATTGCTCATTATATGATGATTTAAGTGCTACTCTTTTTTGTAAAATGTCCATCATTTCTGATGAGTTCTCCTGGATGAAAGATTATAAGAAACTTTTCTGTAGCTGGTTTCATTTGTAGAGCTGTAAGAGATGACGTTATGTCCATTCACAGATTTTAGATTAGGTTAGTTTGGATTTTATTATTGTATTTTATATTATTTCTACTTTTATGTGATTAGTCAATATTCATTGCATCCTCAGTTTAATATTTTGCTTCTTTTAAATAATAAATACCAAATGCAAGGTGGTATAGGTCTTATAGGTGCATAGAGTATGTGGGTGTCTCCACATGCACCTTCCATTCGTTCACGCGTGCGCAGCAGCACAATGTGAAAAAGGGGCCTGTTAAAGGTGAATATAGGTACAAAGGTGTTACATCACTGGTCTCATAGCTCTGATCACAGTTTAAACATCATAATGACAGCTCAGCAAATGAAAAAACGTTCCTCAAGTCTTTGGATGTTTCAGAGAATCATGACATGAACACATATACCCATATCTGCACCCAAAGGGGTGTTGATTAGCTCAGTTGGTAGAGCATCCACCCCATGTGCGAAGCCTTGCTGCAGTGGCCCAGGGTTCCCCATCTCTCTCTCCCCACATTCCTGTCACTCTTCAGCTGTCTCTGTCAAAAATAAAGCTTGAAAGGACCAAAAAATATCTTAAAAAAAAAAAAAAAAAAAAATCTGTACCCAAAGGTAGATGGAGTATGATTTTCCATCTGCTAGTTAATGATAGATAAAATAAAATAAAATAAAAATAAAGATGATTTGGTGAAACTGCTGATAGGATGATATAGGATGCTATTTTACCCCCCATATTGTCACATAGTTTGGTAATTAATGTTACATAAAAGCCTTTCCACTGCAATATGTTCCAAGCACAGAACATGAGACGCTAATTTGCTGAAAAGAAAGTTCTCGGGTGCTCAGGTAACCAGACATCTCCTTTATAAAAAGCAGAGTATTAAGTTATAACCGACCAGTGTGTGTCGAGGTCTGTGTGGGCACTGTAGCAGCCTGCTGTTGTTTTCAGTAGATTTAATGAAGGTAAACACAATAAATGACCGTGCATAGCTACACTGCACTTCTCAGAGGCTGCATGGGGATTTATCATCAGTCAGGCTCCCTTCAAATGCTGCAGGGATTTCATGAACTGAGAGGAAATATAAAGCAGCAGCATGAGAATCATTCATTCATACATCATTTCAGACTGATTTATTGACTTTGACCACATTAAATGCTGCTTTGCATTGAGTTTGAAAATACAGATACAGTATTACCATGTTGGCAGGCTCCTGTTCCTGTTCCTTTTATCTCTGGCTTTATTATCTAGGCTCTCTAAATTATTTTTTATTGTAGACATAATCTGGTCTATAGTCTAGTGTAGTCTTTTTTGGGTGAAGTAAACAAAATTGAACTCCTTTTAAAGAAAACTGAAGTTTTGATACTTTATATATTGAAAGTGAATACATATATATATTAAATTGCAGAAAATTTTCACTTTATTTTTTTCTCTGGGTAAGGACCTCCTTGGCTCCAACTTTAAAAGTGCCCCTCAAGAGTTTTGGCTTGCAGGATGCACTTGACTGATGTTGATTTCTATGCTGACGTGTGGTTCTCTGCATGGGATTAGTTCCTGCTGCTGAAGTGCTCCCCATCCTACTTCCTACTTCCAGCTCACCTTCCAGAGATGCAATTCTGGGGACACATGATAAATACTTGGCCAGTTTGTCAGTCTTGGCAGCTGGGATTTTCAAGTGAACAACTCGCCACTGTGCCTCTCGTTATTGTCTCAGCCTAAAAGATGTTAATCCTTGTTCATCTTATGTGAATTCCAGGCACCTGTTAACTACCTGGAGACTGGGCCAGGTATAGGTTTGATTACTACATACACTCAGAATACCCTTGTTTAGAAACACTAAGATCTGGGGTGCTGTTGACTACTGACAGGTGAGGTCTGGTAGTAAGGTTTTACCTCCATTCTGGTTTTGGTTAAGTTAGTTGTAGCCCTTATTTTTAAGGAGTCTTCTTTTGCTTATATTTATTTATTTATTTGCATCCACAGGCCCTTTTTACTTGTATGTGTTAATTAACTAAGTTCCTTGCAAGTAAATAGCTTTATTTTACCAATTCCATTGGGTTTTATGTTGCTTCCCCTTCCTCTAGCGAGCTGGGGCATCACAAAGTCCCTGTGTGAGATGTACATGCAATATTAAATAAATCACAAGTAAGCAATGCACTAGGTAATATATTAAAGGTGTTCAGTGTATTTTGCCCTATCAGCTCAACATTGTGTACGCTCTACAATTCAATCCAATATAAACACCACGATGTATAATTTACCAGAGTCAGCTCCGGTCTCACCCAGTCTCAACAAAAAAGCAAGTAAACTTTATATGGTGAGATACAAGAAGGCAGCATTGTTGCAGGATTGTTGAATTGCATTAGATTGTACAGGCACCTGTGATTTTGTGTCTACCTCGTGTAGATTAATTAGACAGGTGGAGCTATTCTGAGTCTTGTGCTTTGTTCACTGCCTTGCATTTCACTTGTTTCATCATGTATTACAGCACTCCACTTTGTCATGTGAATGATTATGATTCAAGCTATCTGGAAAGGTTTGCCTTTTCTCTCTGTGAAGTCCTTTGAGACATACTTGTGATGAAAGGCTCTATAAATAAATGAGCCTGAACTGTGATTCTCATCTCACCAGCCATGTGTCCACATCAGGAAATGTAGTTTTGCAGCTGCTTCATTTAATATGTAGGCTTATTTGAAAGTACAAATATTCAGAACACTTTTTAAAAAGGGCTATTCTCGTCTGAGTTTTAGCTCTTCAGCTGTTGGCAGTGAAGATTATTGAAATTACTCCACAAGTTCTTTATTAGAGCCAGACTGATGTATCAGTAGGACCGACGTTATCAGCTGACATTGTCCTATCACAGATATATCACTATCAGCGCAAATAGTACATATACAGTGTCAATATGAAAATATGGTAACTTTTTTTACAGGCCATAATGCAGACATAGATGGTTGGGGCAATTTTAGTTTTTTATGTGTAATTAATTATAATTATTTCAAGTAAAGTTTACAGTTTCAGTGCACTGATGTCACGATACAACACGATACAATATATCCATATCAGCATTTTTTACACTCTAACATTGGCATCAGCCCCAAAAGTCCACTATCAGTCAGGCGCTAATCTTTCATAAGGTGTAGATGCTAAAAAGTCAGATGAAGACTGAAAACAGTGTAGAGTGCAGTTGTATGATCTTTATGATAAAAACTGCATCCAATTGATTCGTGTAAATGTTTTATGTGTGAAAGAGAACAGACACAAATAATTTACAATTATGAACACACATACTGATCAGAAATAAAGGCCAGCTTTTGTCATGTGGCATTATGAATTATTATTATGACATGTCTGTCATTTAACTGCAGAGAGGTTGGTAAATATGTTCATCCTGCATGAAGACAACATGCAGCATATAAAATAGTTTCTTTTGGATACATCTGTTCAGTCTGTGTGTAGATTACTATGGGTGCATCTACAAATACACACATACATATACTGTATATATTCTCCAAATAGTCTTGTGGTATACTCAAGTCAACTGTTATGTGTCTACCTGTGGATATACTCATGCCAACACATCAAATGCTAAAACTAAATTGGAAAGCATCTGACACCAAGGTGACTTTTTTTCAGCGTTTATATCATTTTTTCTGTAGCTCAAATCAAGTCTTTTTTCAGGCTCCTGTACAACAATCAGCACTGTGCAGCAGTTGGATTAATTGAAAGTGAGTCTGTGTCTCGGGGGAAATTTCCTTTTTCTTGTTGGCCCCCCCACAGAGAGTTCATAGTAAAGGGTCAGCCTCCTACACCATATGAAGGGTGGATTTGTGTCAGCCATTTCTACCATTTAATTGGCGGATTGTGAGACGATCAGGGAGTCAGTGTCAGAACAACACCTTTTGAAACTGGTAAGGATTTAGAGTCTTTTCTAAAATCTCTGCCTCCACTTGAACAAAAGTTTTAGCAACAAATTTTCTGTAATTTATCGTGGTTAATTAAAGGTGCCGCTTCAGAAGAAGAAGTTTAAAGTTTATCACAATCATTTACTTATCTTTCCCATGTTGTCAAGCCCTAATGCTTACATGTTGAGTGTGCGGTTTGTTGATTAATGGTCGCTGTCTCCACGGCTGAGGAACTTACAGTGGTGGTGTCTTTGTCTCTGGGACCTCACAGTGATGATTACAGGATAACCTCTCACACACACTAATTAATCAGCCCACAAGAAGGCAGTTCGTTCAGAGGAAATGTGACAGCTGCTTGGCTGGGCGGATCACTCAGTGGGAGGATCTCAGCCCCTGATACCAGCCTCAAAGTGTCCCTGCCGCTGGCTCCGATTCAAAAGAAATCGATAGAAGTTGCAGGTCTAACACCTGCAGGTGTTTATGGCTTGTCAGTTGAACGTGGACATGGCTTTGAGGTCGTCTTCATGACAACACTTTGTGTTACCGGGACAGCCAGTGGTTGTACTCACAAGGACAAGCTTCGTTTTTCAGTGCTGCCCTTTAAACAAAGAAGAAGGTCATAAACATGAACAAAGAGAAACCAGAGCTCGCCAGTGATCCTCATACATCATGGTGTATCATACTGTGAGTTATAAAACAAGCTAATCTTTGAATCAGTCCTTCAATGTGACTGCTGAGTTAGCAGAGATATCATTTTCTCATTATAATTTCAATCCACTTTAATTCATCCCTGCTCTGTGCACATGTTTGCACTCTGAGCATCACACGGGCCATTTGAACTGTATCCCGACATTTGATTAGAATAAATGTCTCTCAGATTTCAATGAAATGTTTCTCTGAATCACACTTCACAATGTATGTTTTAGGTGATCTGAATTTGAAAGTACAGTCCACAAAGACTGCCTGTGGGAGGAAACTGGTGCACGGTTGAATATCTGACTAGTACATGTTAATGCAGTATAATTACATCAAAAAATAGACTCTGTGAGTGATGACTAAGTGCAATAAAAATCATGCAGACTTTAGAGGATTTTTCTTCATTTTCGATTAATCTCACAGTAAAAAGTTAAAACCCTCATAAGAATATTGAGCTAATAGCCAAATGTATTGATAATCAATTAATCACTGAAGTTATTTTTTAATGAAAGAGGCCACCCTCTGGTTGCAGCTTTTTAAATATGAGCATTTGCTGCTTCCCTCTGGTTTACATCAATGCAAGATGTTTAAGTTTTGGACTGTTGGCCAGAAAAAAACATCTGAAGACGTCACCATGGGCTGTGATAAAGAGCGATGGACATTTTTTAATATTTTCTGACATTTAGAATCCAGAATAACTGACAAAATAATTGATGATGAAAATAATTGTTAATTATTCCAAAGACAAAGCTGACATCTTCACATTGTTTGCTTTGAAATAGAAGAGATATTTTAGTTATGTATACATATATATTTGTGTGTATATATGTAGCAGAAAATCCTCACTACTGAGCATCTGTATAATCTATAAAAACATTGAATGGAGCACACTGTAGACAGCATTTCAGCCTTTTATAATGGGCCTTTAGTAAAGTTTGTACCATCTGAAAATCCTCCAGTTTATTGACATTCAATAGAATCTGATAGTTTAAGATGAAATCTAATGAGCAAATAAAGAAGAAGAAAAAAAAGAAGAGAGAATGCTTTTTCATCACATCCACATAACTAGCAAATAGAGAAAAGCCTTCACATATTGTAAACTAAAAAAATACCTTTTTGCACTCTGGCAGGTCTGTTAGCTGAGATGAATGGGCAGCATGCTCCTGCATTGATCATTTCACAACCATAAAAGCTGCTGCTGAGCACACAGGACAAAAATCTGGATTATGGAGGGAGCTGAAACTCTTTGACTGACAAAATAAATGATATGTTTTTAAGGTGAAGCAATGGAAATGCGTGGGAGTTGAAAATAATCAGGCTTAAAGCTTCTTTGTTTAATGGCAGCACATTCCCAGCTGTCAATTAAATGTACTGATTTTTCTCTATGATAAGGTTGTACGATAGAAGTCGACCACAAAGACGATGATTCATTTTGCTCTGAAAAGGCAGTGATCGTTGATACTACTACAAACAAAGGAGTTTGTCAGTGTTTGTGTTGCTGTCTGCACAAACATGCTGTAATCATCCAGGAAAACATATGAGAAATCAAGTGTCAGAATAATGCCATTTACCAAAACATAATCCATATATTATATTGATGCAACATTTATTTTTTCATCATCGAATATAATACATTCACTCTGGCAGCCCGCTGAGTTGTAGCTGTCTGGCAGATTGGATAACAAAGGCTGTTATTAGCAAATAATCATCTGGCAAAGATGATACTGGAAAATGCTGTCAAAACACAATCAAGAATTTGGGTGACAATGGAGCAAAAGATCTGACACTTTTTCACTGCAGTTCCCATGTATGTCTAAAGGATCCTCAGTTACAGAAAAATGCAGAATGTAATTAAAAATGATGTTTTTAAAGAGTAGGACGACTTGCAAGAAGTGACAGGTCAACCATACCTTGATACACAGGACAGCTGTCAGACGTATAAAAATCCAGAGGCTCTGCATATCATGCAGAAATGAGAATTAGTGCATGGAGAGTGAACATGGGCAAAAGCTTCTTCACAATGACTACATTTCAAGCTCTTTTCCTTTTTTTGCTGAGCCATTTAATGAGCCCAGCTATTCTCCTTCTGGGCTGCAGGAATATGCAAATAGGTGTAGATACCTCCAAACAGGTAACTCAACAATTTAAAATCCAATAAGGCACACAAAAGGAGGCCTACACAGAGCAAATGTGCCTCAGAACTAAAGCTAAAGTTCACGATTAATACAGACATGTGCAGCTTGGAATAAAATGCCTACTTTGTCTCACCAGGTTAAAGTGCTGCAGGTCTTCATGTGAAGTCCCCCCCCTCCCCCTTGAGCAGATCTGCTGTAATTACTCCGCCTGGTATCTTTCCCTGCAGAGGTCTAATTGCAGCAGCAATGTGAGATGAGCCGCAGCCTCATCTCCGCATCCTGTGTGTCTAGTGAGCTGGACCAGAGCCAGACCTATAACATGACCCCACCACACCTTGATTTTCCCTTGGAGACCCGTTGTCTCTATCTCGTGGCATTATCCAGTATTGCAGCAAGAAACCTATCCCTTCATGTCGGTTTGGAAAGATGTGATCGCAGTGACTCCCAAAAGTGTTTGCTATTATAAAAATCAGCAACAACTCTGAGATTATTCAGCTGGATTCGCCTCGCTGCTCAAGGGGAAGAAGTCACACATCAGATGTGCAGCGTGAGCTCGGTGTGGCGCAAATATGTCGCTGTTTAGACAGAAATAGGTTAGAACACTTTGTGTCCTGGTCTATGGAAATAGTCCGGTCAGATCCACTTTCACAGTGAATCAGTGCGCAGCGGGGACGCGTGCAGCAGGGGCGGCTGTCAGTCCTCACCATCCCTCTCATTGGCTGCAGCAGGATGCTCGGTCTCTCTCCTGTTTCCTTGATCCTTAAATGCAACTGGAATCGACGGAGATTTGCAATGGAGCAAGAGAGAGGACCTTCACCTGTAGATATTTGTTATTAACCTGCGTTTCACCATCGCTAGAAACAAAAGAATAACCCACACGGCACTTTTGAAGTAAACGCCGTGCGTTTCGGATTTTGCGTCGCTGCTCAGTCGCTGGAAATAACTTGTTATTCAAGGTTTGTTTGTTTCTTGTTTTTGCGGGCGGCTGTCGCCCGGTCCTCCGGTTTTTAACGGGATCCTGCAGGCTGTATGGAGGGATGTCGGCATGGCTTGCACCAGGAGAACCAAAACTTTGGTGTCCACATGCGTGATCCTGAGCGGCATGACCAACATTGTTTGCCTGCTTTATGTCGGATGGGTTACTAATTACATCGCCAATATTTACATCAAAGTCCCGATGCCTTTACCGGATAGAAAGTTAGAGGGGGACAAGAGAGGAGACACTATCCGGATCATGGAGAGGCTTGATCGGCTGGAGAATGTGGTCAACCAGCATATACAAGGTAAATCACTCTACCTGCAGCTCCATCAGAGGAAAGTTTGAATAGCTTTACTTTTATTTCACAAGAGCAAGGTGATGTGGTGTGTTTGCATTTATTTTCATCATCTACAGCAGGAACTTCTTTTGTCCGTTAAAGATCACGTTGTTTGGAGGGTGTGATAGAGGACAGTGAGAAAGATGAGTGCAGTAAAAAAGCACTACATATACAAGAGCTAAATAATTATAGGCTGCAATATCTTATTATAATATAATATATAAACTCTGGTCATATCACCATAAACTTAGAGTTTGAAGTGTTCATTATTGCTCTTTTGGTTCACAGGCAGTGAGTAATCTCATGACTCATTCATTACTACTGTTAAACACATGGCAGTGGCTTTCTTGAGGTTAATTTGAATGCTGAAACGAGCTGCATATTCTTTAGAAAAGTGCACTATATCTTGAGCTGCATGCCACCTGAAAATGTAGAGTGACACAACATTATGAATCCTTGTTGAGAGACACACAATGTATTTTTCAGTTTCCATGCTGGAGTATGTCTGACTCTGGCTGTGGGGAAGTTGCAGAGAGAATTTTCTGATCCCTCATCCTTCAGTTGCTTCTTATTTTATCAAAGTTAATTGGGAATATTTCATGAAACTGTCTGTATACATTATTGAACTCCAGCTTGCTCTTTACTTTGAGGAATGCCTGGAATCCCTTTTCCTCAAATTCCTTCAAGCCTTTCCTCCCCTCTCTCCTGGTGTACAGTTACTTTACACTTGATCACACACGGTTAATTTCTCTTCATTCTGTGTCTTTAAAAGAGAAGCTATTCTTATAGTCACAGGGGGGCTCATTTTGGGCAGGTCCCAATTTGAAATGGCACATAGCTGGTGCATGAGTGCAATACAGACAGAAATCTACTCATGCTGCTCTGTACTAAGCTTAGGTAAACATTCCTCCTGGAGGCAGGTCTCCATTTCAGCTTGGCACCCATAGGCATATGCAGGGTGGAGCTTTGTTCAGGTGCCCCTGGTGACTTACCTCTTTAAGTATATGTTTCAACTATTTCTGTTCCTCTGACAGAAAAGGTAATTTCATGGTAGAGTTACGCTTTAAAAAACAGTAATGTTCTGGGAACACTTCTGCCATAACTTTCCACCTTAGCAACACTTCTAAATTAAAGATAATTCTATCTTGTGCTTTATTTCACACAGTTTATATTTCAATTAAAAACTGTGTTTGACAGAGAGACCAAACTATCTACATCACAATTCGTGAACTAGTTTTAAGGTACAGTTTGACATTTTGGGAAATACTTGTTTTTTTGCTGAAAGTTAGATGAAAGATTAAACCACTCTCATGTCTGTTGGGTAAACATCAAGCTACAGCCAGCGAATACTCAGGTTAACTTAACAGAAAAGACTGGAAACAGGGGAAACAGCTAGCCTGGCTCTCTCTAAACCACCTCCAACACATTACATCTCGGAAGTTGCTGCACCTGGCCAAGAAATAGTCCCACACATAACCTCCCGCAAAACCATACAACACATTGTTTTTACACTTAGCATTAGACATGCTGGTTGGTGGATTTTTTTTCTTACCTTTGGGCAGAGCCAGGCTAGCTGTTTTCCCATATTTCTAGTCTTTGCGCTAAGCTAAACTAATCGGCTGTAGCTTCATAGGTAAGAGTGGCATTAATCTTCTCATCTAACTCTCCAATCGAAAGAGAACTGACAAAATGTCAAACTCATCCACTAAAACCAGCCGTGGCTCCTTGTCTTTTTATGCCACTTTTAAAACTAGGTCAGTCATTCTGTAATTAGTAAAAAAAAAAAAAAGTCCAACATTTTCACTTTTTTTAAACTCATGTTCTCCAGAGCACATGCACAGTCAGCCAGCATCATTATCGAGTGCTTTAGCTATGTGTCCTCTTTTCAGTTTCTCAATTTCCAGACCCCCCAATATAAACTGCAGGGGAGAGATCACATTAATACTAACAGTATGTCTTCTTTGCTGGTCATTTTTAAGAGTTTTTAGAATTGACAACAGATACTGCTAATGCTGAAGGAGACTGTTGATGCCATACATTTGCAACAATAAAAACAGCGGCCACAAAATGACCTGTCACTTTAAGTACGAGCCATATTGTCTGGATTTCCCTGATAATTGCTCTGAATGCATCCGCTGCAAATATAAACCCATAATCGGAGTCTGTAAGTGGCCAATGGCGTCAACAGTCAGTCAGCTGCGGGCAGAGCCATAGAGTCATTAGTGCGCTTTCAACATCTCTAAAAATAAATTTTCATCCTATATCATGTTGTGAGACAAGTGCAGAAATTGTATATTGTGGCTCCTGCATTATTTAGTTCAGTACTGTCATTTGCACACTTCTGGTGCACTTCAGTCACCAGTATGAGCTCCCAAACCACAGAGCATTACTACATGTAAGAATAAAAACATTTACTGCAGCTGTGGACGGTCAAAAGAGATGTCTCTGCTGTCAGCGTCCCACTCCAGAGAGGAGACACAAATATTCCAGCACTCTAACTACTGTATGTGATGAAGTTAAGTGGCCTGTTACCAGGACAAAGCAACATGGCAACAGCACATAAACCAGCTGTGCTCTGTCTCGTATTGTATAAGTACAGTCAGCCGAGGAGAATTTATTGGAAAGCTGGACTGGACAGGTTCACACACGCCCACCGTGAGGGCTGTTTGCTGCACTCATGACAGTCTGCAGAAGACTTTGTCAGGTTATACTTCAAAACGTATTTTATGTTTGCATACTTGTCGTATATATATAGTACATTAAGTACTCTAATATACAAAATGTCATTGCTTTGTACAGATATATTACGTATACAGTGTAGTTCCAATATAGTTCTCTTTGTTTTTTGCTTAACAGTGTGTCTCTGTTTAATTTTTTATGTGTGTATTTGTTGCCCTGGGGACAAGCTTACAGTTAGTCTTGAAGGAATAAAGCAGAATTGAACTAAAGTGAATAGGGCTGCAATTAATCATTTCATTATTTTCTTGATTATTTATAAAATACTGAAAAAAAGTGGGGGGAAAAAAATGTGTGATGACTTTTGTGTGTGTGTGTGTGTGCGTGTGTGTGTGTGTGTGTGTGTTTGTGTCAGGCTAACAGTCCAAAGCAGAAGATATTCAACCTTTTGTTATATATGACAAAGAAAAACTGCTTTTTGGGTTGAAAAATGACAGATTAATTTCTTAAAATTAATCAATTAATGAATGAATCGAATTGAATAAAGTTGATGGGTCAGTTAGAAATAAAGTTCAACAAAGCTAAAACAATCAAAACAAAAAAACACATAGTTGGAGCGAACAGAGTAAGATGTGTATGAATGTATGGTGTGACTGTTTTAACAGAGCCCTGTTTTAATAGGATGTCGCTCATGAAAAGGCAGCTTGTTTCATGGTTTGCTTCGACCTCTGAGGATGCGTATTACCAGCGTGTAGTCTGACTGAATGGCCATGAGGCCTGCGAGAGCTCGTCATTAACACAATGCTGATTTAGCTGCAAATTATAGCGACAGTTCCCGAGATGGCTTCAAGCAAATCCACCCGTCAAGTCAATTGAGCAGCTCAGTAAATCAGCATTTCCGTTGATACTCAGAGGACAGTTATATTTGGATGTTTATCTGATGTGATATTTCAGAGCAACCATGAGTGCAGGGGTAGAATACATGAGTGAAAGCACATGGATCCACATGGATGTGTGCAGGTGTTTGTGTGCATGCTTGTGCATGCAGGCTATGGTATGCAGCTCCAGAGAATACAAGTTACACTCACACATACTTCCAGCTCCTTTAAAGTGCCCAGCCATTTGGGAGAAAGGACAGCTAGATTCTTTTGATACTATTACAGAAGAAGGCAACGTTGTTTCTTATAAGATAAATACTTTATATCATAGATTTTTTGAGGCATTGAATGATAATTTGAACAATTTTCTCTGTCAGACGTAAGCCCAGAGAGGAGTATGAGTTTAGTCGTGTGTGTTTGAGTGTGTTATTCTGTCTCATTCTGTCATACTACTGGACCAATCAGTGTCATCTGAGTTGTGCACAATTATGAGTGTATGTTCAAAGACCTCTCCTTGTTGCGGTGATTCACAATATTTGACAAACATATTTTTTTGACTGCTCTGTTTTACACCGACTGCTGACTCTTGACTCTCCTTAACTGGCCCCCACATGTGAAATACAAGAGGCGGTTTTGCTTTTAGCCTGACGCTCGATTGACTCAATAAGTCTGCTGGACGGAAGCTCTGAGGAGCGGACTGGACTGTATCTCCCAGTCAGCACTGATGAAGTATTTTTTAAGTAGTTTTTGTTTGTGAGAGCTGTCATTGAATAAAGACGCTGCTTTGTCATGGAGCTGAGCAATGAGCGGTAAAAGATAGCTTGTCTGCCCTGTGCTAGAAGTACCTTAACGAACTAGCTCTTTAAAGCATATTGGTCTCAATCATTCTGGGTGATGGCCTCAGGCAGGCACGCATCGCAGTTCCCAAGCCATCCTTGGACACGGCAGACGGGTGCTTGCTCTTAATGTAGTAATTTACAGCATTCTTAACACTACTATTAAACTAAAGAGTAGCGTTGCACAATCAATGTTTGATTTTGTTATTTCTGGAGGAAATGGTCCTACACCAGGCTTTGTTTAGTGTCCTCAGACTGCTAGCTAGCGAAGCTGTTAATGAACCTATAGACCAGGGGTGTCCAAACTTTTTTTAAAGAGGGCCAGATTTGACAATGTGAAGATGCCCGGGGGCCAATACTAACATTTTAAAAATGAAAAAATTACCAATAAAAGATTGTACAATTGTTACCAATGTAACAATTATATTTTCATTGTCACAATTATCTTTTTTTTTTTTTTAAAAAAAGACAATGTAACCAAATCTAAGCCAATCAGGCGTGAACAAATCTAAAAACCAGTTCTTCCTTTCTTTCACATCTGGAGTCAAATAACAAAGAATAAATTGCATGGAATATGTTAAACTTGCATGAAGTTGATACAAATCTGAACCTCATGTTCATTTTAAACATGACTTACTATGAGTAATGCAAAGTCTGTTAACATTTAAGTTTAAAATGTATCACTCTTGCTCTTGTCTTTAACAAAATCATTCAGAAATGATCTACAGATATATAACAGCAGCAGTTATGTCCTTAGAGGTTCAAATGCTTCATTATGTCAACCAAAAAAGCCAAATCTTCCAGCCACACGGTATCTGACAATCCTAGCAGGGCATAAATAATGTATTATAAAAGCGAAGCTTCAGGCCGCATGAAATCTGACCGCGGGCCGCGATTGGCCCCCGGGCCGTACTTTGGACATCCCTGCAATAGACTAACAGGTGGAACCGGTCAAAAATATTCTCAGTGGTTAATCGATTAACGGTAAAGTGTTGACATTCCTAATCCCGAGAAAAGTTTGGTGTCATCTTGAACCGAAGCATCTGCAGATTAATTCACTATAGTTAGACACAATACAACATGAATTTTGTTGCCACCTATAGGAGCTGGAGCAGAAGATACCTCTTTGGCTGCTGCTGTATGCTGCAGCTATGCATCTGTGTGATGCCATGTCCGAGAGGTCAAGATCTGCCAGTAAACACATTTGTGTATTTAAGAGATGCAGAATCGAATATGATGGTGGTTATTTGTTGGAATTAAATTCAGTTAGTGGGAGCGGATCTGATCAGCTCTATGCTAAAACTTTAAGACCCGCAGGCCCTGATCTATGAATAAGCAATATCAAGTGTAAATTATTTAGAATTTCAACTTGGAGTTTCTCCAAAAATGTAGATTTCTATAGCTTTTATATTATTATTATTAAGACACCCAGTTGCTTTTAATGTTCTAAATAAATAAATAACAAAACATTCAAAATAAATAACAGTTTTTAAAATGAGAAAATGAGTTAGGTGAATCCAATACATTACACTATTGTATGCATCTTACAGAAAACTGTAAGAAAAACAGACACTGTACTATAAAAAACACTTCTATACATCTAAGAAAACCTACACTATACTGTACAAAACAAATGTATTCAAAACTTTGATAATCTCAGCTGGTTGCATCTGGCAATGGTGGAGGCATTGCTTCACCATCTGTTGCCTGGTGGAGATCTGCAATCTACTGAGTGTACTCTTCCAGTTAGATATAAGATGGGTATTAAAATATATTAAATGTAAAGTTATTACGGCATAATCATATACTGACTTTAATATCTCCACTACTTAGAAAAATAGGTTAAAATCTTGTTTGTTTTTTAAATGGGCTTCATATGCAGAGACCATCTTCCAACGTTGAATGTTTTATTCTGTCTTTTAACTTTTTCTGAAACAATTTTTCATTTTACAACTCGAGAGATTTTTTTTTTCTTTTTTCTTTTCTTACAGATGCAGAATCGTGGTAGAATTATTTATAGCTGATAATTACATTTGTAATGTTATTTTCAGGTATAAAAAAGATTCTGAAATATTTACCAAAAGAAAAACTGAGGAGGACTCTTAGTTGTTAAGATTGGGTCTTGGGTCTGTGGTGACACAGTAGAATCAGAAGACTCCCGTTAGCGGGCATAAACTGTGTGGCTAATTAAGGCGAATGAGGGGCAGGTGTGTTGGCAGGTGATGATGTCTGGGGAGCTGCAGGAACAGCTGAGTCCTGCTGCTTTGTGCAGTGTGAAGGCTGAAGTGACAAGGGAGAGGATGATGGGCTGAGAAATGAAACAGTATATTGAGACTATGACAATTAGTTGACTAATAATTGACTAATAATACAATATCTTATTGGTTATGCACAGCCCCAAATGTTGAACATGTCAAAGGGTCCCCGTTCACTTTTGGACCTGTAATACTGCTATGGAGCTGTTTTTTGATGTCCCCACTTTGTTCATCTCTGCGTGCACATGCAGGTGAGTCCTGCTGATGGTTTCACCGTGACAAAACGTGACAAGATATACTGAAACGTGCTAGTAAGGTCCAGGAAGAAGACGATAGCAAGTTAGTCGATATAAATGTAAAGAATGTAGAATGAAAATTGCAAATGTTTTATGAAGAAGGAGTTCCACTCGGCAGGTTTGTTGGGCCTACACACAATGCCTTTTGGTGATGTAAAAGCTCGCCTTTTAATTTAGCGTGTTAGCATGCTAACATTTCTCTAATTATCACAAAACACAAAGTACATCTGAGGCTGGAGAAAATGTCTTTAATTTTGCCCACTGAGTTGTGTAGTTTACAGTTTCCCTCTGTTCGACAAACTAGGTTTCAAAATTACTGAAAACTTCTTTGGCAATTCTACACTGCAGTTTGATGATATGTCGACATATACAGATGTGTGAGAAGATAATTTTGGTTATTAGTCTAGCGTTACTCTAAAAAGATGATGTGATAAGAAACATATTTGTTGAAGGCATATTTTAGTCTTGCTAGGTTGGCAGAATTTCATGACTTATTCAGTAAGCAGCCAGGTAGGACACTGGGCACATTTAGAGAGACCGGGAGCTGCATGCTTATAATAGCCTAACCCCCTTAAAGGTTTCTGTGAATTCTTCACTGTACAGTGATGTTGCTTCTCAGGCCTTGGCACCCACTGAGATAAAAAGGAGAGGCTTTACTGTTCATAATTGATAAATATGAAATTAATGTAAGCATGGACTCTATAAACACTCTGCTGTAGATTTATTGCAAGTCTAATTTATCTGTCAGCACTCGCAGTTCGCAGCCTGCAGGCAGGGATGCAGCCTGTGTGTGTGAGAGAGAGAGAGAGAAGGAGTGTCTAGGGTGAGGAGTGGGGATATAAAACAGAATAACCCCCATATTCTTGGTGGTAATTCCAATAAATCGAGAAGTTATTGAAATCCAGGGATACAAATGCACTGGAGAATGTTTGGTAATGAAAACAATTAATTATTCTGACTCCAGAGGGCAAAATCATCACGAAGAGAATAAATTAGACGTGTAAAAGCCTCTTACAAGAGTGTCGATTCGAAGGTCATCCCCCTGACAATTTCTGCTAAATAGATCAGTTCACTATTGCAAATGTTCTCGGTGTAGTTTTTTTTCCCCACTGAATTTCTGCAGCCACAAGAAAAATATGAAAACAACTCTTGTAAGTCAGACTGAAATCTGGTTTAGCTGTGACTATATGAGATTTACATCACGTTGGTGACAAGTCATTTATCTTTTTCCGTTGATAGACAGTGATGTATTCATATGAACTTCGAATCAGTAGAAGAGACATACATATTCTCAGGAGAAACTTGCAGCTGTAATAAATGTTTTTTTTTTTTTTTTTTTTTTTGTTATTGCTTAATGCTCAAATTTTTAATCCAGTCTCCTATATAATGTGTTCAATAGTGAGATCTAGAGCTGCTAATAGACAGATTTTCTTAGGACAGAGCCAGGCTAGCTGTTTCCCCGTTTCCAGTCTTTGTGCTGAGCTAAGCTAACTGACTATGACAGCTTCATATTGCCTGTACAGACATGAGAGTGGTATCAATCCTCTCATCTAACTATCGACAAGAAAGCAAAAATGTTCAAATATTCTTTTTAATGTACAGATACAGACCATTTGTAATAAAATAATAATTAAAAATCCACCCTGTTCTTTCCTTCTAATTATATCATTCTCCAGCTTCACACCTTTGAGAGGTTACATCACCATGTTGCAAAATCATCAAGCTTCACTAAAGGCAGCAACTGTAGGGACAAATTGATTTTTGCTTTGTGCTTTCTAGATTTGTTTGTTTTTTCTTACTCCTCTGATTTTTTTTTTTTTTAATTTAATGTTAGTGTCATTAAATGTGCTTCTGTGTGCTCTGGTTCACACACCCATGCCATTATGTACAAGATGTTTTCATCTGCCGTATGAACAAGTGCAGAGAGTAGTTTCTCCTCTCTGAGTCACCACCTCTTCTAACAACAACGACAACAACAATGTATCTTGGGCTGCGTTGCAATAGGCAGCTCGTAGCCTTTATGACATTTCATGCAGCATACTTATTATAAGAGATTTGTATTGTAGATTTGAAATTTTCTCAATACAATATTTTGTCCAGAGCTAATTAATTTAAGCTTTGTTGGTACTTTATACTGTCACTGTATTTTTGAATGTGCATTATTTTGTTCAGCCTTCTTTTGGGGTTAGAGTTTCTTTTTAAGGACTTAAAGAATGAAGCATGGAAGCTTTATGTTACGTTTGCATGGCACCACTCTAGAAAGTCTGGATACGCCACTGGACATGAGACTCTGGTCTGTGCTGCTGTGTGTGATGTCTGTCTGGCTGTTTGTGTTCACCCACCATCACTCTATTTCCAGCTGCTTGAATTTGCCTTCATAGATCATGTAGACCGCCATACCACATGCCAGATTTTTATTGTGCAGTTCATGTGTGCAGTCAGTATACAAAGCCAATCTGTTAACACCCCTAAAACCTCAACAAATTCAGTCAAATTCTACTCACAAACCTCTCAACCAGACGGCATGAGTCGTGTGAACAGAAACAAAATTTTTCATGCATAAGATTGTAGCTGCATTTTTCCTCTCAGCAGATCTTTCTATCTATACGACAGTAGACCTAGCTGTCAGTATTCAATTTGTCTTTATTGAGTCAGCTGTTGCTTATGTGAAGTTATGATGGGGGACGGTGGAGATGGATTACAGGGTTAGACTCGATGAGACAGAAGTGAATTACTGCAGCTTTGAAACAAGATTCATCAAAGCTAACTCTAATTTAGATCTTCTATCAAAATATATTTTCCCGACCTTCACTCACCATTAATCTATCGCTGATGTAGAAGAAACTTGTACTGTAGTTATATGCCACAAAGTACTGCATTTAAAAAAAACACAAAAAAACATGGATGCTATGCTTCTGCCATTAAAAAGGTTGCTGTTGAGGGACTTTTAAACCTCAGATGTCCGACCATCCTTGAATGAACCACCAATGTAAATTTATGATCTCTACAGTTTATCTCACTTGAGGCCTGTTCTCAGGACCAGTATTACTTGGTCGCCTCCTGTGATTTGTAATAATTGTAGAGGTTGTCTCCGTTCTTCATCGCATGGGAATCTGCTGGGTTTGTAATCTGTAAAATGAAAAATGAATCCTTGTTTGGACAGGATTTATGTCTCCAGGGGAAGTCAGGTATTAATATTTAATATTACCTGTACTAAACAGAGATTTAAGTCTGCACAGATTGCATATGTGTTTGATATTTCTTGTACTACCCACCACCGTCCAAGTGCCAACAGCCATGTGAGCACTTGTGTCTGTACGCGTAGACATTGGCCAAGTTTCCATCCAAACTGAGTGCAAAGTTTTAAAGAATTTCCAGAAAATCTGCGCAATGAGCGTTTCCATCCATTGTTATGTGAATTTAAGGAGTTTGTTCTTCAACATAAACAGTGGGTGGCGCTAATCCTCCAGTCAGGTTCCATTAAACCACTGCAGAAGAAGATATAACAAGATAGAAATATGGCGTTTGGTTGTTTCATGTATTGATTTCAGAAACATTACATCCTCTTCATCACTCCACACAGATTTGATGTTTTTTCATCTGCCGCTATTTTCTTTCATGTCTTCAGTGAAGCAAAATCATTGTTGGACATTTGAGTCAGATGCTTCATGTACTTTATGCAAATTTCTGGCATTTTACACCACAGGCATCCCTTTTTATACAGCTGCACGTATTGTACTTCATAGGGCTAGAAATTTAAATTAAAAAAATTTTCCACACAGATGACTTGAAATTTAGTCATTTCTGTCACACTCATCATATCTCCCATTATTTGCACACTCCTCCATCAAAATTCATATGCAATAAAGACTAGGAATACAAGGAATACTCTTCAGTGTTGACAGGCAGAGTGTGCTTCACATCATGTGCCAAAGGCTTATAAATCTTGTTGTTAATCACATGAGGTCCCCAGATAACCATATTCAAGTTTGAGTTGGGCTTTGGGCAGATATTGTACAATCATTAATTGTGTTATTTATTTATTTTTGTTTAATTAGCATGTCTATTATTCATCTCAAAGCACTCCAGTTTAAAGTTCAAAACTGATATCATATGTTCCATGAGCCTAAACATGCATCAAACAAAATATTCTCAAAACACCTTTTGTCTATTTTTCGATCAGAAACCTGACATGACAAAAAAGCTGTTGAATTACGATGAAAGTCCTCTGATAATCACACATTCTTCTCTGCAAAGGCTGTTGCTGAGCCTTGGCCTTTGAGATTTAAAATGGAAAATTACATTAATACCATTCCATCATCCTGTGAGTGAAACGTCTTCTAAATTCTAAATGACTTGTTTAACTGTTATTAGTGACACCAGTGGCCTAAGTGAACAGTCAGCATCCTGTTTCTCTCTCTTGCACGCGTGCTTGCACTCCATGTGGTGAGCTAGCATTTGGCATCAGCCAAAACAGTCAACATGGTTAGGACCGAACACAGCCTCCAGACTGGTATATTATATATGATTTATATTTATATTATGATTTACAACAGCTTCCGATCAGGACTCTTCACTCCATAGACAGCAAAGACATGGCAAGTTCAGAAAAGGACAAAAGAGGCATGAAGCAGGAGAGGAGCCAAAGAGAGGTGAGCCATCAGTCAGAAGCCTCCTCCTTGGAGGCCTGAATAGAGTTTACAGTGGGGTCAGCCCTGGGCTGCCAGGAACTAAACCCAGAAAGAAAGCCACCTTGGTACTGTAATCCCTCTGTTTCCTGTCATCAGACTGGCCATTGTCGGTCTCAAAGGCTGTGTTTGGTCTCAGTATGCTCACTGGGAGGCTGTGGCTCAACATCCACATCCCCAACAGCGTTCACTGCTGGTTATCCCCGCCCTGGGCCCGCAAACCATCTTCATGGTCCAAAGCGCTTATGCTAGAGGTGTAAACACCAACACTCCTCTGGTGCTTCAAGTTTCCAGTCCGGGCAGAGTCAACTAATAGGGCCGTAGCTGCACGACTAACTGAGCTTACTAGCTAACAGCAGCTGTAGTTAGCAGTTATTTTGGCAACAAGTGAAGATATCTGTTCATCCAAAGGCTCAATAAATCACTGAGTTGAGGCACAGCAGCTGAAGGACATCTGAGGCAAAACCAGAAAATATTTTCTCAATAAAATATGATCACTGAATAAAGTTTTAGTTGTGTGTTTGTACAGTGATTAGTGAGTCCTATCCCCCAGAAACACTTGGATCAATCATTTTTTCAACATAATTCTTGTCTCATGTCTGATAAATACTAAATTCTTTGAATTCAGTGCCCTAGATTGTTATTTTACAAACCATTGTAGCTGTAATACTCCATCAAGGCTTTCCTGATATGGATTTAGGTGTAAATACTTTAGGTTGGAAAAACGATAGACACGTATGGTTCTAAATGATACAGTTCAAGGTTTCTCTTTCAAAACTGAGTTAAAAGAAGGACAAAGCTGTTTTCAAATGTTTACAAAAGCCAGGAAAAAAAGAAAAGAATAAAAGACTGAATAAGATATTTGATTAGAAACATAAAAAGATTGTTTAATGAATAGATACAAAAAACGGGTGACACATCTACTCGCTTTAATGAGGCACATTCTTTTCTTTTTTATTACTTGAAACTAGTTTTCAACTATCGTGCAGGTCTTCTGGTATAATTAGTATTCACGCATAAAGTGAGATCCACCTTCTGTACTCTTTATTGGGTTTAAATCACTGAAAAAAATTCCTGTTCATGAAATGAAGAGGTTGTAAAAGTGTTTTATTCCCAAGTTCTCAAACTACTCAAGCTTTTCTGCACAGGGTAAGATTTAAGACTGTACAGTCGCTGTCAAAGAGCATCTCAGTATCTGGTGAGAACAAGTTTTCACATGACTCAGTTGTTGTTTGATGTTTCTGACACGTGAATGTCAAATGCCTCATGTTCCTGACAAACTAACCCTGTCTCCTGGGAATTACATTTGTATGCTTCAAAATTGTTCTAATAATTATGCTGTAGTGACAACATAATTCCTGCCTGGATTATGTTCACAGATGCTTGTAACAGTAAATGAAACACTACATTTATGAGTTAAGGAGATGGGGCTTGGGAAGGATGGTGGGCATACAAAGGGTGGGATCCAAAATCCAGGGCAAAAAAAGCACTTCAGTTAAGGTTAGGGAAACATTTCAGTTAAATGTTAATAATGTAATGCAATGTAGTCACTAAAAGTGGATAGTGTATTGTAAGATTAATTTGGGGAAAAACAAATCTATATGTTGTCCCGTAAACATTTTACTGATATATTCAGTGACATCATTTTTGCAGGTTGCAGAGTACGTTAATAAACATTTCTTCATCGTGTCCATGGAAAACATGATTTGGTCAGCATTACCATTCCTTCAAATCATAACTGCTGTTGCAAATTTGTTGTATATAAACAGAATGTCGAGGAGACACTGAAGGTGAGGAGCCGGTCTTTTTACTTATTAAGAATGTGATAATCTTGGGTGTCGGTTGGCTCGGTTGGTGGAGCGTCCGCCCCATGTGCGAAGGCTCAGCAGCGGCCCAGGGTTCGAGTCCGATCTGTGGCTCTTTGCTGCATGTCGTTCCCCGTCTCTTTCTCCACACATTCCTGTCGCTCTTCAGCTGTCTCTGTCAAATGGAAGGCTTGAAAGGGCCAAAAAAAAATATCTGGATGAAAAAAAAAAAAAAAAAAAAAGTGATAATCTCAATTATTTGCATATGAATGCATAATCTGTAGGCAAGGGACCAATATTTTGGCATTGGAAGCGGTCTAGTTTCCGTTTGCAGTCCGAGTAGGACTGATCAGTCATGTTTGAGTGGGCTTTCGTTTCAACAGTCTGTGTGGAGAGAGAAAAAGAGACGGAATGTACTGACCAAAATGCAGTGTTGAAAACCCACTCATCTGACACTGCTTTTTTCTGAAGTTATCTCTCTTCATATGCAGATATCTGTTTATAGAGATTAGCAGAAATCTGTCTTTCTTGTCATTCTCGCGTATCAAGTTGCAAAACAAACTGCAGTAATTTTATTAATGGAAAAATGCCTCTCAAAAGATTTGCCTTTGGTCTGATATGATCGTGGGCCGTTCACACAAAACAAGCAGTCAGTGATGAAAGTAATTGTTAGATGCAGCCCTAGCGTAATTGTTGCAACCCAATATCTTTATTTGTCATAGAAACACTTTTTTGCATGGTGGTACCTTTTTAAATACACTAAAGACACATTTACGTCTGTTTTCTGTCTACTACTACAAAACAAAAAAACATTTTTCTATAAAAACACCATGTTTTCATACACACATACACATGACATACACACTGTATCTCATATATATGATATCGTATACGATATTCTCATATACATGGATTTAAGATAAATAAAACCATTAAAAGGAGAGGTAGGAAACTAAAGTCCAGAGACCCCTCCTACAATTCCAAACAGGATAACAGGATGAGGATAATGAGGGGAATATGAGCACATCATATGAAATGCTATTTTGTATTTTTGAATCCCCATTTGATTTAAATGAACAACACTAAACACACAACTGATTTTGGTCATATTACGGAGCAGTTCATGCCTAAAGCACCAGCATCCCCATTTCCTGTCTGTGTCTGTTCTTGGTGCAAGCCATCAAATATTCACAAATGCCTCTAGAATGCAAATGCTTAGCATAAAAGTAGATTCAATCCATTTTAAGATGCTTGGTTTGTATTTGCACAAGCATGTCTCAGCTGAATTGTACACGGTGGAGACAACAACAAATGGTGCATCACAACTACAGAACTGTTTCTTTTCAGTTAACATCTGTAGTCGTCTGAAGGTAGATGTGGTGCATTTGTTGCTGTCAGAAATGAGTGTACTGCATTGTGTATGCGGTCCTGCAACATGTGGTCACAGGTTAATTTTCCTCTTGTGAATTAGTCACAGAGCCACAAAAATAACAAACCTATATCTTGAATTGTGAGATCAGTGTGTTAACAACATTTTACTAAAACCATGCCCCAATGTACCCTTTTCTATACGATTGCATGGTGTTGGATCTTCTGACAAAACATGATATAGCCCTCAGGCAGCGCTTTGTCAGTCTTGTGCAGCGGACAGTGGCTGCCATCAGCAACCAGCCAGCAACCATTCAGTCTGCCTGGCCTGAGGTGCAAACCATCACTGTGCAAAAACTCCCCTGTCGTGCTTTTGTGGGGCATCTGCTGCGTGGTGATAAGGACTGGGCTGTTTCACTTTTTGCGACACAGCACAGAGTTTTTGAACTAATTATATATCTCATTGTATTGTTGTAGGAATTAATGTTAGATAAAACTCTCCCTCAACCTATGTGCTCTGAGTCTTGACACATGAGCACAGAGCAGGGCATAGAACAAGGCTTTTTTTTTTCAAAGGGATGTGTGAAACATAACAGCACATCTGCTTCGCACTGATTACAGAACTGAAACAGAGAAACTAAACCTTCATATTTCTGTACGGAGAGCTCACGGTGCCCCTCGGCAGCATCAGGTTCAGCACTAGACTCACTGGACTTCTCAGCGATCATTTTACAGGCTGGAGAACTTTTACTGTTGGTTGGTAGGTTCACTTATTGTCAAGACAACAGAGGCATCATATTATCTTCAGTGTAGTTGAGGATGATGCAAAATAACCAGCCTGTGTCCAGCGTTGTTAGCCATCTGTTAGTCGACTCCCTGACTTTGTACATTACTTCACCTTCCACTTTTTATGTTTGGAATACGAACTGAGCAGGGGGATGGGGCCTCCCAAATATTGAACGCTGTATTTGGGAGAATAACGAGTGCTACTGTATGTGGGCTTGTGGAAAAATAGAATAAAATGTTACAGGGCTATACAATCCGATGACGTGTGGCACACCACAATAGCACATCCCCTAACAATGCTGGCTCTCAGATGTCAAATATGTCCAAAAACTGTTTTATCCTCTATGGCAAAATAAAAAAAAAAAAAATATATATATATATATATATATATATATATATATATATATATATATATATATATATATATATATGCACAGCAGCTACATCATTATAGTTTCTATTTTCTGACGGAGAGTGAGGGGAATTCAAATTTAACTTTGACTTTAACATACAGTAGTTAGCACGTTCTCTTTTGTAACAGACTCACAACCGCTGTGATAATTCTGGTGTTTGACTCATTTGTTTATCGCTGGCAGCCTTTTTTCACCAGAGAATTGGTAAGCCTCATTACTGGCCTTTAGCTTGTTTCTTCACCCTTAACGGGTGATGTGAAAGGTGTAACACATTTAGCCAGCTGGTTGTGCAAATGCAGACAGCCTGAGGCTATTTTTCTCCATTTCCTCATGAATGAGCACGCCAGTTCATACTTGCATGGGTGCTGTGAGCTTTTATATGACTGGGGTTAATGATACCGATGATAATAAAATGCATTTTATTTTGTGTCAGGTTCTGTCGTAATTTTCTTTATCTTTCATTTCATCCCTTTGTTTTTGTTTACGATGTGTTATATCCCTATTTTGTATTCTTCAGGGGCATTTGGATTTTACAGTCAATAATGTATGGCTATAGTTGGGTTTACAGTTTTACAGTTGAAACACTGTAGTAATCACTTTGTGCTTTATGCTTTATGGTATGGGCAGTGTTTCTCAGGATTTTACATCTTGTAGTTTATGTTGTATTTTCCAACCTGTATCAGCATTTTTCTTGCCTTTCTTCACCAACAAATCAGCGGTGCAACAGACATTGGCATATCCATCGACAGAGGAGCATTGTTGTGAAGTTGTTGTCAATCAAGTGTCATCAAAGCCCAAAAGAGCTGAATTTTTTTTCCCCCAGCCAATCACTGCACCATCACATTTATTGACGTGTGCACCCACAGTCCAAAAAACAGCTACAACAAAGAAGTAAGTGTAGCTAGTGGAGTATCTGCAATGAAAACCTGTGCATTATTGTACTCTGACAGAGTGAGGAAACACATGCAATATGCTAAACAATACTCTTACCTTCAAAACATTCAACATAAACTGTACCTAGTGTGAAAAATCATTTTTGTTTCCTGTTAAACGCTTAAATTTCCACAGAAATTGGATTCTAAACTTCAGTTCGTGATTCTGTATTTATAGGATGACATGTTTATTTCTACATGAAAGTGAGAGTAAGACAGACGGGGAGAACATAAAACAACACAAAGATGAGATGAAAATGAAACCTCAAAGGGCTTATTAAAAAATCTCTCCAATAAAGACAAGGGCAAACAACAAATAAGGAAACTGACTGAAGGGAAAACTGAGTGTTGCAGAAATATGCTTGTGTTTTGTCACTATAAGCTATAAAATTACAGACATAATACTGTAAGCTAAATAGATATAAACACAGCTGATATCAGTGCTGCATGTAAAGTGATGCGTAGCGTATCTAATTTCAAATCCATGTCAATGTCGTTGGAAATGTTCGATAAAGGATACAATTAGCATCACTTTATTTATGTTACTGTCTTTGTGCCTGTGCAAAATATCCATGAGTGTGCATCTAGTTGGTGAAGTGTTTGGTTGACCTAATTAAATTCCAGGTGATTTAAATAATCTGCTTCCACATAATCAAAGGTGACACTAATTAACCAATTAAGCCCATGTGTGAGCAATTTAAAGTACAACAACAACAAAATGAAAAACAAAAATAACTATGGAAAACTCCGGTTGTGTTGGGTTTCGGAGGGGAGGGGGGTGTCTGGTTGAATTTAGTGGCTCTTGGGTTTGACAACAACTTTATCACATTTCAAGCTGGTTTTATCCCTCCTCCACAGGCAGCTCTGCAGTTTGACCCCGCCGGTCATTTCTCCTCCTCTGAACAGAAATGGAGAAATCGTGATTGATATCGTCGTCTAGGCCTTCAGCGAACTTGCAGATGTTGAGGATGGATAGGCAGTTATCAGACTTGAAGAGCTTGACCGTTATTTGCCTGAGCCTATCTACACCATGAGGCCATTTCTGCTTCCCAGCATTTGTCTCACTTTCTCTCACTTCACTTTCTAGTCAGCATTTCATTTTTGTTACGTAAATGTCTTTATCCAGCTTTGACCTCCCGGAAAGCACAAATGTCCACTCTTCTTGTTATATTTTGTAGCATAAATGTATTAATTGACTCAAAAGATGAAGTACGGTGATTTTAAATTCCCAAAGTGATGTGGTCTGTTGGCTGAAAGTCCTTGACTTGTAAACAGTGACCGTAATACGTCTTACACACAAATGTAATCAACTACTTTATGAGTGAAAGGTTTATTGAACTACTAACTACACCCACAACTTACAAATGAATGATTATATTCAGTGATGAATGAATGAGGTCCGCCGTCTACCAGATAAGGCAGTTACTGATATCTTTTATATCCAGATGGACTAACTTGTGGGAGCGTGGGAGACCACCAAGTGGATAAAAACTGCAACATTAGCCAGTGAAATGAATTTAGGGCACCGTTGAGAGAAACTGAAGAAAATAAGAAACAGATCGATTTCTAATGCTTCTTAATCACCACTTAATCATCACCGCCACCATGTCAGGGGACAAAGTCAAATTTCACCTGGTGGTTCAGATGGACGGGGAAAGTTGCAGTTGGATGGGAGGTGGAAGCGAATGATCAGTGCCAATTCTCATGTGGGACACTCCCTGGAGCTCTGTCTGGCCTAGTCGCTCACTCTCTCTCTTGTTAAAGTTAAAATGTTTATAAAGTCTACTTCTCCTGCTTCACCTGCGTTTGAATGCTTGGCCTTCCCAGCTGCTGGAGGGCACCAAACACATCTGTGCCACACAGAATGTCATCCACTGACTGATACCAGATACACAGACTCAGAGTACATGAGTACACTTAAAAAGCAGATCAGGGACCCGATTACACATATAGAGTACATGGCCAGAAGAAATACATCCAGGGAAATCAGGTTCCTCTAATCCGCTAACTTGATTACGGAGGACGAGTTTCATGTACCCCTGACATTTCAGAAATGAAGTTACTGTAGACAAGTGACTGTAATCTGGTTAGTTAAGTGTTTAGTAGTAATTAATGTCAACACAGCGAGTTAAAAACAGCTCTTTAATTGTTTCAAACAACAGAAAGCTAAATCAAATGCTCCTCTTCATTGGGTGTAAAGAGTGTGAATGGTGCATTTTTGTGCTCTGTGCTGTTTGTCAGCTCTTGCATCAGGGGAGAGTCACATCTAAAACTTGAGCACAAACCCTGTGAGATGAGCAGCTTTCAGAATAGAGACTCTCACAATAGCTCTGGTTGACAAGTGACCTGTGCCTTATTTCCCTCAAAACTCCCCAAGTGAAAAATCAAGGAGCTCTTCACCTGAATAATTGATATATGCCCCATACCAGCCATCAAGAGGCTGCGATCAAAAATGAAACATAAAATGAAATGCTAGATGTCTCTGTCTGCCATCCAAATCCATGTAGACTTCATTAATATAGAGCAGAGACTTCTGTATCTACACACTGCGGGTTAAAAAAAGACAAATTCCACAGCATGTTAAAGATTCTGTTACTACTCGTCAGTGAAATATTTAACACTGTATGTCAGAAACCTTCACACATCTTAAGATCTTCTCCTATTCGTTAAAAAAAAATCTCTTCATGGAATGGTGCCATTGTAGGTTAACATTTTTGTATAGCTCGGCTGGAATAATCTACATTGCTAGAAAGTCATCAAATAGTAAAATAATAAAGAAAAAACCGAGAGAACTGTTCTCTGAGAACACAGTAGATCATGAAGTTTTTTGTTGAAATTTGTTGCTTTAAGTGAACTTTCTCAGTAACTATTGGGTAGATTGGTGTGATATTTAATTTAAAAAATGTTAGCATGCTAACACACTAAGCTAAGATGGTAAACATGGTGAACATGACCTGCTAAACATAAGTATTTAGCTCAAGTGCCTATCTGAAGAGATTTATTTATCAATGTAAATACATGCATCTATTGGTGTGGGAGGTATTTACTGTTAACGTTTACTTTTCGAATGATGACATGTTGAATTATTCACTCCGCTCACCCCACAGACAGAAAATCCCTGTTGACACAGGTTGGGCAGGTTGTGGCACAACCTAATAGAAAATACAAAAGTTACAAAGCAGCAAATAAGTTATAAATAACTTAGAGAAACATGTGCAACAGTCCACCTTCTCTTCCCCACTCTCTCTGTCACTTTCTTTTTCAAACTCACACACATGCCGGCGAGAGAGCATGCAGCTCGGCTGGTCGCTCTGTAGCGAGATGAAAAAGGTTCAACCCTGGAACTGTGGACATTTGTACACAGTGCAGCCAAACACCAGCCTAAAAAATACAGTATGGACCTATGGATCTGTGATTCAGTATCAAGATGTGGAAGATGCATCATTTGTGTGCGCATTGCATGTATGTGTTTTGAATGAAGGGTTATTTGTTTTGCTGTTATTCAACAATAAAGAACAAATTTGGAACAACTTAGTGGTTTATTTAGCCTAGAACTTCTCACTACTGTGGGCGGCGGAGTAAGAGAGTACTCTGACAGCTTCTTGACCCACATTTCTCTAGTGTTTAGTGTGTTGCTGTATTAGTGAAAGAAATTCATTAAAAATCTGTCTGGTTGTGTTTAGAGTTGCACCCCTCAACTTTAACTTTGGAGAGACAGACAACTCAATGCCCCCGTCCTCCAAAGATTGCTCCCGTGGAAACAGTGCCTCATTGTTTGTGATTAGTTGCCTTTTCTGTTCAGTTTTTGAGGGATGCTGAAATTTTTGAAGACCTCTGTTCTCATTCTTCTGCTCATGCGTCTTTCAAAAGGTTATTTTGTGACTATTTGAACATCTCAACAGCGATCACATAAAAGCATTGTTCAAGTCAAATTCTGTTTTTAAAATATAAATATCTTATCTGTCTTATATCTTATATCATCATTCATCATGATCTCTTATTGTGTTATTAAACACTCTGAAAGCTCAGCCACAAATTATTTTTTTAAAACCTATTATAGGGAAAATAGGTCTTAAAAATTTCCAGGGGGTTATACTTTGATTGATTCCCAATAAATAATTGGTATTGGCCGAGAAAGATGTTGTAAGTGATAGATTAATGGCATTCTTCACCCTCCATTTTTCCATGCTTTAGGCTACATCAGTTTATTTTTCTGCTCTCGGGTAAATGCTGTGAAATATTTTTGATTTATATCCTGCACTGATGAGTGCTTTTCTGAGAAGAGGCTATAATGCAGACTCCAGTATATAGAGAAAACAACCCCCCGTAAAGGACAAATGATGTTAAACGCAGGGCGGCGATAAAACTTGCGAGATAAAAAGTGAAAAAGATACGGTGAAGAAGCTTTTTTTTTGTCCACGGGCTCCGTGCTGAGGGAGTCAGATCTGATAGGAGGTTATAGAAAAGGCATCTCAGATGACTGAATTTAATGGAATAACGAATCCTGCTTTTCAAGTTGAACAGTGGGAATGAAAAATGTTGCACAGTAGTCAACATGTCCAAAGCTTGATATCAAATAATGTCTGCACTGTCTCATAATAGCTGCACTTCAAAAGAAGGAAAATATTGCAGCTAGTTGCTGAGAATTTGACAGCGTTAATGACATTAAATTTTGAGGGGATAATCTTTATCCAAAAGGATGAAAAAGCACAAAGAAAGCCTTTGTATGCTGAAGGGCATGGGTGATTTCAGTGCTTTAATGAGGAGAAATGAACAAAAAGGGTAGAGATGACAAAGACCGCTGCAAGTAAACATGACCCTCCTTCTAAATTCTGCCACTGCATATCCCCTTCTGGGAATAAACAAAGAAAAAGACAAAGCCACACGCCCCTCTCCTCTTTCAAGAGGAAATGTCAGTGTGACATGCCAGCTACTGATGCGTCCTAATGAGAGAATTTCCCCCTCCTCCAGAGCCAGTTGCAGGGGCCCATACAGCACCTATACAGTGGTGGACCCAGTAAACAGACTAATTGCTTATTAGCTGTATTTACTGTCATGGAACAGAGGACTTCCAGTGAGAGGAGGAATAATATAGTATAAACTGTAACTGTGCTGTCTCAGTATGCACAGCTGAATACGGTCATTGTGTAAGAGCTGCAGTGCTCTGCAAACACAAGTATCTTCTTCATAATACGCTTTTACATTAGTGCGTAGGTGGACTAGTAGGGCTTAGATGTCAAGTGTTGAGTCATTTTATAAGTAACCCAGTAAATACATACTTCTACAAAGCAGCTCAGGTTATTATGATTTTTTTATCAGGATTTTATTTAAACCTGCATTTTTTTTTTTTTTTTTTTGATGTAGATGTAAAATGCTACACTGACAGGCTGTCATCTCATAATGTCATGGATGGAAACAGTCGAGAATTTCTGCATCCAGCAGACATAAGGCAATATTAGCATTTATTTGCGTTCGTGAGCCACCCGATGGTGGTTTTCATGTCACATCCCTATAGGAACGCCTGCTTGAAGGACAAAACAAGGTTTCCTTCCGCTGCCCGCCAGGCAAAAGTTAGTGAGCAATTTTCAACACAGACTAAGTATTGTTGTTCCCCGTTGGTGGAACGCCCTACCAGTTTCTACCAGAGCAGTGGTTTCACTCTCTATCTTCAAAATGCTCCTGAAAACCCAGCTCTTCAGAGAGTACCTCCTCTTCTAGCGCTCCCACCAGCTGGACATGCTAAATCTGTCCCCTCTGAAATTGTCACCTTATTCTATGCAAGTAGTACTTACTGCTGTAACATGTCCATGTTGCGCTGTACCTTGATTGTTTCCCTTTTTCTAAGTGGATAAAAGTGTCAGCTAAATGTAAAATGTAAGTGTAACTTTGTTTAGCTACAATTCCAGATAGTTGTTGTTCGAGACAAGTTTGGGTTGAAGAGATTGAAATTTGGCTGTATGGTGTGCTGAATTTAGCGGCGAGTGCACAGCAAATTGCATTGTGTCTGGAAGGACCATTATGCTTCTATAGAAACTGAAATCCAAATCTGCATCTGAGATGGTACGTCAAAGAATCCAGATCAAAAATCCATACAGTATATGAAATACAAAAAACTATAAATCCTGAGAGAAGTGGCTGGCTCTTTAGCTACTTAATGCTCCATAATGTTATGTAGCTAGTTGCTACATTTGTGCGCTGTTGATGTTGTTAATCACAGATTTTTCACTGAAAACATCAGCCTACTGGTAAAAAACACTTTGACATGAGAGTGAAACGAACAGTAAGGCCGGAAAACCAAAACAGTGAGCTGAAAGACACTAAAAGTCTTTGTAGAGCTCAAAGGATCTGCAGAGTGAGGTGATGATTGTTTGCAGGTACCCTGATACCTTGCATCAATAATGATTGATGATGTTTATTTAGTAATACAGTAATCCACTCAACAAAAATTACTGCTCTAATGAACAAAAACCTTTCCACAAACACACGATGTCCTGTCATAAAACCGACTGTGTTGTTGTGAATATTGCTATATTCATAGTCTAGCATGTAAAGCAAAATATGCAGGCCAAACAGTGGTGCTGATTTAATAACTGGAGGATTGACAGACTGACAGGTAGTCTGCATCATTCTCTGCTTTTTGTTCATGCTCATTTAGTCTGGTTTGAGGAATATTTGCATCCAAGTATGGTCACACACTATCAACAAAATGGATTTATTTTGTTTTGTAATTTTCCATCTCAAGAGAATGCAACAGCAAGACAAAGAGTTACAGCTTACATAGATAAAAAGCAGTTATATAAATGAAAAACAGCTTATGCACTGAAGACTCCGTTTCCTTCAGTCTTAAGTCTAGACTGTGGACGAGCCGGGAGGTTGTTTTCCCGAAGATCTAAGACTCTCCCAGTCTGGCTCTTGGGGACGTGAGATATGATTTGGAACAAGGCGATGCCGTGATCAATTAAATCTTTAAATTGATTCTGAACCTCAGAGGCAGCCAGTGCACAGATGATAAAAGGGGAGTAATATGATTGTGTTTTGTAGCCTCTGTTAGGAGCCTAAGAGAAATATTTCCTTCTACCTGCAGCTAAAATGGTAAAGGCAGGAAGTGAACGAGTTTAATCATGAAGAGATGAAAACATGACCGACCTCTGTGACGCTGTAAGATGAGAGCAGTTTCATCATAACAGTATTTTTGAACCTGTCTCTTCACATGCTAACCTCATGTCATGTTGAATAAAATACAAGATAGACATGTAACAGTATTTGAAAGAGGTGGAAAGGTCTGTGTCACGTTGTTATGTGACTGACTGTGAATAGGCACAACATGGTGAGGTGGAGCTACGTAACTGTGAGTTGCTGGTGGAAATAAAATAATAAGTAGGAGGAAGTCCAGTCACAATTGTATAAAATATTTAAAGAATCTCATTCATTTGAATGAGGTAATGCAGGGGGCAAAAAACACAGGGCTATCCAGCAAGTTAAATCTGGTGGAACTTGAAACTTCTAGCAAGGTGCTGCAGTGGCCCATCAAGTACATGCAAGAACTGATTCTTAGTAAATAAAACATTTGCAGCAGACTCTCCAGAGTTTTCCATCATTTTCATTCTGAGTATCATAAAGGACGTGTTGTGTTTTAGTGAGTCGTTGCCTTCAAAATTATGAATCTGTTACTTAATCTAGCTTTCCTGGATCTTATTTTAATTTTTATGTCTCACCGGTTCCTGAATCGTCACGCCTCCTTTTATTCTTTTCTTTCAATATACTTTCAATTTACACTGCATGTTATTTGTGAACACTATCTGAATTATGTGATGAAGGGGAACAATGTATGGACGTAAAGATATTGCACAGATGACAGAACCTCAGTGAAAAACACATGTATGTATGTGCTGCAGAACATGAGCAGCTAAGTGATGGAGAAGGTCATGTCTAGTGTTATCCAGTGCTAAGCCATGTACTGTGTACCTAATCAGTCATGGAGATGTGTCAATATGAGTGATTAAAGCTGGGCCATATGGTTGAAATCGATACCACAATATTAAGATTATTGACAGCTAAATCAATATAAACGCAGTTGCTGCCGATCTACTGTCATGTATTACATCTCCGAAATGTCTGCACATGTGCAAAACAAGAATTTAGGTCATTCTTTTTCAATCATTTTATTATTAAAATGTGCTCAGAATTATTCATTTGGATTTTGTAAAACGATCCCATGATATGTTGAGGGTATAAACTCATATTAACACTTAAAATATTTATTAACATTACAGTATTATTCAAGTTAGATGACGAGTGACGACATATAAAAATCTCCAAAACAAGAAGACGTGAGAAGAAGCTCAAAGATCAGCAGCTGTTGTAACAAGCTGTTGTTCAGATGTGTAGTCTTGAGCTGCTCTGCAGAAAATGCATTTGGCAACGTGACTGTGGTAGCGTGCAGAGGATTTTCTGTGTTATTGTCACAACTGCCTTCAGTGTGCAAAGTTTTCTAAATGCTTGATCCCCTCTAACTGACAGATTCTTTGATAACAAGTTGTAGAAACGCCGGTGTGTCCTCAAATTTTCATGTGGATGGTGAGACTTGTTATTTTACAGGCTGAAGTCTACGTCAAGGTCTCCTCCTGCCTCTCAGTCAGAATGAATATACGATGACTATTGTGACTGCACGACACTGTTTGATGTTGTGGCTTCATGCTCTGCTCTCATTATTTTGGACGTAAAACGACACAATGACTGACGGTAAATCGCTGTTAGCTGTAATTGGAGGGCATTTACAGACAAACAACTACAGACTTCAGATTTAAATGGTTGTCTGGTGTCAAGGTCAAACAACAATCTTTATCTGATTAAAACAATATTCACTTGTCAGCAGCTTAGTTTGGAGTTAAATACCTGACTTAAATAACTTCTACAGGAGCAGCCTAAAGTACTATCTCTCCGGGTTATAGTGACAATTGTTGTTACTCTGTATCTCTATGAGAGTTCAGTCAGAATGTGAGTAGTCTCTAAATTATTAATGCAAAACATAGTGAACTGAAGTATGGAGCAGTATAGAAACATGTAAGCCCAATATCAGGCTGTTTAGACATAGTGTAGCTGTTTACATTAATCCTTAAATTCGTGTTTTTTAGCCTACATACCTCAGGTATTTAGAGACAGAGTGAAACAGAATGATATTCAAAATAAAATATTGCCTGCAAACTTAAGTATAATCTGCCAAAACATATTTTTGGCATTAATTACTTTCACTGTAGCAAGTAATGTTTATATACATATTCTACAGTGTTACACATTGGCTATAACTTTGCCCTGTTTCCTGATAACGATGAAACCTTTTCTGCAAACGCTCTTCCATTTCTACACGCATTTCCCAGAGCAGCACTTAAGAGCGAGTGCACGTATACGCCTTTAAAAGCTTTTTTAACGTCTGCTGCTCATGATGTTGAAGATAATACGCTTTAAAGTAACTTCACCCGTTGAACTGTCTGTAGGCTTAAATATGCATATATCCAAAGCATAATTGATATAAACAAATGATTGGAATTATTCTGGATGAAAACAAAGTTTAATGTGCAGTAAACGCTGTACAACCTGCTGCCCTTTATAATTCATGTTCCAGGGTGAAAATCAGTTCTAATAAATACATTTTGATTGATGTATCTGCTGCTGGAGGGGAACGTTACTCTTAAGCACACATGACTGATGACTTGGCAAGAAAAGTATAATCATCATCAGCTGCTCCAGACATGCATTCATTTTCAGTGGTACTATCATCAGAAACCCTCCATTATCAAAGGAAGCGCTGCTTTGCAATATAGCTGACACGCTGTGACTGTAGGCCAGCATAAAACACATAAAACCTGTTATCAGCTTCTACTGTGAAAACAGAAAAAACTAATATTTTCAACACTTTTGACATTTTGAGACCAGCAAAGTTCTAAAAACAGAATAGCAGAGATTGAGGCTTGAGACTGAATCAAATGAATAAATAAACACATACCTTGAATCTCTGAAGACCCGAGGTATGCAATTAAATGTTAATGACTGGTAAACTGTCTCTGGATGTCCATTTGGCAGTTGGCAGCATCTGGTATACAATAAAGATCTGTCGACAGAGATTTTTTAAACTATTTTAGTGATTTTTCGCTAAAATAGTTCCAACACCCAAGTGCTATCTTTCCTTCCAGCGTACAGTAGAGTTTAGAGTATGGAGAGGCAGGTAAAGGATTTAGGCCTGCAGCGGTCTTATCAAACGTCTACATCTGTAAAGTGAGTTAGCGTTTCATGGAAGACAGTTATCTCTGAAGTGTCAAATATGATAATGATTTGAAATTCAAAACTTTTTCCTCTCCACAGTCGGGTGGGCGAGTGAATCAATATAATTTGATAAAATCTTTGTGGGGCAGTTTCATCACTGTGAAATATCTTTTATAGGATCAAATTTAATAATTCAACATGTGCAGCTCTGCTTCTAAAAAAGTAACTTCATGTAGGACCCGGGGGTTTATTGTTCTCTTTCAGTGACTCCTCTGTTAAGTGTGAGTTTGTTCTCCAGTGATTTCGTAGTTTCAGTTATGTTAATGACAATGAGTGTGTGTATGTTGTATGCGTATATCTTTTCTTCTGCCTCTCTCCTCTGTGACTGCAGGAGCAGACAGCTAAAACTCTGTTGCCTCGCTGTGCACGCAATGGAAGCATACTTACTGTAGTGCTGCACTCCACACACGCCTGGAGTGCTGCTGGGGTGCTTAGGGAATACTTCACCTGTCTACACACACACACACACACACACACACACACACACACACACACCTACACACACACACACACACACTAGTTTTTGCCTCAGGTATTTGGCTGTGCTTTACTTGAGTTAGCACCAAGGTTAGTTGATTGATTGTGTACTCAAGAGGAAACCACTCTCCAAACAGCAAGGTTACAGTAAGTCACATGACCTGCTTGATGAAAAACAAGTCATGTGACATACTATGAAATTGTTTTGTTCTGTGTGATTTATTTGAACACATTGCAGTAAGGTTGTACAAGCATGTTTGTCAGGCATCTACTGCATGTGCCCCTCTAAAACAACATGCTAAACAGATGTTGTCGAGGGTTACCCTGTCCAAACAACACCGACCTGCCCTCATGTCTGCTTTAGGGATTTACTGCTGATAAATCTGTCTCTGTAGGCTTAGTTAATTACCACCACAAGCAGTCAGACGAATGGGCCTTCAGGCATAATTGCCGGGATTGAACGACTGTCAGAACTTTTATGCTGTCCTTAGTCTAATCACAGTGTTGTCTTATCAAGAGCTGAGACACTTTCCCTCTGTTTCACAGCAGTGAAACTTCAGCAACTATGTGTTGAATGTGAGAAGTTGAAGTTATTCCGCCTCAGGCTCGTACAGGTTCGCTGTGCACTGTTCTCTCTTTGACTTTTGGGTTAATGTTTCCCTGAGAATTTTTAAAAATACAGCCTTGTCATGTGGTTTGTAAAAGATGGATAACTGTGTGTGTGCAATACTCTAGGCTGTCACATTTGGTATTGTAAATGAAGGAAGGAATGAAGAAAGAAGCTTTGTGTGCTTGGGGTACTATTTTGATCAGTCACATTATTTAGCTGCAGCTCTAACTTTCATTACAGCTAAAATACATACACTATCATGGCAAAATATCATCCTGGGTATAGCACATTAACCACTGAATACTAATAGTAACATTTTACACAGTGCCTCACTATTTAAAGCTATCAACACTAGCTAGCTACACCCTAACAGTATAGGGCATAAGCAGTCTGCATCATTAAACTCAAAAGGAATAGTTCAGCATTTTGTTAAATATGCTTATCTCGCTTTTTTTGCCACAAATAATCATAAGGATTTCATGTCTCTATGTTACATGTACAGCAGCTAGCAGTGAAGCCTTTAAAACCACAATCTGTTTTTACACAATAAAGGACCAGTGTGTACGATATATTGGTTTCTAGCAGTGTAGAAACTACAGTGGCTGTGAAACACATGAATAATATAAATTGCCCTATCTAGAGCCAGTGTTTCGTTTGTCCATTGTGGGCTACTGTAGAAACATGGTGGTTCAACACGGCAGACTCCATGGAAGAGGACCCATGACATCTGTAGATAAGACTCATTCTAAATCTTACACACTGGACCTTTAAACACACGATAGAATGAAAAACAAACTGTCACAGGTGTTATGGCAAACTTGTTAGCAAACTGTTGAGTCATGAAGTCATCTTTTGGAAAAGTCCAGTATTCACTCTGTTTTTGTTGTTGTTGGTCTCCACCACAGGAAATGTCAAGCTGTCTAGAAGCTAAGTGCTCAACTCTGCTCACCAACTAGTCACTAACTGTGTCTGTCTGCCTTTTTTATGTGTGGTTTTTAATGTAATCCCTTCATGCTTCCAATTTGTTCACTTAGTTCTTCCTCTGGCTGACTGTTTGTCACTCATATGTTAAAATAATAAGCTCGTGAATAATAACCTTCCCCAATCTTCTTAAAACACATGCATACTGCACACACACACATATGCACACACACTTCACCTTGAATTTTGCTTGCAGTGCCACTGAGGACTCAAAGCTCTCTCCTGTTTGGTTCTTGGATGCCTCTCAGTTTCTGTTCATTCCTCACTGTTTCATTAAAGGACCACAGTCTTCATTTATTTGCCTAAACTATTCATTCATACTTTCATCATCATCATTCATCTTCATCGTAATCAGAAACACGAGAGATATTAATAATATTAATTTAAACAAGAAATAATTCATATCAGTCCTCTGCTAGCTTTTCAGCATTTCAGTTTACTCTAAAAACAGTTTATTATGTTTTGTTTGTAGTGAATTCTTCCTGATAAACTGTCTGTCAGCAGTAACAGAAGCTTTCTAATGAATCTGGTCTTTTTGTTATTGTTGTACGTCCTCAGTATGCTACAGTGTACCAATGCATTCTTTTTAATAGAATTATTATATAATTACAGATATTACCAGCCAGCAGAAATTGTCATTAGATTTCTATTCCTGCTGATTAGGACGTTTTAATTAACAATATGCAATTACAATCCATGATATGGAATTCAATTTTAAACACTCCTTTTTAATGACGTAAATTATTAATAAGGAAATTAATATTATTTTAAAGGCTGTATAAATGTAATCCTGTTTCTATATACTATACTGAGGTAACCCATATTTGTCACTAATCTCAGCGCACATGAAATGAAATCCGTTGGGTTACCACCAGCAAACTCTCACCCACACCCTCATATTCTCACATATCATAAATATCACTGTGCTGTTCAGCAACAGCAAAATGCAATATTCAGATCGGACTGTGGTGCATTATTGAATCCCTGAATAATGTCCCAACAGGTACTAGGACTCAATGAAATGTCTGTATTAAATGAAAAACCTGGGAAAGATTTTGCACTGTTATGCAGTGTTTTCATATCTACAGAAGATGTAGCCACTGCAGTTTCAAAGCTAGAGACTGTAATCATGTAAGTGCAGTTGGGAAACTTGATGATAATGATGATATCAGTTCATGTTTTATCTTTGTATTTTTGGAATTTTAACCAATGCCCTGTGGGTGAAGCTTGACTGTTAAACACAGTCAGAAGTTTGCCTCTGAAGTGCATTAAAACCTCTTGGAAGCCGGACAGAATTTCTAACAGATGCCACCAGTGTTTTATGGAGTCTGGACATGAACTGAGTCCATCAACAAGGGCTACAAGCAGTAAAATATACTGTTTGTCACATTAAATGTGTGTTTGTTAAATGTTCCTCTGCTGTCAGTGCTGCTCAGCTATGAAATAAGTCAGGCTGCACTCATTTTGAACCCTTTTCAGCCCTTTAAGCACAAAGGGAGTCCTCCTACTCCTATCTTCTGTAGTGAAGAACACTCACAGAGAAACTTAGACTTACTTCCAAAATGATCAGACATTACCACTTGATTAATTATTGAAGGGAGCTTGTGTATGTTACTCCAGTGATACCTTTAGGGAAATGAGTTTCACTTTCGCCTTTCAGCGTAGGTCAAAGAGCAATGTCAGCTACAGAACAGCCCACCAGCTGCTGCTAGGGACTGAATCTTTTGTTCAAGGGCACCAGAGCTTCTCACCATTTGTATGAACTCCCCATGTTTCTGCTGAAGGACAGCCAATCTGTCTCTGTAAATAACAGGCCACCTTCACCTGCTAACATACATTACAGCACAAGGAAATAAGCATTCGTCACACTGATCATATTAGCCCTATCATTTGTCCACATTCTTTAAATGTCACCTAATGCACAACCTTACTGGTAGGTGGACAGGCTGTAGCCTAGACAAATATTCATGCTATTTGTCTTTCTGTGCCTCCTAGAGACTCCAGGGAGGGGAGAGGACGGTCAGGCGGACACATCATTCTCTGACTCGTCACTGTTTGCTCACTGGGGTCAGGAGCTCAGCCCAGAAAACCGGCGGGTGGCACTGAAGATGTTCCAGTACTATGGATATAATGCCTACCTCAGTGATCGTCTCTCTTTAGACAGGCCGATACCAGACCTCAGGCCTGATGGGTAAGACTGCAGGTAGAATGGTGCTCAAACACTGTAATTTTAATTAGACTATGACCCTTCACCATGCAAGCTGTTGATATTGATGTATAAAGTATTCTGTGTTTAAGTTTCATTGTTGTTTTCTGAATTACAAACAGAATGAATTATGTGCTACAGAAATATCAGTATGACTGTGTGTAAGCACCTTTTGGTGATTTCATCACTATATAACAGTGTCAAAACAAATTTAGTAGGCCGGTGTAATTGTAGTATATAATAATATTATAACAACTATAATATGTTCATGTCTTCTCATAGGAGTGAACAATGTAGTTAATTTCTTTTATTGCAGTATATGTAATTTAATATTGTGACATCAGGATGTATTATAATATGAAATGATCATGATTATGATAATCCAGC
Source organism: Sciaenops ocellatus (assembly GCA_033000465.1). NCBI lineage: Eukaryota > Metazoa > Chordata > Actinopteri > Sciaenidae > Sciaenops > Sciaenops ocellatus. Next base: position 9,024,773 of record CP136888.1, on the reverse strand, counting down.
AAATTAACTCATGACTAAGAGTCTACAGCCATCCAGGGGCACTAACAGGCTCTGCTTTGACCTCAGTGCTTACAGCAGCATGCTAATATTTCACATTGACAATGCTAAATAAGTATAATGTTTATACCATCTTAGCTAGCAGTTTTGTTAGCACGCTAACATAAATGTACTGTCCGCTCTAGTACTGTCACAGTGCTTGCTGCAGTAACATGTTCTTCCCCCTTGATTGTTTCCCTTTTTTGTAAGTTACTTTGGAGAAAAGCATCGGCCAGATGACTAAATGACTAAATGTAAATGTAGTAAATTCACAGTACAGCTGAGGCTGAGAAGCAGAAATTGACATTTTGACATGATAACGGCGCTAAATGATGAATTGATTTTAGATTTAGGAGTATTTATTGACAGGAATGGAATACAATATTTATTAGTATGTTTTCATTAGTGTATAATCACCTGAAAATAAAAATCGTTGTGTTTTTGTTGTCCTATAATGAGCTCTTTATATCTACAGTTAGAGCAGAGCATGTTGAACCGCCATTTTTGTACAGTAGCCCAGAACAGACAAACCAAACACTGATCTAGATATGTGTCTTTTGCTTTTAATAAGAATTTGGCAGCCAGAGTTTTTCTTTCTGCATAAAAGAAAAAGGTGAGGCATGGAAAAGTATTCATTTGGTTGCAATCTGCAACTTCACCTAGGTGCCACTAAATCCTACACACTGGACATTTAATAGATCATCAAATTAATTACAATCAGCCTTGTGGTGGGTAGAGATCATGTTTTGTTTTACAAAAAACTGCTGATGGTACTAGATTAATAGTCAAATGATCACCAAAGTCAGTAGGATTCATCTTCTGGGGACTGTACAAAACTTAGTGGCAATCCATCCAAAAGATGTTGACATATTTCTGGACCAAACCAGCAGACTGACCAGCCAACCCACAGCACAACATTGTCATCCCTAAAAATCAGCTAATTTCAGCTGTAGTCTCACTTTATTTATGCTGATATCGGTCAGCTGTATTTACCTTGATTTGTGTTCTGTGCTGCTTTGTTTTTAGCTCTGAGGGCTTTTCACTTTTCAGTAAAAACAGAGGAACTCATGAGGCATTTGCCATGCAGAAAAACACTTTGTTTTCCCCTCGCAAACACTGAGTGCCTGTAATTGAAAACCAATGAAGAATTTGCTTGTGCCCACAGCATTCAGCACAGTTACCTGCTGCTCAGTTAATGATCTTATGTAGGCAAGGAAAAGTCTTGTTTGTCGTCTGATTAAGGGCCGATTTTTACTGTACCAATATATTTTTTAAAAAAACCTACAGCCATCTGAAGGTAGCAGGACAAAGTAATGTTTCACATCTGCAGCCTATAAATTAAGTCACACGCGCATTTTCAAAGCCATGTGCAGGTATTTGTGTACTGTGAGCACTTTGATTAAGACCTGGACAAATAGCACCAAAATTCTGCAAAGTCAACAGTGACTCTGTTTACAGCACTGCTTTCATGTTCATGTCACCAAGGTTACAGGAGCCCACAGGGTGACATCTTGGTACGAAGGTTTATACAGCGCAAAGATCTTCAGGGCATTTTCTCCACTGCACATCACTTAACTCCCTCCAGACCATCAATTCCCTCTAATACTGAGTCTGTACACAGAGCTGTTCAGGGGGATACATTAATCACACACATTTTGCACATATTTCCCAAAAGTAAAGCCCGAGCCATGGCATTCTGTAAATACAACATGTTTTTTGGCCGTAATGACCAGTATGATGTGGTAACAGCAATGTGATTTTGTTAAATTTGACAGCCAGGGCAGGAAATGGGTAAAATATCACAACCCCAACACAATTTACTCTGTACAATTAAATTAAATGGTCATGACAAGAGGATTATGGCGACAATCCACATGCTGTTATTGAGGGAATAATTGTCTTTTAGCCCATTTCTGTGATTACACACTGAAAACATTATAATCAGGAATTCAATTTGAAAAACTTTAACTCAAACTAAAAGGAACATTACCTGCAGCTTTATGGTCATATTTTTACAGCCTGTTCTCTCTCTCTTTTCCTATAAACAGGCATCAGTTTTCTTTTGGGAGCAGCGGCTGGACTCCTTATTCACAATGCAAATGTCAGCATGCAGTGGCAGCAAACAATATTCTAAAAGGGAAAGAGGAGCTTGATTGATGTCAGACCTTACCACGCTGCCAATTATTTATTCCCCCTAAACTGATCCCTTTTATAACTGCATTGCAGGTGCACCACGATTGCAGTAGCACTTTAATCATTACATTTCCAAAAATTCTGCTGGCTATGAGTTGGTGCCAGTGCCTACATTTATACTTTGATTCATGAAAACAGGATCCTGATATTGTCTGCCAACTACCTGGGTTGGCATGAAATCTGGCATTACTTTGCTCTTTAGGAATCAATGTCAAATGTATCTGTTAATCCTTCAGACAGGATGCAGGTCTAAACATTGTCTCACCAAGGCTTTGTGATTTGTCCTTCACAGGTGCAGAAACATCACTTATCCTCTAAACCTCCCTCAAGTGAGCATTGTGTTCATTTTTGTGAATGAAGCCCTGTCCGTCATCCTGCGGTCGATTCACTCTGCCATCAAAAGGACACCCTCCCACCTTCTCAAAGAGATAATCCTGGTGGACGACTACAGCAATAGTAGTAAGCAACATCCTTTTTATAATACAGCAATTATCCAATCATAGCTAAGAAACCATAACCAGCTTTTTTTTTTACACATTAAAGCAGTCTGCATGCAGCTGTAGTAAAGGAGAAACCCTTTAAAGAGTCTTAAGGGTTGGTGTCTTTTTTTTAGCCTTTCCAAAGCCAAAAACACAACAGTGATAGTGTGAAAATGGATTAAACTGTGTTTTTGTCTGTTCTTCCGTGAGCTGCCATCGTGGGCTATCCGCCATTTGTGGGGTAGCAGGTCATGTTTAAAAAAAGGCTTTGTTCACACCTAAAACACTGTGTAGTATTTCACCACTGCTTGGAAAACAGCTCTGAATGCTATCAGCGAGTAGGTTAATGTTAGCAGCTCTATCCTGCTCTATAATGGATTTGGGGAAATAAAGGCTGGAACGCTCGGGAATTACATTCAGCCCCATGTTGGTCTTTTTTTTTTTTTTTTTTTTACCAACTTATCAGGGGAGAGGAAAAGCTAATTTTTACATTTTATTTAAAATATTAAAGTAGGCAAATATTAATACATATTATATAAATAGAAGTATTATTTCTTAAAGATACAGTGTGTTGAATTTAGTTGCATTTAGTGGTCCAATCACTGCATTGTAATCTCCTCACATCACCCTCACCTTCCTAATGTAAAGGAGAAACAACACTTTAAGGACCCTGTTTAGAGTCAGTATTTAGTTTGTCTGTTCTGGACTACTGTATAAATAAGGTGTTTCAACATGGCGGCCTCCATGAAAGGGGACCCTCTCCCACTGTAGATATAAAAGGAGAATTTTTAAGTAACAAACATAAAAAGATTCTTATTTTCAGGTGATTATACATGCATCAAAACATAGTTATGAATATTATATTCCATGTTTGCCTTATTCTGAAAATAGAGGCCCCAAATCTTACACACTGTACCTTTAATGTATTTGTTTACAAGAGGCCACTAAATGTCTTGATTGATGATGTCATAATGCATCATTTGCATAAAGCACAATGGTTGTGTCTGCTGCAGTGGCAAAGTGATCACAGCTCACTACAGGGACATCATATATTTAGTATATATGTATTTTAAATTTACAAAGAGAGGGAGACGATCAAACAAAATATTTAAATATTTACAAGATCAAACAAACCATTTACATCTTTATCCAGAGAGAAAGAGTGAGAAAGAAGCATCTCTGCTCAAACCTGCTGCCCCGCACACCTCACCTCCTGCTGCCTGTGAGCACAGAGCAAGAGGAGAGGGAGAGACCCCGGCACAGAAGAGCCGTGCAGCATGAGAATGAATTACAATATGATATTTGAATATATTTCTCACCTTTTCTCCGATGGTCTGAATAAGTTGCTTATTCAGCCCATCAATTTATTTGCTAGTAGCTTTTTAGAAGTAAAGTCAGTAAACCTAAAGAGAAAGTCACCAAGTTGGCAACACTGGTCTGATTTTGTCATCACCCCAAAATACTAAGAAGTGAGACAGTAAATGTGCCACTATTATCACTTTAAACTAAATATGTGCTACTGAGACAGAGAACAGTGAAGTCCCACCAACAATTCATCGCTCTCCGCTGACTTTGTATTGCGGGAAGGTGCCTCCATGTTACTTCTGCCTCATGACTCAAAGCTGCTCTGTGGTGGGATGCATTACCAGGGTAAAGAACCCAGAACTAAGTTTTTATAAGCTGCCGAACCGAAAAAACTGAGCCTTTAAGAAGACAGAAGTGGATACAGGCAATAGGACTTGGTGCCATTCAGAGGGATCATTTCTCAAAGGTAAAGAGAAGGGACACTGAGACCAATAATCATTTTGTCAATGTTTTCCTCTCTGATAGACACAGTGTGCTAAAATAATGCTCTGATGAAAAGGTACAAGCATTTTAGCAGTGTTTCAGTCCTTGGTTGTGTATTGTGGCACCGATTGTTTTCCCCTCTGGTGGGCATGGTTTTCAGAGCATGATTCATTGCGCTCCGTCTATTATTATATATTATTTATATTAGAACAGGCATTTTGTACGGCATAGTAACAGTAACTAAGGGGGAGGGGCCTAGCAACTATGTCATTTCAGAAAGTAGCTTTTGCAGCTCTAAAGGAGGTCTATAGTTTACATATCATTGCCTCATGTGAGGAAGAATCTGTGTCTGTGATATTTACCGCTCCTCTGATGGCCTCCAGACTCCCTTTTAATGTTTTTAATGAGGGGCTTTGTTCACTGGATTTAACCGATAGATGAATAACACTAATTAGCTGCGAAGCCAGGAAATTTGCCCCAAGGCAGATAACAATCCAGCAAGGTGATGAAGTGTTTATACCTATCTCGTCAGCATTCGCAACACTAATTCTTACATCTGCATGCATTGGATGTAGTGTGAAGAGTGTCAGGTTGAAAAGATATCCTGTATGTGCTGACGATGTGCATCCACTGAGCTCTGTTCACTCGTTATTACTGAGATGACTTGTAATGTGCGAGATCACTGATAGGTGACTTTAATCTTCTATGCAAGGCACAAGAAAAAGACTTTAAGTCACCTGTGAAAGGTGCACCTATAATTTACAGTATAAGGCTTAACTACATTACAAAGGCAGAAAGCAGCTATAAAAAGATAATGATACTGTGCCAAGGTCATTTATAGGCAATACACTTTTAAATGGGCTGTGCTGCTTGTAACAAGGACTGAGGCAGGCATTAAGGGCAATCAACATGGGAAATACTGGCACAGGGAAGAATATTTGCACCAAAGTCAATAATGCAAAACATGTACCATGGCCTGCTGGAACAGAATAGATCACTGTAGTATGCCTTGGTAACCTATACCAGAATAAGGATGACCACTATTCCTCAGGCTATTATTGACTAGAAAGTTGAATGTATCAAAAGTTATGTGTGGAAAAAAATGTAAAACCCAAAAGTTTGCTTCCACTCCTCCAAGCACAGTGTTGGATTATAAGATCAGATCCCACAAACATTCATATTTCACCACGTAATTGAGAGCTAGGGAGCAGTAGCCTTTAGCTCCTTCAGGTACCCGAGTCACGCGTTGACATTTTGCTGATGGCATTCCAGCCTGTTTGCCTGAGCACTCTGTCACACTGCATCTGATAGGCCTGGTGTTATCATTATCACCATGACTGTGAATCTTATGTGTGCTAAATGTCATTAGCCTGTTGACCCGTGATGCTGCTGAGATTGTTGAAGGGGTCATCGTCCACGGCTAACCTCCCAGGCATCCAGAGCTTTACATTAGTCATCCACCACTGTCACAGCTCACCTCCGAGAGGCATTAGCATGCAGGAGAACGTGTAGCTATCAAGGGAGAGAAGGGCAAATTGACCTAGCTGATTCCTCCTTAATTGGATAATGTCCCAAGCTGTGGCCCGAGAAGGGCTCTGCTGTGTAAGAGTGGGCTTTTGAGAAGGGCTCACTTATTAGACAGGCTGTCAGAGGACTTATTATTCTATACTTTAACTTAAACGATAATACCAAGGAGTCTTGTATATATGTGAGGCTGAAGGATTTTGTGACGAGCAGCTAATTTCAAGCACAGTGTAGACAGCAGAAAGAATTTAATGCATTTATCCAAATCTCTCATGGTGCCAGATCACTAGTTGTCAGGGAGTTTTTGAGTCTGATTCATCTCGTGTGAAGGCGATGGAGCCCTTTAGGTGTCTGTCAGAGAGATGTGAACATCTTAGTTGGTTAATTCATTATTTAAAGAGTTGAAATCTGCTGAATTATGCTTGATTAATTGTCTAACTTTAATAGACAAGAAAAGAAGAAAAGCAAATACGCAGATTTGAAAAGCAGTAACTGTTTTGGATTGTTTTGTATTTTTTGCTTGATGAAGTGATTATCAAAATTGTTGCCAATTAATGTTCTGCTGATCAACAAATGGATTAGAAGAGTCAGCATGGCTCCAATCTGTTGCTGACCATATCCTGTGGATTGCTTCTACTCTCTCTCTAACTGCTGTCCGTCCCTGTGAGCGTCGTGACATAATGTGTATTCAGTCAACGACTCAGGCGTCCTGAGAAGTTCCAGCAACTGTTTGAAACCAGTTGGATATCCGGCAAACATGCTGCAGGTCTAGCCAATAAAAGCTGTAGGGTACACAAAAACTGGGACGACATCAGCAAACATCAACAAAGCTGAGTTTACAGTATGTACTGCCAGCTATAAAATACAAGCAGTGCACATTTGTACTGGAACTTCAGCTACATGTGTTCAAAATGTTTTAACAAGCTGCCGGCCTTCTATCCAAACCCTGGAACCAGGATTTGGATAGAAGGCTGATGAAATTGTGGAGGAAGAGTGAGTATCAGTTGGATATTTTAAACAGAGATTTTCACACCTGCAGAGTTGTGTAGTGTGAATTTGCCAGGCGATGTAGTGCAAACTACACAGCAACTGTGAGACCTGTATCCATGCCGATTTGCCATCTGCTGTGCAAGCAGTAACACCTGTGTGCTGATAAATGGTGTTAAGTTTGAACGTGCACAAAGAGAACATACAGTGTTTGAGTGTTAGACAGTCAAGCTCAGTTCAGGCCAACTGTAAACCTAGCACCTGGTTTGTGGACAACCACTCACGCACTGGTTTGTGGACAACCGTTTTGAGGCCTCGAGTTTGGCATTGGAGCCAGAAATTACCATATTTGGACGAGATCATGGAGCTGGTGGTTGACGTACTGCTGCGCGTGGTTTTGAATCCATTTTCAAGCAGGAAAAACAGTACACTAAAATAGGTTTCTGAAAATATTTGAGGTGAGAAATGATGATTCATATTTGATCAGTGCTGCCTAGTCTGACAGGTTGAAGACTAACTGAGAAGGACTTGTCCATCACAAGATACCCACGGCCTAAGGCCCGATTCAGACCAAATCTGGTGCTGTGGCAAAAACACAGGTATTTCCATTCATTTGAGTTGGTGTAGTGCGTTTTGGCTGCAGGGGGTGCCCAGAAAAAAGTTTTTTGTTGAGCTCGATTCAACTTTAATCAACATAAATGGTAAATAAGAGTGAGGGAGTATTGAGAAAGAAGGTGAATCAGCTAAATTAATATTATTTTTTGATTGTTTCATAGCAGACACAAATAAACACACCCCAGTGTCCCCCTCAACAACCCCTGATTCCTGATTTGGTCTGAATACGACGTAAAGTATACTCCACTATAGATGCCTTACAAAATGAACATCATGTTCTATGAAAGACAAACTAGTGATTGAGAGCATAAACTCTTCAGGAAACTGAAGTAGGGTCAATTTTCCACAGCGCTCAATACAATCTGACATTTTGCCCCTTCCTGGTCATTAGAAATAATGCAGGTTTAAGAGACTTTTGCATTGCCTTCATTTCACAGACCTGATTGTTCTGTCCATGAATTATACTGCTAATGGTTCAGACACACATCAACATGTAGTTATGAAACAACTCTAAGATCCCATTCATCAATCAAATATCGTTTGCCTGGCTCTGTACATAACTACGCAGATGACACTGTCACATTTCAGTTCTCTACTTGAAGAAGAACAAGAAGAACAAGAGATTTTTAATCTATGTTACACTCAGAAGACATGTTTTGTTTTGAATATAGAAAGTTTTTATACAGTAAGGTGTTGTTGTGTTTTCAGAAACATAGTTGTTATACAGTTTCATGCAGTATTATTTTGTCGCACTGAGGATGAAATGAGCTAAATGGCGTATTCACCATTTTGCAGCTCACCATTAGCTTTTTATCTTCTGAGAAAAACATGTTTTCTTGTTACATTTTGAATATGTTACTGGATTTCCTGCTTGAGTGCACAGTGATGTTGGAAACCTGTTTGCTTGTTGTTCCACTCCAGCTCCATCCCAAAGCACATTGCTTTCCAGCAGAGCTTCAGCAGGGTATCAGTTCTCAAAGATTGATGACTGCTGGCCATCAGCCATTCCTGGTGTAATGGACTGTGCTTTATTATGATTTGTTATGAGGCATAACACATCATCATTCTTGTTTTCAATTCACGCACACATCCGAATGTCTTAATTATTGATGGATTAAAAATTACTATAGATCCAAAAATCTGTTGGTACGTCACCAGCAGCTGCACACATGAGTTACTACAGTAGCTTTCCTTCAGCCAGAATTAAGAGTCCAAAGTGAAGACTGCTTCTACTACATAAGCTAAAACTCTGTAAGTGTAATCCTGACCCAGAGCTCAGCTGCTTCATGTTCCAGATATCTAATCAAGAGCAGAGCTACACCTGGGATGTCTGCTAATTGTGCATGTTCTCCCAGTGTCTGCTTGGGTTCTCTAACAGGTACTCCAGCTTCCTCCCACAGTCCAAAGACATGCACTTAATAGGTTAAATGGCGACTCCTAATTGCCCATAGGTGTGAGTGTGAATGAAGGAAAGGTAGAAAACAAAACACTACTGGCTCTTCTGAATCAGATAATATCATATTAAATATAAATGTACCATAGAATTTCATGTTGCATGTCGTGTATATAGTGTAAGTATTATTCTGATTCTTTTTTATTGCCTTGTGGGGAAACAGCAGCAGTTCTCTAAATTTGTGACACCCAGCGGTGTCCACCAGAATGATAAGTGAAACTTTCTCTCTGGCATCTTTTTATGAAATATTTGTATTTATTTCCCCATCTGGCTCATGAGGTTATTTCTTGCCCAAGGAACAGTTTAGACAAATTGAGATAACTGAACAAATTCATGAGTTGTGGTGTTTTGGTAAGAATATGCAATAGCTTAAAAGTAACTTGTGGAAATTATGACCATCATCACTACAGAGCAATATGTGGGACTTGTTTGCATTGAGCACATGCATGAGGATGCACATGTATATGTGTGATTGCTTGGATCCAGACCTTCATATCCACCCAATCCTCCGAGTTGACACTTCTGTCTGATATCAGGGAACATGTGTGAGCATGCAGGCAATAAGATATACATTCCTGTTACGGATTTATTCCATTGATCAACAATTGTAGGTTATAATGTGCAATGCAACAATAATAAAGGCAGTGAAACTGAGCTCTAGCAAACATGCACGATGTAACATTTTTATGATGAAGGAAATTAAATTTTCTTTCAGGCCTGTAGGATTCACACGTCACACTTTGTTGTTGAATGTAAACATAACTCTGTTAACAAGAAAACGCCACAGGACACAGGGTTTTCACATTGTCCTTGACATGAACGCTAAAGGACCCTCGTAGGCATTTTATCTATATGTACAGTCTATACTTTTATAAATGAATGTGACAGTACTGTTTGTATGCTCTGGCGATACTTTTGTTACCTGTAAATATAATGTGATTTTTTTTTTCCACATGTGGATGAAAATAAATGCTGCCTTTCCAACGTCTGATGGGATTTTTGATGAGAAGACGTGAGCTAAAATAATTCCCATTGTATATTGTTGCATTTCATATTGAAAATCACTGATTGATATTCTGTGAGACTTGTTTATCAACAGGTGTCAACGTTATCTATCACACCAAACAGCCTGAATTTGTTCTTTGCACAGTCTGAGAAAATAGCACTGCTGAAACATATTTATAAATGATTCAGTTCACATTCAAATAAATCAGTGTTGAAGCAGGTTCATACGTCTCTGAGCCAAATGTGTGATGGGACTGTATAGAATCTCTCTGTTTGCCGCTTTAATCATATTTTGTGCATCTGATAAAAAGTGAATCTCATGTTGTGCACTTTCTATCAGTAACAGACCATACAGCCAGTGTTTTCATAACATCAATTACATGAACTACTTTTTGAAAATAACTTTTTTCCAGTTCTGTTGGTTTGGAAAATCAAACTTTTTCGACTCACAGCTGCATCTGAAGAAGCCAGAAACGGCATGATTTCATGTCGGCCCCTTTCTGTCTGCCTACAACTGCACCCCGTTCTCTTTAAAATCAAAAGGTAGCGGCGGTTAAAAGCAAAATAGTGAAGACACAGCCTAAGGTGATTTATACAGGGAATGATGAAACACAGCCCTGATTAAAGTTTCTTTTTTTTCAACTTTTTTTTATATATATATAAAAGGATATAGTTGTGGTTTTGCTCACTCACTGGCTTTTTCTGACTCCAGAGTCTGGCCTATATCAGCATCATCAAGTTTTTTTCACTTGTTTAACCACAAGGAAAACCCCTAATATATTTCTGTAATCTCTCGCATATTTGAGACAATTTGCAGAAATATTGCTACTGCTTTTAGCTTGTATGGGAAACTATGATTCTTTTTCACAGAAGTAGCACTGACTCTTTTATCCCACAGGCTATGATTCATCATACAGTATGTAGCTCAGGTAATAATGGAGGTAAACTTTAAAGCCAAACATTAAAACGGCTGGACTTCTCCTCCCCCCATGTTTTAAAAGGCATTGCAGGCTGAGTCCTCAATATTGCAATATCCCGTTATGACTGGTAAGCCCCATGGAGGTCTGCAGTGCTGGCTCAAGCTGCTGCCTCTTTGGTCCAGTGATCAAAGCAGTGAAGCATGAGTACTTTTGGCCTTCTACCAATGAAATACTGCCCACTGGAGGAGGACATGACGGTGTCTTGTGGGTGGAAGTTTGCTCACAAAGCAGCTCTTACTGTACTCACCTCATCATCTCATATGGGATTTTCAAGAACTACAAAAGATGTTCATGTAAAATTTTTGTGTGTTTGTGTGTTTTGTAGACGAGCTGAAGGAGAAGCTGCAGGATTTTGTGTCTGAAACTAACAGCAAACATCCAGGATTTATTAAGATGGTGCGGCACTCCAAGCAGGAGGGTCTGATCCGGTCCAGAGTGAGCGGCTGGAGGGCTGCCACTGCCCCAGTTGTTGCCCTGTTTGATGCCCACGTCGAGTTCAACGTTGGCTGGTGAGTCACTCACAAGTGAAGTGCAGCACGATGCTAGCACAACTCAATACAAGAGCACTGGTCCTTGAGTCACTGTGTGGGTTTACAGAAAATTACCTAATTTAAAAACAAAGACTGCAAGTTGGCTCTTTTTCTAGTGGCTGTATTCTGTGTCTGCAACGAGTACACCCTGCACAAGATCACAACAGTCATTAGTCTACCGGGGTCGTAATACTCCGCCAGATAGCTCGCACTCTGTCCCAAATCTGTCATGAAAATCTGAGCAACATCCATCTGATTTCTTGATCCAGACATGAACTCATTAAAGCTATAGTTTGACATTCAGGGAATCTGTTTTCTTGCTGAAAGTTAGATGAAAAGATTGATACCACTTTTGTATCTATCCATCAAATATAAGGCTACAGAAACACATACAAAACCATTACAACAGTGTGCAACCAGTTAGCTTAGCATAAAGACCAAGGGAAACCGCTAGCCTGGTTCTGACTGACGGTAATAAAAACCACCTACACTATTTTTTACAGTTTAAGCAATCATACAGTATAACATAATAATCTGAGAGCTTTAGGGGGTGCTGGTAGATACTAAGCTAAGCTAACACAGGAAATTAATTCACTTACCGTAACCTTAAATGTAGAATTGTTGCTTTAAGTATTTATATCACATTATTTTAAATGAAATCCTTAATAGTAGAAGCATCAAACACCGCTCTGCAATGTCTTGTTATACGTGTTTGCCACATATTTAAAAAAAGAGCATAAGTAAGGGGCACGCATGCACAATTAATTGACCTTGTAAATACAGTGTGCATTTTCTGAGTCACTTGATTAAGTGTTTGCAAATGAATAAGCATATTTCATCTCTTCACATTTTGATTAAAAAAATTCTATCCGCTTTTCCGATGTGAAATGATGCTTTTGTCAGACTAATAAATTGGATTCATCTTGAAATGGCGAGATTGGTGTTTAAAAAGAGCCCCATACATGACAGGCATGATCACAAAGATAATGGAAAAAGCCTGTCAAAACAAACACTCTGTAAAATGACTTTCTCTTTCCATATTTGAAGGGCTGAACCCATCCTGCAGAGAATTAAAGAAGACAGAACGCGCATAATCTCCCCATCATTTGATAACATCAAGTACGACACGTTTGAGATTGAAGAATATCCGCTGTCTGCCCAGGGCTTCGACTGGGAGCTGTGGTGTCGCTACCTCAACCCACCCAAGTCCTGGTGGCACAAGGGCAACAAGAGTGCACCAATCCAGTAAGTCAACAGCACAATTTCTTCTTTCTAGTGTGAATCAAATAATACGATAGTCTTCTAGTCTCTTATCTGAAATTAAGTAAACAAATGTTACCCCTGCTAAAAGGGTAATTCAGGCAGTTTTCATGAACAAATTACTATATGCTCTGCAAGGTTACATTTTCTTCTTGTCTCTGCTGTCACTATAGCAACTGTGCCAGGCTAACATTACCTGTGCAGAGGAACAAAACTGATCTTCACTATCTTTAATCCCTCAGGAGCCCTGCCCTGATTGGCTGCTTCGTGGTGGATAGGCTGTACTTTGAGGAGATTGGCTTGCTGGATGAGGGGATGGAGGTGTACGGGGGAGAAAACGTGGAGCTGGGTATCAGGGTGAGTAATAATGTCAACCCCCCCTGTGGCCATGGGCCATTGTTCATCCAGGTAATGTGTGGAAAATTAACTATGATAATGACACTTAATGTCTGCTGAGAGCAAGGTCACCGTGGATCTCACTGTCAAAACACTAAACTCGCTGAAAAAAGTGTCATTTGGCTACAAGCGATGTGGTCTGAGATGTAGCCTGATAAATGGTGTAAAGGTGGAGTGGCAGTTAGTAAAGAGATAAGAAGGAGGATATCCAGCCAATAGGTGTTTTTCTTTTCATGGAAGGTTAGTGTTCTGCAAACTGTCAGAACAGTGCTTTTGATGATATATTATTATAGTTGAATGTAATTTATCTTCAGGGTTACATTATGAATATAAAGCTGAAGTTATGTGTTTTTTTTTCTTGTCAGACAATTCACTGAAAAGAACCAACAATGCGTTTGTCTGTCTCTCTATTTACTTTTCGACTTCCTTCCTCCCTTCCTGTCAGTGACGCTGTACCCCACACCTACCGGTTCTTACTGAAGACAAAAGCAAATATATAGTCAACAAAACAATCTAACCTCAAGGTCTATTTAGCAGCTACTGTGAAGCTTTTCATCATATCGGGTGAGCTTCTTCAGCAGTACCTTACAGTCTCTGTCGTAAAAAGAATGGACTCAGAACATACCATTATTCAGCTGAGGATTTAAACACATTTGGTGCTATAGTGCGTATTAACAGCAGCAGGGCTGTATGTGGGATTAAATCAAAGTACAGTAAACTAAAGTACCCAGCCCATCCGACTGCACCGTGACCTACTTTTTATTGAATTGAATTGTATTTTCTGTAAATTTCATTTTCCAACATGAAGGTCTACAATAGTAATAATTCCAGGAATAAAAACCTTCATATAAAAGCACCTATAGTTTTCTTAGTTGACCCAAAAATAGTCAAATTCTCTCATACTGAGTTTAGGAACATTCTTAGAAACAAGTTTTTGGAGAAGAATCTGTGTAATAATCTATATCAGGCTTTAGCTACACAGGAAATACTTATTATTAAAATGATAGTAAAAGTGAAATGATTATTTTATTGTTTGTTTTAGGTTCTCCATGAGATTTGTTGACAATAAGACACATATAGAATATCACATTTCTGATCCTTTAAGCACCTTAAAACAGGGAAACTAATGACAGTACTTACATGATGTGACAGGAACACAGTGGAGTAAATTATCCTTCACCAAGTGTACCCAGAGCACACTGTGACATGCTCTCTCGTGTAGTTTTAGCAAGAATAAATAATCACTCCTAATTAATTCGGAAGTCTGAATGATGACCTTCATTCCCTGGTGAGCCCACTGAAGCACATGTGAGAGTTGTAGTACTCAAAGTCATTGTTACTGTTAGCAGTGATGTGTGAAGAGAACAACATTGTTGAGAGCAGATAGATGCACTTATGTTGCATTCTCCTCACACGGTGCTATACTTAATTTGCACACCATCACCAGCTCTGACTTGGATGGTAATTGTTTTGGTGTGTGTTCAGTTCAGCAGTACGACAAGCAGATGGGCCAGAGAGAGAACAATCCCTCCATAGGGATGGCTAATGATAGCACATATCTACTGTACACTGTAAGTCATTAATGCGGCTATCAGCCTGTTCAGTAACATCAAGAAGTGGGAGACAGTTCCTCCTCAGCTCCACTCCTCCCTAGATTTCACTGTGAGGAGGAAATGGAGCCACGCTTACGACAGGAATGTGGAGATATTCATCCTCACTAATGACAGAGATGCAATCATCAGTCAAGAAGGGAGATTAGTCCCGTAAGTCATTTTCTTCCAGAAATTACATGCTTGTAGAATTCCTGGGCCTCATAATAGCCCCACTGATTGCTTTATAGCTGGACACACTGATGATTTTATCACATATACATATTACAAACCAGAGCCCTAGCTCTATGTATAACAGCATAGTTTGATGAATATGTTTTTGTCCATCACTTAATTCTGAGTTCAGCGTTGCTCTCCATGTTGTTTTTTTGCCTGCTTATGTTGGACTGAAGGAACCTGCCCTTGTCTGGAGGTTAATGTAGTTTAGAGTTCTGTGATGCTTTTGAAACAGAGGGTGACAAAGGGAGCTGAAAGCTACAGGACCGGAGGACCTTGGATTGGCCCCAGATTAGCAGTCCCATAGAGCCCCAGCACGGTCTGTCTGTCTGTCTGTCTGTCTGCAGCGTATTGGTCATGCCTTCAGACCACCTGCCAGCACACAGACTGGCTGCTGACGGATCCTCAGAGATGCACTCAAACCAGGCCAACAGCTTCGGGCTTTGGCCGAAGCTTTAAGGGATGTCCTGGTTAGTGTGAGGGTGAACTGAACTGCTACTCTGTGTTCACATTCGGTCACAAAGTACAAGCTAAATATTTCTAACATGATGTACAAGAATTATCACTGTAATTCAACACAATGACAGAAATGTTGTGTTTATTTCATGTGTCATAATCCTTAACCATACATCCTTATGTACAACTGCAGTAGTAGTCCTTAGTGTCCACTATATAACACAGAGTGAGACTCACTGCACAACTTTCCCTGTCACAGCTGTCTTACAGTACTGGCTGTCTTTTTGAGCTTCAAGTCACAATGTGTTGATTTATTTTGTGTATTGGTTTATGGATGTGCAGCAAAACCAAGATATAGTTGGTGTGAGGTGATCCTTCAAGTCAGACTGGACGGCAGAGCACACAGCAAATTGGACAGGACCCTAAAACTGAATAGTAATACAAATGATTTCCCAAAACACCTGTGAATACTGGGTATTGCGCCAACAAAGCTAGCCCCGGAACAATGCATCACAAAAAGACCAAAGCCGACACCATCACTCTCAACCAGTGCCAGGAAGGTTGTGTTGAGAAATGAGAAGCATTGAGGGGCTATGAAAAACAATTATGAGGCCGGCTTTGTGCACAGTATTTATGGAAGTGGCAATAAAACACCATTACTGTCATAATGATGATTAACACGTTACATTTTGCCCAAATATTTGGCATGCAATTTGCATTTAATATAAACAGTGTGTAATTATCTGTATGAGGATTTTAAACGCCAGTGTGAAAAGTACAGATAGCACAAAGAATAAATGATACTCAACACAAATTACTCTAGTGACTATATGACTATAAGAATACAATGCAATGAACGACCAACTACAGTTCATCCGCACATCAAAAGTTCTGAATCGTGTAAAAGCATAAATATATATATATATATATATAAATATATATATATATATAACATATATTGTTGAATCTGAGCTAATAAATATAAATAAATATGCTTAATCTATCCATGTTATCTTTTTAAAACAGGCTCTTTTAACTTAAGCCTTGACATTTAAACAGTTTTTTGTCTCAGTCTTGTTCATAATAACATATTTGTAAAACACATCTCGAATAAATGAAACTAAACAGAGGTCATCACTGCACTCACTCAGCATTAACAGTATCCATAAATAACTGACTGACATGCATGAACTGTCGGGGGAAAAAACATAAAGCTGAATTCAAATGTGTTTCACTTATTCACCTCCGACACTGCTGTTTTGACTTTCTGCATCATTTGAAAGATACAAAACATTTAGAGTTCTGCATAATCATCCGGGATGAATACCAAAAGTTGTGCCATAATGACTGAGTTAGTAATTGCGGAACAGCACTGAATGAGCTTCATGACCCCGCTGCTGCTGCTGAAAATCTATTAAACTCCACTGAGTAATCTCAAACCAACAAGACAATCAATGAGCAAGTCTTTTGTCTGTCTGACAGAGGTAATGTGAATAGTAATGTAGCCCCTAAAGAAATAACACAGCTTCATGCAATATAAAATCTGCATAGTTATCTATAGAAATGCAGATTGAAGTGGTTTACATTAACCAGTGGGACGTATTACTACTACTGTAATATTACTGCAATATTTCTTCTAGTGTACTGGGAAGTAACATTCATTCTTTTTTTTAAAGAGTCATATTAACAGTAAACGGCTTAAAACAAACACCAGTCCAGTTTTAGAACTGATTTTACACTGCAAGGTATTACAAGGCAGAGGCCCAGAGTACATTACTTATAACTAAACTTTTAAAACTACCTTTCATTTTATCTGAATTATGTTTGTACCTTTCCTTCCTTTAATTGTTTCTTAAAAGAAGCTGTATAGATAAAGCATGTTGTTCTTATTGTATTACAGCTACAGACAGTAATGATCATAATTAACTACAGTATCACTCGCACAAGTGTGACTGCACAAACTAAAATGCATTTATAGATTTTATAATATAGGCTATATATTCTATCAAATTGGTACAGAGGTTTATTTTTAGTATAGTATAATTACCTAGTACTGTATATACACTGATCAGCCATAATGTTATGACCACTGACAGTGAATAACACTGATTATCTCGTTATCATGACATCTGTCAGTGGGTGGGATATACACTGCTGCCCATAAAGTTGAAATAAAATATTTTTACCTCTTCTCTTGATAAAGTGTATCTTCTCAAAACTTTACTGATCAATCTCTTCCAAACATATCAAGTGAAAATTAAACCACAATAAACCCGATGTGTATCAAGAGGAATAAAAATAGGAATGTGTCTGAAAACCAAATAACTCCAACTTTGTGGACAACAGTGTATCATTTTGTCCTCAAAGTTGATGTTAGAAGCACAAAAAATGGGCAAACAAAAAGATTTGAACACTTTCACAAGGCCCAAGTTGCGATGGCAAAGTGACTGGGTTAGAGCATCTCCAAAACTGTGAAGTGGTCCTGGTGTGCAGCGGTCAGTGTCAAAAGTGGTGAACTGGCAATATGGGCCATTGATGTATTTGGTTGAGCAAAGACTGGCCCGTGTGATCCAATCCAGCACACAAGCTACTGTAGCTTTCAAATTGTTAAATCTGGTTCTGCACCACAGTTTGTTGTGTGTGGAGCTGTGAAGGAGGACCATAATGTTATGGCTGCTTAGTGTGTAGTATTGTACTATATTAGATAATTTTCTTATGGCTTGTTTATTAAATTTCAAAACCAGGCAACATTATACCCTATAATCACAAATTAGTTCTCGAGTTGGTGAATGTATTAAAAGGCAGATGGAGCTGATTTTGGGGGGCTCAGTTGTTTTAACTGGCATGAGAAAATGATGTAACCATCATGGGAAAAAATTAGGAGCAGCTGAAGCAATGACAAACCTCATCCAGGAGAGGAAGAGCAAAGAGGAGTTGAGGTTTGCTTTACAGTGTTGTTGATATACGAGGACTGTAGGGAGGTTGAACCCAGTTTGGCTGCAGCAGAGTGGATGAGTTGTGGTAGTTTTTCAAGGCACCCTCTGGATGGGAGCACAGAGTGAATACTAAAGCTTGAACATGCATCCCCTTGGAGAGGCTGGATCAGATTTGACAGATTTGGTAGACGGCAAACCTGCTGCATCCGTTTTAGGTGGCAGTATGTGGCTTTGTGCAATATTGACTTTTTTCCTGAGATAGTATTTGTGGTTTCATTCTACCCTGCTTAAAGTTATATTTCCTGCACTGTGTATTGTGATATGAAAGCGCACATGCCTTGATTTACATATTTATCACCTCAAATAAACATCGAGGGCACAAACTCTGCAAAGCTCACGCAGCTCCGGGGGTAAATATTTAAGTTCAAGTATGAAAATTTACTTCCAAATTGGACCTGTTGTTATTATGAAGAAGGAGTGTTGTTTTATGAGCTTCTATTTTTAATGAAAAAACATCTCATGGTCTTATGTATAAAGTGCTAATAAAGGTTATTGTGTAGGTACAGAACTTGCTTGATGATTGTGTGAAGGTGTTGTCTCGCAAGGAGGAATTTGTGAACAATAAACCAACGTGTTTGAATGTTTATCTTCTCTCAGATTCACACTTTTTTTTCTGCTGATGATAACAGTTGTTTGGAGGAAGGAAACTGTTTAGATTAAAAAATAAATCAAGTCCCTAGTCAAAGAGGTATTTTTGTTCTCAGTGGGTTCAATTTCACGTCGACACAGCAAAACTGTGCTCGTCGATGTTCAGACTGCAGGCTTTTTTCTTTTCTTTTTTTAATAAGCACCTCCTTGTTGCAACTGGTGGCAATCCCAGTGCAGATATGCCAAGAGCTACTTGTCATTAAACTGCTGAATTAAATTCTTTATTGTTGCTTCTGGAGGTAAAATCAGCAAGAAGACAACACCATACCTCACTGTGTAGTTTTAGGCTTGATTCACTCGTGGATATGAATGTAAAATAATATATTTTTAAACTAAAATCTGAGATTTTATTGGTCATTTGATAGATGGTCTTTTACATTCTGAATAACATTAATTCTATCTTGTTTGTCAGCGGTTGCCTATGAATATATCTAAAAGTAGTGCAGCAATAGTTGGATATGGAAGGACAAGAATACAGCTAGTTAGGTTTGCAGTAACAGTCTCTGGATAATTAACACAAACAACCAATCAAGAAACTCATCAGCATCTCTGGCATTCTAGAAAACTCCATGTTTTTAGTTAGACGGGATGTGATAGTAAGTGATACATTAATAATGCAAGGCTATGACTCTTCACGTTGCTGTCTGCATGGATTACTGCAGGCCTGTCTCCTACAAATTACATTTATATGCATTTATTCTACATTAGTGATTTATGTTCAAGGGCAACATTCAGAGCCAAGCGGAGCCAAGGGAGGATCAGTGAAAATAAAAAAGGATAGTGAATGTGCATGTAACGCATTATCGCTCAATACTAGCAGCCTGGCTTTATTTCCCACGTCAATTTAACAATCGGCGTTGGGATTTTTTAGGATTTAGAGAGTTGGTTAACTAAATTACAAAAAAAAAAAAAAAACATAACTCACTTACTCCTCGAGGTATCGAGCCATGTTCATATTTTGCTTAATTGGTCTGGGTTTTGAGATATCGCCCTTCAAATACAGCATTCAAACAATTATTTAAAAAGACTCTACAGTCAGAAACAATGTCATATGGGGTCCATGATTAGCCACAGACAGTGGACTAAAAGTGGACTAAAGTGGCGCACAGAAGAATTAACCAGGATTTCTAAATAGGTTTATTGTGAGGGCTGCAACCACTGATTGTTTTCACGATCCATTAATCTGATGATTGTTTTCTGAATAAAAGAAATAAATTAATAAAATGTCTACAAGCTGCCAAAGCCCAGAGTGATGTCTTCAAACATTTTTTTTTTTCCAACCAACTGTTCAAAACCACTGACAGCATAAAGAATGTACAGTGTATGGGTGAAATCACCCACAGGTTTCTGAAGAGCCGTTTTGAAGCTCAAAATCTGTGGGGCTGGCCGCTGCTATGTTGGCACATGTTGGTTCAAAAACCCCCAAATCTGATCACATAAAGCAAAGAAAAACAGCAGAGTTTCAGATTTGAGAAGCTGGAAGAAGTGAATTCTGTTACGAAATCTGTTACAAATACAAATAATTGTAATGTTATCAAAGGAAAGGAGTGAGTTCTCAGTTGACACACACACGGCAGTGAGTTAGCAGATTTTAAAACTTATTTTGTCTTCGAATGACTGTTTATTTCCTCAGTTTAATTAATTATCACAGTGAGCATGAGGGACATCCACCCCCACGTCTCACTGGTCTAATCAACACAATAATTTCCTCATCAATGTCATCATTTATTTGCTAGAACACAGAATTCTGTACAGTCGAACAGTATACTTAAAAAGAACAGGATGCTGCCTATTAGCTCTCATGTAAAGCTTTTCCAGTTCAGTATCAGCTTTTTTCAGCCATGTATGATGAGGCATAAAAGGGAGTTTGGCTTTGTGATTTCCAGTGGCTCTTGTAATGTACTTACACTCAGGGTTTGTACAAAGAACAGCTTCTTTCCTCAGGCTGTGAGACTCCGCAATTCATCCTCCACACTCCACCATAAATACTGGGAATAGTTATGGGGTTTGTTTCTTGTGTAGAATAAAGTGACAACTTGCAGTAAATTAACCTTGAACTTGAACATAGACATACAGATAAAACAAGGACAACAAAATGGCAGTGTAAAGAGGAAATAGGAATAAATATAATAATAATTGGAATAAATATTTTATTGGTAATGTAATGAGTTACTTTACTGTGTACAGTATACTGTATATATACATCTACATTTACATATATCCATCCATACATCCAATCTGTGGAACCACTTATCCTCATCTGGGTCGCGCAGGGCTGTTCCCAGCTTATGTTGGGCGAGAGGCGGGGTACACCCTGGACAAGTTGCCAGTTCATCACAGGGTTGACATATAGAGACAAACATCCATTCATGCTCAGATTCACACCTACGGGCAATTTAGAGTCACCGTAGACATATATGAAATAATTAAGTAGATTGATGACACAATCATTAAGCGTAAAATTGTATTTCATGTCTTTGATTTGACATATTGCTGCACCATAAAACTGCAGTATTAAAATGCTTCATATCCTCAAAGATTTTGTGAAATTACCTCATGAGTACTCCCATCAAAATCCACTTTAAACCACTAGATGCTCTGCTTGGTAGCTGGGCAATTTAGTGTCACCATACACATACATGTCTATGTATTGAGGCAATAATGATACAGTTATTAAACTGTAATACATATAATTTATATTTTTTTAAATACATCACGTGTACTATCCTAACTGTGTGTTTATGGAGGCTGAAGGACAGTGGTGGAGTTGTATCATGTTGATTTGTTGATTTTTGTCTGTAGATGGTTCAGTGTTTCTGTGGAAAGGACAGGAAATGTACTCTCCTTTTCAGACAGCAGACACTGTGATTTGATACACATACACAGTGGAAACTCAATGCCAAATTGTCTGCAATGCTTCAACTCTGTGCTCCGGGCAGCAAAAAGAGGAAGCTCAGCTTTACCTGAAAAGTAAGTCTGTGCCTTGATGTGAAGGGTTTTATTGTCACAAAATACTGAGGAAATGTGAAACGAATGCAGTGGGAAATATTAAGGTGGGTTTTTTCTAAGAAGCCAGTTATGGTTACTGGAGGGGAGGGAGCAGGAGTTGTGGTGCAGGGAGATGAAAGCAGATAGCTTCAGATACACAGACGAGTATAAAATGAAAAAAGAAGATTCCTAAAGCAGCATAGTAAATCACAGGAAGATATGGCCGAAAGATTCGCGAGGTTCTGCTCATCTTGTCAGGAGGCTGCAAAAGTATGTATTTCCTTTGCTGTTGCATTTCTTTTCAAGTTTGACAGTTATCATCGACAAGGTGTCACCACATTTTCACATCAGAAACTGCCAGGATGCTTGGAACATCATTGCTACACATGTTTCATACTAAATTAATAAAGGAAGTTTTTGGTCATGTTGTGCGTATGCTTTTTAGACATCTTTCATTAGATTTCTGCATTGTTGACTGACAGATTGTTTGGAAAACTGTGAAGCTGTCCTGTCCTGTGAAACCTTTCTGTTGTGCCTTTTTTTGCTGAAAAACATTCAGAGAAAGCTGCTGTGCTCCTATCATATCCTCACATCTAGTGGTATTCAAATGTCTGTCAGCTTTTATTAAGGTGCATGATGTTTATCATGGATATGCACCGTACCTCATCATATCCCTACCTCCAACTTGCTGTGGTGACTCATGGCACGACTGATGCATGAACTCATGGTTTCAGATCTCAGTCCGCCCAGATTGAAACAAGACCGTATCATCTTTTTTTAAATCCTCTGGTGTCTCGACTACTTTCACCAACCTGACACATCCCATAGTGCTCTATCAGAGACGGTTCCTCTCTTTTTCAGAAATGCATTTGTAATTTTATTCTATTACTGAATGTCAAAAAGAGTAGCAAGTTAATAATGGTATCATATTACGCAGAGAAATAGCTCTAGGTAATAAATGGGGTATCTAATATGGTAATGAGAGGGGTAACAATTGATTGTTTGACCCCACCCCTCTTAGTTACCCTATCAAGCTTAGCATTCTTGCATGCAGCATTATGCAGTTTGATGGAAGCACTTTTATAAAACAAGAAGTATTTCGCACAAAAGTTCCTTCTCATCTCTAACCATCAGTTTTTCAGCTGAAATGACAACTGTCACAAGCATATCTCATCAGCTTTAGCCCGCTAGCTAGTTTGCAGGGGATTCATTTTAAAACAAGAAGCACTTTAAACCTTTAAA
Organism: Sciaenops ocellatus; assembly: GCA_033000465.1. Taxonomy (NCBI): domain Eukaryota; kingdom Metazoa; phylum Chordata; class Actinopteri; family Sciaenidae; genus Sciaenops; species Sciaenops ocellatus. Next base: position 9,001,371 of record CP136888.1, on the reverse strand, counting down.
ATGTACTTGATGGTACATACTGATATATAAATGCAACATTTTGAATGAAAATAAACTTTGAGATCTCTGGAATGTAATAGGTTTTGCATTTCCTGTAATGTTAATCTTAATTAGGAATAAACCTGCTTCCTCCATGAACTGGCCATAGCTGCACAGGGTCTGTCATAATGGTGGTACTTCTACAGCCTAATATTTTCTGAGGTGGTACGTGGTGTGAAAAAATTGAGAAACACTGGTCTTTGTAGATGAGATGAAAGAGCAGCATTGTTCTTTTATTGCAAAGAAGCCAGTTGATCATAATCCAAACAAGAGCGTGACAGCGCTGCTAACATAAGGAGGAGCCTTATTTTCTCCTGGACTAACCCCACGCAGTTGATATGTCCTGTAACCCCACAAAATGTAGTTAGCTAATGATGATACTGATACACCTTGGACATAAAACAAGGTTACTACTGTAGGTAGCAAGAGAGTTAGCTGGGCAGGCTAACATTTGCAGCTTACACAATCCATGTATTCCAATTTAACTGTTGTGTTTTTGGTTGTAGTTATAATCTATTTTTCTTACAACACTGTTTCATAACAGTGTAAAATGTAATACACTGCTTCTGTTGGAAATATTTGAGGCGGGAATTGGCATACCAGAGAAGCATTAGATGACACTGAGCTTATAATGAGCGGCAGAGAAATGTTTTTTGTTGCATGAGTGGTTTTTGACATTTTCTGTATGTCTTGATCCTTTTTCTGGCTGTGAAAATGTATGGTGTCTGTTGTAACTGACATGACCTCCAGCTTCTGCTGTTCTAAGTGAAGAAGAAAAACACAAACATGTTACAGCTCTTTCAAGTCTGCAGGGGGTGAGTACTCAACACTCTAAAATTAGATTTTGGGTGGGGTACTTTAAGGCAGCAAAGATACACAAACCAAAGGTTGAAAAACATAAATGAAATAATTAAGTAGATTAAACTTAAAATTGGATTTTATGTCATTTAATTTGACATATCGCTGCACCACAAAACTGCAGCATTATAATGCTTCATATCCTCAAAGATTTCGTGAAATTACCATATGAGTACTCCCATCAAAATCCACTTTAAACCACTAGATGCTCTGCTTGGTAGCTGGCATCGCTGTAGACAGAAAAATGAATAAAGCACTTCCACTCACATTACATTTACATTAAAGGTATTTAGCTCTTGCACTTATCCAAAGCAAATTATGATGAGGGCAGCAGTAAAATTAGCTTAGGCTAAAACTGATGGTGCCCTGATAATAGATCTCAGCAAACATTCCTGTAATATGAGAACGCGTCTCTGCCAGAAAAGTTCAAGGAAAAGAAATTAGAGGAAGAACAACGAGATAGCGAGGAAGATCAGATTTAGACAAGAGCGTATTTGCGGGAGGGTATGGCAGGAAGAGGTGTGATACAAGTGCAGGGGCAGGGGACATGAGGTATTTCCTGACGAGATGAGTTTTAAGTTTACAGGGAGTGATTGTGCTGTCCTGACTGAGATGAGAGTCAGGCAGATGGGTGGAGTGAGGACCTGACTTTTAATAACACAAAGCAAACTTAAACATGGACTAAAAGTGGTGAGGTGGTCATTTGACATGTTTGTTTCATAGTGAGGGTGAAGTATGATACCGCCCCTAAATGACATGTCAGAAGTTTTCTAATCTTAAGTGCTTTTCAACAACTTTCTGACAGCATAGAGGTCATGATCATGCCACCATCTTGGAGTAAAGTTTGATGTACTTGTGTGTGGCAGTGCTGTTGAACAGTGCTTTGCACTTTTCTACACAGGGGAACACATTTTGTGAGAAATTAGATGGTGCATGTGATGATTCAAGAGAAGTGCCCTATTAGGAATATTCAACTATATAAAATTGTTGTATTTTGAATGGAATAACAAAACATCCCTCAGTAGTAATGGATGACTCAGACGTCTATCTTGACAGTAATTACCCATTTATAGTGATTAATTTGGAAGAAGAACAGCAGACAATTAGTGGTTAACTGCAGGGGGCGTCACACAGGCACAAATTTGTTCCATTGTCAGAAAGGGAAGTTGACACTGAAGAGTGGAGGGAGAATACAAGATGTAATTGGCTGTGTTTCAGGAAGTGCAGGCATAATTGACCCAATGTTTTACTGCGCCATTTTCAGCCTGAATAAATCTCCAAAGTCATGTGTTTAGCTGGGTTTGGACGTATGAAGTCTGCAACTGATTATTTTCGTTGTTAATCCGTTGATTTTTATCTATGTTTGCAGCACCGCCCTAGAAATTGGTTAGTCCACCACTTAAATATTTCTGTTGGATGGATTGCCATGGGATTTGGCACAGATATCCATTGCTGTTTTATAATGGTGGTGATATAGCTGGTTCTGGGTAAACAAAAAGGATCTTAATGCTTAAAAATGTCTATTTTTGTAGGGATTATTTCCGTAATGCCTGTCAGGGGCAAAAACAAGCAGACATACTCTGACGGTGCGCAATCGCCCTGAAGGATTGTGTTGCTGACTGCTGTGCTCTCACTAAATGCTGGACCAATTTAACAAAAATGTGTCACTGTTTGTCACTTACACACAAAAGAACATGGGAACATGGTCCAGGTTGAAAAGGTAGCTCCATAGTCTGAACTGTTTACTGCCTCCCAGAGTTAAGTCTTGTCCTGTTGCCATTCACCAACACGTTCCCTTGAATAGGTGTGTACATGTGTAATAGCTCACATTTTTATAACGCCTTTCAAGGGACTCAAGGATGCTGTAGATTCAGTGCATGATCATTATATACATAATGCTCAGTTAATTGCCAGTTATATCATATAATTGTGAGGCCAGTTCAGGGTTTACTGTTGCAAATGAAATAGCTTTTGTCCTTTTGAATCAGATTTTAGTTTATGTCATGACTGACATTTGTTGCTTATCTTTGATGATGCCCATTTGTACATTTGTACACTGTATATGTTCTTTGGCAGCAGGTTTTCTGATGGAACTGACGCATTTTAAGGATGTCAGCTGTGCTATTCGGTGGTCACATAACAGCACAGCGTGATGATTTCAACCTTATTCATGATGAAACGCCGGGTGTCTTGGGCTAATGTTAAGCTCAGCACATTTAAGTGATTTCTAAGTATCCTCCACAGGCTCTGGTGGTGACATCTTCTTTGATGACCACTTAGAAATCCGAACATTTGAACAGAAAAACACATCTTCATTGCTTCTGTGGAGTCTTTGAATTGTGTTGCGATACCAAGTCTTCAGATACTAATCAGCAGCATTGCGAGGACTAATTCATTTTCTAGTTCATTTCCCACCAAGCTTTAATTCTCACACAGTTTTTGTGACTCAGAAATTCATATGCTTTTTGATGTATCAATGTTAATGAAAAATGATATGATAAATTGAAACTTATATGGGTGATTAGGGATGAATCCTGGAAAGAATGCAAAGAAGACTATAAATCAAGTGAGTTTACACAAATAAATATAACCACAATGCCAACAATTATAATGCTTGATTACAGATTGATTAGAAATGTTGGAGGAATGTATGGAAAAGGTTAATTATGTAATTAAGTGAATAAGCGGAAATTATAAAAATGCACAATATGAAAAAGGCAGACGCATTGGTTTCTTTGATTTTTGCTGAATGCAATGCATACAAAAATCTGAGTAACTTACACTTATGATGCTGCAAAGCTGCATCTACACAAAACATATTTAACAATATTTCCTTTTAGTCTTTTTGCAGGAGTCTGTTATTATTGCCTATCACCATTTGCTGGATAGAGGTACCACAGTTGGGAAACGATTTGCAGAGATCCCTGCACCAGGGTCTTGAGCCTCCCAGAGGTCTTCATTATGTGAGGAGTTAGTGCCACTGGCTTTTTGTCATCAAGGACTCAGGCTTCTCCTCCCAGGCTCTGGGACATTAACGTTTTCCACCACAGGGACTCTCTCCTCACAGTCAAAGATACACTAGGTTGCAGAGGTGATGAAGGGCCTCGGCTGGTTGCCCAAAACGTGCTTTAAGCATCCTTGAAATGATGCCATTGTGGCCCGCTGCAGTTACTGTGTGGAGATTCCCAAACTTCCCTTCCGACCTGAGGAAGAGTCTGTTTTCAAGTCTCAGTCTAGAACAGTGGAAAAGAGTAAGGGTTCATAGCTCTGCACAGAAGTTTATTAGAAAACAGATTTGAGCTCCCTGATAGCACAAGGAATTTTTGCTTTCTTAAAACTTTTAATGTTTTACTTCAAACATTATTTCAATGCTTAACTGAACTTCTACCTTGCATGATAATCACATGCAAGGCTCCAGAGTATGTCACAGCAACATCTGTGCAGTTTTTGGCACAGATGTTTTTCAGCTGAACTCTTGAAAGTGAACCCAGCTATTAGTGTAGATGAATAACAAATTTTCTCTCTTCTTTGTATTATGTCTAAAAAAACAGGTATGGCAGTGTGGCGGCAGTGTCGAGGTCCTGCCTTGTGCTCGCATCGCCCACATAGAGCGTGCTCACAAACCCTACACTGACGATCTGACGTCTCATGTGCGGCGAAACGCCCTCAGAGTTGCTGAGGTTTGGATGGATGAGTTTAAGAGTCATGTCTACATGGCCTGGAATATTCCCATGGAGGTGAGTGATCATGTTAATCATGTTAATCACAAGCTATTCTAATAAGTGCAGGTCACAGATCTCGAAATTTTATTTCATGGTATCACATTGGTGTCACAATTCAGGCATTATCTGTGCCCGCGTCATCTACAATAGAAAGGCATAATTATTTTTGTTTTTATTTATTAGAAAGATGTAACAGTTATTTAAAATCTGAGACAAAATAGGAACAAATAATATATATATAAATACATATGCATATATAATACAAATACATATAAATATATTATATTAAATATATTTTAAGTACAAAGAACTGTGTGAAAGTCAGTACAGCAATGCAGCACAACCGCTCAGTAGCATGAGCAGCTCATTTTTTATGTAAAGATTACATTTTTGACATTTGGTGTCTGAACTGTTTGCTGTAGACATACAGACAGGACACATTAAGAGATGTTGAAGTTATACAGCATTTTGGTAACACCTGTATAGTGCGTTATGTGGGCATTCATAGTGAACTATAATGCATTCATAATGCTTTATAATTAGACATAAACACACATAATGCTCTCTATGACTTATGAATTTTTCTTGACTAGTTATAAACTAAAGGTTGACTGATGGGGCTTATAATACATTATGACTACCTATACTCACCTATAAACACATCTCAACAACTATCAACTTGTAATACAAGTATAGTCACTTATGATGCAGCATAAGTTCTTGTAAATGCATCAGACTTTACTTGAAGAATGAATTATTTTACATTGATCCATCAATATGCACTACACTTAACACACTATGAGTTCTTACTATAGCTGATTGTTGAGGTGTGTGTATGAGTATAGGTAGGCATAATGTGTTATAAGCCCCATTAACCTCTAGTTTCTAGTTCACTAGACACTTACAGTTATAATTCTTTATAAGTCACATCTATAGTGCTTTATGACTGTTGATATGGTAAGCACCATAAATGCATTATAATCCATTGTAAATTCCCCCCATAACGCACTATAGGTGTGTTCTTAATAGAAAGTGTTACCAGCATTTTTTGTAAGTTTCACTTGGTATTAATGAAACGTGTTCTGAGTTGTTCTAGAGAACCTTTTTGACCCGTCTCTAAACAGTGGTCTCGTGGACCGTGACCAATATTTGGCTGTGTAGGCACAAAAAATCAGAATTTGTGTGTGACAGTCTAACTGCAGATAAAATTATACCCCTGAAATTGCAAAACAGTTTTTTGCACAGCAGAATCCATCATAAGCTGTCCTTTGTGACGTTCTTTTAGCTTCTCGGTTTTATAGACAGCTGAGATGAAATGGTGTCTGCTTTTACAATCTTCAGTATGTACATGTGTCCCATTTTTCAAATGTCAGATGTCAGCTATAGCTACAGGCTGAATTGACAGACAGCAGAACTATGGAGACGTCATATGTGTGCAGAATAGGAAGAAAACACCTCCGCCTCAGTATCACAAGTGAGCGTGTCACAGTATAGGTGTCATTGCATCAACAGACCACATCGCACATATTGCAATATTGATTATTTGTCCCATAGCAACTAGAAACAGCATGATGAGAATAGGAACCTTATTCATAGCTTGTCAAAGCTTGTTTTTTCTTTCTGTATGGAGGATTTATTGTTGTAGCCTTTTGTGTGATAATTCATGCAAGTCAGAAGTGAAGAAGTGATTCACAAACACACAAATATGAACACAGATAATCAGACATACCATCATAAATCTACAGGACCAACAGGCGGATTCATTCTGCAGCCACCTAATCTAAATGATACAGAGTTGAGTGTCATCTGTTATCATCTGCGCTCCTCCCATCACATATGTTTAGTTGAATCAGGCCCCTGACAACTCCAGAAGGCTCAGATGAAATTATTCCTCATCACTTAGGGAATGTCCTGAATTAAATATGTGCCACACAATAAATAAATGCTAAATATTATTCAGTGAGATTTAGTAAACTGAGACATTAGCAGTTAGAGAATTCAATACAAAGAACAGAAATAACATTTTAAAAGATGAATTAAAGAAACTATCTGGATTACAGCTGTAACTTGGGAGCACAATGATTAATAATACAGAGAAAAAAATGAATGCAATCAATTTATTTATATTATCTTTTCATTTGAGGCTCTGTTGTATTATTTGTGATGTTGAATAGACATCTGCAGTGACACAAACTCATATTTTTACAAAATGTCTCAGTCTGCAGACTCCCCATGAATCTAACTAAAACAAACTGCACATGCGACACGCTGTCTTGTGTTTTTACGGTTTAACAGTGTTATATTAGTGTTATATTTTAGTGTTTTCAGTAGATACTGATTTTTATTTGATCTTGAATGGTATTCAGTAAAATTAAGTAAATAATCACTCCGTGTCATCTTAGGTTAAATGTAGCATCGCTCTAAGGCGAAGTCAAATGTTTGTTCACCAAAGCTTTTTTCTTCTCCTGCATAATCTGTTTGAATATGTAAATCCACGTTATGAATAGATGAACATCTGCAGGCAATTCATTCAGTCAATAATGAGGCGTTTAACAGAGTCTGTACTCAAGGAGCATGAAATTTAGCCCCAGCTTTAGCCCCATGAATTAACCACACAGCAAAATTGTCAGTGTTAATTTACCTTTGAGAGTGTAAAGATCAACACAGTGCTCATATTAAGTCTGAACTCATCTGAGTTCACTTTTTGATGTTTTTGAGCACCACAGTGCCCCGTCAGCACTTTTTGCACCCTCTACAGCTTTTGAGTTATTAAATTATTAAAGAGAGACATCAGTGACTTTAGATTAGAGACAGTGGACAACATGGGGCAGATGGTTACATGCAGTGGTGGTAGAAGTACTCAGATCTTTAATTTAAAAAATAACCAATAACACACTGTAATATTGCACGCCAATCCCAACTTAAATGTACTACAAGGAGTTTTTAACTGGTTATGAAACAGCCTCAATTTAATACTGATGCGTCTACATGACCTACATAAACAAAAAAGACCATCAGTGAGAAAGGCGTCGGATTCGGTTGGATTCCCCCTGCAATAAACATCTAATAAACTGCAATAAACTTGTAGCTACTTTAAGTAAACGTACAGAATTATTAGCAAGTAAATGAAATTAAGGTATCACAATTACTCATTCTGCTTAGCTGCATAGCTTTGACACTATGACTGCCCTCCATAGCCCCTGTTATTATATATGACACTATTAGACTGCTACTGCATCAGTGTGTAAGTGGCCTTTTACTGTTATAGCTGGTAGACATGGAGCTACTTTAAAGTCTTACTTTATAGTAAAGTTAGTTTTGAGCAGTGGTTTCCAAAATGGGGTTTGAACCACCTCTAAAGAGTCACAAAATAAATCTGATAGGTTGTGAGATGATTGAAGGAAGAAGAAAAAAGAAACATTTCTGTACTGATACAACAATCTGTTTATGTTTTCTGGACCTTTCTTTGATATATGCTGTTTTTTTCATATTGACTTCTTTGCCTTAAATGATATAAATGAAGCCACATGGGAAGTTTAGGGAGGAAATCTCTTTGGTGTAAACTTAACAGCTCACAAACTAGGAACTTCTCAAAAACAATGTTTTTTTTTAAATGTATTGTATGTGCTATATGTACATTCTTAATCTGAAAAGTGAACAGGTACTACAGTCACCAGATGAATGTAATGGACTGACAAGCACAGCATTTGCCTGTTAAATGTAGTAAAGTAAAGGTTTTATGTAGGATAAAATGGAAATACTTAAGTAATGTACAAGCACCTCAATTAAGTAAGTTACTTTCAGTCACTTGCAACATGAAGCTGGTCCTGAGTGTGGCTGTGAAACGGCTGGATTAATGATGGTAGATGGTTTTCAAGTCAGAAGAGGAAAAAATCAAAACCCCATAGAAGCTGGTCAAATATACAACAAATGGCTGCACAATGCTTCTGAATGGCCCATTATCTGATTTGGTTCTCCACAAGCCACCATTAATCAATTTTATGCTTTGTGTGAATCTGTGTGTTTCTCTGTGTGTGTTTATGTGTGTGGGGCTGTGTGTTTGAACCCAGGACTCAGGGATTGATATCGGCGATATCTCTGAGAGGAAAGCTCTGAGGAAGAGGCTGCAGTGTAAAACTTTCCGATGGTACCTGGTCAACATGTACCCTGAGATGAGGATGTACAGCGACACCATCGCATATGGAGTAGTAAGCCGCCGCCTTCCTCTTCATCCCAGATTCAGTTCACTGTCTGCAAAAGCCAGAACAAGCCTAAACCGTGCCTGAGCAAATCATTTTAATCCCTTGTGTGGGGATCCGGATGGCTGCTGTCAGGAACACAAACAGTTCACAAAGACGAGGTTTGCTGCAGAGACTTTGATTTTCTCCTGCTCACTTCAAATTAGACGCACAGATATGTAAATATATAGATTAATTTGAAGTTTACTCTAAATATAGATGGAGCAGAGAGCTTTGCTGCTGCTTTATTAGTCAGAGAAGCCAGAAAACTGACAGCCAGCAGGGCATTCTGGCAGTGTTTCTATTTTCCCATTCCTAGTTGTTCTCAAACAGCTTTATTTCCACGGTCCTCCCACCTCACATCACTGTGGTGCACCCTAATACACAGTGACATACAGGCCACAGTATTACTGCACCGCTTTCTATGATTTTTCTTCTTGTACAAACTGACAAATGGTGGAAGGGTATAGCAAGGAAGTAGGCCGGCCTCATTACATTCATTTCTCTGAGTTAGGTGACCTTATTATTCTATATTTGCGACATGCATTTGATGGGCTAGGCAGTCGTGGTGGTTTGAGGAGTCTTATATGAAATAAAAATTATTTCTCCTGGCAAAAATTTCACATTTCCAAAGAATGTGTTTGAGGTCTAATTTATTCATTTCTCATCCTCCTCCTCCTCCTGATATACAAATGTGGGTGCGGGAGATGCAGGTGGAGGCCGTCGCTGTCCTTTACAGCTCAGAGTTTGCTGTGTATTCGCTAAGCCATGCCCACGTTGGAGCAGTACAATGAAATCTAAAGGATTTGATTTAAATCCCTCCAGTAACTACACTCCACCCACGTTTCATTCAGAAACACGTCACATTACAGAAGCTAAAGAGGCTCTAAATGACGCTTCACACGTTAAGCTAATGTTCCCACAGGTGTCACTGATGCGCATTTACTATTTCTTCACTCTGCAGCATGAGAAATATTTAGACCTGAGCTGTTGCACGGAACTATGTGGATTTACTGATTGTCAGATAGAAGTAGACATCTCCTGAGCCTATGGGGAGCTGAATCATGCCCAGCTGTGTTCTTCTGATCTAACATCTTTACCTCATTCACTTCCCACACAAACCACCGTCCCTGGAGCTCCCCGCGGTGCAGTTTGTATCTCGTAATCAGGCAGACCTTTGTCATGATGCGCATGAATAACTCTCTGGGACTCAAAGTCTGAATCATGTTCATCAAGCGTGACGCTCCTGATTTACATTTGTATGTATGATTATGATTCACGTTCTAGATGTTTCAGCCTGCACAGATTATTCTGCATTTTCTGTAAATATCCTTTAATATTTGGGTTCTGTTTATGTAAATACCAGAGAGTATGAAAGGGATGATCTTTCTTCTTTCTCTGTTTCAGTTTATAACGCCTGTCCAAACTCGACACAATCTCGTGGAAACATTTTCATATTAACAGTGAGCAGCACGGCAAGCAGAAGTTAATGTTTGGATAATAGTTTCATTCGCCTGTGGGAGAGATAATGTTCTGTAGAGTTGAAGAGAGCAGGTGGTAGATGCAGCTTCCTCGCTCTCACTGTGATAGTTTGGCAGTAGATGTGTTTGTCTGTGGACTGGACACCACCCATGGTCAGGAATTATCCGTTACTATTATTCAGTCCATCAAAGCAGCAGAACCTCACTCCCACCGCACACCTCACTAAACATTTTCAGCTATATTTCCTTCATCAGGTTGATGTCTGAGATTGTTTTCAGTTTCCTTATTAAACATACAGTCGATTATGAAATGTGCAGAACATGCAGAAATGTGCAAGAGAAGTAGAAATTGCCCATAAATATATAATATATATGACAACCATCATTTCAGGATATTCTGTAGTGTTTTATCTTATCCATTAATGAGCAAAAATATTTGAATATCCATTTTGAATACTAAGCAACAAATTGTGTTTTCTTTCAACCCAATTAATTTTTTTAATATACCCAAATGGCTTTCATCTCACAGAATGTATGGATAACCAGCAAAGTCTGTCTTAAAGCCTTTGTATAACATTATATATTTATGACTAAATATGCAGCAATAAAAGTTCATTATGAGTTCAACACTCTGGGTGTTAGGGTTCAGATTGTGATCAGATTGTGATCCAAGTGTTGTTGGATCCTAAAAATGAAGCAGCAGTCATTATGGTACTGTGTAGTGCGTGAACACACATTCGTGCCACACTTAAAAGCTCTGGGTGCAGTTGGCGTCATGGTGATTGAGCAGACCACTCCTTCATCTCTCCCCTCTCAGTTTCAGCGGTTATCAGTCTGGGTTTTGGCAGCAGTGGTATTTTGATGTGCAGTTATTTAGATGATAAATGGACTGTACTTATACACCACCTTTCTAGTCTCCAATCTACTCAAGGCGCTTTTTCACTACATATCTCATTCACCCATTCATACACGCATTCATACACTGACGGCACTGGCTGCCATGCAAGGTGCCAACTGTTCATCAGTTTGGGAGTTAATCATTCACACACATTCACACACTGATAGCGTAGCCTTTGGGAGAAAATTGGGGTTTAGTATCTTGCCCAAGGACCCTTAGACATGCAGACTGGAGGAGCCGGGGATCGAATCACTGATCATCTGATTAGTGGATGATCCACTCTACCTCCTGAGTCCCAGCTATTGTTTCTCATGTTTTCAGGTGCATTTTGTATCATTTCACGTGTAAAGTTAGCTAAAGTATATCCTAATAAAATCATCTCTGAGCCTGTTAGCTAACGTTAGCCTAGTCTACAGTTTTGTGATTTGGTGACCAACCATTAGGTTGATTAGCCACAGCAAGAGACCAGACAAAGGGTTCCAGGTGTTGATTTTTTTTAGATTCAATCATGATGCATTATTTTCTGATTTTCAGTTTGTTGTTAAATGTTTTTCTAAATCGTTTCTGATAACCATGAAATATATGCCTTGGTTGTTTCATTCACTAAGGTTAGTTTAATTACAGAGGAGGTTTGTCCATGTTTCTTTTGAATATGTGATATTACATAACTATTATTAGCCCTGTCAATCATTGTAAAGCAGCCTACATATCAAAACAAAAGGAAGAAAAGCAGTGAATAATTAACAACATCAACCTAAACTCCATATTTTCCAAGGGCACTTCACTTGCAGCTTTGTAAAATATGTCTATAATTGTCTTTAGATACTATTTGAAGACCAATGTAAGAAATTAAATTAAATTACAATCATTAAGACATTGGTATAATGATGTAATGACCCCTCTTTGTTTTTTAGCTTCCTTAATTGGTGTAATAAAGTATGTGACATCACCTTTTTCCCAGCTGAGCCTCACCCACCTCAAACTGGAGAGAAGAGTAAAGAGAAAAACACAGATGCAGAAATCTGTCATGAAAAATAATCCAATCTGTTATAAGCTCTCATCTTTTATAGTAAGAAGCTGATGCTTTGTCAGTGACTAATATCTGGGTTACCTTGTGCATGCAAACATGTCATAATGCTGATTTGACTCCCAGACAAATTCATACATTTTATTTCTTTGTGTGTGTGTGTGTTTTTTTTTTCTTTGTCAGCTGAAAAACTCCCTGAAGAATGATCTGTGTCTGGATCAGGGACCCGACAATGACAACGTCCCCATCCTGTATCTCTGTCACGGGATGACACCTCAGGTTAGAGCCCTCTCTCTCTCTCTGCCTCCTGCAGCGTGTAGCGTATAACCAGATTTAATATATCACCTCCATATTTTATTTCCATCTTGGATTTTTCTTACTCAATAAAACCTGCTCCATCCCAAAGAAAAATAACTCACCTTTCCTCTGCTTTCAGATTGGATCAAACTCAGTAACTCATAAAGCAGGGTCTGGTTTCCTATTTTACCCTTTACAGAAACAGTCCTCAATGGTTTTAAATACGTGTCTCCATTTTTCATACACCTCCATTTAGAAGTGACATGTCCAAAATGAATCCAGCTACATTATTGACGAAACACAAAGTTGGATTGTAACTGAACATTTGTTTCTGTCTCCGGCTTTCTTCAGCTTGATGTCAAAAGGTTTACTTCCTTATCACAAAAAAACACTGGCTTATTACATATGTTTTCTGTCAGCCAATGTCTTTAACACCGTATCTTTGCACTACTTGTTCAGGATATATCTCAGCCAAAATAACAGGGAGTGAAGGTGTCTTCAAATGTTAGCGCATCCTGATTATCATTTACTTTCTCCAGCCTTTTCCAACTCCTATCGATTCCCTCTATCCCATTACGTCTGGGCAGATTGTTTTCAGAGATTGTTTAACCTTGCTGTCTTATAGAGTGAGGCTTGATCTCACATTATCCCTTTAAAGTTAAGTCAGTCTATTGGACGTTTCACACTCATTGTGTCAGTGTTGATATTTATACCAAAACTGACACTGATATGTGTAGTCACTTACACTTTTTCCTTATAAAACCCACAAGTCAACTTCAGAAGCTCATTCTAAGACCTAGATAACTTTAAAACTCGCTAATTATAAATCTGTTATATGCTATAAGTCTCTCGTAAATCCAGGCATGTCAAACAAAGGATTGGAGTATCACCAGCGTTCATAATGAGATTAGGGATCTCCTCTGCAAGACAAATCCAGTCTGCTCTATTTTCATCTTTCAGTGTTACATCATCCCATGGAATTAGAGCCTGGATTGCCTCTATAATGACACATGTAGAGAGACTGTTGCAGATGTTTGCTGTAGTCAGTCAAACTGTGCCTTTGCAATACTTTTCATCTGATTTGATTTGGGAGAGCAAATTGTGTGCACAGGCACACATGAAAGGAAGGGTATTATAAAACTCACAATCCAACATGCAAGAGCGTGTTGTCAGCAAACATGCAGCGCTTCAGCTCAAGCACTAATACAAAATACTGACTTAAGCACAGCAACAATAGAAAACTGCAGCCACATACGGCCTGGCAGTCTGTGCTGCTCCAGAAATGAGCAGCACAAATAAAAAAAAAAAATTAAATCACACTAGTCAGACTGTGTAACGTCTGGTGTGAAAGAAGCAGGAGGCTGTTTGGGCGTTATCAGAGAAATAAGATTAGAGTAAGAGGATAAGAGTAGTATGACAAGCAGCAGAATATGCAAATATGGATATGATGTTTTTTATTTTTAATAAAGGAAAATATCTCAGGTTGCTTTGACAGCTAAAGGGAGTGTTGAGTCAAGACAATTTCTACCCCCATCCTACTTATGACATGTATAGACTGCTACAGTTAGAGTCCCTGTTAAACTGTCTGCTCTTTTATCCAATTTTACTCTGATATGAATCTCACTCCCCCCCTTGTTGCGCCTTGTCATCATTTGGATTCTGCAAACTAATTAATGTGTCCTCCCCTGATTTAGTTTTTTAATTTGTTTGTTTTAAGTTGCTGATAGTGGAAGAAGTACTGACATCCTTTACTTGAAGTAAAATTACCAGAACAGCAATGTAAAAATCCCCAAATTAAAGTCCTTCATTCAAATTCAAAACATACAAGCACATTGTCATCAAAATGTATATGAAATATCAAAAGTAAAAGTGCTCTGTGTCAGTCAGGGCACCTCTGACTGATGAATTATTATATATGACATTATTAGATTGTTAATACTGATACATACGTGGGAACATAGTGCTGTAGCTGGTCCAGGTGGAGTTCATTTGAACCATTTAACACAGTATATGCAGTCAAGCAAACCTGGGCCCAAATAAATCTGAAAGATAGTGAGATGATGAATGGTGTTGGAAAGAAGAAAATGCAACACACAAATAAAACCATGTGAGTGAAACTTTCATAGACATATGAAGAGGAAGTAGTAGTAGGTAGTAATTTTTTCTGTAAGGGGTCACAAGCAAAAACGGACTTAACCTTTACCAATACAATGTTTTCCATAAGCTTATTATATATATTAATAATATTATATATATTAATACATGTAGTGGAGTAAAGGTAAGTACAAATACCTCAAAATTGGACCACAATCAATTTATTCGTTTACTTTCCAACTCTGTAAGATGCTCAAATGAGCAATTTCATATTATCATATACAGCACAACCTTGTTCATCAGTCTGTGTGCCTGCTCTGTCGACAAATTCTCTCTCTGTCTCTCTCATGCTTATACCACTCTTTTTGAATAGAGAACATGTTTCTCCTGCTTTATTCCTTCAAGTGATTTTCAGCTTTCGTCTTTTAGGGGAAACAACTGCCCTTGGAAAACGCAGTTGGAAAGGTTTCCATCACAGAGGGGCACAACTCTTTGTGTTTTCTCCCCATTCCTGAATTAATAATGAGCTTCTTTTCTGTGCATTGCCTTGTCTTAGCTTGTCCTCCTTTCAGTCAGGACAGCTGAATAAATATGCATATTTAGTGTATGTAAATCAGCCGTATAGGTGCCTCTCTAATACCCAAAGACAACCCAAGAGCAAGCCTCATTTGCTGCATAGTTTATTACCTGTATGGTTATATACAGCTCTGGACCATTATCTAAATGTCAGCCTCAGCAGTGTGAATCTACAGTACGGCACCACACAGGCTTTTCATAGCAGGATGTGGTGTTTCTTGCAGAATGTGTACTACACTAGTACTCAGCGGCTTCACATCGGGCTCCTGAGTCCCACCGTTGACGATGACGACAACAAGTGCCTGGTGGATGTGAATAGCAGGCCGCGCCTCATCGAGTGCAGCTACGCTGCAGCCAAACGCATGAAGCTCCACTGGCTCTTCACTCAGGTGACAAGCAACGACACAGCCCCAACACACATGAGCAAAAAACACAAAGTTAGAATTCAGTCTTCTCTTTATATTCAGCCTCAAGTGAAAGTTATTTGTCGAATGTGATGGGAAAACCAACTGTGGAGGGAGCTTTTAAACACACAAGTAGTCTAATTTATCTGTTTGAGTTCTCCTCATTCCTGCAGCTCATTTAGACACGAAGAGTCATTGAAACTTAATAATTGTCCTTCTTCATTAGCCGCTCTGCGATTGCAAGCTGTGTTTTAACAGAACAAGCAGCCACATCGCAAAATGCCCCATGACAGCGAGTGAATTGGATTTACTGCACGCTTTGATTTGGGTTCAAAAGACCTCATATTGTTGTTTGCAATGCCGTCAGTGCAGCTTTAATTATAGATGTTGTTCCTCTTTTAGCCAAACATGTATCAAATCCCAAATGTGCTTCATGTTAGACACTTCATATAATAGGGACATAAGTATCCTTTTGACTGTGGCACTGCTGCTGCAGGTGTGTCTGCTTGGTGTTACAGAGAAATGGATTTATCCGCTTGAATTCATGCATTACATACAGTATGCTCACCCACTAAGTGGTTATTTTTGTTAAATTCAGTCAGTAGTATGGGGACACATCAGCACAGCTGGAGTGTGTCATGTCCCTGAAATGTGGCATCAATGATTGATACAGTTTTGACTGCACATGTGCCAAGTGTCAAGCTCAAACAGAAATAGATTGCCTTTATGCAGCCATAGCAACTTCGGGGAATGGAGCACTGTACAAATTAGAGAGATTTCTATCTTAATTCAAATGTGCTGTACAAAACCTGATTAACTGGAGATATTCTTTATCTCATCCCAGTGAAATGTGCAAAATTAGGTCCCTCATCAACTGTAAAGACTTCTACTTATCCAAAAAGAAGTGACTTTGATAAGCCTTGTCTTGTGAAAGAAATGAAATATGTGTTTGCATGTGATGATGAGTCATGATGTTGGCAGGTGCTGATTTTTCTGATAAGAAAGCAAACACACGTTCAGTGGGTGGCACTGTATGGTTTTTTGGTATGTGTGGGTGATATCTTTGTATTTTTCTGGAACAAATACCTATTGTTCTGTGTGTAGTATACATTTAATGTAAACTCTAACAAGCCATAACATCCTAAATCAAATAACAACCTTCCCACATGCTATATGCTCACATATACATTCATTAGCCAACTCCCGGAGGGTGTTTTAACAAGCAGCACCAAGACGTTATATAGATAACTTGGCTGAGTTAAACCCAGAGCAGCTCCTTTTATCAGTTTATGTTCCAGGTTTTCAGGGACTCTGGGTTTTACTCTGGCCTCGTTCCAGGTTTCTGAGCCACCGCCCACATCTTAGATTTGTTCTGCAGTCTTGTTTTGTGCTAATGGACTGCTTTTCCTCTGGTTTGAGAAACAATCAGACAATTGGGGCTATTTGACAGAGACAGCTTGAAGAATGACAGGAAATGTGGGGAGAGAGAGATGGGGAATGACATGCGCGAAAGAGCCTTAGGTCGGATTTGAACCCTGGGCCGCCGCGGCAAGGACTGAGCCTTTGTATATGGGGCGGATGCTCTACCGACTGAGCTAAACGACACCCTTTACCAAAGCTTCTTTGGCGGCCGCACGGATATGTCATTTTGTTAAGTTTAAAATTAATGTCCATGGATTTTGTCACTCCTTTTATTGTTCTTATTAAATTTTAGAACTGCACTTCCCATATTGCTTTGGGTGATGTAAAATGAAAGTACATTGTTGGCAAATTATCTTGTTAGTTTCATACTGAAGAAAAATTTTAAATGTGATCATTCTAAGGCAAGTTATAGCATAAAATTTATAGGATTTTTAAGCAGATGTACAGAGGTTTTCCTCCAGCAAGTGTAAGTCACACTTAACCTAAAAATATGTGTGTTGTGTCTGTGAGTTTATCATTTTGACGCAAATTGTGGCAAACCAGCACCAAGGGTCTCTAAAGTATCTTAACATCCTCCATGAACGGTTAGTCACAGTCTCTGCTGTTACTCCAGCTGCTGACCGTGCTGATAGGGAGAAGAAACTACAGTAACTAATGTCCTGATCTGAGAAGAATGCATGCACCTGTCCCCGTCACATTACACAGTATCTTTGCCTTAAAAATATTAACTTCGACTTAAATGAAAAAACTATAATAATTTGGTGCAGCCTTTGGGATTGTGCATTCCTATCCAGAATTCATTCTGTATTCAAAATATATTGTACCATAAGACTGTTAGTTGTTACCTGGTTTTGTCAATAGTTTTTTAGCATACAGACATAGGTTACTATAGGGTGCCCTTGAAGCTCAGCTGGTAGAGCACCAGTCATCACTCTCTCTTTCTACCTGCTTTACTGTTAGTCTTTGGCTGCTACTATCAAAAAAAAGTTTAAAAGCACAAAAATAATCTTTAAAAAAAAAAAAAAAGACATATGCTACTGTGGGTCAGTCAACACATTATCAACCATCAATGAAATAGCATCTTGCCCAGGCAAACAACCTTTATTTATTCCTAAATGTTGAAGTTTTTTGATACACATTTTTTTACCTGAAAGCTAAAATCAAATATTTGACAACAATGACGTGTCTGAATAGGGCTTAAACAGGTGCTACAATTTGTCTGCGGCTTTTTCATATTTTCGTTTCCCAGTCGATTTACATAATGATTGAGTTTCAAGGCTGACCTTGCAAACAGCAGGTTGACAAAAGAATGTCCAACTTGTTTTCGAAGCTTTCAGCAACAACTCTTGTGGGCTTCTTCAGCAGATGGGGTTATTCAGTTATCGTGAAGATGGTTAAGATGTTATCACATCATAGAATATAATCATTTTATAATCTCTGCAGTCCACTTGATCACAACTCTGCTGAAAAATGGCATACCCAGAGTGGGGATTCAATAAATATAGGATCTGAAACGAATCTGGCTTTATGTAGCTGATGCCATTTAGGTGAATATATGCCTTGATTGCCCCATTCACTGCTTTTATGGGCTGGCTCAGGACACCACTAAATAATGACCCATAAATGCCCACTTTCAGTAGTTATTACCAATCTGTTATCTATAAAAAAAAATGTCCCTTGGACCTCACAAACCAGGCTAACCTCTTGTAAAAATACAGAAAGACTAATTTAGCTCATAGTCTGTCCAACCTGTCCAACCTTTTCCCACATCCCTCTGCATTCCTCTCATGGTACTGGAAGGAGCTCTCTCCTCACAGCTCTCTACACACTGTATTGACTGTTGAAGGCCTCTACAGTCACTTGCCCTTGGTCAGCCGTGACAGTGTAATGAGAAAATCCTGCCTGGTTTCATCAGGACATGCTGGAATATTTTTGCAGAGCTGATGTGCTCACTCAGTTCAGACTCAACTGTCATACAGAGGTGTGTGAATTGTTAGACCTTTTCTTTTTGTACTAAAGATGTTGCTCTTCCTCCGGGCTCCAGCCTTGTCCACAAATACACCAAATAATTGAATGTATTTCTTTTGTTTTTATTGATTCCAACAATATTGTGGTTCTGATACGTGATGTGAGGTTTCTGTGCCCCTCATGCATTTGTTCCTCATACACCAAAGTTTGCGTTTTGTTTTTGTGTGTCTCGTTTTCCTCTTTCAAGCCTTTTTCATCTCGTCTATTCTCTTCGAATCTTGGCCAGGCTAGGGAGAAAACTAATGACTACTCTGGCAATTGTATTGTTGTTTTTGCCTTGAAACTATGTTGATGCTATCTGTTGGGTCCAATGAGAGTGGTAGTGTGAATCAGCCAAAATGCCAAGAGGACAGGGTGCTTCAGAAGTATCCATTCACAGCAGTGTGGGTTTATAGGAGGCAAGTTATATTGTATGCACAAATTGTTCTTCTGGAGCCCGGCACAATTTTAACCAGCCTGCTTTTTTTTTTTATCTTTTCAGGGAGGATCCATTCAGAACAGAAAATCAAAGAGATGCCTAGAGCTTGTAGCGAGCAGTGACAATGAGTTCGGCTACCAACTGGCTCTGCAGAAATGCACTGGACAGAAATGGTTCATCACAAACGTGCTGTTTAGCAGCTCCTTATGATCGATTGCTGAAAGGAACGTTGCAGTGAATAGCACACCGGACTGGATGGAGTTGTTTCTTTTGTGTGGACATTTGTATGTGAGAGAGAGAGAGAGAGAGAGAGAGAGAGAATAAGAAGCAGTAGTCCAACAGACGAACGGTGCATGGTTGAACACGATCATTTTGAGCACCTTGATGTCCTCTGATGAGCAGTTGACATCACATCGTAAATGTTAAACATTTTATTTTGCCTACAGGATCAGCCATAGTTGGCGAATATTTTGCAGATTTGACAAGGTAGTATTATAGTATATTTTGTGGTAAATACAGTACAGTCAGAGTTCCGTTGACTTAAAAGATGTAATGGGTCCAATATGTTTTTGTACTGTTCATAATTGCTACTGTGTAGCAAGCTTTCTCAACCTGTCCCTGCTGTAATTATTTTAATTTAGTGTCTCAGGTTTGTAGGTTTATTACGGTATGTGATTCAGCTGTACAGTTGTGGGAAAATGTTGGAATAAATCTGAAAATGATAGATTATTTTCTATGTGTTAATATTTCAAATATTTGTAATGTAACAGTAAAATAACAAATGTAAACTACTGAGTGCAAGTGCCTTTTTTCTTTTGTTGATAAAGGCACAATCAGTTATTCAAATCTTATCAGAAGTTGCCCCATCATTGACATTAAAAGGACTGGAATCTGATATCAATCGTAAATAAATGTTTATTTGTCAAGAAATATTTGATGTGTTACCGTGGCCTTGAGAGTTCACTGCACTGCAGCTACATGAAACCAATGAAAGCAGACAAAATATAACAAAATCCAGTTTTATAACATAAATGTAACATAAAAAACACACACTGCAAAGTCAGAGAACACAACAAAATTCAGAAAACACAAGCACACACAGAAATGCTGCAAACTGCAATGTGTTGAGCTCTCAGAGTCACCATAGATATGGCTTTTTTTTAACAATACAGACTCATGTATATGCACACACAGCATTTAAAAAATACAGAGTCATGAAAGTGTTGTCGTCAGTTTGTGATGACAAATGCAGGGCCAGAAGCTGAGAAACGGGGCTGCTTTCTGCTCTGACTGCTGACTGCACCTGGGGAGGCACAGCCTGTTTTCAACACGCCAGTCCTCATTACCTTCCACATTCAAGCAGAGCTCTGCAAACCATGGCATTAAATATACATGAAAACCCACTTTCATCAAAAGGACTTCCCTCAATAACGCGTCTTAATATATGCAATAAGAGCGCCTCTGCATGCTGAAACTTTTGAATGAAAGAAAGTCAACAAAACAGTCTCCCCATGCACATTACTTACATCCTCTTTTAGTTGACCTCTTGTTCTGATTCCCTGCTGCTGCTGCTGCTGCTGCTGCTGCTGCTGCACTTTCTAAACATCCAGCTTGCTACTTCCAGCTTTAAAATGACTGTAGTGTGTCTGTGTACATTTGCTTAATATTCCATCATCATCATCATCATCATACATTTATCAGCCTTGTTGACTGACTTTGTTGTTGACATAAAATGGCATGAAGGGAGGGGATTTAGGTTGGCACAAAGCACACTGCTGTGAATCAAATTCCTGGTAAATCTGGAGTAAAAAAACACTTTCAAAGTGTCCCACAGTGCTGTGGAGCCATTTCTGTCTGAGCATGAGTCACATACAATATCTCAGAAAGGTGTTGACCTGATTTTGATGAAGATGGGGTGATAATATGTCTGTCTTTCCTATGAAGTCTAGCTTTTGCCAAATCACAGTCATTTGCCTTTCTATTAAACACTGACTTTTAACAGGTACATCTCCTGCCTTGCTGGAGCCACTGTCATGGAAATTGTATTCATATGAGCAATTTGTCGCAGGAGACAGGTTTCTTTTTATTAAGAATCCTTCTTCAGTTTAAACCGTCCAGAAAAATACTGATCTGATTTTGCCTTGAAACAGAAATGTGTAGTTACTACATGAACCAAAATTGGCAGAGTGTGTATTATTTGCAGGAAACATGAAGGTTGTTGTTTGGTAAATGAATCCCTCCCTGACTGAAATTGTGTCCAAGAAAAACTACTTCTGGATTCCCAACAGTTTTCTGTTCTTAAATTGTTTTAATTATTTAGTGCAGAGAGCTCCATCTGTGGGAACATGCTGTTTGGCTATAATGTAGAAAAACTGTAGCTCGAGTAAAAGCTTTAGATTATATATAAACTACAGTGTAATTATCTAGGACATTTTGGCTATCAGTAAAATACTTAATGCAATAAAAAAATAAGTAAGTACAAGGGATAATGACAGGAGACAGGGGGACCTGTCATCATGTGTTTTTTTAATTACTAAACATCTATTTAATAATTAATATTGTCACTGGAGAAGACCGGAGAAATGGGTAAAACAGAGAAACAAATAGTTGTGGTGTGATATATTTTTAAATTATGACACTTATATTAATGTGCGTTTGGGATCCATCTGACGGTCAAAACTAAATTTACAGCCACATCATGTCATATGACTTTTCATGACAAAGCTAAAAGGACACCCTAGCTAAACGTGTTGTCCTCTTTTAGTGTGCACTCTGTGATGACCTTACTTGCTAATTAAGAAAGTAAAATATTTATCACTTTTGTAATTAACTTCAAAGTCCCTCCTACATGCAATTTAGTCACCTCCTTATAACCTGTACTTCTCTCCTACCAGTAGCAACAGAAGTGTTTTATGCACTTGGTACTCTGTATGTGTAGTGTAGCATGACATTTTAGTCTAGTTAGTAAGCTTTTTAGGCAATACTTTGACATTTTAGAAAAAGTTATATGGTTTCCTCTGGCCTAGAGTTAGATGAGAAGATTGATACTGAATTGAATCTGTTACTACGGAGCAAGAAGTCGGTTAGCTTAGCTTAGCACAATTACTGGAAGCAAGGCCAAAGAGCTCGCCGAGCTCTGTCCAAAAATAACAAAATCTGTCTTCCAGCAACTATAAAGCTCACTAACTAATACACTATGTTTTGCTTGTTTAATCTGTACTCATAATGAAGTGGTTTTATGTTAATTGTCCTACTATTTTTTTGGCTCAAGGTATTTTCATACAAATGTCAGATTTAGATAGATATTCTTATCTAACTCAACAAAAAAACTAAATAAGCATATTTTCCAAAATATCAAACTATTCCTTCTAAGTCACCCCCCACCTCTCTCTCTCCTTCTCTCTTCCTGTATTTCTGAAGCTCTCTCTACCTCTATAATTCATCTTTCTGGCTCTTGTGGGAAACGGCTCTGAGAGGCAACCCATCATGTCTTGTCATTATTTTCTGCCCCCGACATGGAGACATAAAACATTGAGGAATATATTCCTGGCAGAACTCATGGTGTGATCAGGGGAATCAGTTGAGTGTTGAGTACCATATGGCAAAAGGAAGCAGCTTGTCAGAAGTGAGAATATCTGAACGCCCCTTAGGATCCAGAGAAGACGTTTTCTCTCTTCTCTCTCCTGCAGGTGAGCTACAGGTAGCTGAGGGGAGGCTGTCAGTACCGCAGGGCGAGTGAGCCAATACACAAACACAGAACCAGAAAGTGGGAATAGTCTAAGCACCTACTCATTTGAAAATAAACATAAACTCTGCCAAAGATAAAATGACTCTTCGTTTACAACCTGCAGCAAGCCAACAGTGTTAGAGGGAATGTATAAGCAGAAAAACAGATTTACCAGAACAATGCATGTGGGTGTGAAATTTGTGTTCACTGCGCAGCCAAAATGTTTCACATGTGGATAAATGTCAGTGGTAATTGTTAGAGTGAATCTGTGTTGTAACCATGTTGCCATAGCTACAAGTCCTAAACTGCATATTCTCAGATATCCCCAGGCATCAGACCATAGGTGAGCAGATTAACTAAAAGAAAAAGCTGACAGGATATAATTGCCCTCAGATGCAGATGTAACTTTAATCTTTGCCCTTTTTATGTCGCGCTTGAATGCTTCGACCTATGCAAATGAACCGACTGACAAAAAATATTTGTTTTTGTGCATATCTGCTGTGTGTGAAATGAAAAAAGCAAGATGGTGAATAAGGGACTCGCTACAGTGGAAAATTAAGTTCTCCACATGGGGACAAATGAAGTGATCGAAGGCTTGAAGTCATAATTAAATAGCTGAAAGCGAGCAGCAAATCATCTCTAACCAGCCAGGCCTCTGCTATGTTCCAGTACAGGAGATATTAATCTTAAACAGGTCACTCTTATTGATAATACAGTTGTGAATACATTCACAGAACTTGTCACACAATTTATATAATTTTTATATATAATCGGTTAAAATAAAAATATATATATATATAGTCATGTTTCTGGCCACCTGGCAAATGTTGTACTTTTAGCTATGTTTTGGTCTCCACCAGTTTCTGATTTAAATATCTGGCTCTTTCGCAGCTAAATGAGAGCCATGGTAGTGAACCAAAAAGTTGCGCACTAGAAAACCAAACGAAGAGCTGAAAGACACTTAAATGCAGAGCTTAGGGTAAGTGCAAGGTCAGGCGATAATCCTCTGTGGGTTCACACATTTCACATATGGATTATGTAATGGATTGTCCATATTGATCAGTGTAACTTTAAAACCTGTAGTTGCATCAGTTTGTTGGGCATGCTATTTGTCTTTTTCCCAGTTTTATACTGCAGGTCATTAATAATCACTTTGTTTTCAGCAGCAGAAACAATGAGCCT
This sequence comes from Sciaenops ocellatus, assembly GCA_033000465.1. NCBI lineage: Eukaryota > Metazoa > Chordata > Actinopteri > Sciaenidae > Sciaenops > Sciaenops ocellatus. The sequence goes on along the minus strand of CP136888.1, from coordinate 8,976,960 downwards.
GAATATTACACATTTCAGCTGTCTCTATCTGCCATTCAACTGAATCAACACAGATTTTAAAAAGCTATAAGGCTCATTGCCTCTGTAGCTGGGGTCTCACTATACTTCACTTGTACTATTGTTATATTCAATAAATGTTAACAAGTGAGAGGATGTAAGCATTGTGACATTTTATCAATTACAATTTAACTGGCCTTTGACAATGATGGATGAGGTTCTATGAGGAAGCCTATGAATCAGATTAAACAGTGAAAATGGGTATTGACTGTATTATCTGCAGTCCATTTGCTTTTAGCCTTTAGTAACCTCTCACAGAGGTTAAATCTGTGGAAAGTCTTTGTGAGTATTATTCCTCTTTTGACGCAGACATTGACTGCTATTGAATAAATCACTGATCATCATCAAGATTTATTTAGTTCAAATAAAAGCTAATAATTAAACAACATAACCTCTGCTGCAATGCACGGTTTTTGTCCTTCAAACTTCAGGACAGAATGAGACTCTAATTCATGATTGGATGTCCTCTATGAACTTATTCTAGAAATATTTAGAGATTATTTATTCATTTATAATTTTGACTAACTACAGCACCTAATACATGATCACTCCCATTTTGACTGTTTAAAGGCTCTGAATATGTTTAAATTAACTTCTTGATGAGTACCACATGAACATTTTCTGCCAAAGTTGGAACTGGTTATTTTTCAGAGGACTGGTTATTTTTCTGTATTTGTTTTCTCTGTGTTGTACTACTTCTGTGCACCAATGAAGATTTAGCAACACCTGAATCAATACATGATGACAGCTGTGAGGTTGTTTGCCCATTTTGACAAGCCATCATTCAAACTGAAACACAGTAGCCTACTGAAATAGATTAGTTAGGTTTTTGACCGAAAACTTTTAACAAATGATCAATATTTAAGATTTAAAACCAAATGTTCAAGGGTGTTTAAAGGAAGAGTGTGAGAAACACTCTTATTTGCTTTCTTGCCAAGAGTTAGATGCAGAAGATTAAATTTCTTGCTGTCATTATAAACCATAAACCTCTTTGGCCTTCCTTGTTTCCTCTTGCCTGGCAACTCTATCTTCAGTATAGCAAACAGCTCTCCCTGCACATGTCCAAACCATCTCAAACTTGTGTTTCTCGCTTTGTCTCCTCACAGT